>CM072769.1:130888182-131513182 GCA_036936925.1 Cenchrus fungigraminus
TTTCGCCCAATAGCGCCCATTCCCTGCCACTTCTTGGACAGCTGAGCTAGCTTCTTGGAGCTGATCATGGTAGCTACCTGCCTTTGGCTTTCAAGCAAATTGACTCTTGTCTTTGAGATGAAATAGTTATAAACAATTTGATCTGTGTGTGGTGTTGGTTTTTGCAGCGATCATGTATTTATAGGGAACATATGTGGTAGGACTTGGGAAGTTTTGCATCTTGGTCTTGGCTTATCATAGACGGCAAGCTGGCAAGGGACAAGGCCATGAGCTTCCTTGGTGAGATGTTCCTATCTATGGTTGGGAGATTCAATGCACAAGGACAGGTCCATTGTTTCTCACATGGTGGAGCTATCTTTACTGGCTTGGTATGTGGTTCCAGCCAGACTGGGGCTAAGTTTGACACAATATTACAAATTGCTGGGTTCAGTTATTTTATCTTGCTTGATCTCAAGTGAGCACTGGCTTACTCCCTTGTTATATACGGAGTATGTGCAGTCCACTTGATATTATAGTTTCCGATGATAACGTCTTTAAACAAGGTATCAATCTGCCCTTATGATATTATTTGCCAAATTATTTCATTTGCTGATTTTTCTCTTGTCTCTTCTCCTGCAAGCGCAATGTGATGGATACTAATATAGTTAAGAATCAGCCAAGGCATCTTGTAAAAAGATGTTTTTTTTAATGTAGAGATCTGCCTATCAGTATTTCGAACTAGCTATATAAACTTCTTGCACAGTGCTCCTGGTCAGAGCATAACATATCTTCTTTTGCTAATTTGCTGCCTAGACTGTCTGCCTGAACTGAAGTTGGGAATCGGCGATATTCGTTATGGTGATGAATATATGTATAGGTGACGAAAATGGTCCATGTGCTTTCAATAAAATAAAATAAAGGAGTCCATGGCTTTTGCATAGTAGTAATTGATGTCACTAGTTTGATGAGCAGCATGGCCATGAGTTTGTTAATGCAATGTCTGCTACAATAAAGGCAGTGCACCGATGTTGCTGGGCCAAATTTTGGTGCACCGCTGTCCTTGCAGAGGCCATGGTTAGGGACTTGGTAGTAGGATGATTGGATCTATATTGTGATTAGTGGTTTGATGTTGGACATAATAATTGGACAATCATCTTAGTCCCAGCTCTTGTAAACATAAAGACATATTTATATATATTTATAGAGAATCAGTTGGAGAGCGACCATCAAAAAGATCACCCAGGATGCTTCGTGTGCCTTTCGCCTTATCTGATGGCGAGATCTGTACAGTGGCCAAGAGACATAAGGGAAGCATGTAGGGTCCCGAGTTTTGACAAGTAGCTTCCTTTTTCAGTTGTGGAAGCAGAACTGGATATGTCGATAGGCTACATCCTTTTTCCAACATTAATTTTGGTTGGGACGGTGCTGGTTGGTCGAAATAACTTCCATTGACAATTTCTTATTGTTATTGTACGCCGTGGTCCAACCAATTTGTCCGCAGCATCTCTAGTGTCCTATTTACCTCTTTTTTTCTGAGTCATTCCTGGTAGGCTTCATCTATGAGCTATCTCACTATCTGAATACTGTTTGGAAATTTCTATTAGAAATATTGCTGTACTGTAACTAAAGTTCTATGGGGAGCCATACTCCTTGGTGTTGAATAAGATCGTCCCATCTGCATATCTGACTCCACTAGCTCATCCTGGCATTCTGCAGAGTCGGGTCTTTCTTGCTCCCTATTCATCTATGCCCTTTCCTGAAGAGACATACTGATGCCACTGTGATCAGTTCAATTCCTTTTTGTAGGTGACTATACTGACTTCTCATGTCATGTGTATCAGACCTTATGCACCTTTGCATCAGATCAGTTATAAAATCTTCTTGTCTTGTTTCCTTTTTCTTTCTGTTAATATAAAACAGCAATCCGCTTGCTGTCTTTTTTATCTGTTATAAAAAAGAGGCATATTCTGTGTTAGTTTCAGACGATGCTTGATAGCGAACTTTGACCTTTGGTCCTCCATTTCAGGTGTTTCTTTTCTCAAAGTCAGAAGTGGAACTGCATGATCTGGGAATCAAGATGGCCAGTTGAATTTTTCGAAATGGTCAGCACAGAACATAGGACACCTACCAACTGCATGGTAACTTGCCTGCAGTTCGTAGGTGTCCTGTGTTCTGTGCAATTGTTTTATTTTGAAGGAAATGTTAATCTGTATCTCAACGGATGGGGTTGCTAACTTGCTATAAGTAGTGAATGTACATCATGGGCCAGGCAAAAAAAAGCAATGCATCCCCTGCCTTGCTTGGGCCGGTCCAGCAGCTGTTTTGTCGGGCTGGCTGTGTAAGGCTGGCCCAACAAGGTCACAATCAATCGACGGCCCAGTCCGTCAGGTGGTTCGTGGTTGTCGACCTGTGTGACTGTGAGTGAGATTCTGAGAGGAGAAAGGCGCCACAGCCACAGCCCACAGGCAGTGAGCTTCAACAACCCACTACCTCAAAAAAAAAAAGAAAAAAAGTGAGCTTCAACAACCGAAGCAGCTGTACTGACCACTGAACTCTTGCCCAACTCTAGCTTCAAGAGTGATACACCCTGGCTGTTCTGAACTGCGTGTGAATGCTATAAGAAGGCAACATTGTGTTTCTTTTTCTATTTTTAAATTAACAATATTTGCATGAAAAAGCTAGTTACTATATACTTGCCCGTTTGATTAATGGGTTCAACCACCCACCTTACATCTTTTCCTGCAATGTATGCTCTACCCCTTTTTGGAAACCCTCTTCAAACTCTACATGTACAGTGCTTCTCGTCTAAGTTCCCTACTATGCTAGTGTTGGCAAGTCTTATTGGTTATCAATGTCATACGTGCATCTTTGCCTCTACACTTTTTGTCTACTTACATTTTTTGCTGCATATACAATTACAAATGCTAAGTAAAAAAAATTACATTTCCTAGAGGAGACATAATAAAGGGGCGATCCACTCTCTTTTACATGCAAAATGCCGGCTGAAATGTGTTAAATTCACAAGCTACATTCACATCAACTTTGTTGGAGAAATTGTTCATTTTGGATGGTACGTATGATGATATTTTCAGACGTCAAGAAAATGTGTAAGTTGGCCTTAAAGAAGACCGTGTAAGTTCGTGTCAAGTATAACAGGGGAGATTTGTACATTTAAATATGTGTCCCTTCAAAGAGCGAGGTAGTTGATATAATGCCATTATTAAATACAATGATTTCTCAATCTTCGTCTAGAATCGCATGATTAGGATCCAATGACCCATTTTCCTCCTTCCTCCTCGTGGCTCCTACTCTCCTTTTTTATTTGAGGGCGCCTGCTCTCCCATCTCTAGTCCTCCCGACAGTAAGTGTCTTTGTTGCCAGCTCAGCCATCGCCCCTTTTGTCATGATAACCCCTTCAAAAGTCCCCCCACCTCCCGCCCCAAAATAAATCGCATCCGTTGGTACATTCATATCGAACGATCCGATATATCTAGCATAAGAAACGTTTAAGCTCCTACTGAGCGTAACAGTCCAAATATACACATTAAAACACGTGTCGCTTCAAAATAAAAGGTAATTGCTATATGCCATCAAATCCGACGGTTTCTTGATCTACGTCTAGAATTGTGCGAGCAAGATCTAACGGCACACTGCCTTTCTTCTTCCTCCGGATCCTTTCTTCTTCCTCGCCGCTCCTGCTCTCTCGCCTCTAGTCCTCCCCCTCCCCCTAAAATCGTCCATTTTCATTGACGGCTCAGCCATCGCCCACGCCAAACCCTCTCAAAGCTTTGACGCCGGAACAAATGGCAGTTCAAGTTCCATGGAAAACTTGACGCGTGAACGGGACATGCAAAGCACGCATCACACACCGAGTGGTTCGTAGCACATACAATTCCTTCATCACGAAGCATATCTGCGCCGCTCCAACGGCCGTTTGCTTTTGGGTGTTGCCGTGTTGGTGCATTAAACCCCGGCCCGCCGAAACCGAAACGGCTGTGGGCTGGCGGCAGCGGGAAGCCGTCGCCGCCCGGGCAAGTGACCCGCCAGGCGCCAGGGGCACGCGACGCGATCCCCCCGCACGGCGGCCACCAGTTGTCGCGCGGCCTGACGGAGGAGCGCAGCCGCCACCTACCCCCGTCGTCGCGCGGCGTGTGACCGGCGCGGTGACGAGGTGGTCGATGGGGGCAAAGCGGGAGAGCCCGGCCGCGCCGCGCGGGTCGATCCGTGTCGTGGCGTGCACTACCGTGGCCGCGCCCGCAAGATCCAAGCCGAAAGCTAGGGAAACTGCCGCCGCTCACGCCGTCCCTCGCGACGCCGCCCTCTCCATCTCGTCCTTAAGAGAGCCCCCCTGGCCGGCGTTCCCCATCAGCTCTATCCGATTCCGAGGAACCTCGCCGCGTGCCCCCGCTCAGAAACTCTCCCGGCTAGCTGCTCCTCTCCGCTCCGCTCGGCGACGCCGCGCGCTCTCTGCTCGCCGCCAGCCGGTGTCCGGCAAACGCTGATCGATGGGGTGCCGCCACTCGACGCTGCCTCGCGGCGAGAGCGCCTCGTTGGCCGTCGCGCACTGCCGCGACCGCTCCAAGCTGCTGGTCGCGGCCATCGCCAGCCGCTACGCGCTCGCCGACGCCCACCGCGCATACGCGGGCTCGCTCAGCGCCACCGGCGCCGCGCTGCACGACTTCCTCCGCGCCGTCCTGGACGCCGCCCCGCAGCCGCCACCCGGGCCCGGTGCCGGCGACGCGCCGCGGGAGGGGGAAGACGCCGACGCCGACGCCGACGCCGAAGCCGAAGCCGAAGCCGACGCCGAAGCCGACGACGCGGTCCTTCACGCCGCGACGGCGGCGTCTCCTGACGCCTCAGAGGAGGACGACGGCGATGTCGGCGGCCACATATGTTTCCCCTCGTCCTCGGACGAAGCCTCCGACGACGATGATGGTGGCGGGGATACGATGTCCTCGTCCGACGATGAGGCCGCCGCCGATCCGCCTCTCCCCAGGCCCGACGCCCTCCAGCCGGTGGCGCCGGCGCCACGGCCACCACAAGCTCCGCCCCAGACGCTGCAGTCGGTCCCGCAGTACGATCCTATCTATCGCCCACAGTTGGGTTTTGTCTATCCCCCGCCGTACAGCTATGGACCGGCGGCGTTTGGATACGGTGGGGGCTACGGCGCCGACGACGGCTTGGGCGGCTACGGGCAGAGTTCCTACACCTACAACATCAGCTACGCCCGCAGCCAGCCGCCTCCGCGGTCATCAACATCCTTCGTGCAGCCGCCGCCCCAAACCACAGATGCCACCCATGGCGAGGCCGTCCCGAACCCCCACTACAGCGGATCGTACTACTACCCCTACCCCTACCCGCAAGGTGGCGGCTTGCCTCTGGTGCCAGCATCCTACTCCGGCCACTCGGCTGCGCCGCTGACATCGCCGTCGCCGCCGCCTACGCCGTCGCCGCCGCGGGTTCCGAGCTGGGGCTTCCTGGATCCTTTCGATGCACTCGAGGGCTACTACCAGGACCACCCGGTTCCCCCGGCGGGCCATGCTGCGTCTGTCCGGAGCTTGGATGACGTCGGGGAGGAGGAGGATGACGACGACGACGTTCCCGAATTGGAGGACGAGGAGTCGGGAGCGGTCGTCCGGGACGCTCACGCCGGGGATGAGTGCACCCGCGTGAATGCCAAGTTTGCCAGTGCCAGTGAGGTTGAGAAGGTGCACAAGAAGTCCGAGTCGTCGGATGGCAGCGGCGGCAGCGAGGAGGAGACCGAGGGGCACGTCGAGTTCAGAAGCAGCCCGATCGAGGTCGAGGCATCAGTAGAGGAGAGTGTTGTGGAGGTGGAAGTGGAAGAACAGCTAAATGATGATTCAGGCGTCGCTGATGAGCCTCCTGCTGTGCCTGAGAACTGCAGCACGATCTCCTACGCCAGCGACGTGGAGGTGGTGCAGGAGATCAAGCTGCATTTCGACACTGCCTCAAGATCAGCCGGTGACGTCAGCAAGATGCTGGAGGTTGGCAAGGTGCCCTACTGCAAGAAGAAGAGCTCCGGACTAAAAGGTTGGTGCATTGCTGTCTAAATATTCAGTCTTTCGTTTCTGCATCAGTTATTTGTTGATGACAAAGATGGAGACTTTTACTAATTAACACACTTGCATTTTCCAAATTGCAGTGCCCTCAATAATGGTGATTTGCGGACAACCTTCCAAGGGCAAGGCGATCATGCAGTTTGAGGAGGAAAAGGCTATGGAATCTGGCAACCTTTCATCTTCACTGCAGAAGCTGTACATATGGGAAAGCAAGCTTCTTAAGGAAGTCAAGGTTCTCATTTCTAACACACTTACAATTCCGATTGTTATGGTACAAGTTTGTTACTTAACTTTTTTTTAACACACACACACACACACACACACACACACACACACACACACACACACACACACACACACACACACACACACACACACACACACACACACAAGTCCAATCAAGCACACACACACAAGTCCAATCAAGCACTTTATTTAAAGTTTCATACTATTTATTCTAGTTATTCATTTTCTTCTTGTGATGTGTTAATTAGTTGGACTCAGTTATTTTTGTTCATATGTTGTTTATCACAGGCTATGGAGAAGATAAGGCAGCTTTATGACCAGAAGTGTAAAGAACAGAAAAGATTGTACTACAACGGTGCTGAAGCTCGTAAGCTTGAGGCAATGGAGATTTGCGTGAAGAAGCTATCAACAAAGGTGACCATTGCCATCCAGATAGTAAATAGTATATCAAAGAGTATCAACAAGCTTAGAGATGAAGAGCTGCGGCCTCAAACACTCGAGGTAATCAAAGGGTACGTAACATGCTGGATCTCTTGACATTAATTAGCACCTATACTTCACTAATTAGATCCTAATTTGATACTTAGTGTAATAGACACATGCATTATTTCTGACTATAAACTATGTATGTTTCAGGTTTATGCAAATGTGGCACACCATGTCAGAGTGCCACCAGATGCAGTGCCATGTTCTGTCCCATGCTAAGAATCTAGAATCAGCTATGGCAGCTGCAAGGATCAACAATGAAGATCACACAAATTTAATCAGGTACCTGGAGGTTCAGTTGATGGACATGAGTGCCAACTTCACCGGATGGGTCAATGCACAGAAGAGCTACGCCATCCTTCTGAACGAATGGCTCAAGAAGGGGATCGAGTACGAGCCAGAAGTAACCGATGATGGAGTCCCTCCCTTCTCACCCGGACGGTTAGGAGCACCTCCTGTTTTCACCATGTACAACAACTGGGCAACCAGCATGGCGAGGATATCCGATGCTGCTGATGTGGTAGGCGCACTGCAGGCTTTGGCAGCAGGTGTAGCTTCTCCATATAGTCTGCAGTCGTGCCTAGCTAGGGTGTTTGAAGCGATGGAGAGCTTCGCTGCTGCTTGTGAGAAGGCCTACATGGATGTTTGCCTTCGCACTGAAGAAGAGAAATAAAGCTCAAGTTGAAGATCAGGAGAATGGCAGAGCTCTAGTTGCAGGCATTGCTGGTACAAGCAGGGAACTAGGCTGAAAGCATATGCATGCATTAGAGGCTAGAGCTTGAGGTATCTTGGGGCTAGGGCTATAGGGTGAGACAAAAGTAGGTCATGATGACTGCAAACTTGTAGACGATTGTCATGTCAATGTGTCATCATCTCCAAATACGGGCATCTGTCTGCTTTTTAATTTGCCAATATGTTTTTTGGGGTGTGCGCGCGCGCACACACACACACCGTGTCTCCTTGTTTAGAGGTACTGGCCTGCGCCCAAAAACTCTCAAGCATTTCCGGATCGCGTACGTGATGCGGAGGCCTGGCACGACGCACACCCAATGATTTGTGCCTGTGCTTGTGCATGCACAACGGCGCGACAGCTAGCTTCACCGCCTCAATTGATCGTCGTCGCTAGCCTTGGACTTGGAGACGCCACACACACGCGACGCTTCCAGTTGGCAGATCCGTGCATCGCGACTGCCACAGGTGACGCTCACCGACACGATAGTGGCACAATGGCGTGGGGCTGGCATACCACTATGCATGCCAGCCCCACACCACCATCACGATAGAGTCCCCGGCAACATGCATGTTATGTTTGGATGCATGCATGTTCAGGGTATTTAAGTGCTCAGCTCGGTGCTCGCACGAGTGGTCGGTCTCGGCTATTTGTGGAGCACTGCGCGGCAGTCGTGCAATAGCAGGCTAAGACAACACGTCTTCCTCGGTGGCGGAGGCTATTCACTTAATATTGTCAGGGATGATTTAGTTGGAAGTTTTGCGTAACATACTATATTTGGATAATAAACGGATTTCAACTACATATGATCCTTTTTCCTTTCATTGAATACTTTTAGATAATAACATACTATTGTTACTAGTAATTTATTTAGTTCCAATCTAGCAATTTATTTAGAGTTTCATATATACTCTTTATTCTATTTGTTCATTTTCTTCTTCTGATGTTTTAGTTGAACTAATTAGTTTGCCAAGTGTTTTTTTTTTGGCTCATTGCCAAGTGTTTCTGGCACTTGACAAAGCGTAAAGAGCAGAAAAGGTTGTACTATAGCGGTGCTGAAGCTCATAAGCTTGAGGCAATGGAGATTTGTGTCAAGAAGCTGTCAACAAATGTGAACATTGCCATCCAGATAGTAAACAGTATATCAAAGAGTATCAACAAACTTAGAGATGAAGAGTTGTGGCCTCAAACGCATGAGAAAGTCAAAGGATATGTAACATATGCTGGCTCTCTTTACATTAATTAGCACCTATACTTCACTAATTATATCCTAATTTGATACTTAATGTAATAGACACATGCATTATTCCTGACTGGAAACTATGTATGTTTCGGGTTATGCAAATGTGGCACACCATGTCAGAGTGCCACCAGACGCAATGTCGTGTTCTGTCCCATGCTTAGAATCTTGACTCAGCTATGGCAGCTGCAAGGATCAATAATGAAGATCACGCAGATTTAATCAGGTACCTGGAGGTTCAGTTGCTGGACATGAGTGCCAACTTCACCGGATGGGTCGATGCACAGAAGAGCTACGCCATCCTTCTGAACGAATGGCTCAAGAAGGGGATCGAGTACGAGCCAGAAGTAACCAATGATGGAGTCCCTCCCTTCTCATCCGGACGGTTAGGAGCACCTCCTGTTTTCACTGTGTACAACAACTGGGCAACCAGCATGGCGAGGATATCCGATGCTGCTGAAGTGGTAGACGCACTACAGGCTTTGGCAACAGGTGTAGCTTCTCCATCTGGTCTGCAGTCGTGCCTAGCTAGGGTGTTTGAAGCGATGGAGAGCTTTGTTGCTGCTTGTGAGAAGGCCTACATGGATGCTTGCCTTCACGCTGAAGAAGAGAAATTAGGCTCAAGTTGAAGATCAGGAAAATGGCAGAGCTCCAGTTGCAGGCATTGCTGGTACAAGCATGGAACTAGGCTGAAAGCATATGAATGCATTAGAGGCTAGAGCTTGAGGTATCTTGGGGCTAGGGCTATAGGGTGAGACAAAAGTAGGTCATGACGACTGCAAACTTGTAGACGATTGTCATGTTAATGTGTCATCATCTCCAAACAGGGGCATCTGCCTGCTTTTTAATTTGCCAATATGTTTTTTGGGGGGCGCACACACACACACACACACCGTGTCTCCTTGTTTAGAGGTATTGTCTTGCGCCCAGAAACTCAAGCATTTCCGGCAAAACCTGCTGGCCTGACAATCGCATGTACGTATGGACAAGAACATACGGATGATCGCGTACGTGATGCGGAGGCCTGGCACAACACACACCCAATGATTTGTGCATGTGCTTGTGCTTGTGCCTGCACAACACCGCGACACCTAGCTTAACCGCCTCAATTGATCGTCGTCACTAGCCTTGGACTTGGAGACGCCACATGCACACGACGCTTCTAGTTGGCAGGTCCGTGTGTCACGACTGCCACAGGTGACGCTCACCGACACGATAGTGGCATAGTGGCGTGGGGCTGGCATGCTGCTATGGATGCCAGCCCCGCGCCACCATCACGATAGAGTCCCCGGCAACATGCATGTCATGTTTGGATGCGTGCATGTTCAGGGTATTTAAGCGCTCAGCTCACTGCTCGCACGAGTGGTTGGTCTCGGCTATTCGTGGAGCACTGCGTGGTGGCCGTGCTAGTAGCAGGCTGAGACAACACGTCTTCCTCGGCGGCAGAGGCTATTCACTTAATATTGTCAGGGTGATTTAGTTGGAAATTTTGCGTAACATACTATATTTGGATAATAAACGGATTTTAGCTACATATGATCCTTTTTCCTTTCATTGAATACTTTTAGATAATAACATACTATTTTACTAGTAATTTATTTAGTTCCAATCTAGCAATTTATTTAGAGTTTCATATATACTCTTTATTCTATTTGTTCATTTTCTTCTTCTGATGTTTTAGTTGAACTAATTAGTTTGCCAAGTGTTTCTGGCACTCGACAAAGCAATTGATTCCCATACTGTAAGATATTTGTGTGTGTGTGTGTGTGTGTGTGTGTGTTGTTTTCACAGGCTATGGAGAAGATATGGGGCTTTATGCCCAGAAGCGTAAAGAGCAGAAAAGGTTGTACTATAGTGGTGCTGAAGCTCATAAGCTTGAGGCAATGGAGATTTGTGTTAAGATGCTGTCAACAAAGGTGAACATTGCCATCCAGATAGTAATATATCAAAGAGTATCAACAAACTTAGAGATGAAGAGTTGTGGCCTCAAACGCATGAGATAGTCGAAGGGTATGTAACATAAGCTGGCTCTCTTTACATTAATTAGCAGCTATACTTCACTAATCAGATCCTAATTTGATACTTAATGTAATAGACACATGCATTATTCCTGACCGGAAACTATGTATGTTTCAGGTTTATGCAAATGTGGCACACCATGTCAGAGTGCCACCATACGCAGTGCTGTGTTCTGTCCCATGCTAAGAATCTAGACTCAACTATGTTAGCTGCAAGGATCAACAATGAAGATCACGCAGATTTAATCAGGTACCTGGAGGTTCAGTTGCTGGACATGAGTGCCAACTTCACCGGATGGGTCGATGCGCAGAAGAGCTACGCCATCCTTCTGAATGAATGGCTGAAGAAGGGCATCGAGTACGAGCCAGAAGTAATTGATGATGGAGTCCCTCCCTTCTCACCTGGACAGTTAGGAGCACCTCCTGTTTTCACCGTGTACAACAACTGGGCAACCAGCATGGCGTGGGCCTCAGCTGGGAGAGAACATGGCAGCAGGTGTATCTTCATCTGGTGATCTGCAGCTAGGCTTGGCTAGGGTTTTTGAAGCAACGGAGAGCTTCGATGTTGCCTGTGAGAAGGCCTACAAGGATGTTTGCCTACGCGCTGAAGAAGAGAAATTAAGCTAGGGTTAGGGTGTTGTAGGCTGAGACAAAACCAGGTCTTGACGACCAAAATTGTACTAGACCAAAATTGTCACTCCATTCTCCAAACAGTGCTTTTTTTGCCGATCTGTTCTCTTCATTTTTTGGACGCACACAACACACAAGCATCGATCCCTCTTCATTTTTTGGACACACACACATTTTGTATCTACACTCAAGGCGTGACACTGACATGGGACACACACACATTTTGTATCTACTCAAGGAGTGACAGACACGTACGTACTGCCGCCTCAATGGATCGCCGTCGCTAGCCTTGGACTTGGAGACGCCACACGTGCGCGTACCCTTCGTCCCCGCACGCGCGCGCCTATGCCCAACCACTGCACTTGAGCTGAGCTGCTGCTCTCGCGCGTGACGCTTCCAGGTTCGTGCGTTGCGGGTGGCACTACGGTCCTGGCGTTTGCCGAGTGCATAAAACACTCAGGCAAGGAGTTGTGGAGTGTTGACAACAGGCACTCGGCAAAGCCAGCTTTCCTGAGTGTTTTGTGTCGCCACTTGGTGATACTTTGCCGATAGTTAAATCTCATACTCGGTAAAGTTATCTAAAAATAAAAAAACACTAACGACGCGCCCCCGACGTCGCCGCCACCACGAGGCCACCGTGGGTCGGTGGGGGACTCGACGCCGGTCGCGACAAAGCGAGAAGGTCGCCCCATGCGACTCCCACCTGGCCCGAGGTCGTCGGAGAGGGAGGGAGGGCCGCACACCGCTAGAGCTTGAAGCCCGTCGGAGAGGAAGGGTGAAACGAACCGGATTTCCGAGGATGGAAACCCGATCCCTGCACCTCAGTGATAGACCCAGGAGGCTATCACGTGCAAATCCCTGTCTCAGAAAGTAAAGAAAACCGTACAACAAAAGGAAATATACGAAGGTCCACATAATAATATTATAATAATTAAGCTTCTGAGTACAACATTACGGCACATGCCGGGTACAAGTCCAACGGGACTGAATCAACCAGAGTAAACATCTACGCAGCGGCTCTCATGTAGCGAAGTAGACTCCATCTCCCAAAGGCAAGCTCGAGTGTAGAACGGCCTCAGTCATCCCATCTGTCGTGCTCAAAGTCGTAGTCCGGCTCCTGGTCTGAAAACACGTCATCTACTCGATAAGCGAGTAGGTCATGTCAGCTTCCCAACAAAGAGCATAAGCAAAAGAGAATAATTCTAGTATGCATGGGTAATCCTATTTATGGCTGTAGAAGGTTATGCAAGCAGCGGTAGCAACATCAAGGAATGCAGAAATGCAGAGAGGTCAACATCTCCGAGGAGATCCACACCTCCGAGGACAACACCTCCGGGGTCAACACCCTAAGCAAGGAAAGAACACCAAGCACTGGATGTCCACCGAGACACAGCATCCCACTCTCATCTGCGATGTGGGGTCACCAACTCCTATCCCCACGTCTCAACGGCACGAAGCCGGGCTCACACACACAAGGGAGAGAAAGCAGCACAAGAAGAGACTAGCCAGAGTAACAGAACCTTGGGCTGTCCATACCAGTGGACACGGACTATAGCTATAGGTTTAACACTCTGCAGAGGTTGTACAACTGGACCCGCCGGATAGGGCAGAAACGGATGCCTCCGATCCACATCCCTACCTAACGACCGGAGACCTAGCAGTGGGTGGCACTCTCCTACCTCTCCGAGCCTGACTCGTCCTGAACTGGGGCGCGAAACTTGCCAGCAGGGCCTCGGAGCTGTGAAACCTTCCTCGGAGGAGTCAGGGCGACGTCTACTCGGGGGGTATAACCCGTCCCCCTCACACGATCACACCGATCCGCCTACAGGCTGGATGCCATCCACATACTAGTTCTCGGACCGAACCCCGTCCATAATAAGGCGAACGGTTTGCACGAAAATAGCCCAAAGCTCATGGTTAAACTGTTGATCGGTCCTTAATTGCAAGAGCGAGCACTCACCAACTCCCACCGTCCGACACGCCGCTAGGGCGGGAGGCCAGGTCGCATCTCCCCTAGACAGGCGTTCACAAGTAACCAAAGTGGCTCGCTCCCACGGTAACACGTCAAGGATACACACTCACCCAAAACACACGCTAGAATACCGAGATATCCCAATCTCGGTCCAAACCTGAGATCCATCCATAACTAAGGGTAAAATATATGGATGAGTAAAGCCGGGAACTAGCTAGGGGTCTGTAGCTAGTTCCAAAAGTAGGTATATCAAGGACAGGATTAAACAATTCCAAGGCATGGCTAACAATTGTCTATGCAATTTTAAAACATGCATAAATAGTAATTAAGCACTAGCAACTAAAGCATGCATAGGATCTATATGGTTGGGAGTGACATGACACCTGACTGGCGTCCGTAGTCCTGATCTGGGTTGAAGTCGGGGTCGTAGGCCTCCTCCGGATCGTAGCTCGGGTCTGTGCAGCATGAGATACGAGACGCTAAATTACCGGCAATCAACTAAGCATAAATCCAAAGAAACCCAATTTTAAAAGATCCAAAAAAAATCCAAACTATCTACAATCAGCACCGTCTCATTTTTAGAAAAATAATGAAACTGGTTTCATATTTTTCGGATTTATAAATAATTAGTTATGAATTTTCAAAGGTTATTAGATTTATAAATTAATTTCCAAATTCATTTATAAATCAGAAAATGATTTTTAATTTTGAAAATAGGCGATGACGTCAGCATGACCTAAGCCTGACGTCAGCGTCAGGGTTAGTGGGCCGTTATTGGGCCGAAAGTGTTAGTGGGCCGAATCCAGCCCATTGGACTCAGCCCATTGGGCCAGATGAGCCAAGTCCAGTAGAGGCCACTGAACTAAATTCAGGGTTCAAAAGATAAAAAGAAAAAGGGCCGGCGCATGGGCTGTAATGGGCTACGGCCCATGCGGCCTCCCCAGCTATCACAAAAATGAAGTCCACCGTTGCCCCTGGAGCTTTGCTGGGGCGCAGTGGCGCTCCTTGCCACTCGCGCGCGCGTCGGCGCGCCCCTGCGTGTGCGTTCAGCGGCGACGGCGAAAAAGCGATCGGCGGCGGTGATGGCCCTAGTAGACGAACAAGAGCGGCGCGAGGACCACTAGGGTTAGGAGGTTAGGTTGGCGCGGCCACGGCCCTGGGGTAGAGCTTGTGCGGCCGATGCGAGGCGCGCCACGGCGGGGATCCTGGCGTGGTGTGGTGTGCGAAGGCGGCGGCGCGGCGTTCAGCAGCAGCAACGAACCACCCGGCACGGCGGCCACGCACTTGGGTGTGCGCGTCTCGGGCACACGCGTGCGTGCACCAGTTCGGCGAGGACGCGACTTGATTGACCGGAGCGTGGGTGCCCGGCGTTCCAGAGCCGCGGCGCGGCGCAGCAAGGACAGCGGCCCACGGTCATCGCGCGGCGGCATACGGCTCGATGGCCGGGTCACAGGCAGAGACACCAAGGCGAAGAGCAGAGCGAGACGGTGCGTTACAGTGCAAGGGAGGCAGCGTCGACCGGCGCGGCACTAGGGTGTACCATGGCGGCGAGCGCGCGGAATGTACTCGGCGCGAAGGCCAACGTAGCATCACAAGCTGATCAGGGTGAGGGAGAAAGAGAGCATGGCCGGGTGTTAGCTCACGTTAGGGCGTAGGTGAAGATGTTGCAGTGGTGACCGCGTCGGTGAAGTGACGGTGGCGTTCACGGCGGCGCGGCGAGTTGAAGCGACAGCGTCCTCCTCTGCTCCGGCTCCTGCTCGGTGCGGACGGCTCGTTCCTCGGCCCGACCAGCTCTGGCTTTCTACGGCTCCGGCGACGGCGAGGTGGCGCGGCGGTGAAGCGCGCCCCTCCTTCTCTTCTTCCCCCTCCTCCCCTCTCTTCTCCTCTCGGCAGCGGAACAGGGGACCAAAAGGGGGAGAGACCCCAATTGCGATATGCCTTGCAGCAGAGGCTCGCCCAGAGTTTTAGCAGCTCGAGCACGTCGAGGCGAGGGCAGATTGGTCACGGATGGGGCTCCTGCTGGCTGCTATGGCGCGGCGGCTGACTTGGCAGCACGGGATTGGCCGACTGTTACGCAGGCGCGTCATGGGGCGAGGGCAAAAGGGGGAAAAGGCCGGGCGGTGCGAAGGGGGCTCACGGCTTCGGCTTCGGCTTCCGTGCCGTAGGCGCGGTCGGGAGCCTGTCCCCTGGTTCGGTGCGTGCGCGCGGGCGCGGCGGCAGTGCGGGGTAGGTGTGTGGGCGCGTGGACCGGTTGGGCGAAGACGAAGACCGGCGGTGGGTCCCACGCGTCGGTGAGACAAGCGAAGCGCGGTGCGCGGCTGTGCTGTGGTGGGCTGCTTTGGTGGGCCGGTGGAAGATCAGGGTGTACAGGTGCTCGTGGGCTAAGAGATGAAGGGGGCTTGGTAGACTTGAGGGTAGTTAGTTGGCCCAAGCTTGTTAGATAGGTTTTGAATATACTTTTGAATATAAGTTTAAACTTCATATTTGAATTTGAATTTATTCAAATTCAAATCACACTCAATTAAATCCAAATAAAATCCATAAAAATCCAACTCACATTTTAATACCATAATTTGAATTATATTTTTATATTTAGGTTTTATTTATATAGAATTTAGGTGAGAGGCTAGAATGGGTTTAAATATGGTGTCACTTCATCCAATAAGTAAAAGTTCAAATTTTCACGCATTTTTATACTTCTAAATTTCTGGGATGTTAGAAAGGGAGGGCCACACACTGCGGAGTTCGAGCATGCCAGAGGGGAAGGGAGGGCCACGCCACCGCGCCCAGACACCTTCGCCTTCACCCAGACCTGGAGGTGTTTGCCTTCGCTGAGGTGTCTGACGTCGCTGCACGGGTCAGGATCCGAGGTCGCAGTAACCAGATCCAACCTCACCGCCCCACCTAGACGGCGGATCCGGGGCCGTGGTCACCGGATCTAGGCCTCGTCGCAGCACCCAGACAGGGGGAGGGGCACCGGGAAAGGAGGGGAGAGGAGCGGTGTCGGGAGAGGAGAGGAGGGGAGGGGGCAGGGCACCGACAGTGCCAGGAGAGGAGGGGAGGGGAGGAGGCCGGCGCTGGGCGAGGAGGAGAGGGGTAGGGCACCGTCGGCGGGCCGTGCATGGGGGGAGGGAGAGAGGCCAAAGGCGGAGGAGAGTGGGGCACGGGAGAGAGAGGAGACCGAGAGGTGCGGGAGAGGGGGGGGGGGGATAAGGTGCGGGGGTGGGGGTGGGGGGCGTGCCCGAGATCAATGACATTGCAGGTTTTCCGAGTGTCCATAAAAATACTCGTTAAAGAGATTCTTTGCTGAGTGCTAATATTGAACACTTGGCAAACATTTTTTTATTTTTCTTTTTTCAAGTTTCTCCTTCTTCTCTTTCTTTTGCACAACATAAACTTCAATAAATATCAATTAATTCAACAATACCTTATCAAATTCACTCAATAATTGTGTTTGATTTTTTTACTCATATAATTCAATTATTTTATGCACTTATAGCGCAAATTCAATTTATATCAATTAAAATTCTATAATGGCACTTAATACATTAAAATTGTCAAATTGTTCCAAAAAATTATAAAAAATTAACATGAAGCAATCTTTGTTCTTTATTGCCTATAAAAAAGTTTTGTAGTCAAATCACAATTTGACTGTCACTTCGACTTCAAATCTTACTGAATCCTACTCAACACTACGATCCTTCCTCTGAGATTCTTCGATTTCTAAACATCGTATGTAATAAAATCTTTAAAACCTTCTCAAAATTTTATCACAGCCTCCACGTGACAAATCTCATGATTTCCAGACTTTGTTTGTTTTTTAATTTTTCTAAAACCATACGACCACACGTTCGTAGTAATGTTTCCTGAACAAGATGTTTGAAATTCCTTTTCATTTCACATGTAAAGCCTCAAAGAGAGATGAATAGCATGACTATCATTTTTTCTACTCATTTTGTTCTATCATTTAAATAACTTAAAGTTCAAATTTGACTTAATTAAAAAATTAATTGAAATACAATTAATTAATTGATTATAGCAAAAAAGTAAAAAAATTACCAAACTTTAACATGTAGTACCACATGTTGTATGTGGAGAGTAGAAACAACTTGAGGAGTAGAGAAGAAAAAATTATTATTTTGCCGAGTGACAAAAAAAAAATACTAGGCAAACTTGCTTCTTTGCCGAGTGTCAGAGAAAACACTCGGCAAAGAGCTTGTTTACCGACTGTCAGGAAAAAAAACACTCGACAATGTTTGTCAAGTGTTGTTTTTTACCGAATATTTTTTGGTGCAACACTCGGCAAAAAGCACTCGACATCTATTAAATTTGCTGCAGTGTGACCGGCATCGGCGTGCTAGCGAGACCGCGCCGCCGACATAGACAGCGCCCGGCAACATGTCATGTTTGTTGGATGCGTGGATGTCCATGCCCCCGTGGAATATATATAAGCACTCGCTGCTCGCCCGAGTGACCGGTCTGGGTTCTCGGCTCTGGTCCTGGACGGAGCACTGCGCGGCAGGCTGAGACAGCACACGTCCTCCTCGGCGGCGGTGGTCGTCGCCCGCCGGCTCGCCGTGCTGTGGAGGCCAGGTACGCTCCGCGTTTGCGCGGCGCGCGTGTAATGTGGCAGGAGCTAGCACGAAGCCGAATTTTGGTTCCGATGAATTTCGTGAAGATGTAGTTAATATAAGTGAATTGCAATTTATTTTTTTAACAAAATTAACTTTATACATAAGTAAAGACGTAAAGTATACTCCATCCTCCTGAAATATATGACGTTTAGGACAAGAAAACTAGTTCAAAACGAATTAATTTTCTTGTCCTAAATGTCATATATTTAAAGACGGAGGTAGTAATACTTATGGATCGCTTTTATTGTTTTAATAAAAAAAGATAGTCGGTCAGTATACAAATTGACTTGTCCAAACGAAAAAGATCCGATGCCGCTCGTCCCATCCCGCTCGACGGCGGCGTCGGCACCCGAAGACGAAGCAGTGCGACGGCGGCGTGGACGGGGGAGAAGAGGCGCAAGACAACTACCGCCGGCGGCACGCCATCGCCTCCGCTGATCGGCCTCGGTGTTGGAAAATCAGGCAAACACAAGATTAAATTCCGAACTAGATTTATCATGACAAGAACAAAACCTAGCATGTAATTCTCTATCATACTAGGCAAGAAAACACATATCAACATGATCTCAGAAAACATGCTGAAATAACAGATCGGATCCCAGAATACGTACTGAACAGATGCAGCTGGGATGACAAGCGGCGGTGACGGAACAACAAAGGTGTTGCGGACGGCGCGCTGCAGACGACGTTGAAGACGACGCTCGTTCGCAGTGGCGGCGGCGGAAGACGGAAGACGAGCCGTGATGAAGACCCTTGAGCAGTCGCGCGGAGCGCTTCCCAAAAACCTTATTCGCCCTCTCCCGGTGCAGGATCACAAGAGCGAGAGGTTCTGGAGACCTGCTCTCCCGTTCGTCGTTGCACGCCGACGCACGGGATGGAGTAGACTACAGCGGCGGCGCAACAACGAGAGGAGGCAAAACCCTAGCTCGAATGAATTATCTTTGGTAGAGGCTGATAGGTCGCATATATAGGGAGAGCCCACGATCTCGCGTCGCGATCACGATCTAAACCAATAGGCTTCCATATATTTCGCAGACTTAAAAGCCAAGTAACCAAAAAATAAACCGGCAAAAGGATACCGCACCCCCGCAAGACGAGGAGGCGGATTTCGGTGGACCATTCACGCGGACGTCGTGCGCCAGCGCCTTTCGCCACGCCCAGCGAGGCGCGTGTGGAGCTTTCCTTCCCTCCCCACACACATGGCTTGAAGGTGTGAAGACCACCTCCATATTTAAGTTGGTCATCCTCCCCTTCCACTAGCAATGTGGCACTAAGGGGATGGTAGCACTCCCACCATTGCTCATGCCCACATGGGCCTTTGAGATTTATTTTGGAATTTCTGAAATCTTTCTTGGGCCAAGGTCCATAATTCCATCAATCCCCCACCAGATCTCAAATACCCATAAGAGAATTTGCATGTTTCTCACTGTTGTTCATATACTAGTGTTTCAGCAAGGACTGTTAAGTTGAACTCTTGCCTAGAGCTTCAAGCTACATTCATCCACAACTTGACAATGGACTAGGCCTTGAATTGCAAGTTTTGTGCGGACAAGTTTCACTCAAAGTCGGAACTAGTACTTGGCTGCCAGTAGCCTACCCCGCGGGTGGAGCATATACGTCGTACTCCCTAGTCTCTTCATGAGTTTGCTAGAGATCACCCAAATCTCATAGACTGCGACGTTTTACAGTCGGACTCACATAGGTGTGTTCTTTCAAGAAAACTCTGTAGGACATCATCTTTGCTTAAACAAGCCAACAGAACACATTAAAGCATAACGCTAGCCCACCATACAGCAAACGAGAGTATTGCATCTTCACTTAGAGAGGGGTTTGGTAACTAGTTACTCTCTTCAGTCAACCGACAGCTTGTTCTTCCCAAATCCTAATTCACGAGATCTCCGATTACATAGGTTGGGTTACCACTGTGGCAACTTATACGGGTCTCATACCCATCTCCCTCGATGCACCTTCTATCACATTCCGTGATAGCCCTTTCGTAAAGGGATCTGTCAGGTTTTTGTCTGTTTGAATATAAGTCACACCTATTACTCCGGAGTTTCTCAACTTCCTGACAAACTTCAGTCGTCTCTTGACATGTCTTGATGACTTCGCATTATCCTTAGCACTATTCACTTTGACTATCACTGTTTGATTCTCACAGTTCATAAGGATAGCCGATATTAGTTTGTCAACCACAGGCAAGTCCATCAAGAGATCACACAACCACTCAGCTTCTACAGTGGCTGTATCTAAAGCAGTAAGCTATGCTTCCATGATATCGCACCACCTCCCAGGGTAAACACATACCCACTCATGGCATATAAATCATCAGCATCTGAAATCCAGTTCGAATCACTATATCCCTCTAGCACAGCAGGGTGCCCAGAATAGTGAATCCCATAACTCACAGTACCAACCAAGTAGCGCATAACCCTTTCAAGTGCATGCCAATGATCAGAACCCGGGTTTGACATGAACCTGCTCAATTTGCTTACAGCAAAAGAGATGTCGGGTCTCGTAGCGCTAGCTAAGTACATGAGTGAACCGATAATCTGAGAGTATCTCAGTTGGTCTACTGTAGCTTCCTTGTTCTTTCTTAAAATCACGCTGGGGTCATAAGGAGTAGGAGAAGGTTTGCTATCCATATAACCAAAACGGTTCAAGACCTTCTCCACATAATGGGTTTGTGAAAGTGTAATCCCATTCTCATCCTTAAGCAGCTTGATGTTCAGAATAACATCAGCTTCTCCCAGATCTTTCATATCAAAGCTCTTTGACAGAAAAGACTTGACCTCATTGATCACATCAATGTTTGTGCCAAAGATTAGTATGTCGTCCACATACAGGCACAATATAACTCCTTCACCCCCACCATAGTGATAGTAGACACATCTATCAGCCTCATTAATGGCAAAGCCCGCAGCAGTTAAAGTACTGTCAAACTTCTCATGCCATTGCTTAGGTGCTTGTTTCAGGCCATATAAAGATTTTTGCAACTTACACACCTTAGATTCTTGACTCTTCACCACGTATCCCTCAGGCTGATCCATATAGATCTCCATCCAACTCTCCATTTAGGAAAGCTGTCTTTACATCCATCTGATGGATGATCAGACCATAAGAGGCAGCCAAGGCAAGTAGTGCTCGAATAGAGGTCAGTCTAGCGACAGGTGAATAAGTATCAAAGAAGTCTTCTCCTTCCTTATGCGTGTAGCCTTTATCCACAAGCCGCGCCTTGTACTTGTCAATAGTACCATCAGGCCTAAGCTTCTTCTTTAACACCCATTTGCAACCCACAGGTTTGCAGCCATAGGGTCGATCAGTGAGCTCCCATGTCCCATTGGAAAGAATCGAGTCCATCTCACTTTGGACAGCTTCTTTCCAATCATCTGCATCTGGTGATGCAAACGCCTCAGCAAGGATTTGGGAGTGTTGTCCACAAGGTATACAATGAAATCATTACCAAAGGATTTTTCAATCCTCTGTCTCTTGCTCCTCCTACGAGGAGCTTCATTGTCATCCTTCTCTAGGATGTCCTCACCCTCATGCTCATGCTCATGCTCATGCTCGTGCTCATGCTCATGCTCATGCTCATGCTCAAGCTCAATAGGTTGTTCAGAAGTCTCAACAGGTATAACAGGTTCAAGAATTAATTCAGCAGAAAATCTAGAATTGTTATGCGTCTCTTTCAAAGGAAATATATATTCAAAGAACGTTGCATCACGAGATTCCATAATAGTGTCAACATGCATATCAGGGACCTCTGATTTAACCACTAAAAATCTATAAGCAATGCTCCTCTGAGCATATCCTAGAAAGACACAATCCACTGTCTTAGGTCCAAGTTTGCGCTTCTTTGAAATAGGTACATTAACTTTCGCTAAGCACCCCCAAGTGCACAAGTAAGAAAGTGATGGTTTTCTCCCATTCCACATCTCATATGGAGTTTGATCTTTATTCTTGTTCGGAACTCTATTCAGGACGTGACATGAAGTCAACACAGCCTCCCCCCACCATGCTTTAGATAAACCAGCAGTGTCCAACATGGAGTTAACCAAGTCAGTCAGTGTGCGATTCTTCCTCTCAGCAATCCCGTTTGACTCGGGTGAATAGGGAGGCATCCTCTCATGAATAATACCATGTTCCTCACAGAATTCATCAAAGATTTTAGGAAAATACTCGCCACCACGATCAGACCTTAGACGCTTGATCTTTCTCTCAAGTTGGTTTTCAACTTCGGCCTTATAAATTTTAAAGTAGTCTAATGCTTCATCTTTAGTGTGCAACAGGTAAACATAGCAAAATCTAGTTGCATCATCAATCAAAGTCATGAAGTATCTCTTTCCACCTTTTGTCAACACACCATTCATCTCGCACAGATCAGAATGTATGAGTTCTAGAGGTGCCAAGTGTCTCTCCTCAGCCGCCTTGTGAGGCTTCCGAGGTTGCTTCGATTGCACACAACTATGGCACTTTGAACCTTTGGCAATGGTGGCGTTCGGAATTAAAGACATACTGGATAATCGAGACATTAAACCGAAATTAATATGACACAAACGTGAATGCCAAACACTCGCATCATCACTAACGTTGCCACAAATATGGTTCACGGACTTATTGCAAAAATCAGCAAGAGAAAAGCGGAACAAGCCTCCCCAATCATAGCCTTTACCAATGAATTGTCCATGTTTCGACACGACTAATTTATTGGACTCTAGCACTACCTTAAACCTGTCCTTGCAAAGGACCGAGCCGCTAATGATATTCTTGTTGATAGTAGGGACATGATGCACGTTCCTCAGCTGCATGATCCTCCCCGAAGTAAACTTCAGATCTACCGTACCAACACCATGAACAGCCACATGTGACCCATTTCCCATCAGCACGGTAGAATCCCGGGCGACCTGGTAAGAAGAAAACATAGAGAAGTCAGCACACACATGGATATTTGCACCCGTATCAAGCCACCAACTCGTGGAATGAAAAACTGAAAGAACAGTAGGTAAATTACCATACCCGTCTCCAGTGTGACCTGCTGTCACTGTGTTGACTTTCTTGGAACCTTGAACCCCTTTGTTCTTGCGGTCTGCACGATCTGGACAATCCTTGGAGAAGTGTCCAGGTTCACCACATGTATAGCAGTTCAGCTCATCCTTGCTTCTCCTCTTCTTCTTGAAGGTAGTGGTCTTGACGACCTTATTGTTATTCCCTTTGGTCTTGCCGCGTGGTAATCTCTGGACCATGTTGGCGCTGGACTGACCTTGGTATCCTTTCTCACCAGTGTCCTTCTTCTGAGCTTTCTCTTCAACATCCAGAGACCCTATCAGATTTTCAACTGATATCTCCTGTCTTCGATGTTTCAGAGTAGTGGCGAAGTTCCTCCAAGAGGGAGGCAACTTTGCAATAATGCACCCAGCAACAAACTTGTCGGGTAAAGCACACTTAAGGAGATCAAGATCCCTCACAATGCACTGCACCTCATGAGCCTGCTCAACTACAGAACGGTTGTTCACCATCCTATAGTCATGGAAGCTCTCCATGAGATACAGTTCAATGCATGCATCTGCTGCATCATATCTCGCAGTCAGAGCATCCCAGATTGCCTTCGCATCTGTCATGTCTATGTAGACATCGACGTTGCTGTCCCCAATGATGCTGATGATACACCCCACGAAAAGCTTATTGGCCTCATCGAACTTTTTCTGCTCTTCAGCAGTCAATTCGCCTTCAGGTTTGCCAAGCCTCGTGTCCCAGATGTTCATAGCATCAAACCAGAGACGGACGTTAGAGCTCCACCTCTTGAAGTTCTTGCCGTTGAACTTCTCCAGCCTCATTGGATCAATAAACCCAGTCCTCATATTGAAATCAACAGGTTGCCTAATATAAGGTTTTTGGATTGTTAGAAAATTAGGCAAACACAAGATTAAATTCCGAACTAGATTTATCATGACAAGAACAAAACCTAGCATGTAATTCTCTATCATACTAGGCAAGAAAACACATATCAACATGACCTCAGAAAACATGCTGAAATAACAGATCGGATCCCAGAATACGTACTGAACAGATGCAACTGGGATGACAAGCGGCGGTGACGGAACAACAAAGGTGTTGCGAACGACGCGCTGCAGACGACGTTGAAGACGACGCTCGTTCGCAGCGGCGGCGGCGGAAGACGGAAGACGAGTCGTGATGAAGACCCTTGAGCAGTCGCGCGGAACACTTCCCAAAAACCTTATTCGCCCTCTCCCGGTGCAGGACAAGAGCGAGAGGTTCCGGAGACCTGCTCTCCCGTTTGTCGGTGCACGCCGACGCATGGGATGGAGTAGACTACAACAGCGACACAACAACGAGAGGAGGCAAAACCGTAGCTCACGATCTCGCATCGCGATCAACCAAAAAATAAACCGGCAAAAGGAAACCGCGCCCCCGCAAGATGAGGAAGCGGATTTTGGTGGACCATTCACGTGGACGTCGTGCGCCCGCGCCTTTCGCCACGCCACACCACGCCCGGCTTGAAGGAGTGAAGACCACCTTCATATTTAAGTTGGTAATCCTCCCCTTCCACTAGCAATGTGGCACTAAGGGGATGGTAGCACTCCCACCATTGCTCATGCCCACATGGGCCTTTGAGATTTATTTTGGAATTTCTGAAATCTTTCATGGGCCAAGGTCCATAATTCCATCACTCGGCTCGTCACCCTCCGACGGCTCCGACGATGCGATGCTGACGGATGACGACGACCGATCCCAGCAGGTCCATGAGGAGATCGTTTTCTCGGCAGAATCCATCATCGACCATGAGGAGCTAGCTCGTTGCTACCAGGTGCTGAAATCACGCGAGCACCACATCTACCCTTCCTTCACCACCCGGCTCGACGCCGACGGCATACGGAAGACTTCAAGGTCAGCTTCCGATCTTGTTCTTCCTGTGTTAAGCTTTAATTATTAATTTAATTAATTTGAATGCATGTGTTGACTTGTCTAACTGTGTCACTTTGGTCCCCATACTCTCAAAATGCATTTCTGGTTCTCTAAACTTGAGCTCGTGTGTCATTTAGGTCCATTTACTCTCAGAGTGCATATTTATCTCTCTAAACTTGGCTTAGGGTGTCATCTAGGTCCATTTACTTTCTAAATGCATTACCATCTCAACTAAATTGATAAAAACTTAATTTTACACATATATAATTTAACTGTAGTAAAATAAAATGTGTTTCAACTCACTGTATATGTAGAATATTGATATGCTAAATTTAGAAAGTTTGATATTCTTTTGTAGGTAATATCGTATAGGTGCACATCACATGCAAGCTCAATTATTCTTGAAACATTGTTTAAAATTGAATACTTGTGGTTGCACAATAATAAACTAAAATCCATGATTTTTAAGACAAATTACTAGGGGAATATATAGGGGTGAAGCTAAAGAAGCGATAAAACAAGTAAGAACATATGTTAATGAAAATGATGGTTTGCTTTTAAACATAAAGTTTGATCTTATCATATTAATTATATTAGTGGAATGACAATGCATTTCAAGTTTAGGGACCTATATGATACCCAAAGACAAGTTTAGGGAGTCAAATCTGCACTGTGAGAGTATATGAACCTAAATGACACTCGAACCCAAGTTTAGAGAGTTAGAAATGCATTTTAAGAGTATGGGGATCTAAGTGACATAGTTGGACAAGTTTAAGTACAGGCCATGCACTTTACTCTTTTTTGAAATTTGAGTGCCGATGAGTGATGAGGTTTTGCAGTGGGAGAGTGGCATTTTTGGTTGGACTTTTGATCACACGACTTCTTATTTTGCTGACTTGGATGACTACCAGTGCATGGTCCCTGAAAGAGCTGTGAGCACTAAATTTTGCCTATTGTTTTTTTATCACTACTAGATATACACTGGTAGAGAGGCGATCTTTGTTCCACCTCTTTATTCCCGGTTGAACTTTGGACCGGAGACAAAAAAAAGTTTGCATCGACGTGCTTTGGAATGGCTGTGAACACCTTTTACCCTTTTGTTTCGGTTGGTAATACCAACCTAGACAAAGGGGGGTCCAACAATTAGAGCGATAACATATCCTTTAATCTTGAGTGAAAACACCACCCCAGACAAAAGATTTAACCTCGGGTGGTATTTCCACCCGAGACTAAAGAGGGGCCTTTAGTCTTGGGTGGAAACACCACCCGAGACTAAATGTCCCCCATCACCGACACCCCCTCTCTCATCTTTTTCTTTCTCAATGTCCACCACCAGCCACCCACTTCCTCTCCTCTCTCTCTCTCTCTCTCTCTTTCTTTTCTATCTTCTCATCTTCTCTCTTTGGTTGGCAGGGGAGGATGCAGGCGACGATGCCCCCAGTGGTCGGCGCGACGGCAGGCGCGGTGCCCCCCGGCAGTGGGCGCCGAAGGCACCTCCTCGCGGCGTGCGGAGCCGCCGATGCGGGGCTCCGGCGTGGGGCCGCGGCGCGGAGCTCCCGTTGCGGGGGCCGACCACCGGCCAGGGCGGCACGCAGGGAGTCCGCCCTCCACCGGCCAGGGGCGGCACACGGGGACTCTGCTGGACAGGGCGGTGCGCGGGGACTCCATCTCTGCCGGCCAGGGGCGGCACGCGGGGGCTCCACCAGTCGGAGTAGGGCCGGTCGGAGCAGAAGCTCGGAGCGCGCGCGTGAGTTCTTCAATCTGTTGTTGATACTCTGTGCATTGGTTGTGCGAATGAAGTTGATGAAATCAAACTTGTTGATTTACGAATCTTGTGTTCAAGTTCTTGTATGATTTGTATGAGCTCGTTTGTTGTAAATCTTGTCTGGATTGAAGAACTTGTATGATTCCTTGATCTGTGAATTGAGTTAGAAATTTGAGATGGTGAAATTCGAGCTCCACGGGTGAATTGATTTGTGATTTGGGGAGAGCAGGGTAGGTGGGGGTGCGAGCGCGCCTCTGCTGAGAGGAGGCCTTTCGTCTCCAGAGATTAGTCCTGGTTGACCTTTAGAGACATGACTGTTACCAACCGGGACTAAATGTCCCTTCTCCACCAATGATACTATATGTTATGGCATAAAAAAATTTGTTGTTGCAATTAACCAGCCAAGCACACGATCAAGTTGGAGCATGCAACATGCTATTTAATTTCCCAAGCTAAGCTAGTACTATATTGTTCTTCTAGGCTAATATATAGTTTGTAACTGGCTAGCTCTGATTAATTGATGGGTTTTTTCTTTTTGCGGATACTGATTAATTGATGGTTGCACTGACTGTTAATCCTAGCTAGTTCCACTTTATTTACTTTTTTTGCTAACTTAAATATCAATGCCAAAGCATTGTACTGTACGAAGCTTAATTTCATGCTAGTTCATACCCATTCTAGAGATGTGACACTATCATATAGTCATCAGTCCATGTGTGCATTTCTGCTCCTGTGTTTGATTGAGTTATTTGTGTTGAATGCATTATTTACACATTTTTCTCTTTTAGTTAAACATGAAACTTAATTGATGAGAACACTGAAATTTCCAATGGACCATCTCTAGCGGATGCTGAATCCGATTCTGCATCTGCAAAATGAAGAAGGATCCAGCACTGTAGTGGCTCCAACAAGTGCTGCATCCAGTTCTTCAATTTGCAGATGGTGCCCTCCCGTAGTGCAGTGTCAGGATTTCTCTCCCTTCGCTGCATCACAACTGCCACGTCTCCTCGCTTCCGTCGTCCCCCACCCCACACCCCCATCTGCGCCGGCTGGACCTCGGCCGCCCGCTGCCTCTTGGCCGTCACGCACGGTCGCGGACTCGCGGCCGCTCCCCCATCCTCACCGGCGCGCGAGTTCGCAGCGAGGACAGCTCGGCAGCCTCGCGCTCCCGCCGCCCTCCGCCTCCGTAGAATCAAGCCTCCACGCCACCGGAGGGAGATGGAGGGCCGCCGGCGGGTGGAGATGGAGAGCCTGGCGCCAGATCCGGAAGATGCGGCCTGCTGCCTCGCGTCGCTCGAGCTCTGTCGCCGACCGCCGGTGGAGGAAGGGGAGAGGCCGGGGAGGAGGAGCGTCGCCGAGAACCCTGCTTCCGCCTTGCTCCCGCCGCCGCGAATCCTGCCTCCGCCTTGCTCTCACCGCCATCGAGAGCTCCATGCCTTTTTCTCCTCTGCCGCTCCACCTTCGTCCCCGCCTCGGCGGCGGCGAGGTTGCGGAAGCAGCCGGCGGTGGCAGAGCGCGGTCCTCCCAAAGAAAACGCGATAAGGGATGAGAGGAAGGCGGCAACGTCTTCGCCGGCCTCCGCGAGGAGCACGCGCCTCCGGCGACCATCGAGGAGCACGCGTGCGGCGTCGGCGGCTTGGATCTGCAGGGCAGCAGTGGATTCGGCGGACGGCGCCGTGCGCCTCCTGCTCCTTCCCGCGACGGACGCAAACCTACGGGAGGCAACTGCCCGGGTCTTTGCGCGACGGCTTCCGCTACGTTTGCTGGAGGCACTCCTTCTTTGCAGCACACAATCACTCTCTTTCCTTTCTGCAGCACTCGATTCTGCAGATGCAGATCCGCAGCACTGCTGGAGACGGTCTTAGCATAATAATTATCCATGAAAACTTGATCGCACACATTTAAATCGATTTGAGTAGTGTATTTCACGAGTCTAAGAACTGTGGTGCCTCAAAAGGCTGAATGTTCTTTTTTTCCCGTTGGTGTATTAAAGTACTTCAAATGCAATATTGTTATGTATTACTGCTCTCTTTTTAAGTCATCATGCATGTATTGCTTCTCTCCTTTGAATGTCAGAGTCTTGACGTGTTTGATCAATGGGAAAAATACCACCGAGAGAGTGAAACGGACAGTTTAAAATAGTTGATGGTCCCCAAACATCTGATTTTGAAGATGAGAGTTAAAACTCAGACGGCATCAATAGTTTTTTTAAAAATTACATAGTATAACGTAGACGCTCACAACATGTACGAACGCTCATCCCTATGAATATACGTACGCAAACCCTACCCTTATGAGCACCTTTGAAGGACTGAGCACCCGACAAATCTGGAGATTCCTGAAGTCACCATTAGTGTCTCGTTGTCGACGGGAACGCTGCTTATCACTTAACGCATAACACCGGTAAATCCTGAGACAATCCCAGAGAAAGGTGCGAGCACCCCAATTTGAACCATAATGGAGACTGTCCTACTAATGGACTACAAGCTAATTCGTGACGATGTCGATAGTTGAGGGTCGTGAAATAGACTTTTGCATTCCTTTTTGCCCCTAGTAAAATTGTTTCAGCCTGCCGGCCCAACATAGCATGCTCCATCATTGCGTCCGCAGGCCCACTATGTAACATCCCAGAAAATTAGAAGTATGAAAATGTGTGAAATTTTGAACTTTTGTTTATTTGTTGAGTGACACCATATTTTAAACTCATTTCTAGCCTCTTATCTAAATTCTATATAAATAAAACCTAATTATAAAAATATAAATTCAAATTATGGTATAAATAAGTGATTTGGGTTTTATGGATTTTATTTGGATTTATTTGAGTGTGTTTTGAATTTGAATAAATTCAAATTCAAATATAAAGTTTAAACTTATATTCAAACTATATTCCAAAACCTTTCTAACTAACTTGGGCCTGCTAACAGTTGCTAAAGTCCAACCGACCCCCTCCATCTTTTAGTCGTGAGACCTTTTGCCGGCCCGCCTGATCCAGCCCAGCACCAGCCCAAGTGCATCTCCCTCGCGCTTGAGCCGCTGACGAGCGGGACCCAGCCGGTCATCATCTTCCCCATCCAGGTCCACGCACACGCACCCGGCCAGGGGACAGACCCCCGAGCGCGCCTGCGGCACGGACGTCGAAGCCATGAGCCCCCAGCGCACCCGCCTGGCCTTTTTCCCTTTCTACCCTCACCCCGTGACGCGCCCGCGCACCAGCCGGCCATTCCCGTGCTGCCAAGTCAGCCGCCGCGTCGTAGCAACCACTAGGAGCCCCGCTGTAACATCCCGGAATTTTGAATGTTTTCTCAAGTATGAATTTTCATAAAAATTTAAAACTTTTTGTTTGAACTTGTGTGCTACCAAATTTGATCCCAATTTGCTAGCCTCTCATCTCAAATTCTCTATAAAATAAAACCATATAAAAATTATTTTCAAATTACGGTTTAGATGTGAGTTGGATTTTATTTGGTTTTATTTGAGTGTGTTTGAATTTGAAAGTATTCAAATTCAAACTTATGGTTTAAAGTATTATTCAAACTACTTCAAAACCCTTTTAGCTAACATGGGCCTGCTAACTTTTGCTGAAGTCCGGCTGATCACCCCCAAGTCCCAGCCCGTGATCACCTAAACACCCCAGCCTTTTCTCTCTCAACCGGCCCAACTCGGCCTCGCACCAGCCGCCCTGTTCTTCTTCTCCCTTCCGCACCGCTTCGATGCGTCGCGTCGGCCGCCGCGCCGCACCGCGCGCCCGCACACCTAACCACACCACCCCACCTTGCTGACACGCATGCCGATGGGTTGGCTCGCACGCTCAGGGCGGACCCCACGCGCAACTCCCCCGGGGAATCACTGCTTTGCCCCTGGATAACTTGCGCGCCAAGCAAAGCTATGCTCGCGCGCTGCGCCTTCGCCGCCAAGGCAGCGGAGGGGGAACAAGCCCTGGCCCACGCGGTTTCCCGGTCCCCTTGACCACCGGGCACAGCAAAACCCCCCCAGGCGAGGCCCTTGAGCAAGCCAAATCGCATTTGGGGAATTCTTCCCCAAATCTCTGCTCCACGCACCGCCCCTCCAAGTACCGCCGCGCCACCACCCGCGCCGCGCCGCGTCATGCTGCGCCCCGGGGCGGCGGTCCGCACCGAGAGAGCGTCGCGACGCGCTGCGCCACGCCGATGGGGGAAAGCTGCTCCGTGCCGGGCCGCCGCCGCCAAGAGGTGCCAGGAACATCGACGCCAAGCTTGGAACGCAGTGAAGAGTACCGTGACAACCCGGTCGACGCCGTCGTCCACGAACATCGTCACGCCCGACTGCACCGTGCCGGCCCGTTCTTCTGCTCCACGCCATAGCCGGAGCTGACGCCACGCACACCGAAGCCACGGCATGCCGAGCGCGCCACGCCACTCGGGATCTTCACCACCGCCGTGCTGTCAAGCACCACCACGTCGTCGCTTCGGAACCTCGCGTCGTCAACACCAAGCCGAGCAAGAGCCGCACCACGTCAAGCCGTGCCGCACCGAGGAGGAGCCGCACCGCGCCAGGACGTTGCCGACTCGTCCACGCTGAGCTGCGACGCCGACCTGCCGGCTTCGCCTCGCCACGGCCTCGAGCTCTTCCTGCACCGCTGTTAACTCCGATGAGCCCTCTGGTGAGCGGAACGCACCCAGACCTTTTCCCCTCCTCCCTTGCTCGACCCTGTGTTCATGCTGGTGATGCCGGCCTTCGCGCCGTGCCCTGCTCGCGCGTGCGCCACCGCGGCTCCCCTCCGTGCCGCGCCGGACCTCGCTGACTCGACTCGGCCTTCGTGCCGCCCTGCGGTTGAGAACTACGCCGCGCCGCTCAGCCGTGCACCGCTTCACCCTCGCCGCGCGCACCTTCACCGCGCCGCGCACGCAACCACGCCACGCGCCGCGCTGCTCTGTAGACCAGCGCCATTCCACCTCCGCACAGCTCGCCGTCGCCGCTTCTGACCGGCCTTCGTGCCGCGCGAGTCCCTGTAGGAGCCGAGAATGCCGTCACCGTCTTGCTGTCGTCGCCGCGTCGCGCCGCTCGACCTTGCTCTGCCTCGCGTCGCGCCGCACCGCCTTGCCGCTTTGCTTCGCCACGCCGCGCATGCCTCGCTCTGTTGATGTTGCGTTGTGCCGTGCTGCGCTGCCTTGTCTCGCCACGCGCCGCGTTGCTCCATGTCGCGCCGTCGCCGCCTTGGTGCTCTGCTTGGCCAAATCGTGCTCGCCGTACCGGTGCTCTCCGTGTCTGTGCTTGCTGTGCCTGTGCATGCCATGGCGCTGTGGAACCGGCCTTCGCGCCGGGTTGTTTTCCCTGCAGGTGAACACGCCACGGTAGCCAAACCGCGCCGTCGGCTGACCCTTGCCGCGCCGCTGCCCCTTCTTGGCATTAGATCGAACACCTTACACGCGACCCTCTTTTCTCTGGTGCTTGAGTGGTGCCACACCCAAGACAACATGTGCACCAAGCCACACGGGCCACAAAGGATCCTGCGTCTTCCGTGACGAACAAACCCCAGGGAAGATCGAGGGGCGAATTTAGACTTTTACAAAGGATTCCCTGGGTTCTAGCCCACGAAGGCCTTTGGGCCCAAAATTTAACCCAGCCGAACCCAGCAGTTTGAGGGCCTTTTCCGGACTTGTTGAACCTTGGGTCGATCTGGGCCGGCCCAATGGGCCATTAACACTTTCGGCCCACGACGGCCCACTAACCTGCTGACCGCTGACGTCATGCTGACGTCAGCACTATTTTAATAAAATTATTTTCAGATTTAATAAAAGGATTTAATAAATGTTTTATAAAAATCCATTTTTCTTTAAAAATTCATAACTAATTATCTGGAGCTCCGAAAATTATGAAACCACTTGCGTTGGTTTCATAATTTCGAGACGCTCGCTGCTACCCTATCCTTATCCTCTCTTGCCCTTGAACCAAACCCTGTTTTGCCCCGCGTACTCGGAGTAGAATTCGTAGCCGCTACCGCCACTGCGCTATTGTGGGCCTGGGACGCCGGAGCCCCGCAACTAGCCACTGACGTGCTGCGGACATGAATAATTCCCCGAGTCATGTTTTCACTATTTTCCTTGCTTGCACCGCTTCCACCGTTTTGTGTTGCAAACCCGCTCTCTCTCAGCTTTGCTTTGAGCCGTGTAGCACGCGTCGTACCAAGTGTTAGTACCCAGAACGCCGCGCGTGATGGACGGTCGTGCCGAGAGCAGAGGCCTCTGCTTCAAGCATGGCAACCCCGCGTTGCAATCTAGGTACTACGTCATGGTTATTGACGCATTGCTAGCACTTGCCCCACCGTGCTCCCGAGCACGTCTTACCGCGTCACCACCCTTTTATCGCCCGCAATCCGATCCTTTCCTTCTCTTTGTGCTACTGCCGCACACTTTGACCTGATGAACTCTTGCCCAGCTCGCGCTGCCTTGTTTCTCATCTCTCTCTACATCTTCTGAGCTTTCGCTTCGTTGCACCTATCGGTTGCGCTAATACCTTGCAGGCGCAATCACCAAACCTCTAGCCTTGATCGGCAAACCCAACCTTGAACTAACCCTTCTCTCTAACTTGTTTTCTAGTATTTAAAGCTAGTAGCTTAAAACTATTTTAATATAAAACTAATTACCTTGATTTTCTTAAAATTAAACTAGTGCTGCTTGTAGCTAGTTCGGATTTATTTGGTTCTTCTAATTGATGTTATTTGGAGTTAATGCTTAGATGATTATCGTTATTTAATCCGCGTCGCATCTCGTGTAGGCTTGTGATCATGTTTGAAGACCCGAGCTGCGACGACGACCCGAGCTGTGACGATTGGAAAGACCTTTGACTCGAAGGAAGGGCCCAACCTCTACTACTCTACGACGACTACCGCGCAGGTGTCATGTCACTCCCGACCATGTAGATCCCATGCATGCTATTTAGTTGCTAGTGCTTTATTTATGATGCTTTGGATGATTGAAATGCATAGACAATCTTTTAGCCATGCCTTGGTTTTGATATACCCTGTTCCTTGAACTTCCTACCTTTGCGACTAGCTACAGACCCCTAGCTAGTCCCCGATATTTGCTATCCATACTTTTTACCTGTTTCGTGATAAGGATGAATCTCTGGTTTGGACCGAGATTGGGATATCTCGGTATTCTAGCGTGTGTTTTGGGTGAGTGTGTATCCTTGACGTGTTACCGCGGGAGCGAGCCGCTTTGGTTACTTGTGAACGCCTGTCTAGGGGGGGATGCGACCTGGCCTCCCGCCCCAGCGGCGTGTCGTTCGGATGGAGTTGGTGAGTGCTCGCTCTTTGCAATTAAGGACCGATCGACAGTTTAACCGTGATCTTTGGGCTATTTTCGTACAAACCGTTCACCTTGTTATGGGCGGGGTTCGGTCCGAGAACTAGTTGGTGGTTGGCACTCAGCTTGTAGGCGGACCGGTGTGGTCGTGTGAGGGGGACGAGTTATACCCCCCGAGTAGACGTCGCCCCGGCTCCTCCGGGGATGGTCTCACAGCTCCGTGGCCCTACTGGCAAGTTTCGCGCCCCAGTTCAGGACGAGTCAGGCTTGGAGAGGCAGGAGAGTGCCACCCACTGCTAGGTCTCCGGCCGTTAAGTAGGGATGTGGAACGGCTGATCCCCGTTTCTGCCCTATCCGGCGGGTCCAGTTGTACAACCTCTGCAGAGTGTTAAACCTATAGCTATAGTTCGTGTCCACTGGTATGGATAGCCCCTGGGTCTGTTACTCTGGCTAGACTTTTCTTGTGCTGCTTCTCTCCCCCGAGTGTGTGAGCCCGGCTTCGTGCCGTTGAGATGTGGGGATAGGAGTTGGTGACCCCACATCGCAGATGAGAGTGGGATGATGAGTCTTGGTTGAGATTCGGTGCTTTGGTGTACTTTCCTTGCTTGGGGTGTTGACCCCGGAGGCGTTGGCCTCGGAGGTGTGGATCTCCTCGGAGATGGTGACCTCTTTGCAATACCGCTTACCTTGATGTTGCTACCGCTGCTTGCATAAACTTACTACAGCCATATATAGGCTTATCCATGCATACTAGAATTCATCCACCGCTTTTGCTCTTTGTTGGGAAGCTGACATGACCTACCCGCTTATCGGGTAGATGGTAATGCTTTCAGACTTGGAGATCGACTACGACATCGACGATGAAGGATGGGAAGGCTAGAGCAGGTCCTACACTCAAGTTTGCCTATGGAGCTGGAAACGCTTCGCTTCGATAGATCCGCTGCGTAGATAATTTACCTTTCTTGTTTAGTCCAGTTGGACTTGTACCCGGCTTATACCAAAATGTTGTACTCTGATGTATTAATAAAATTATGTAATATTTCCTCTATACCTGTGTTGTATGGATTTGTACCACTTGAGACAGGATTTGCACGTGATAGCCACTTCCTGGGACTATCACAGAGGTGCAGAGGATCGGGTTTCCAATTTCGGAAATCTGGTTCGTTTCAGGTGGTATCAGAGTCGTACTTGACCGTAGGACGAGCCCTAGCAATGGCCGATAGTTTAGAACAGCCCAAACATCCTTGATTGAGTATATACTCCTTGAATTCTATATAAACCCCTTGAATTCTACTATTACACCCTTGACTTCTAACTAACTAACGAACTAACTTACTAACAACGTTTCTTCGCGTTTGCTGACCTATGGAGAATAACGAATGTTGCTTGATCAAGACCAAGCCATACCACTGAAGGATGCCCCGTACAAGACAAAGGCAACTACTATAAAGACAGCTAAGGAGTTTGGGTCCAGGGGAGAGATGAAGATGGCTCTACTGGACTTAGCGGGACTATCCCTTGTTGAGCCCTTGCTACAAGTTTACCCCATCACAGTTACCCTACTATGGAATTCCGACCATAAAGATGGAATAGACTGTCACCTTGATGCCATATGAAGTGTGCGTACCAGAGAAGCAACAAGAACCTTCCGCACCCTTCCCTCCCTGCCGAGGACGAAGCTTGGACAACGTCACTTAGAAGATGATAAGATAAGATCCTAGTTCCAGGTGCGCCCACGTAAGGAACTGGATATCTACTGTATGGATGTGGCACATGTAAGCATGGATGCAGGACACGGAACCTCCTGAGATGCCGTTGCTCAGCATTTGGATAAAGACCCATCGACTGGAAGCTATACGAATAGCCGAGTCACAAAGGAGTAAGGTATTGAAACAAGCTGCAGCTACCAGAGGCAAAAGGTTGGATTGAACAGATAAGTTCAGATTACCCTACAAGAAAGCATCACATACAAGGACTAAAGAGCTGATAACTCCCATTATGGAATACGCCGAACATGAAGCATGAAACTTGGATGACTCGACTTGAATCTCCCTAACCGACCCAAGGATGACGATGGATTAAGATGAACAGTGAATACACACGGGGCACGGATGCAATGATAAACGTAGAGTACCCCCTTTGGAAGAACAAAGCAACGAGGACCATGGACGAAGAAGAGTAGTCCAACTATGATGGGGTATCTGGAATGGAAGAATGGGACAAGAGGCATTAGACTAAGATGAAGAAGAATATAGCTTCCTCCCACAGGACCTCTGCACCTCTTAGGCCATATATGGAACCCCTTCAGTCGAAAAGATGATTTAAGCAAGTGGACCCTAACCCGGAGGATCGTAAAGGTAGCAATTGCTACAGGATACAACATCAGTACTACACGAGTCGAATGGATAACCATAAGCCATGTGACTCGAATAGGAATATGGAACACAATTTACCCATTCTCAATCAAGCCAGCAGAGGAACTTCACCAGCCTGTTTCGGAAAGCTCAGCACCGAGGTGTCAGATGGAGTGTATCTTTTCAAGTGATGTAACACTAACATTAGAGAAATCCTTCAAGTGTCCACGATACACTAGTAAGCTTTTCCCTGGTGTAATCTCGGAGGTATTAGGAGTCAGCCTCGAGATACACGTTGTTTGGTGCATTGCTTGAGTGATTGGATCTTTATGTTCTTATGGTTGATATGCCTCTTCATGATTGTGTGAAATTGTACTGAGTGTTATGCTTGCTAGATCTTTAGATGACTCCTTTAGAGGCCTTAGCTTACCCATCCTGCAAAGATCAAGAGCTTGAAGAATGAAGATCGACATGTCAAGCATAATGAGAAGACCCTTCTTCAGAAGAAGAGAAGAATTTCTTAGAACTTCGACAAACAGACCAAGACTTCAGATGAGTTACCCGATGATCACTGGAATTGAATTTACAAACCAGAAGATGTTTACCCGAGAATTTGAAACCTCGAAAGCTCAGAAGAGTATGAACCTCCATGGAAGCATATATTGGTTAAGAGCAGTTGAGTACCCTAAGATGTCAGCAATGCATTTTGGATAAGCTCAGCCGGTACTCAGACGTCAGATAAAGATGAAGTACTCCATATGTAACAACAATCAGTACAAGAACTCCTAACTCGAGTACTTTAGCTTCCATAAGGTACCTTATGAATGTCTACCTCTGGAATAAGGCAAGGGAAAGGTGGTGGATATCAATAAGGGCTATTTTACCTCCATGGAGTAAACCATGCCGTCATTACGGATGTGCACCCATGCCTGGCATTCGGAAGTAACGAATCTAGAGACACCAATGCCGATCTACGACATCACCGTGACATGGAAGTGTAGAGATTACGGCTAAGTGGACAATACCTCGACTTGAGGGTGGTGTTGAAGTTTTGAATTGGAATCAGATGACTAAACTCCAAGGATATAAGGTTTGCACTACACGAATAGTCATCCTAGAGACATTCTATGGAATTAATCACACTTACACTCCTAAGTAGTTCTTTTGGAACTATTGTGTGAGCAGTGTAACGACTACGCACCACAAGGTGTGCTTTTGGAATATGATACGTTAAGGACATCTAAAGGAAATACGAGGCCGCCATTTGGAATAAGACATGAAGTTCAGTTCATCCCACGTTTGGAATAAGCGATTATTAAGGAAGCTCTACTGGACACAAGTTATCTGCTCAACCTCGCAGTTGGAACCTACCTATTGGAAAATAAGTCAGAAGAGTTGGTTAAGTATACAAGAGTAAGGTAGATGTAACTTCCACGTGAAGATCCATCCCAAGAAGTTGGAACCAAATTGACTAGTGTGAGATTTCGGATGGGAAGAGTCACTCACACAGTCGAGGGTGTTGCAGATGACCCCTCTTAACACAGACTGCCATGAATGGAAAGTAACCATTCATAGTGTTTACGACCAGGAGCTAATTGGACATGTCGGATGTTGCTAGCCCTCTGACGAGAATCGTTGGAGATGTGCTAAACCAACAAATGGATTACTATATGAGTCACACACGAGAATTGGAAAAGATTACAAGACACTCAGAGAAGTTCTGAAAGTTGTGAAATCACCATGGAATTTGAGGTTGATTAACCGCACGAGACCCTATGATGGAATCCTAGTATTACAGCAGGGTAAACTATCTGGACATGCTTAAATAAGAAGCTGAGATATTTCCCAAGCCACGAGATGGCTGAGTAAGCAAAAGGAAGTTATGTTCACCTAGGTGCGACTAATTGCTGAGAGGGCACGCCATAAGAGGTGCGACTGCTCTAATGTTTTGGAAAAATCAGTATATCTACTTATGGATCAAGAGATAATATTTTATATCTTCAACGTATCCCAGATGGGTATGGCTTCAAGAAGATTTCTTGGATAAGCTAGGGAAACCTAGAGAATATACGAAAACATGGATGAAGAAAAGATATTTAAGAGACTCAGTTTCTGCTTAGCGTACCTCTCCTTGGTTAATCAGACGAATTTGAACAGAGAGAAAAATACGCTTATGGGTATGCTAAGTAATACAAGCTTCGGTATATGGCGGCCAATTGGATAAGAGATCGCCATGTGCAATCCAACTACCTACCTACCTACTGCAAGTTAGGCTCAGAGCTCTCACCAGTGTTGCAGACCTCCGCTAGGCATAAAGTATACGACTCCCTCATATGGAAAGGAGTGGGAGACTCGTGCCTAATTGGATTAAAAGTACAAATGGACGCCATGAGAATATGGTCAAGATCATACGGAGTAAATTTCGGAATAAGATTAATTTATAAGAAGGATTGGAATAATATGAGGCTATCAAGCTCCAAACTGCTATGAGCTTACCCAGCTTAAGTAGCACGGCTAGTTAATATGGATTAAGAAAAAGAGATATCTAGCCTATATTTGGAATTGGTCGCGAGATGGAATAAGAGTATAGATCAAGGGATGTAGAGATAATACATCGTAAGTGCTTCTGGAGACTAACACCAGTGAACATGCAATAGCACCTGGCTTCGAGAGTCCTCAAGGGAATACAAGATGTGGAAGATAAGAAGTCTTGTCGACAAAGCTCTACAACGTCAAGTACATCAACATCTTGGAGACACACCGAAGAGAAGAACCTCACCACACCCGGTACGAGCTTAATCTCGGGGACGAGATTCTTGTGAGGGGGGAGAAATGTAACATCCCGGAATTTTGAATGTTTTCTCAAGTATGAATTTTCATAAAAATTTAAAACTTTTTGTTTGAACTTGTGTGCTACCAAATTTGATCCCAATTTGCTAGCCTCTCATCTCAAATTCTCTATAAAATAAAACCATATAAAAATTATTTTCAAATTACGGTTTAGATGTGAGTTGGATTTTATTTGGTTTTATTTGAGTGTGTTTGAATTTGAAAGTATTCAAATTCAAACTTATGGTTTAAAGTATTATTCAAACTACTTCAAAACCCTTTTAGCTAACATGGGCCTGCTAACTTTTGCTGAAGTCCGGCTGATCACCCCCAAGTCCCAGCCCGTGATCACCTAAACACCCCAGCCTTTTCTCTCTCAATCGGCCCAACTCGGCCTCGCACCAGCCGCCCTGTTCTTCTTCTCCCTTCCGCACCGCTTCGATGTGTCGCGTCGGCCGCCGCGCCGCACCGCGCGCCCGCACACCTAACCACACCACCCCGCCTTGCTGACACGCATGCCGATGGGTTGGCTCGCACGCCCAGGGCGGACCCCACGTGCAACTCCCCCGGGTAATCACTGCTTTGCCCCTGGATAACTCGCGCGCCAAGCAAAGCTATGCTCACGCGCTGCGCCTTCGCCGCCAAGGCAGCGGAGGGGGAACAAGCCCTGGCCCAGGCGGTTTCCCGGTCCCCTTGACCACCGGGCACAGCAAAACCCCCCAGGCGAGGCCCTTGAGCAAGCCAAATCGCATTTGGGGAATTCTTCCCCAAATCTCTGCTCCACGCACCGCCCCTCCAAGTACCGCCGCGCCACCACCCGCGCCGCGCCGCGTCATGCTGCGCCCCGGGGCGGCGGTCCGCACCGAGAGAGCGTCGCGACGCGCTGCGCCACGCCGATGGGGGAAAGCTGCTCCGTGCCGGGCCGCCGCCGCCAAGAGGTGCCAGGAACATCGACGCCAAGCTTGGAACGCCGTGAAGAGTACCGCGACAACCCGGTCGACGCCGTCGTCCACGAACATCGTCACGCCCGACTGCACCGTGCCGGCCCGTTCTTCTGCGCCATGCCATAGCCGGAGATGACGCCACGCACACCGAAGCCACGGCATGCCGAGCGCGCCACGCCACTCGGGATCTTCACCACCGCCGTGCTGTCAAGCACCACCACGTCGTCACTTCGGAACCTCGCGTCGTCAACACCAAGCCGAGCAAGAGCCGCACCACGTCAAGCCGTGCCGCACCGAGGAGGAGCAGCACCGCGCCAGGTCGTTGCCGACTCGTCCACGCTGAGCTGCGACGCCGACCTGCCGGCTTCGCCTCGCCACGGCCTCGAGCTCTTCCTGCACCGCTGTTAACTCCGACGCGCCCTCTGGTGAGCGGAACGCACCCAGACCTTTTCCCCTCCTCCCTTGCTCGACCCTGTGTTCATGCTGGTGATGCCGGCCTTCGCGCCGTGCCCTGCTCGCGCGTGCGCCACCGCGGCTCCCCTCCGTGCCGCGCCGGACCTCGCTGACTCGACTCGGCCTTCGTGCCGCCCTGCGGTTGAGAACTACGCCGCGCCGCTCAGCCGTGCACCGCTTCACCCTCGCCGCGCGCACCTTCACCGCGCCCCGCATGCAACCACGCCATGCGCCGCGCTGCTCTGTAGACCAGCGCCATTCCACCTCCGCACAGCTCGCCGTCGCCGCTTCTGACCGGCCTTCGTGCCACGCGAGTCCCTGTAGGAGCCGAGAATGCCGTCACCGTCTTGCTGTCGTCGCCGCGTCACGCCGCTCGACCTTGCTCTGCCTCGCGTCGCGCCGTGCCGCCTTGCCGCTTTGCTTCGCCGCGCCGCGCATGCCTCGCTCTGTTGATGTTGCGTTGTGCCGTGCTGCGCTGCCTTGTCTCGCCACGCGCCGCGTTGCTCCATGTCGTGCCGTCGCCGCCTTGGTGCTCTGCTTGGCCAAATCGTGCTCGCCGTACCGGTGCTCTCCGTGTCTGTGCTTGCTGTGCCTGTGCATGCCATGGCGCTGTGGAACCGGCCTTCGCGCCGAGTTGCTTTCCCTGCAGGTGAACACACCACGGTAGCCAAACCGCGCCGTCGGCCGACCCTTGCCGCGCCGCTGCCCCTTCTTGGCATTAGATCGAACACCTTACACGCGACCCTCTTTTCTCTGGTGCTTGAGTGGTGCCACACCCAAGACAACATGTGCACCAAGCCACACGGGCCACAAAGGATCCTGCGTCTTCCGTGACGAACAAACCCCAGGGAAGATCGAGGGGCGAATTTAGACTTTTACAAAGGATTCCCTGGGTTCTAGCCCACGAAGGCCTTTGGGCCCAAAATTTAACCCAGCCGAACCCAGCAGTTTGAGGGCCTTTTCCGGACTTGTTGAACCTTGGGTCGATCTGGGCCGGCCCAATGGGCCATTAACACTTTCGGCCCACGACGGCCCACTAACCTGCTGACCGCTGACGTCATGCTGACGTCAGCACTATTTTAATAAAATTATTTTCAGATTTAATAAAAGGATTTAATAAATGTTTTATAAAAATCCCTTTTTCTTTAAAAATTCATAACTAATTATCTGGAGCTCCGAAAATTATGAAACCACTTGCGTTGGTTTCATAATTTCGAGACGCTCGCTGCTACCCTATCCTTATCCTCTCTTGCCCTTGAACCAAACCCCGTTTTGCCCCGCGTACTCAGAGTAGAATTCGTAGCCGCTACCGCCACTGCGCTATTGTGGGTCTGGGACGCCGGAGCCCCGCAACTAGCCACTGACGTGCTGCAGACACGAATAATTCCCCGAGTCATGTTTTCACTGTTTTCCTTGCTTGCACCGCTTCCACCGTTTTGTGTCGCAAACCCGCTCTCTCTCAGCTTTGCTTTGAGCCGTGTAGCACGCGTCATACCAAGTGTTAGTACCTAGAACGCCGCGCGTGATGGACGGCCGTGCCGAGAGCAGAGGCCTCTGCTTCAAGCATGGCAACCCCGCGTTGCAATCTAGCTACTACGCCGTGGTTATTGACGCGTTGCTAGCACTTGCCCCACCGTGCTCCCGAGCACGTCTTACCGCGTCACCATCCTTTTATCGCCCGCAATCCGATCCTTTCCTTCTCTTTGTGCTACTGCCGCACAATTTGACCTGATGAACTCTTGCCCAGCTCGCGCTGCCTTGTTTCTCATCTCTCTCTACATCTTCTGAGCTTTCGCTTCGTTGCACCTATCGGTTGCGCTAATACCTTGCAGGCGCAATCACCAAACCTCTAGCCTTGATCGGCAAACCCAACCTTGAACTAACCCTTCTCTCTAACTTGTTTTCTAGTATTTAAAGCTAGTAGCTTAAAACTATTTTAATATAAAACTAATTACCTTGATTCTCTTAAAATTAAACTAGTGCTGCTTATTGCTAGTTCGAATTTATTTGGTTCATCTAATTGATGTTATTTGGATTTAATGCTTAGATGATTGTCGTTATTTAATCCGTGTCGCATCTCGTGTAGGCTTGTGATCATGTTTGAAGACCCGAGCTGCGACGACGACCCGAGCTGTGACGATTGGAAAGACCTTTGACTCGAAGGAAGGGCCCAACCTCTACTACTCTACGACGACTACCGCGCAGGTGTCATGTCACTCCCGACCATGTAGATCCCATGCATGCTATTTAGTTGCTAGTGCTTTATTTATGATGCTTTGGATGATTGAAATGCATAGACAATCTTTTAGCCATGCCTTGGTTTTGATATACCCTGTTCCTTGAACTTCCTACCTTTGGGACTAGCTACAGACCCCTAGCTAGTCCCCGATATTTGCTATCCATACTTTTTACCTGTTTCGTGATATGGATGAATCTCTGGTTTGGACCGAGATTGGGATATCTCGGTATTCTAGCGTGTGTTTTGGGTGAGTGTGTATCCTTGACGTGTTACCGCGGGAGCGAGCCGCTTTGGTTACTTGTGAACGCCTGTCTAGGGGGGGATGCGACCTGGCCTCCTGCCCCAGCGGCGTGTCGTTCGGATGGAGTTGGTGAGTGCTCGCTCTTTGCAATTAAGGACCGATCGACAGTTTAACCGTGATCTTTGGGCTATTTTCGTACAAACCGTTCGCCTTGTTATGGGCGGGGTTCGGTCCGAGAACTAGTTGGTGGTTGGCGCTCAGCTTGTAGGCGGACCGGTGTGGTCGTGTGAGGGGGACGAGTTATACCCCCCGAGTAGACGTCGCCCCGGCTCCTCCGGGGATGGTCTCACAGCTCCGTGGCCCTACTGGCAAGTTTCGCGCCCCAGTTCAGGACGAGTCAGGCTTGGAGAGGCAGGAGAGTGCCACCCACTGCTAGGTCTCCGGCCGTTAGGTAGGGATGTGGAACGGCTGATCCCCGTTTTTGCCCTATCCGGCGGGTCCAGTTGTACAACCTCTGCAGAGTGTTAAACCTATAGCTATAGTCTGTGTCCACTGGTATGGACAGCCCCTGGGTCTGTTACTCTGGCTAGACTTTTCTTGTGCTGCTTCTCTCCCCCGAGTGTGTGAGCCCGGCTTCGTGCCGTTGAGATGTGGGGATAGGAGTTGGTGACCCCACATCGCAGATGAGAGTGGGATGCTGAGTCTTGGTTGAGATTCGGTGCTTTGGTGTACTTTCCTAGCTTGGGGTGTTGACCCCGGAGGCGTTGGCCTCGGAGGTGTGGATCTCCTCGGAGATGGTGACCTCTTTGCAATACCGCTTACCTTGATGTTGCTACCGCTGCTTGCATAAACTTACTACAGCCATATATAGGCTTATCCATGCATACTAGAATTCATCCACCGCTTTTGCTCTTTGTTGGGAAGCTGACATGACCTACCCGCTTATCGGGTAGATGGTAATGCTTTCAGACTTGGAGATCGACTACGACATCGACGATGAAGGATGGGAAGGCTAGAGCAGGTCCTACACTCAAGTTTGCCTGTGGAGCTGGAAACGCTTCGCTTCGATAGATCCGCTGCGTAGATGATTTACCTTTCTTGTTTAGTCCAGTTGGACTTGTACCCGGCTTATGCCAAAAAGTTGTACTCTGATGTATTAATAAAATTATGTAATATTTCCTCTATACCTGTGTTGTATGGATTTGTACCACTTGAGACAGGATTTGCACATGATAGCCACTTCCTGGGACTATCACAGAGGTGCAGAGGATCGGGTTTCCAATTTCGGAAATCTGGTTCGTTTCACCCGTCGTGACCCTTTTGCCCTTCGCCTCGGCGTGCGCAAGCTTCTAAACCCCCAGGCGAGGCCCCTGTTGCAAGGCAACTCGCAGTTAGGGTTTCTCCCCTTTGGTTCCCCTGTTCCGCCGCCGAGGAGGGAAGAGAGGGGAGGAGAAGGAGAAGGGGGAGAGGAGAAGGAGGGGCGTGCTTCACCGCCGCGCCACCTCACCGTCGCCGGAGCCGTAGAAGCCAGAGCTAATCGGGCCAAGGAACGAGCTGTCCGCGCCGAGCCGGAGCCGGAGCAGAGGAGAACGCCGCCGCATCGACTCGCCGCGTCGCCGTGACTTCACCGCCACTTCCCAAACGCTTGTCACTGCTACGCCTACACCTACGCCCCAATGTGAGCTTGTCCCCGGCCATGCTTCTCTCCTCCCTGCCTTGCTTCGCCTTTGATGTCTCGCCGGCCTTCGAGCCGAGCTTCGTCGCACGTTTGCCGTCGCGGTGCACCCCAACGCCGCGCCGGCCATCGCCACCCTTTCCGCCGTGTTGTCGCGCATCCGTGTCCGGCCTTCGTGCCGTGGTTATCTTTGCAGGTGCCTCACTGCTGTGCCGCTTCGCCGCGTCGAGCGCCGCGGCTCCGGAACATCAGATGCTCGCGCGCCAACCGGGCGTGACGCGACAGGGAGTAGCCCTGCGCGCCCACGCACTTGCCAGGCCGAGCGCGCCCACGTGCTAAGCCGCAGTAGTCGTGCTTGCTTGCTCTCTTGTTTGGCCACGCATACGTTGTCGTGCGCCGCCGCCGCGGTGCATGCCGTGTTGCACCTCGCCGCGCCATCGCCGCACGCTGAGCCGGCCCTAGGGGTCCCCGCCGGGAACCCGGCTGCGCTGTGAAGCCGTGGTGCTAGCACCGCTCCGCCGCACTGTTTCCGCTTGGAAACTGCCAACGCTGCCGCCGCTGCTTGCCGCGCGCCGCGTCGTCACCACCGCACGCCGCGTCGCGCCAAGATCCACGTCGTGGCACGTCGCGCACCGGCCAATCTCGCCCAGCACTAGGGCAACGGCCGCTCTAACCTAACCGCCGAATCGAACCGCACCTCACTGCACGTTTGCTTGAGCACCGGAACCACCACTGCCGCAGTTCGCTGTTCGCCGTCGCCGCCGGCCGCGAACCGGGGCGCACCGACGCGCACGGGCATGGCGAGGAGCACCGATGCGTCCCAGCAAAGCTCAGGGAGCAGCTGTGGACTTCGATTCTGTGGAAGCCAGGGAGGGCGCGTGGGCCGTAGCCCAATACAGCCCACGAGCCGACCCCTTTTTCTTTTATCTCTTGGACTCTGTTTTTAATTCGGGGAGGTTCACTGGACTTAGCTCGGTAGGCCCACTGGGCTGAGTCCACTGGGCCGTATTCAGCCCACTAACACTTTCGGTTCATTAAGGCCCACTAACCTGTGACGCTGATGTCACGATGATGTCATGCTGACATCATCACCTATTTTCAAAATTAAAAATCCTTTTCTAATTTATAAATGAATTTGAAAATTAATTTATAAATCTTTTAAACCTTTGAAAATTCATAACTAATTATTTATAACTCCGAAAAATATGAAACCAGTTTCATTATTTTTCTAAAAATGAGACGGTGCTGATTGTAGATAGTTTGGATCTTTTAAAATTGGGTTTCTTTGGATTTATGCTTAGTTGTTTGCCGGTAATTTAGCGTCTCGTATCTCGTGCTGCACAGACCCGAGCTACGATCCGGAGGAGGCCTACGACCCCGACTTCAACCCAGACCAGGACTACAGACGCCAGCTAGGTGTCATGTCACTCCCAACCATATAGGTCATATGCATGCTTTAGTTGCTAGTGCTTAATTACTATTTATGCATGTTTTAAAATTGCATAGACAATTGTTAGCCATGCCTTGGAATTGCTTAATCATGTCCTTGATATACCTACTTTTGGAACTAGCTGCAGACCCCTAGCTAGTTCCCGGCTTTATTCATCCATATATTTTACCCTTAGTTATGGATGGATCTCAGGTTTGGACCGAGGATGGGATACCTCGGTATTCTGACGTGTGTTTTGGGTGAGTGTGTACCCTTGACGTGTTACTACGGGAGCGAGCCGTTTTGGTTACTTGTGAACGCCTATCTAGGGGAGATGCGACCTGGCCTTCCGCCCTAGCGGCGTGTCGGACGGTGGGAGTTGGTGAGTGCTCGCTTTTCCAATTAAGGACCGATCGACGTGTGACCTTGATCTTTGGGCTATTTTCGTACAAACTATTCGCCTTGTTATGGGTGGGGTTCGGTCCGAGAACTAGTAGGTGGATGGCATCCAGCCTGTAGGCGGATCGGTGTGATCGTGTGAGGGGGACGAGTTATACCCCCCGAGTAGACGTCACCCCGGCTCCTCCGGGGAAGGTTTCACAGCTCCGAGGCCCTGCTGGCAAGTTTCGCGCCCGAGCTCAGGACGAGTCAGGCTCGGAGAGGCAGGAGAGTGCCATCCACTGCTAGGTCTCCGGCCGTTAGGTAGAGAGGTGGATCGGAGGCATCCGATTCTGCTCTACTCGGCGGGTTCAGTTGTACAAACTCTGCAGAGTGTTAAACCTATAGCTATAGTCCGTGTCCACTGGTATGGACAGCCCTTTCAATCTCTCACCTGGCTAGTATTCTTTTGTGCTGCTTTCTCTCCCCTGTGTGTGTGAGCCCGGCTTCGTGCCGTTGAGACGTGGGGATGGGAGTTGGTGACCCCACGTCGTAGATGAGAGTGGGATGCTGTGTCTCGGTTGAGATCCAGTGCTTGGTGTTCTTTCCTTGTTGGGGTGTTGACCCCGGAGGCATTGTCCTCGGAGGTATGGATCTCCTCGGAGTTGGTGACCTCTCGACATTTTTGCATTCCTTGATGTTGCTACCGCAGCTTGCATAACCTTCTACACCATAAATAGGATTACTCATGCATATTAGAATTATTCTCTTTTGCTTATGCTCTTTGTTGGGAAGCTGACATGACCTACTCGCTTATCGAGTAGATGACAGGATTTTAGACCAGGAGCCGGACTACGACTTTGAGCACGATGGATGGGAGGACTGAGGCTCGCCCTACAGTTGAGCTTGCCTGCGGATATGGAGTCTACTTCGCTACATGAGAGCCGCTGCGTAGATGTTTACTCTGTTTGATTCAGTCCTGTTGGACTTGTACCCGGCATGTGCCGTAATGCTGTACTCAGATGCTTAATTATTATATTATTATTATGTGGACCTTCATATATCTCTTTTTGTTGTACGGTTTCTTTACTTTCTGAGACAGGGATTTGCACGTGATAGCCTCCTGGGACTATCACAGAGGTGCAGGGATCGGGTTCCCTTCTTTGGAAACCCGATTCGTTTCAGTTGGTATCAGAGCCGTGCTTGACTGTAGGACGAGCCTAGGAACGGACGATAGTATAGGAAAGCCTAACACCTTGTGCTTTATATACAATCCGTGAAATTTTATAAACACCTTGATCTCTATTACTTATACCTTGATTAACTGTACTAACTCTTACTAACTTCCCTAACAACGTGTAGATGGACCAGCTGACGTGGATCCCCCTCAAGACCGACGGCCAGTGGGCCGGTGGGTTCTGCAAGATCCTCAAGAACTGTTTGGAGACAGCAGGAGTGGAGACAAGTGAGGTGTTCTACGAGGGACGCACCACTGCAGCCGTTGACCAGTCACCGACAGAGCTGACCCTGAAGATACCAGCGGATCCCCGTGTACCAGAGTTCTCGGAAGTCAAGGTCTCGTGTTTCGACAACTCCACACTGGAGGCTCACCAGTGTTGTGCCAGGCTCGCACTGAAGAGAGTGTGCCAGCAGTTGGAGCAGAGGTTGAAGGATACTCCTTTCAGAGTCCTACCGACAGCAGTGTACGACCCCAGCAGGTGGCACAAGGACGAGACAGCTTACACCGAGGAGAACACAGAGGGCAAGGATGAGAAGGAGCAGATGGCCAGTAGGTTCATTCAAGCTCAGGACTAGGCACTCTACTGGGCCGATTCAGAGATAGTGTTTCTGAGGCGTAAGTGGGACGACACCTTGGGACGGAATGCCCAGCTGGAGAGAGAGAACAGCCACTTGGAGTTCTTTCTCAACGAGGCACACAGGAGAAACATACAGATCACCGAGTGGGGACTCGCAGCTGCCAGAGCAAGTACTAAAAGGGATGCCTTGGAGATCGCCACCTTGAAAGCAAGACTGGAGGAGACATAGACTGCCCTGAGGGAGTTGGAGGTAGCAACCAGAGAGGAGAGGTTGAGACTGTGAGAGAAGGAGTACTTGGTTGAGTCACTAGGAGCAGCTTGCACAGACTACCAGTTGAGGCTGTGGGGACACGAGGATAGACTAACTTAGAACTACAACCACTTGTGGCACTTGGGAGGCAGAGTGTACGAGGCACAGGACACAGCTAACAGGACCAGCTCAGCGTGGAGAGACTCAGACCAGAGGCGGGTGACAGAGCTCAGAGAGGTTGCAGGGTTGGTGCCACCACAGAAGAGGCCCAAGTTGAGGACTGAGACGTTCGAGCTACCACCTACTCAGCTTCCAGCACAACCACCCTACCCGAGAGGCAGTACCGACACACCTGAGATGAACAGAGCCTTGGAGAGCCTAGCGAACTACTTCAACCTACCGGAGATTGAGATTCCAGACTACCCAGGAGTGAACGACCCACCGTTCTACTCGGTTCCACCCAGTCCGAAGACAGTGTCGCCACCGTACTCACCAGCTACCGTTCAGAGGCAGGCACCTTGAGGGGATGATCCTGTAATCAGCTAGAGTAGAGTTCTTCATGTTGATCATGTTTAGTTGACCACCTTATATGTATCGCGTAGTAGTTCTCATGCTTCTGTGTAATCTCGAAGGTTGTGGAGTAGGCCTTGAGATACACACCTTTTGTATGGTGATCCTGCATGAGTGATTGGAGTTATCGATCTTTTTGCCGGTGTTTATGCTTCTTATATGCTTGAGTGAAATTGTTTGTTGTTAGCTAGATACTCCTTATATGTTTAAGTACCTTAAAGTTAATTTCCGACAACTCGTTTCTCACGATTTCAATTCTTGGAACAGATGTCGGGGGTGAGACGGTCAGGACGGCTCCTACGCTGTTTTGAGGAGGCAGCCCGGGAGGACGCCGAGCAGGAGGACGTCCCTCTCCCCGCTAGAGGTCGAGGTCGTGGCCACCGTGGAGGCCATGCCCCATGTGGCGGACGCCGTGGTGGACACCGCGGTGGGCGAGGAGGTCGAGGAGGCCGAGTGCTAGTTAACCCTGACCCAGAGGAGGAGGAGCCTGAGGAGGAGGCTGAGCCTGAGCCTGAGCCAGAGCAGGAACCGGAGCAGCCGGCACCACCGCCCAACCTAGCAGCAGTGATGGCACTTCAGACCCAGCTGATGCAGATGATCGCCAATGCAGTGGCCCAGAACAACAACAACCGGAGGAACTTCAAGGACCAGCCGGAAAGCTTGCAGAAGAGAGTGGAGGGTTTCTCCAAGCTGCGCCCACCGACCTTCGACAACTCAGCAGACCCACTTGTGGCCGACAACTGGTTGAGGGAGATCGAGAAGAAGCTGGAGCTCACGGACCTTACAGAGGAGGAGTGTGTGTCAGTTGCCGCGCACCAGCTGGTCGGCACCGCAGAAGCTTGGTGGGACAGCTACTGTGACTCGCACGCGGACCCGACCCACATCACGTGGGGGAGTTTGTGGAGGCTTTCAGGGAGTTCCACATCCCGGAGGTGGTGATGGACAGAAAGGTAGACGAGTTCAGGCACCTGAAGATGGGACAAATGTCAGTATAGGAGTACACCAACCGCTTTCAGGAGCTGATGCAGTACGCGCCCGACGACTCCAACACCGAGAAGAAGAAGATGTACTAGTACCGCAAGGGACTCCACAGGGGGGTGGCGCACCACCTGGCTGCTCACGACTGTGCTACTCTCCACGCCCTGGTGGGCAAGGCTTTGGTTGTGGAGAAGTCGAGGCTGGACTACGTGGAGGTCCGAGGTGAGAAGAGGCAGCATGCAGACCGTGCAGGGTACTCGGGTTCACACCAGCGACAGAGGTCAGCTCCACCACAGTACCCACTGTAGAGGCAGCGCCCATACCCGCAGCAGCAGACTCAGTACTCTCAACAGGGCAGAGGTCACGCCGGAGGTAGTGGAGGATCGGGACAGTGGAAGCCCAGGCTGCAGCAGCCGCCAGCCTACGACAGCTCTCAGATCACCTGCTACTTCTACCGTCAGTTAGGCCACAAGTCCACCGTGTGTCCCCAGAAGCTTCAGCAGGGAGGACAGAATAGGAACACTCAGTACTAGACGCCAGCAAAGACACCTGCTCCAGGAGGACAGCCCACGCAGAACCAGCAGAAGAGTGCACCACCGCCCACTCAAGGCAGACTGAACCACCTGACAGCGGAGGAGGCAGCCGCAGCACCAAATGTGGCTCTCGGTGAGTTTTTAGTTGATTCAGCTATGGTTACCATTCTGTTTGACACCGGTGCTCAGTTTTCGTACATTTCTACCAAGTTTGTAAAAGAAAGGTCATTACCAACTAAGCCCAGACCACGGCCTATAGTTACTAGTTCTCCGCTAGGGGAGAAGCGGAGTACGCTGGAGTGTAGAGGAGTGAACATGGTGTTCGAGAAGCAGTTGTTTGTGGCAGACTTGACAGTCTTGGAGTCGACCGGGATCGACGTGATACTTGGGATGGAGTGGTTAGCCTAGCACAAAGGATTGGTGAACTGCAACCCAGTGTACGTACAGTTGAAGCACCCCAGTGGAGTCAGAGTGTTGATCAAGCCACAGAGCAAGAGGTCGACACCGATGTTGTGCAACATGAAAGGAATGAGCATGGAGGAAATTCTGGTGGTGAGGGAATACCCCGACGTGTTTCAAGAGGAGTTGACCGAGCTACTGCCGGATCGGGACATTGAGTTTGTGATTGAACTAATGCCAGGAGCTAGACCGGTGGCCAAGAGACCGTACAGGATGTCCGCGGATGAACTCGATGAGCTGAAGAATAAACTCAAGAAACTGCTAGAGCAAGGGTTTATTCGGCCAAGTGCCTCACCTTGGGGTTCGCCAGTTCTGTTTGTGGACAAGAAGGATGGCACCAAGAGGATGTGTGTGGACTACCGGACTCTCAACTCGATGATGATCAAGAACCGGTACCCTTCGCCCAGGATCGATGACTTGTTAGACAGGCTGCGGAAGGCAAAGTTCTTTTCCAAGATTGACTTGAGGTCAGGGTACTACCAGATGAAGATTCGGGACCAGGATATCCCGAAGACAGCTTTCACGACTCGGTACGGCCTGTACGAGTTCGTAGTGGTTTCTTTCGGGCTGACCAACGCCCCGGCCTACTTCATGAACATGATGAACAAGGTCTTCATGGAAGAGCTGGACAAGTTTGTGGTGGTGTTCATCGATGACATACTGATCTCCGAGATAGCAGAAGAACACGAGGAGGACCTTCAGATTGTGATGGAGAGGCTGAGACAACAGAAGTTGTACGCTAAGTTCAGCAAGTGTGAGTTCTGGATGGAGGAAGTTGCTTTCTTGGGACACGTAGGAAGTTGCAGTTGACCCTTCGAAGGTGGAAGTAGTTACCAAGTGGGAGCAGCCGCTCACAGTGACAGATATCCAGAGCTTTCTCGGATTGGCAGGTTACTACAGGAGGTTCATAGAAAACTTCTCCAAGATAGCGAAACCAATGACAGAGTTGTTGAAGAACGACAAGAAGTTTGTGTGGTCAGAGGCTTGTGAGAAGAGTTTCCAGGAGTTGAAGAAGAGGCTCACGACAGCACCAATTCTTACCCTACCAGATATCAAGAAGGATTTTGTGGTGTACTGTGACGCCTCGAAGCAAGGATTGGGATGTGTGTTGATGCAAGAAGGCAAGGTTGTTGCCTATGCGTCGAGACAGCTCAAGAAGCATGAAGAGAACTACCCTACTCACGACTTGGAGCTAGCGGCAGTTGTTCACGCTCTGAAGATTTGGAGGCACTACTTGATCAGCAACAAGTGTGAGATGTACACCGATCACAAGAGTCTGAAGTACTTCTTGACTCAGTCAGAGCTAAACATGAGGCAGAGGAGGTGGTTAGAACTGATCAAGGACTACGATCTGGAGATTCACTACCACCCAGGCAAGGCAAACATCGTGGCAGATGCACTGAGCAGAAAGTCCTATTGCAACAACTTGATGGTGAGGCAGGATCAGCCAGCACTTCACGACGAGCTGGAGCAGTTTCAGCTTGAGATTGTGGAGCAAGGACAACTCAACGAACTTCAAGTGACCTAAGACCTGGAAAGAAGGATTCGGGAGGCACAGAAAGCTTGCAAAGAGGTTGGAGCTATTCGAGAGCTGATGTTGGAAGGCAAAGCTGAGGATTACCGGATCGATGAGCAAGGAAATGTGTGGTTGAAGGATCGGATCTGTGTCCCCCAGGACAAGGAACTTCGAGAGCAAATTCTGAGAGAAGCCCATGATTCAAGGTACTCCATTCACCCAGGAAGCACAAAGATGTACCAAGACTTGAAGCAGAGGTTCTGGTGGAAGGATATGAAGAAGGACATAGCCTACTACGTGGCTTGTTGTGACACTTGCAGCCGTGTGAAGATTGAGCACCAGAGACCTGTCGGACTGTTGAAACCGTTGGATATTCCTCAATGGAAGTGGGATGACATCTCCATGGACTTTGTGGTGGGACTACCTCGGACACAGAAAGGCAACGACTCTGTTTGGGTCATAGTAGACAGGCTGACCAAGGTTGCTCACTTTGTACCAGTGAAGATTCGATACACGACAGACCAGTTGGCAGACTTGTACGTGGACCACATACTCAGGCTACACGGAGCACCGAGGAGCATAGTGTTCGACAGAGGATCCCAGTTCATAGCAAGGTTCTGGCAGAGCTTTCACGATAGAATGGGGACCACACTCAGCTACAGCACAGCTTTTCACCCTCAAACGGATGGGCAGACAGAGAGAGTAAACCAAGTGTTGGAGGATATGCTGAGAGCTTGCGCTTTGACCTACGACACAGATTGGGAGGGCAGTTTGGCATACGCAGAGTTCTCTTACAACAACAGTTTCTAGGCCAGTCTCAAGATGGCACCTTTCGAGGCACTCTACGGGAGGAAGTGCAGGACACCCTTGATGTGGTCAGAGGTAGGAGAGAGGATGGTCTTTGGGGTAGATGCTATACAGGAAGCTGAGGAGAAAGTGGAGACGGTTCGAGACGACCTAAAGATTGCCCAGAGCAGACAGAAGAGCTACGCCGACCGACACAGGAGAGACTTGTCATTCGAGGTGGGTGACTTCGTCTACCTGAAAGTGTCCCCGATGAGAGGAACCAAGAGATTTGCGGTGAAGAGGAAGCTTGCCCCTAGGTACGTGGGACCTTACCGGTTCACTCAGAGAGTTGGGAAGCTCGCTTATAGACTCGCTCTACCAGAGGAGATGTCCGTTGTACACCCCGTGTTTCACGTGTCACAGTTAAAGAAGAGTGAGAAGGAAGTGGAAGCAAAGCAAGTCCCAGTTGAGATACTCGACCTGTAGAACACCCTGGAGTACGCGGAGTACCCAGAGAAGATCTTGGGCAGAGTAACAAAGGAAACCAGGAGGACCACCATTCCTTACTGCAAGGTGCTGTGGAGCAACCACACGAAGCGAGAAGCAACCTGGGAGAAGGAAGCCGACCTCAGAAGGGAGTTCCCGCACTTGTTCGAGGGAGAAGATGGAGCTTAAATCTCGAGGACGAGATTCTCGGTGGTGTGGGAGAATGTAACATCCCAGAAAATTAGAAGTATGAAAATGTGTGAAATTTTGAACTTTTGTTTATTTGTTGAGTGACACCATATTTTAAACCCATTTCTAGCCTCTTATCTAAATTCTATATAAATAAAACCTAATTATAAAAATATAAATTCAAATTATGGTATAAATAAGTGATTTGGGTTTTATGGATTTTATTTGGATTTATTTGAGTGTGTTTTGAATTTGAATAAATTCAAATTCAAATATAAAGTTTAAACTTATATTCAAACTATATTCCAAAACCTTTCTAACTAACTTGGGCCTGCTAACAGTTGCTAAAGTCCAACCGACCCCAACTTGGGCCTGCTAACAGTTGCTAAAGTCCAACCGACCCCCTCCATCTTTTAGCCATGAGCACCTGTGCACCTTGACATTTTGCCTGCCCGCCTGATCCAGCCTAGCACCAGCCCAAGTGCATCTCCCTCGTGCTTGAGCCGCTGACGAGCGGGACCCGGCCGGTCATCATCTTCCCCATCCAGGTCCATGCACACGCACCCTGCCCCGCACCGCCACCGCGCCCGCGCGCGTGCACCTGACCAGGGGACAGACCCCCGACCGCGCCTGCGGCACGGACGCCGAAGCCGTGAGCCCCCAGCGTACCCGCCCGGCCTTTTTCCCTTTCTACCCTCACCCCGTGACGCGCCCGCGCACCAGCCGGTCATTCCCGTGCTGCCAAGTCAACCGTCGCGACGTAGCAACCACTAGGAGCCCCGCTGTGACCCTTTTGCCCTTCGTCTCGGCGTGCGCAAGCTTCTAAACCCCCAGGCGAGGCCCCTGTTGCAAGGCAACTCGCAATTGGGGTTTCTCCCCTTTGGTTCCCCTGTTCCGCCGCCGAGGAGAGAAGAGAGGGGAGGAGAAGGAGAAGGGGGAGAGGAGAAGGAGGGGCGCGCTTCACCATCACGCCACCTCGTTGTTGACGGAGCCGTAGAAGCCGGAGCTGATCGGGCCAAGGAACGAGCTGTCCGTGCCGAGCCGGAGCCGGAGCAGAGGAGAACGCCGCCGCATCGACTCGCCGCATCGTCGTGACTTCACCGCCGCTTCCCCAATGCTCGTCACTGCTACGCCTACACCTACACCCCAACGTGAGCTTGCCCCCGGCCATGCTTCTCTCCTCCCTGCCTTGCTTCGCCTGTGATGTCTCGCCGGCCTTCGAGCTGAGCTTCGCCGCGCGTTCGCCGCAGCGGTGTACCCCAACGCCGCGCCGGCCATCGCCACCCTTTTCGCTGTGCTGTCACGCATCCGTGTCTGGCCTTCGTGCCGTGGTTATCTTTGCAGGTGCCTCGCCGCTGTGCCGCTTCGCCGCGGCGAGCGCCGCGGCTCTGGAACATCAGATGCCAGCGTGCCGACCGGGCGTGACGCGACAGGGAGTAGCCCTGCGCGCCCACGCACTTGCCAGGCCGAGTGCGCCCACACGCTAAGCCGTAGTAGCCGCGCTTGCTTGCTCTCTTGTTTGGCCGTGCATACGTTGCCGTGCGCCGCCGCCGCGCTGCACGCCGTGTTGCGCCTCGCCGCGCCACCGCCGCACGCTTAGCCGCCCCTAGGTGTCCCCGCCGGGAACCCGGCCGCGCTGTGAAGCTGTGGTGCTAGTACCGCTCTGCCGCACCGCTTCCGCTTGGAAACCGCCAACGCTGCCGCCGCTGCTTGCCACGCGCCGCGTCGTCACCACCGCACACTGCGCTGTGCCAGGATCCACGCCGTGGCGCGTCGCGCACCGGCCACTCTCGCCCAACCCCAGGGCAACAGCCGCTCTAACCTAACCGCCGAATCGAAGCGCACCTCACCGCACGTTTGCTTGAGCACCGGAACCACCACCGCCGCAATTCGATGTTCGCTGTCGCCGCCAGCCGCGAACCGGGGCACGCCGACGCACACGGGCGTGGCGAGGAGCACCGATGCGTCCCAGCAAAGCTCAAGGAGCAGCTGTGGACTTCTATTATGTGGAAGCCAAGGAGGGCGCGTGGGCCGTAGCCCAATACAACCCACGAGCCGGCCCCTTTTACTTTTATCTCTTGGACTCTGTTTTTAATTCGGGGAGGTTCACTGGACTTAGCTCGGTAGGCCCACGGGCTGAGTCCACTGGGCCGTATTCAGCCCACTAACACTTTCGGCCCATTAAGGCCCACTAACCTGTGACGCTGACGTCACCTATTTTCAAAATTAAAAATCCTTTTCTGATTTAGAAATGAATTTGAAAATTAATTTATAAATCCTTTAAACCTTTGAAAATTCATAACTAATTATTTATAACTTCAAAAAATATGAAACCAGTTTCATTATTTTTCTAAAAATGAGATGGTGCTGATTGTAGATAGTTTGGATCTTTTAAAATTGGGTTTCTTTGGATTTATGCTTAGTTGTTTGCCGGTAATTTAGCATCTCGTATCTCGTGCTACGATCCGGAGGAGGCCTACGACCTCGACTTCAACCCAGACCAGGACTACGGACGCCAGCCAGGTGTCATGTCACTCCCAACCAAGGTTTTAAATAACCGGCTATAGCTGCCGCTATAGCCGAATTTAGCCTTTGGCAGGGCAAAACGCTAGGATATGGTCCATTTAGCTCTAAGCTTAAAAAATCGCTAATAGCCTGATTTAGCCCGCTAAATCAGCTAAATTTGTATCATTTAGCCCGCTAAATCAAGAAAGAACTCGTTTGTTTGTCAGCCGTTCATTCGTATTAGACTTATGGTGGTTACATTTTCTAAACTATGGCGTCTGTATAAGATTTATGAAAGCATGAAGGTGAAATTCTATATGTTTGTTTCACTCCATGATGAATTGATGTACTAAACATTTGAAACTCTGAACTTGTATTATAAACCGCTAAATGGCTTAGCTAAGGCTATAGCCGGCTATAGCTTTTTCTTAGCCTTTCGAAAGTTAACCGCTAAGGGCCTTAGCCGGTTATTTAAAACCTTGCTCCCAACCATATAGATCCTATGCATGCTTTAGTTGCTAGTGCTTAATTACTATTTATGCATGTTTTAAAATTGCATAGACAATTGTTAGCCATGCCTTGGAATTGCTTAATCCTATCCTTGATATACCTACTTTTGGAACTAGCTACAGACCCCTAGCTAGTTCCCGGCTTTATTCATCCATATATTTTACCCTTAGTTATGGATGGATCTCAGGTTTGGACCGAGGATGGGATACCTCGGTATTCTGGCGTGTGTTTTGGGTGAGTGTGTACCCTTGACGTGTTACTGCGGGAGCGAGCCGTTTTGGTTACTTGTGAACGCCTGTCTAGGGGAGATGCGACCTGGCCTCCCGCCCTAGCGGCGTGTCGGACGGTGGGAGTTGGTGAGTGCTCACTCTTGCAATTAAGGACCGATCGACTGTGTGACCTTGATCTTTGGGCTATTTTCGTACAAACCGTTCGCCTTGTTATGGGCGGGGTTCGGTCCGAGAACTAGTAGGTGGATGGCTTTCAGCCTGTAGGCGGATCGGTGTGATCGTGTGAGGGGGACGGGTTATACCCCCCGAGTAGATGTCGCCCCGGCTCCTCCGGGGAAGGTTTCACAGCTCCGAGGCCCTGCTGGCAAGTTTCGCGCCCCAGCTCAGGACGAGTCAGGCTCGGAGAGGCAGGAGAGTGCCATCCACTGCTAGGTCTCCGGCCGTTAGGTAGAGAGGTGGATCGGAGGCATCCGATTCTGCTCTACTCGGCGGGTCCAGTTGTACAAACTCTGCAGAGTGTTAAACCTATAGCTATAGTCCATGTCCACTGGTGTGGACAGCCCTTTCGATCTCTCACCTGGCTAGTATTCTTTTGTGCTGCTTTCTCTCCCCTGTGTGTGTGAGCCCGGCTTCGTGCCGTTGAGACGTGGGGATAGGAGTTGGTGACCCCACGTCGCAGATGAGAGTGGGATGCTGTGTCTCGGTTGAGATCCAGTGCTTGGTGTTCTTTCCTTGTTGGGGTGTTGACCCCGGAGGTGTTGTCCTCGGAGGTGTGGATCTTCTCGGAGTTGGTGACCTCTCGGCATTTCTGCATTCCTTGATGTTACTACCGCTACTTGCATAACCTTCTACAGCCATAAATAGGATTACTCATGCATATTAGAATTATTCTCTTTTGCTTATGCTCTTTGTTGGGAAGTTGACATGACCTACTCGCTTATCGAGTAGATGACGGGATTTCAGACCAGGAGCCGGACTACGACTTTGAGCACGATGGATGGGAGGACTGAGGCTCGCCCTACACTCGAGTTTGCCTGCGGATATGGTGTCTACTTCGCTACATGAGAGCCGCTGTGTAGATGTTTACTCTGTTTGATTCAGTTCTGTTGGACTTGTACCCGGCATCTGCCGTAATGCTGTACTCAGATGCTTAATTATTATATTATTATTATGTAGACCTTCGTATATCTCTTTTTGTTGTACGGTTTCTTTACTTTCTGAGATAGGGATTTGCACGTGATAGCCTCCTGGAACTATCACAGAGGTGCAGGGATCGGGTTCCCTTCTTTGGAAACCCGGTTCGTTTCACACTACCCCGAACCGTCCTATATTTCACTACCGAGGCCGTCAGCCGCAACAGTCGAATCGAAGAAAAGTGTGGAATTCCTCTCTCCCTTCACTATTCAATGCGAAGTCCAATTCCTCTCTCTCTTATAAGTCATCGACTCATCGTTGGCGATTGGAAAACGAGATTTTGATTCCGTTGTTGTTGTTCGAGATCGATTAGGGTTTCGTCGCTCCTAGTGGAGATGATGCCCCCTCTCCTATCTGTTCCACCGCCTAACGCCGACGCCGTCGGCCACGGAAGACGGAGCAGTGTGATGGCGTGGACCGGGGAGAAGAGGCGCAAGACCGTCGGGGCGCCATCGCCTACGCTCGGCCTCGGCTCATCATTCTCCCATGATGCTGATGCAACGGAGGCGATTCTGATGGACGCCCGGGTCCAGGAGGAGGAGGAGGAGCTCGTTTTCTCAGCAGAATCCGTCATCGATTTTGCTGAGTAAAGTCGTTGCTATGAGCCATGAGGTGCTAAGATCACGCGAGCACCACATACATCCTTCCTTCGCGACAAGGCTTGACGCAGACGGCATACGGAAGGTCGCTGAACGCTTTTACAAGCTTCGCTACAGAGACTTTAAGGTCAGTTTTCGATCTGTTCCTTTTAAGTTTTCTAGACCATTATCATCATCAATCATCCTGCGTCGATCTCATTTAATCTGTGATGCACTCTAGCAAATTTTGTCAATCATTTTACTTCCCCAATCCCCAATTAGCTACTCCCTCCGTCCCCGTTCCCTAGTAGTCCAGCCTACGGGCCTAGCTGACCGCACCGTGATCGATCGATGCGCCACTATTTTTTTTTTCTGAATGCAGTTGAAGGAAGGTACTGCTGGTCTGAACTTGGATGACACTACAGATAAGGTGCCGATGAGTGCATATCCTTCTGAGGTTTTGCAATGGGAGAGTCCCTATAAGCCAGGTCGTGGCATGTTCGGTTGGACTGTTCACCCCGTGTATGCTGATTTTGCTGACTTGGATGACTACCAGCGCATGGTCCCTAAAAGAGCTGTGAGTACTAAATTTTGCTTTTTTGTTTCATCACTAGATATGTCATGGCATAAAAGAAAATTGTTGTTGCAACAACATAATCAAGTGGGAGTATACAACATGTTATTTAATTTCCCAAGTATGTTCTTTTAGGCTTAGTTTGTAAGTGCTTGTTCTGAACTTGTGATTGATTGTGTTGGCTGTTTGATTCCTAGTTCCAGTTTTATTTTATTTTCAGGTTTTTTTAACCTTAAATATTAAATATGAATGCTGCAGCTGTGTTTGATCGCACATATTTAAATAGATTTGAGTAATGTATTTTATGAGTCTAAGCTAATAATCTGTAACTGCTAGTTCTGACTGGTTTTGTTAACAATTTTGTGTTCAATGCGTTATTTATGCCTTTGTGATATGAAACTTAATTGAGAATACTGTAAAATCTCCATGCGCTAGCTCTATATTTATTCTTGAAAACTTGATCATGCATATTTAAATGTATTTGAGTGGTGTATTTTACATTTTTACGAGTAAGAACTGTTTTGCCTCAAAAGGTTGAATCTTAATTTTTGTTTTCAGTTGGTGTGTTAACGTACTTCAAATGCATCTTGTTATAGTACTGCTCTCTTTAAGTCATCATGTATTGCTTCTCTCCTTTGGATGGCAGGCTCTTGTCGAGTACCCGGAATGGGAAAGATACTGCTCAGTTTTTAGCAACTATGAAACTGACGAGGAGTATGTCAAGTACTGGGGTGATCTGTTTAAGAAAATAAAGGTACGCATGAAAAATAAAGCTACGCATGAAAAAGCTCAGAAACATGTGTTGTAGTTTACATTATTTTGGACTGACAAGTTTTTTCACCACGCAACAGTGGATTGAAGTATACATGCATCTGGATTATAAAGAGGTAAGTACTAACCAATGGGATACGATATAATAAGGTATATGCTTAGTTTAATTTAGCTCCACACCATGACTTCTTTGCTCTTTAGTTTTCAACGTATAAGTCCAGGGGAGCGTCGCAAGCCATGAAGATTGCAGCAGGCTTCTGCCATCTGCCTGTTTCTTTAGCTACTCTTGGCTATCATGTAAGATCCCTTTGCTTTGTTAAGTAGTTGACATGCTTGCTGTTGATACTATGATGACTCCATTGTCTCATTGACGCAGGAGTATATTGATGCCCTAGAGGACAATTTTGATTTATTAGAAGAGGACAATGGTCGTTTATATCTTGAGCTTTGGAAGACAGTGACTAAGCAAGGCGTAAGGAGGCCACCTTGTTCCTTTTGCAAACATATGTGTCGCAAACATGTGTCATGAATATTTGCTTTTGTGTAATCTTGTTTATACTGTATTTTTATGTTTCCTTCCTCGTGTGTGCAGATGAGTTTCGAAGACGCTTTGCAGGACATTATTGCATCAGACACCAAGCTTCCTCCTCCATGCTTGCATAGTATAAAACTTACTATTATGGGATATGAATATGATATCCTTGAACATTTAGGTTTTCTTTATCAGCAGATGCTAATTCATGTTCCCAATTGTGCTATTTTTGTTGTTAATTTTTCTTTATAGTGCTAATGATTCGTTAATTATCTTTTCAGTTTCTTATCTGCAAGAAACACATTGAGAAACATGTAAGCATGATTTTGCGGACACTATGGTTATTCTATATGCTGTTTCCCTTAACCACCTAGTTTCCCCCTTCCACATATCATCCTTGTCTTGTCTGTTTTGCCCTTTAGATTGCGGATGACGACGACAACGATGACACGGTTTTAAAGCACATTATTACTGATGCGCTTTACACTAAGGTTCGTAAATGGATGCTGTATTGTTTCTTTGCTGGGTAGTACTTCACAAGTCTGGATGCTCGTTGTATGAAGTTGTAACCATGCAGTTTTCTTTAATTTTCAGATTTGAAGACGAAAATGGTATGTGGATTATGCCAAAACGGAGCTTGAGGTTGCTCGGCGCATTTGTATGCTTCCTGGAAGTGGTTCCCAGCCATAATAATGTTTTAGCCCATCTCTTCTGATAGCTAATGCTTTGACTGTTAATTAACCCATTGAAGAAATCAAACTATGAGTAAGTTGTACTTTATACCTGGTCTTGTGATAAAAAATTTCACTTGTTGCTAGATATATGCTGATTTAGAACCTAGGTGGATCAGTTGTTGCGATAGAATTTCATATTTGGACATAACCCATGGACAGACCGGTAACAAGATTGAAATCAAATTCCTGAAACATCTGCCAAATATGATTTCAATGTTTAACCATTGGCATCTCGCATCGTGTTCTACTTTTTAACCTTTGACATCTGTTGTATTGTTAGTCCTCTGCATATGCATGCGCTCGTAATTGGTTTTGTTTTGTGATGCTCTTGGCAACTGAATTTCACGGTTGTGTCTCAGTTTGCTCACAACTGAATTGCAGCAATGAAAAGGATGCAAAACCTTTACAGTACACTACTGCGCCTGCAACTTCATCACAGCAGTGGAATTGAGAAACCATCAAATAAAGCACGTGTAAAATGTTGTGATCTCTCTCAGAGCATTTTTTTTTTAGATAACGGAACATTGTTCCGGCCTCAACAATTCCAGGAATTGTCTGCAGCCAACATACAACGTCACAGCAACATATAGCCGCACCAGACAAGGCATACACCCACACAACCGCCCTAGGGCGCAACAACAAACCAACACAGAAACACCCTAACTAGGTATGGGAGACATGGCATACAAGATATCATAAACACCCAAATCTAAACGTCGATACGCCTTAGAGTATTCCATCCAGATTTATGGAAGATCTCCAACGCCATAGTCTCCAACAACCGGCAGCCTTCCTTCAAAATGACCCTACCATCCTCTTTAGACAAGATGGCCCAGCTCCTGATCCAGTAGGTCCCCCTAAATATCACCTGCAAAATAGATTTATATTGTGACTTATGAAACACCAGATCATTCCTACTGATCCATAAGGCCCAGCAAAAAGCCGCCATCCCAACCAGCACAAGGTTCTTTTGCTTTTTCGAAAAACTTCTAAGCCAAGGACCAAAAAGATGCCCCACGTCTACTGGTTTCTTAACCCCAAAAGTGAAACACACAGTTCCCCACATTAGCCTAGCCATGGGACAATCAAAAAATAAATGTTGGATGGACTCCTGTAATGCACAAAAGCAGCATTTAGTACACCCCTTTCACTGTCTTTTCACCAAATTATCCTTTGTTAACACCACTCCATTTTTAAGATACCAGAGGAAGATCTTAATCTTCAGGGGAATCTTTGCTTTCCAAGCCCAACAGTTAACCGGTGTTCCCGACCTCAACACTAAGTTGTTATACATATTTTTAACCGAGAAATTCTTACTAGCCGTCCATCGGAAGGAATCCATGTGTTCACTAAGGTTCACCGAAATAACACTTCTCACTAAGCAAGTCCATTTGTCCCGGTTAACCCCATCCAATGTCCTCCTAAAGGAGACATTAAGTGGAGTGGTACTGAGTACTTGGGCAACTGTCATATTCTTCTTCCTAACAAGGTTATAAAGAGTAGGATACTTAACCTTAAAAGGTTCTTTGCCAATCCAAAGGTCTTCCCAGAACCTAGTCTGGGATCCATCATGAACTTGAAACCTACCCCTCTCAAGCACCAAATTTTTAACTTCCATTAACCCCGACCAGAAATGCGAATCTCCTTTCTTTCTCTCTACTTGCGACAAGGTCTTACCCTTAAGGTATTTCTTTTTAAGCACTTGCTGCCATAAACCATCTTCATTGAGCAATTTGAAAACTTACCTAAAAGACATTTATTTTGTATATCCAAGTCAATAATGCCCATTCCCCCCACACTCCTTGGCTTGTGAAGAATACTCCACTTAGCTAACCTGTACTTCTTCTTATGGTCATCACATTGCCAAAAGAACCTAGACCTATAATAATCCAATTTCTCCAAGACACCTTTAGGTACCCTGAAGAAGGACATCATATACATGGGCAGGCTAGACAGGACAGAATTGATTAGAACTAATCTACCTCCCGATGACAGCATCTTTCCTTTCCAACTACTCAACTTTTTCTGAAATCTCTCTTCAACCATTCTCCAATCCTTGTTAGAGAGTCGCTTAGGACTCATAGGAATTCCCAAGTATCTGAAAGGAAATTCACCCTCTTTACACCCAAAAAGTTGAACATATTCTTCGGTTTTATCTCTCTCGGAGCATGGTGGCATGGAAGAGTGCAATTGATCATCACGTTGCATATGATCTGTAAGGTTGTTGCATTCTTCAGATGATATGTAAGGTTGTCGTTGCATCGCTCAACTTAACAATCCAGACTGCTATGGAACTGACACGTACCCCCGATCGATTACGATCCTCTCTCGTAAAGTCATAATGCAGGGGATTCAGACAGGCAGACACACTAACCTCTCATGATTAGGGATGGTCACCGGATCAGGCCAGCACAAGAGTACAAGGCTGACCGTATCGCCCTCCCTTGTTTAGAGTTTAGACCCTGCCAGAGGATCCCAAGGATCTCTTGCTCCATTTAACAATCCAGTGATGTCCATCTGTCCATCTGAAACCCTGAACATCCCGGCATAGACTAGTTCGAATCACAGGCCTGTACGGGCCCCGATCATACGGATACAATCCCGTACGTGATCCCCAATGATTTGCGCTTGTGCGTGGGCAACGCCGCGGCAGCTTCGCCGCCGCGATCGCCGTCGTCGCCGGCCGTGGAGACGCCACGTACCCTGCCTGTGTGCATTGGTTCATGCACGCACGCGCCCAACCACTTATATTCAGCTGATGTGCGGTTCCCAACCGCGGCGCAGCGCACTCGGGCGACGCTTCCTAGTACGTGCCCTCCGCCGTGCGTCTTGGCTGCCGCCGCCGCGGGTGGCATGCCAGCCAGGCCGTGCCGGCCGCCCGGCCGCCGCCGACATGACAGCGCACGGGACGGAGCACCTGCCATGTCCTCCATGGTATATATGCGCTCGCACGGCAAGTCCGGCGAGGGATTGAGCAGCTCGACAGGGGTACGTACTGCGGATCCATCACGAACGTACGGACTACGTACGCCACCAGTGAAGTGATCGATCATGGCCATGGACATGGAGTGCTGCGCGGCGGCGGAGCAGCAGCTGAGCAGGCTGCGGCACCACGTCCTCGTCGCGTCGTGCTCCTCGCCGGCGGCGATGTCGGGCGCCCTGGAGGGCGTGGCGCGCGTGTACTACGAGCACGCGGAGACGCTGGCGCGGTCCGCGCGCGCCAACCAGGTACTGGACGGCGAGCTGGAGGCCTCCGTGGCGCTCCTCGACGCGTGCGCCGCGGCGCGGGACGCGCTCGGGGCCATGCGCGCGTGCGCGCTCGACGCCGAGGCGGCCGTGCGGCGCCGCGACGGCGCGGCGGCAGACCGCGCCGCGCGCGCGTGCGCGCGCCTGGCGCAGCGGGCGAGCGCGGACGCCAGGAGACACCGCCGCCGCGCCGGATCAAGGTCCGAGCACAAGGCGGTGGACGGTGGAGGCGCGCACGCGCTCCAGGAGGCGCGGCGCCTCACCGTGGCCGTGGTGGAACTCGTCGTGGCGGCGCTGTCACGGCGCGTGGCCGCCGCCGCCGCGGGTACCCCTCGGCCGGTGAGCAGTTGGTCCACGTGCGTGGCGAGGGCGTTCCGGAAGAGCGCCCGGGTGGCGTGCGAGGCCACCGTGTCCAAGGACTACTCGCACGACGGCGAGGCGGCGGTGCGGGTGCAGCGAGAGCTGAGGGCACTGGGAGACACGATCCAGCAGCTGGAGGATGGCCTGGAGCTGCTGTTCAGGCGGCTGGTGCAGTGCAGGGTGTTCTTGCTCAACATGCGCAGCTGTTAGATCCACCAGAGCTTAAAATGTAGATCGAATAGCCGTGCCTGTAGATCGGATAGGACAGATGATCTGCATGTAAAAATTTTGACACTTGGGGCTCGATGCTATTGCAAAGTTTGAGTCATCATCAGTCATGAATCATGATGTGTTCTCTGAATGCTAAATGCTTACATAGCTCAATCTATGATGCAGCATGGATCATAATATCATATCATCATACCCAGTGGCGAAGCCAGGATCGAACCCTAGGGGAGGCTTTCCTGTGCTTCTTTTACCTCCGGCTCCTTCTTCCTTCATTCTTTTGCTCAAAATCTGTAGGAGGGGCTTAGGGGGGGCTTCACAGCATTTTCGACGGTAGCCGGGGCTCAAGCCCCGGCCGCCCTGGTGGTGGATCCGCCACTGATCATACCACAACCAAATATTTATATTAATGGAAACATCAGAAGTTCAGAACTCAGATCTGTACAAGGCACTGGACATATTTTTTATTATATTTGAAAGAGTTTCGTGCCATTTTCTGTCTTTTTATAGTATTCAAATATCATATATGTGCTTTTCTTTGTAATTTTTCACACTTGATAGGGTCTGAAGGACTTCACACTTGAACCGAAACAAATGCTAATAGAGAAAGAATCACACAAGTTTACCTCCCCCACCAGTCATCATGCAAAAGTACTGTAAAGTCGTGCAACAATATGCAAAAAATTGTCATATTGTGCATCGATATGACATGAATTAAAAAGGGTGAAAATATATTTAACAGACGTGAGGCATTCTACTGATATTTTTTTTCCAGTTGTTTACTTAGTTACTGTAATATGCTCACCTTTGGTGTCACTGCAGCCATGGAGATCTCCAGAGAGAGAGAGAAAAAGCCATCACTTACTGTACAAGGAATTAATCACCAAAGATTCAAGTTCATGCACGTAATTTCACGGCTACTAATTTTGATGCTGCCTGCTGAACAACGAGCAAGAAAACCATCCATCCACGCATCATGATGAATGGATCGAATTCAGTAGGCGCTTGAACCAGACATTCCTGGAACATACCCTTTACCAGATGAGTACAAAAGGTGGATCCTGCTCCGGATTGCCCAAACATGCCTCAACACTGATGAACCTTCCATGAACCTCTTCTGCTCCTGTTCCTTTCAGACTCCAGGCCGTACTCTGAACCCAAACAGCACATCATCGATCCCTCGAGCGTGCACTGTATTCTGCTGGCAATGCATCCAACATGACAGCCCAGCCATGTTAGTCAGCGATACGTGGTGAGGTAGACAACAGGAGAAGGGCATCAACTTGTCTGTTACCTGCAATCAGGGGCAGATGGGGTGGTGGTCATGGAGGTTCCTGCCGTCCTTCCATTGTACCCGCACCATCTTCTCAACCTCCTGATTATAAGTAGGCGCGGCTGCGAGTATCGACACAACAATTAGTTCATCCTTTGCTCCCTTAGCCTATCTCATCTCCCATCTCAACACCGAGACTGCTCAAAATTTCATCCCAAACATGGCCGGCCATCAGAGATCAACGAGCTGGCCGTCTATGGCTCATCCCAACAAGATTGAGATTCAAGAAGCTCTGCACAGCATAAGCTCACTCATTTCTATGCCATCAGCTACCATCGGAGAGGTATGCGATGGCCTGAGGAGGCTCGGAGATGTCTACACAGCTGCATCAATGAGGCCATATGCTTGCATAGCAACCAGGTACTTGGGAAGAGGCTGGAGGAAGAAATGGAGAGGTCTCTTCAGGTGCTGGATCTCTGCAACACCATGCAAGAAAGCTTCACTGATCTGAAGATGACCATCCAGGAGCTGCAAATGGTTCTCAACAGAGGAGACCTCCCAGTAGCTCAAGTCAAGGCTCAATCCTCCGCCCGCTTTGTTATGGATTCATTTGTGGGCCGTCAGTACTTCAGGCGTCGGCGCAAGGCCTCTGCCCCTGCAGCAGCGGCTCCAGGAGAATAGGGATAAACATTGGATTAGTTGGCTAGCATTTGTTTAGGGATTTGGTTGTTAGCTGTTTGTTAGGATCGGCATTCATATAAGCCGAATAGATTGAGTGGATAGGCAGGCAAGAAGTAATCCCCTTAGGCTCAGAGCCTCTGCGGAGGGCGAGTAGGATTACCATTGCTGTTGAGATTTGGTTGTTAAGATTCATTGTTAAGTTAATAAAGCTAGCCACAACATCTTTGGTATTCAGAGCCTTTTTTCCCCTGCGCCTGCTGCCCACCCGACCCTCCCCTGTTTTTCCCCACATCGCACCGCTGCCGCAGCTCCATCTACGCCGCTGCCGCAGCTCCATCGACGCCGCTGCCGCTCGATTCCTCCACCACCAGCCTACCCCCCGCGCCGCCGCGGCTTCTCCCAGCCCGCGCCGACGCAACCCCCACCCCGTTTCCCCCGTTCGCCGCACTCCCATCCGCCATGGGTGACACCACTCTGGATGAGCTCAAGCAGCTCATTACCAACCTCGCGTCCGACGTCACAGCCATCAAAGCGGATCAATCCCGCCTCCACGTCGCCGTCAACAAGGTGCAGTCCGACGTGCTGGGCGACGGCTCGTCGTCCTCCGCCAATGGCAAGGGCGTGAACGCTGATGGCTCCGGCGGCCCGGCCCCGACGGCGTCCCATAAGCTGCGCTTCCCCAAGTTTGACGGCGCCACAGATCCCCTCGCGTGGCTTCACCGCTGCGATCAATTCTTCCGGGCGGCGCGCACGCCGGAGGAAGAGAAGGTCTGGTACGCCGCGTTCTATCTTGAAGGCGACGCCCAGCAATGGTACTTCCGATTGGAGCGCAACCAAGGCGTGCCGACCTGGGAGCGCTTCGTCGACCTCGTCTCCCGCCGCTTCGGCCCCCCAGCGCGCAGCAATCCTCTCGGCGAGCTCATCAAGCTGCAGCGCGTCGGCTCCGTCGCCGAGTACCAGGACCAGTTCCTGAAGCACCTGGCGCGCTGCGACGGTGTCACCGAGCAACAGCAGATCGCCATCTACACGGCCGGGCTCGGCGACACCCTGCGCATCGACGTCGGGCTTCAACGCCCGGTGTCATTGGAGGACACCATGGCTTTGTCCCGCGCGTACGAACGCCGGAACGCGCCCGTCGATCTTCCGTCGTCCAGCGGTCGCGCACCGGCCCGCACGACGGCACGCTCATCCTCTGCGCCCCTACCCGCCACTCCAGTCCCCACGCCGACGGCCGCACCATACGCGACGCCGGGCGCCCCGCAGCGCCCGCGCCCGCCTCCTGGCACTCGCTTCACCAGGCTCTCCGCCGAAGAAATGGCACAACGCCGTGATGCCGGCCTCTGCTACAACTGCCCTGCCAAGTACTCCAAGGAACACGTCAAGGAGTGCACCATGAAGGGGATTTATCTCCTGGAAATCGCAGACGACGCCCCCGCCGAGGACTCCGACACGGATGAGCCACGCGTCTCCCTCAGCGCCATCACCGGCATCTCTTCGTCGACAACGATGCATCTGGGCGTCTCTCTGGCGAACGCATCTGTTCGCGCTCTGGTGGACTCGGGGTCCACCCACTGCTTCGTCGCCACGGACACCGCTCGCCGCCTCGGGCTCGCCCCGGTGCTCCGCCCGGGCCTGTCTGTCGCCGTCGCGAACGGCGACCATGTTCCCTGCGACGGCGTCTGCACCAACGTCCCCATCTTCATCGACACCGAGCGCTTTGACATCAACATCTTCGTCATCACGCTCGAAGGCTACGAGATGGTCCTGGGCTGCCAATGGCTGCGCACCCTGGGACCCATTCTCTGGGACTTTGACAGGATGTCCATGTCCTTCTGGCGCGCAGATCATCGTGTCCAGTGGTTCGGCCTGGACGCCGGCCACCTCCGCCGCATCAATGTTGTTGCCGCCGACAACCTCCTCCAACTCCTCCTGGCGGAATTCGCGGACCTGTTCGCGATCCCCGAGGGCCTGCCCCCTCGACGCGCCTTGGACCATCGCATCCATCTGCTGCCCAATACACCGCCCGTCGCTGTCCGTCCCTACCGCTACCCCCAGCTCCTCAAGGACGAGATTGAGCGCCAGTGTGCTGACATGCTGCAGCAGGGCATTATCCGGATGAGCACATCGCCGTTCTCTTCCCCGGTGCTCCTGGTGCGCAAGAAGGACGAATCCTGGCGGTTCTGTGTCGACTACCGCGCGCTGAACCTGAAGACGGTCAAAGATAAGTTCCCAATCCCGGTGGTCGACGAACTCCTCGACGAACTCCGCGGCGCTCGCTTCTTTACCAAGCTTGATTTGCGCAGCGGCTACCACCAAGTGCTCATGCATCCGGACGACATCCACAAGACGGCGTTCCGCACCCACCACGGCCACTTCGAGTTCTTGGTCATGGCGTTCGGCCTCACCAACGCGCCATCGACCTTTCAGGCTATGATGAACGCAGTGCTGCAAAAGTTCCTCCGGCGCTGCGTTCTGGTGTTCTTCGACGACATCCTCGTCTACAGCGCGTCTTGGGCCGAGCACCTTCAGCACGTCCGCGCTGTCTTCCAAGTGCTCCGCGACAACCAACTCGCCGTCAAGCAGAGCAAATGCACCTTCGGCGAGCAGTCGGTCTCCTACCTCGGCCACATCATCACGGGTGCAGGCGTCACCATGGACCCAGCCAAGATCGAGGCTGTGCAGGCTTGGCCTACTCCCACGACGGTCCGGGCGCTACGCGGGTTCCTGGGACTCACCGGGTACTACCGCAAGTTCATCCGGGACTACGGCGTCGTGGCGCGGCCTCTGACACAACTTCTCAAGAAGGAGGCGTTCACCTGGACGGCGGAGGCCGACGCGGCATTCGCCACCCTCAAGACCGCACTAACGCAGGGCCCGGCGCTGCAGCTCCCCGACTTCGACAGGCCGTTCATCGTCAACTGCGACGCGTCTGGCTCCAGCTTTGACGCAGTACTCCACCAAGAGGACGGGCCCATCGCGTTCTACAGCCGCCCCGTCGCGCCGCACCATGCCAAGCTCGCGGCCTATGAGCGGGAGCTCATCGGATTGGTGAAGGCAGTCCGTCATTGGCGGCCGTACCTGTGAGCGCGCCCATTCATCGTCCGGACCGACCACTTCGCCCTCAAGTTCTTGCTCGATCAGCGGCTTTCGACGATTCCGCAGCATACCTGGGTAAGCAAGCTGTTTGGGTATGATTTCACTGTTGAGTTTCACCCAGGGAAGACCAACACCGTGGCGGACGCCTTGTCTCGCCGCGACGAGGACACGGTCGCGGCACGCGCAGTTTCGGCCCCGACGTTCCAGCTCTTCGATGAGTTCCGGCGCGAGGCGGCTCTGCTTCCGGAGGTCGTCGCGGCCAGGGAGAAGATCGAGAGCGGCCAGGTGTCGTCGGACTGGACGCTGGTGGACGGGCTCGTCCTCCATGGCGGGCGCATCTTCGTTCCAGCGACGTCCGCGCTCTGGCCGGACATCCTCGCCACAGCTCACGGCGCCGGGCACGAGGGTGTCCAGAAGACCCTCCACCGCCTCGTTCTACAACCCGCAGGCGGCGCGCATGGTGCGCGACTACATCAAGGGGTGCGCCGTCTGCCAGCGCAACAAGTCCGAGCACCTCCACCCTGCCGGCCTCCTCCAGCCCTTGCCGGTGCCGCACACGGTGTGGTCCGACATCGCCATGGATTTCATCGAGGGCTTCCCTCGCGTCGGCGGCAAGTCTGTGATCCTCACCGTCGTCGACCGCTTCTCCAAGTACGCCCATTTTATCCCCTTGGGCCATCCATACACGGCGGTCTCGGTGGCACGCGCGTTCTTCGACGACATTGTACGGCTTCACGGCGTGCCCTGTTCCATCGTCAGCGACCGTGACCCGGTGTTCACGAGCGTGTTCTGGGCGGAACTCTTCCGCCTCACGGGTGTCAAGCTCTGTCAGAGTACTGCCTTCCACCCTCAGACAGATGGCCAATCAGAGGTCACCAACAGAATCATCGGCGTCTATCTGCGCTGCCTGGCCGGCGATCGCCCCAAGAGCTGGCTGCGGTGGCTTCCCTGGGTGGAGTATTGCTACAACACTTCCTTTCAGACAGCTCTGCGCGCCACGCCGTTTCAGGTGGTCTACGGACGGGAACCGCCGTCCCTGATCACCTATGAGCCAGGGCTGTCCAAGGTGCCGGCGGTGGACCAGCAGCTCAGGGATTGCGACGCCTTCCTCGCTGACATCAGGGACCGGCTGCTGCACGCCCAGGAGTTGATGAAGGCTCAGTACGACAGCACTCATCGTCAGGTCGAGTTCGCTGTTGGAGATTGGGTGTGGCTGCGTCTGCACAAGCGCATCGCCGCCTCGCTGCCAGAACGGACCAGAGGGAAGCTTGCACCACGCTTCTACGGGCCGTTCCGTGTGGTCGAGCGCGTGGGTGCTGTGGCTTACCGCCTGGCTTTGCCTCCAGGCTCCCGTCTGCACTCAGTATTCCATGTGGTGTTCCTCAAGGAGTTTGTGGGCGAGCCGCCGGCAACGGTGGTCCAGCTTCCCCCAATTCAGCACGGCCGCGTTCTGCCTACACCACTGAAGGTCCTCCGTGCTCGCCTCAACCGTGGTCGCTGGGAGATTTTGGTGCAGTGGGCTGGCTGCCCTCCGGCTGACACCACATGGGAGATGGTCGACGAATTTGCTGAGCAGCACCCAGATTTCCAGCTCGAGGACGAGCTGTTTCAGAACGAGGGGGGAAGTGTTATGGATTCATTTGTGGGCCGTCAGTACTTCAGGCGTCGGCGCAAGGCCTCTGCCCCTGCAGCAGCGGCTCCAGGAGAATAGGGATAAACATTGGATTAGTTGGCTAGCATTTGTTTAGGGATTTGGTTGTTAGCTGTTTGTTAGGATCGGCATTCATATAAGCCGAATAGATTGAGTGGATAGGCAGGCAAGAAGTAATCCCCTTAGGCTCAGAGCCTCTGCGGAGGGCGAGTAGGATTACCATTGCTGTTGAGATTTGGTTGTTAAGATTCATTGTTAAGTTAATAAAGCTAGCCACAACACGCTTGGTAAAGAAAGCCAAGCATCACCTGAAGAAAGCTGTCAGCAAGTCTGCCTCCCATGAAGATGCGTGGTTGGTCAGCTTATTGGCCACAGCAAGAGGAATCACTGTCTTGGCGCTCAAATCTGCAGTGGAGCTCTTGTCAAAGCAAATGGCTACCTGCAGTGCGAGCAAGTGGTCCCTTATCACCAAACCAATCCAAAAGAGAAGAGTTTCATGCGAGGAGGTGCAATTGCAGGCACTAGAGTTGGGTATTGTAGGCCTGGAGAGTTCAGTCGAGAACCTTTTCAGAAATTTGATCCAAACAAGGGTTTCTCTTCTGAACACTCTCAGCTTGTAGATTCTCCGCTGGTGCACTGCGATTGACATCCAAATTTTATAGGACCCGTCAATCAGCATGAAATTTTGTACACCGAATGTATACAGCTCTAAAGATATAGCAGTAGATTAAAGACATGGTTCTAAATCTTGATAAAGAAATTCCATATTTACTGTGTTATTATCACTCACTTTTTCTGCCAATCAGTTTAGTGAACTTCATTTTTTAATTCAACTAGCCTAGAGGCTAGGGATGCAAGTTTGGTCTTCTCTAGGTCATTGGGTCGACATAAAACCCAACCAAAAGGATTAATCCGGATTTCAAAGCAAGAAAAGTGGAAAGAAATGAACCAAGGTAGTGACCCACAACCACCATTGGGTACCCACTTGTATCCCTTCTAGTGGCCCCCATTTGAAAAACAAGTGCTGTCTCTATGTATTATGTACAATCAGAATCTATCCAAACTGAAACCACAAAATGAATTTACCTTAGCCGTGATTGTTTGTTCCCTAGAAAAAACAAATCACACAGTATCCTTAACCTCAGTATTCCCTCAGTCTTTTTACTAACAGGTAGAATGGAATTCATGGATTTCATCATTTGAGCAATAAGTGCTATCTCTAATGAGCAAGCACAAATGGTATGCTTTACTTACCAAGTGGCCCAAGTGAGCAATGTAAGTGCTATCTCCGTGTACAATGCACAATCAGAAGTTATGTCAACTGAAACCACATATTTGTGTACCTTAACAGTTATTACATGTTTCTCACACTTCCTTCCATGCCTACAAAAGTTTTCAAATATCTTGCCAAATGCTCTCTGAATTCATATGCTACTGCTGTAGAAGTTCGGCAGTTCGCTGTTAAAGCTTACCACTTCATCTCATTACATTTCTGCTGCATCCTAGGATTTTTCCCTATTAATTTAATATATATATATGCCATGTTTATCTAAAGATAGACAGTTGAAACTTAATGTTAAGTGTCAGCTATACTGTTCGTTAAGTCAAAAGTCGTACTTACATGGTAGTCCTTGCTGTTGTTGTAGTGCCTGCTGAAACATGCCAGCAGTGCTGCACGAACAATGGAAGCATCGAACACATTGCATGGTTGAATTATAAGCAGAGTAGACAAATTATTCCTCCCAATCAACACCAAAACTACAGTTCTTTCCTTCTTCCTTCACGATCTCATATCTAGATCTGAAAGTAACATACACCCTCGTGTAGAGTGAATTGTCACTAATAATTCAGACATGCCAGATCGATAAGCTCACTCATTAACGTTTGTTGCAGTATAAAACTGCAGGTGCTTAACAATTTGTCTGTACTTCGGTGGCTATGCACCTTGACACATCGCTTACCAACAGTGCACGGCATATGGAGGGTGGTGACCAAGATTCCTTCTGTCATTTGCTCTGTCCATGCCATTGCTTTTGCAGTTCTGTTATATAAAGGGAGAAACCAAGGTTGAGCACCAACAAACTGCAGCTTCTCTTGCCTAATCTTCCCTTCCGTCTCCACTTCTCCATATATTGCATCAAAACTTCAATCCCAGGCATGGATTCTCACCTGAGATCCTCAAGTCTGCCTTCTAGCCCTCGCTCAAACAAAGCCGTAGTTGAGCAGCAGCTTGAGAGCTTGAAGACAATCATCTCTTCACCCTCAGTAACCATTGAAACAATGAGCAATGGTCTGAAGAGGCTTATAAGCATCTACAACGACATTGAGGAGATGATGTGTGCTCCGAGCAACCAAGTTAGCCTCTGCCAAACCCTGCAAAGGAAGGCAGTGGAGGAAGAGCTCAAACGGTCACTCGTCTCGCTTGACCTCTGCAACATCATGCAGGAAACCTTCACTGACCTGAAGATGACTGTACAAGAACTGCTGCTGTCTCTTAAAAGAGGAGACGATGCAGCTGCTCAAGTCAAGGCATACATTCAGCTGACCAAGAAGGCACACAAACAGTTCAAGAAGGTCTGCAAAAAGACTACTTCAGATGAGAAGGATTGCAAGGTGGTGAAGGTGCTGGAAGAAGCAAGACTGATCACTACCTCGCTGCTCGAATTCACATCACGCCTCTTGTCAAAGCAATTTGAGATGCCCAGGCGATCTGTTATCTCCAAAACATTCCAGAAGGGAAAATTAGTGTGTGAAGAGGAGCAATTGCAGGCATTAGAGTGCAGTATCAGAGATCTAGAGAGCGGAGCCGAGCTTCTGTTCAGGAGATTGATCCGGTGCAGAGTTTCACTTCTGAATACTCTTAGCTCATAGATATCTCAAGCTCTAATCCCCTGTGATTGGCATCCACCTTTTATAGGATTAGTCAATCATCAAACAGTTTTGCAGCATGTATACTTGCAGACATGTATAGAAAGTTCAGAGAATCAAAAGCTAAAACTTCTTTTGTCAATTCATGGTGTGAATTGTATAATTTATGCATGCCCTTAATATCATTAATACCTTGGCATCTCAAATGTATGGGGGGAAACTGACCAAGTGGCCCATTTGAACAACTGTTGTCTCTATGCAGTATGTACAATCAGAACCCCAGAAGTTATCTAAATTGAAACCACAAAGACAATTATCTTAACAGTGGTTGTTTCCTAGGCATTTTGTTACATACTCTTTGTTACCTTTGGAGAAGATGACCAAGAATGGTGAAGCAGGAGTGCTTCATGTGTATATGTACAGCAGTGGCCATATATGGGCCTAGAGAAGAATATGGGCCATGGGCCTAATATATATATAAATACTTTGCTTAACATTCTTGACCTGTGGTAATTCCTTCAATTCTGTTACTACACTGGTACAATTGCTTTCATGCACGATTGTACCAACTTAGTGGCCCCTTTGAGCAATAAGTGCTATATCTAGCTAGCATGATGTATACTTTTACTGACCAAGTGGTCCATTTGAACAAGAAGTCCCATCCATTCTTTGTATGCACAATCAGAAGTTATCCAAACTGAAATGACAAAGACACTACCAGAACACTGAAACCTAAAGGCTTAAAACTTTACAAATGTACTCCCTCCGTCTCTGAAAGACTGTCGTTTTTGCTTCTTAAGAAACAACTTTGACTAAATATGTAAAAATATATATTAGTATTTATGGTACAAAATTAATATCATTAGATAGATATTTGAATCTAGTTTTTTAACAAATTCATTTGGAGATCTAAATGTTTCACAAATTTTCTACAAATCCGGTCAAACTTGTGGCACGAAAACCGACGGCGACCATCTTTTAGGGACGGAGGGAGTATACAGTTTGCATACATATGCTATTTCTGTAAGGTAGGTAGCTGTGAGCTGTCCAATCACCATTTTATCTCACTACATATTTATGGTATGCTTAGGCTGGAGAGTTTGATAGGATTTCATTCTTATTAATTAGCATGCCACATAGGATTTGCATCAAATTTAAAGGGAGACACCTGTATGGCTGTATATGGGTACAAACTCTTGATGAGTCATGAAATTAAATGTTATTTGGAGCCTATAAAACCCCATGCATTGCAGAGGTAGTCTCAAACACCATTTTATTTCCTTGTTTCTTATGTGGCTATCAAGGAAACATCAATACGAAACCCCCATTAGGATTAGCCTTAGGATGTTTTCCCTATTAAATTAATCTGGCATGATTATCTCAAGACAGACAGATTAGACCTAATGTTAAACATGAACCATACTGTTCACTAAGTCAAGACTTGCGCGCTTACGTGGTTGTCCTTGCTGTTTCTGTTGTTGATTGAAACATGCCAGCGATGCTGCACGAGTAGTGGAAACACAGAACATCGTGAAGTTGAATTATCAGCAGACAATACAAACCATTCCTCTCAATCAACACCAAGACTACAGTTCTTCCCTTCTTCCTCTTTCATGACTCTTATACAGATCTGAAAGTAACGCAAACCCTCATGCAGAGTTGCTGTTGCCAATAATTAAGACATGCCAGGCTCATAACCTCACTCATAATGTTGTTACAATATTAAAATGCAGGTGTATAACAACTTGTCTGGACTTCATGTCACTTAACACTGGTGCACGGCATACGGAGGGTAGTGGCAAATATTCTTTCTGTCGTTTGCTTTATCCATGCTCCATTGCTTCTGCATTCTGTTATATATAGGGAGAAGCCTGGGTTGAGCAACAACACACTGCAGCTTGTCTTTCCTAATCCTCTCTTCCATTTACAGTTCTCCATAAACATTAAACAAAATCATAGTTTCAACTTTGAGCAATGGCTTTCCATCTGAGATCCGCAAGTTTGCCTTCTAGCCCTCGCTCAAACAAAGATGAAGTCAAGCAGCAGCTGCAGAGCCTGAAGACAACTGCAGCTTCATCATCAGCAACCACACGATGTGCGAGGGTTTGCGGAGGCTTGGAAGTCCCTACAGCGAAATTGAGGAGGTGATGTGCACGCCAGGCAACCAAATTGATCTCTGCCAAACCCTGCAAAGGAAGGCAGTGGAGGAAGAGCTTGGGTAGTCACTTGTGTTGCTTGACCTCTGCAATGCCATCCATGAAAGCTTCATTGAGCTGAAGATGAAAGTAGAACTGCTCTTTTCTCTCAAAAGAGGAGATGATGCAGCTGCTCAACTCAACGCATACATCCAGATAACAAAGAAGGTGCACAAACAGTTCAAGAAGGTCTGCAAAATCACTACTTCTGATGAGAAGGATTGCAGGGGTGATCAAGCTACTAGTAGAAGCAAGATCCATCGCTACTGCAGTGCTTGAATGCATATCGTGCATCTTGTGTAAGCAAATCGAGATGCCCAAAAGGTCTCTTATCTCCAAAACATTCCAGAAAGGAAAAATAGTGTGCGAAGAGGAGCAATAGCAGGCATTAGAGTGCAGCATCGGAGATCTTGAGAGCGGAGCGGATCTTCTGTTCAGGAGATTGATCCAGTGCAGAGTTTCTCTTTTGAATACTCTTAGCTCATAGATGCCCCTAGTTCTAGACCCCTGTGATTGGCATCCGACTTAAAAAGGATTAGCCAATTATTAGAACAGTTTAGCAGTATGTATACTTGCAGATATGTACAGAAAAAATTACTTAATCAAAACAAAGAAAGTTCTTTGCCAATTCATATTGTGAATTTCATCATTTATGCATGCCTTTGATATCATTAATATGCTTCTGCATCACTCGTCCTGTACACTCATGTCTAAGAAAAGCTGTAAGCCTGTAAGCTTGGAGTATATCATCCTTCACAAGCAACAAGTATAATATTAATCTCCAATGATGGGGGCATTTCCTGCCCAGTTTTTTTTTTTTTTGATGCAGTAAAAAACTAGACAACACTGCTGCTAAAAAAGATTGAAGTTTTTGGTTACGGGCCACATGGCCTTAACTAGTTTGCAAATGTCATGTTACTCACATTTGCTTCATGTGCACAATCCTTCAACAATGGGTCCTGCTCTATGCAGCTGAAACATGTCAGCTCAATAGACGAAAGCACAAGCTATAACTGTGTGATTAGCATGATTGTAACCAAGTAAAGCATCTGTTTTTTCACTAAATAGAAAGAATCATACTAATACATACACCACCAATAATATCCAGTTAACAACCTGTTAAACACTTACCTGCACATATTCAAGACCCACAGCAATACCAAGAACGAATGCAAATTCTTGCTAGCAATAATTGGGACATGACAGAGTGTCACTCCCATTTTCAAGATGCCTGCTGCCTGGTGGTCCAGAGTAACAAAAATCACGTGGAAAACCTTGATGGTGTGGCAATTCTGCAGCACTGTCCTGAAACCACAGCAGACAGCATCTTGAAAAGTGAAATGGCACGATTCCCTCTGTCTACCACTCAAAAGATGCTCTCTTAGCTTCTTGTGTATAAATAGGCCTTCAAGAAGGGATAGACACATCAAACCAAAGTTTCTTCTATCATCCCCAACACCTCAAGTCTTCAAGCCTCAGATACTCCAATACAAACAATGGCTTTCCATCAACGATCAGTTAGCCTGCCATCTAAGAGGCTCTCCAATGAGGCTGAAGTTGAAGCCGAGCTGCAAAGCCTGGAGGCAAGCACTTCTTCCCCCTCTGCAACCATCGAGTCAGCAAGCGATGGTTTGAGGAGGCTTGGAGATGTCTACAGCCACATCGAGGAGATTATCCACTTGCCCAGCAACCAAGTTTGCTCCATCCAGCAAAGGAAGGAGTTGGATGAGGAAATGGAAAGTTCTCTCGAGATAATCGATCTCTGCAACGCCATGCAAGAGAACTTTGTCGAGCTGAAGACCACCATCCAAGATCTTCTGGTGGCCCTCAGAAGGGGAGACGATTCAAGCACTCAGGCCAAGGTCCACTCATACATCCGTTTGGTCAAGAAAGCCCAGAAGCAATTCAAGAAGACAAGCAAGAAGACTGCCTCTGACGAGTGCACGCTGGTCAGGCTATTGCTCAAGGCTAGATTGGTCGCCGCCTCTCTTCTTGAGTTAGCACTGTGCCTCGTATCCAAGCAAGTGGTGATGCCCAAGAGGTCTCTTGTCTCCAAGGCATTCCAGAAGAGAAGTGTGGTTGTTTGCAAGGAGGAGCAGTTGCAGGCATTAGAGTGCATCATTGGAGATCTTGAGCATGGAGCAGAACAACTGTTCAGGAGGATGATCCAGAGCAGAGTTGCTCTCCTAAACATCCTTAGCTCATAGATTCTCCTCAAGTGTAGAGACTCTAACATCCTGCGATTGGCCTCCGCATTTTAAAGGATCTGCCAATCCTCATGTACAGTACCTGTAAATGTACAGAAAGTAGTGGAATTGAAGAAAACAATTTTGATCCAGACAAACTTTCCTGTCCAACAGTCTACATGTTTCTGAGTTCAGTAGCATTTTAATTTTTTTTTTCTTGAGTTGAGCACAGAAGGTAATTACACTAACTACATGATTACCAGCAAATCAGCAATAATGCTCTGGCCAGTGGCCACCCACTAACTTCCACTACCTAAAGGTTAGTGGGTCTAAATTTCTCAAAAGCATGTGCATCTCTGTGCCTAATGCTTTGATTTCCCAAGTGGCCATGTTACCCGCACTTGTTTAGCCCCGAAATCAGCACCCAATCCCCTCGCTGCGCGGATCACGCTGGCTTGCTCTGCGTACGCTAGGCACGCCAGCTCCAGCCCACGAGGCGAGGGAGGCATCACCATGCGTGGCGACTTTTTGGGCATCTAAAATTGCAGTGCTTCCCCTTGTTATTCGTAATCTACTAGCACCAACCGAGCGGAACCATTTCATGCATCAGCAGTTGGGATGAATGATAAGATAATGCCACCTGTTCGAAGTAAAGAACGGAGAGCAGAGAGAGACCTCGTGGATTCTGTGGGTAGCACGGAAGCGACTCCCGCGGTGCAGCCGGTGGAGGTCCTCGGCGGACGGCGGTGGCGGCGACCTCGGGGTGCGCCGAGCGGAGCTTCCCGGCGTCGACGCCGCCGCTTGTGTTCTTACTTCTTCCTGTGTTGAAACTTGAAAGGCTACCGTACATGGGCCGGGTCTTAGGGCTACTACTGGGCCTAAATTCACTGAAAAGCAGCTTCCCGGCCCAAAAACTGAGGGCCCGACCCCGACCCCGCTCGACAGAGTCAACTATGATTACGACTATGATGACGAGGAGCGAAGTCGCCAGTAAATGTACAGAAAGCAGTGGAATTGAAGAAAACAATTTTGATCCATCCATGCCGCTGCTGCGACGAGCACGCCGTGCCGATCCGGCCGCGACGCCGTACGCCAAAGGGCGTCCGCCCCGTTGCCGCCGGAGAAGAAAAAAGGACAGCCTTGACGGCGGCGGCGAGGACGGCGCGCCAGTGGGCACCCTCCCCGACGACGTGCTCTCTGCGATCTTCTCCCGGGTGCCCACGGGCGACGCCGGGGTTGCGCGCTGCGCCGCGACGTGCAGGCGCTGGGGCCGCGTCGTGGCCGCGAGCGCCGCCGCCATTGCCCGCGCCCTGCCCCGGCCGTGCGCCGTATTATTCCTTCCCCACCTCGCCGTCGGCATCCTCCACGGTCCAGAGGGCGGCACCGCCCGCACGCGGAGGAAGATCGCTGCCGCCGGTTCGGGATCGGGGCAGCCGCACTTCGTCCCGATGGCATCCGCCTCTCTTCGTTTGGAGGACGACGGCATGTTCGACTACGCCCGCCCGGTGGCGTCCCGCAACGGCCGCGTCGTCTTCGAGCTCCGGCGCGAGTCCCGTGGCGACGGCCTCACCCTCAGTGTGTGCAACCCGGTGACGGGGGACGTGGCCGTTCTCCCGCCCCTCGCCAGCGACGACTGCCCTGGCTACTACACGTGCGCGATGCTCACCGGGGACGACCTCGACGTCGTGCCACCACGCTGCTGCTCGTTGGGATTCTTCCGGATTCTGCTTGTCTACAACCGCCGCAGCTTCACGGCGTTGAGGTGCTACTCCTCGAACGCCGGTAGGTGGGGTCCGGAAGGCCGGAAGCCCGGCGCCAAGATGAGCAGCCGCATGCTGCAGCAGCTAGGTCCGGCGGTCGTGCTCCACGGTGTCGCCGACTGGCCCATGAACCGCGCGGCGCTCGGCGTGCGGCTGGACGGCGACGTCGCGGCGGCCACCATGGACGTGCGCCGGGTGCCTTACGATATGTCAGACTTCATGCCAGATTTCCGGCTGCTGGGCGTGTCGCCAGACGGGGAGCTGAGCTATATCAGCACGGGGAGAACCCAATGACGATATCTCATCGTCGCCGTCGAGACCTTACGGCTGCAAGGCAGCGACGACGACGACATGAGCACGGTGGCTGATCGATGGGAGAGGCGAGGAACCATCCGCCTGCCCCAGTTCGAGGTACCAGGGGCGACGGCCCTCAAGCTGCGATGGTTCGGCGAGAAGAGCGGCACGCTGGTCTTCACCATTGGAGAAGGCGGCAACACCAGCAGCGCGTTCGCGTTGAACCTCGCGACGAGATCCGTCAACAAGCTGGGCGACGGCGTCCAGTGCAACTCCTGGAGGAACTTGTGTGGATACGAGATGGACCGCACCACGCTCATTGAGTCGGTGGCCCGTGGTCGGCGTTATACTGGCGAGCATGGTCAAGGATCTCAGCCGCGGTCGTGAAGTCACGCGGCGGCTCACCGGTCAACAGAGGTCAGCGCACGTCGAGCCAGCTGAGACGCAGGGGACAGGGAGGCGCGGCGGCAAGCGGCCGAGCGCGCGACGCGCGCCATGGGGAGCCCTCGCTACCTTGGAGGAGATCCTGGCCGCCCAAGTCGCATCCAACGGACGGAATAGGCCCCGGGGGTGGACAGTATATCATTTACCGTCCACCCCCTTCACCCGGCGCCGCCGCGGGCGTTCATAGCTTTCCGCGCACCAGATTTTTTTAGATGGAGAAAAATAAAGTTCCGGTCTCAACAGCCGTGGGGGCTATCACTATCGGAATCACTAGCTTTGCCGTGAGTCACAAGCTGTGCCGGGAGCCACAGGCCAAGCTCACGACACAGGGCCCTCTTTGCTGAGAGCAAGGGTCTGACACACGGCACAGGACCGCTTTGCCGAGAGCCAAAAGCAGAGGCTCTCGGCACAGATCCCGGCTCACGACGCAGAAGGCCTGCCGTGACGGCCAGTGACCCTGCCGTCAGATTTGCCGAGAGCTTAGGCTGGAGGCTCTCAGCAAAGGGCCCGCACTCGGCGCATCGGCCTCTGTGCCGTGAGTGTGGGCTCTGTGCCGAGTGCTTTCCACCTACTCTCGGTAAAGAATACAACAAAAATTCACTTTCTCCCCTCCAAAATTTTTTCTTCATCAACATACACTCATGCAAAGTATATGTTCAAAGTTGACGCAATTTCAGCTCAGTTTGCTATATTTAAAAAAAATTTATTCATTCTAGGTAATTTTTTCGTATACGTCCGAAATGAACTAGAAGTGCATGAAATCATAGAGTAAAGTTGGTGAAAAAATGATATTCATGTTCACGAGTCATCTTTAAGACCATGTGCATGAAATGAAGTTAAATTTATTTCATTTGGTTCTCTGATCATGATGAAGATCGTGAGGTAGAAAGGTTTTAAAATTGTAAAAAATTCAAATAAAGTTTGAAAATCACGAATTTTGTCAAGCGCTCATGATATCATATGTTGAGTTTGTGGTAAAAATTTGAGAATGTTTTGAACACTTTAACACATACGCTGTTTAGAAACCGAAACATCTCACGAGAAGTTTCAAAGAATTTGAACTAATGTCACTTGATTTGTAGACTTGGACAAATTCAAATTTGAGTTTGAATACAAAAACTTTTTTATAAGTAATAAGCAACATAAATGGTGCCATGTTAAGTGTTGGCATTTTTTCTCATATGTTTGGTATTTTTAAAATTAAATTTGGTTCAGAAATTCTCTGCCGAGAGTAATACTCTCGGCACAGAGGTCACCTTTGCCGAGAGCTGCAAGCCTGGCTCTCGGCAAAGAAGTCGTGCAGGCCCGCTACCAGCGTGGCGCACACACGCTTGCGGGCGTGGATACTGCATGTGGGCCCCGGTCCCCTCTTTGCCGAGAGCTGGAATTGGGGTCTTGGCAAAGGCCTCGTGGTGTGGGGTCCGCCTGTCAGCGTGCTGCACGGGAGAGGAGGCTGCAGGTGGGTCCCCGCCCGCCCTTTGCCGAGAGCCAAGATCCAGGTGGATCTTGACTCTCGGCAAAGGGCGGGCGGGGACCCACCTGCAGCCACACACTCACACCACAGCACAACACAACACCACACACACCGCCACACTTAGCAGTTAGCACGCACGCACACACACCCGCCGCCACACCGCGCCGCCGGCCGCCACCGCGCCTCCAGACCGCCGCCACCGCGCCTCCGGACCACCGCCGCGTCTCCTCCCCGGCCGGCCGGCCCGCCGCCCAAGTCTCCTCCACGAACGCCGCCGGCCGTTGTCCTCCCTGCCACCGCCGCCGGCCATCCTCCCCGGACAGCACCTCCTCCCGTGCGAGCCGCCGTGACCGCGGCCGCGGGAGGGCCTCTTCCTCCTCCTCCCCCTGACCCACGATCGGGAGAGGACCTCCCTCCTCCTCCTCCCCCTGGCTCGCGGTCGGGAGGGCCTCCTCCGGCCTACTCCCCCTGGCCCGCGCCGCCGGCCGCCGTCCTCCCCGGCCACCACCTGCTCCCCCTGCCACACCGCGCCGGCGGGAGGTAATTTAGTTAGCTAATTAATTTAGTTATCAAATTTTAGTTGTCAATTTTAGATATCAATTTTAGGTAATTTAGTTAGCTAATTAATTTAGTTATAGTTAGAAATTTAAGTTAGTTAAGATTATTAGAAATTTTAGTTTGATAGCAATATTATTAATTTAGTTACCTAGCAATATTAAGGAAGGTAATACTAGGAAATTTAGTGTGCAATTTTTAGATGATTATAGAATTCTTGTTAGTTAGCAATTAAGAAAGGTAATACTAGCAAATTTATCATGTCTCTAATTTTTGTTGTCAAACTTCTAATGCATGTCAATTTTATAGGGAGAGATGCCTTGATTTGCCGCACTCACCACCGGAGGCAATTTTTGTGGAGGAAGAGGAGTAGGTCGCGTCATTTGATCTCCTAGGTGAGCCTCGTGGCTAGCTTGGGGCACCACATGTGATTTGTCCGGCCATCGAGCCGTTGGAAGGAAGCCCGTGTGTAGCCCGACCTTCGTGTCGTTGCTTTTGTTGCAGGTTTTGGAAATCTCACCGTACAGGAGAGGTGCTGTCGAAATTTTGAATAGACACTCATCATTGATCTATTTTTGCAGGAAAGTCTCTATTGCTGTCGTCACCTTCAACCCTGACGTCCCGCCCGAGGCATACACCAACCTGACAATCCAGCCCCGCATCACAAAGTACACAACGACGGCAAGGGCGGTTCGTGGGCCAGACTTCGATGTAGTGAGAGAGCCTCTTGATCCAGAAACCGTCGTCAGGATTGGAGAAGGCGTGAAGCATGGACGGTACTTTGTTGGCGACTCTCTCCTGGTCCCGCGTGATGTTCCGACTCTCTCGCAGGTTCGATCTCGAGATAGGGGCACGAGCTCAGCCCCGTCCATAGAACGACGACCCACCGTTACGGAGACCTTGCAGGCGAACTTCGAGGTTATTTCTGTTCTATCTGTCGTTCATTGACATTTTCATATGTTTGCTTTGTATTCTACTATTTGGATCAAATATTGTAGGCCCAGCTTGCAGCAGAGAGGGCCGAGCGGGAGAGGCAGGTAGAAGAGGCGCGCCGATGAGCAGATGCAAAGGATGCAAGAGGCCCACCTGAGGCAGTTGGACGCGATGCAAGAGGCCAACAGTCAGCAGATGGCCGCTATGGTTCAGTACATGCAAAACCTTGGTCACGTGGTGGCGCCACAGGCGCAACTCCCTCCGCCACCGCAGGTGTTCTACCCTTCACTTCCCCGACCGGCTGCTATTTCTCTCGTGAGTTACTTTCCAACCTAGCTTGCTCTTTTGTTTCTCGTAATGAGCTAGAATGACTTGATATAAATTCTTTAACAACTAGAGTGACCTAGAATTACTCGTAGTGAGCTAGAAAACCTTGTACTTTCATTTCTTATTGTTGTATAAAACTTATAATGATAGCGAAACCTAGAATGACATAGAAATCAGAACTGACTTGGTATACATGCTCAAAATCTTGTATTATCATTCCTATGCAGAATCTATCAGCGGCATCAAATGAGGGCCCTACGGGATACGACATGTCGCTGCCAGCTCAACAGACTTCGTGGGGGATGCAGTGGGGCCTGTGGGGGATGCCGCGTGGCCCGTGGACGATGGCGGTGGCTGGCGCTCAGCCCCCACCTCAGGGACCGTCGTTCTCTTGGCCGGGGATGACACAACAGCCACAGGTGTCTGGGTGGGGGCCGTGGCCAGAGGAGCCACCGGCGGGAGGGGCGGGGTACCAGCCACAGCCGCATGATTACCCGCCGGACGAGTGAGTTCAGACTTAGCAACTTTTATTTGCATTTGGACCATCGTGACTTGCATGTGTCGTGTCTATGTTTATGTACCTTCGTCACTTGTACTTGCATTTGGACCTTCGTGACTTGCACTTTCATTTGGATCTTAATTTTGTGCCTGTGATGAATATTACCTGCCTGTGATGATGTATATGTGATGAGGATAACATATGAAGCTGCTGCAAAATTAAAAAATGAAGGGGCCTTTGCCGAGAGTAAAAGCCACTACTCTCGGTAAAGATTGCTTCTATGCCGAGAGTAAAAGCCATTACTCTCGGCAAAGATTGCTTCTATGCCGAGAGCTATGGCTTTAGCTCTCGGCAAAGGGGGCTGACGTGGCGACCTGGAGACCTCTGTGCCGAGAGTCAGGCTCTCGGCAAAGAGGTGGGGCCGGGGCCGGGGCCAGGCGGGCCCCCTGGCCGGTCCTTTGCCGAGAGCTAGGTCAGCGGCTCTCGGCACAGCTGTGGGTCCCGCTGCTGACGCAGTCCACCCCTTGACCGCGGCTGTGCCGAGAGCCAGGTCAACGTCGCTCGGCACAGGGATCTTCTTTGCCGAGAGCCTGCCATGTGGCTCTCGGCAAAGAAGTGGGACCGCCTGCCCCGGGCCCCACCACCGGCGGTTGACGGCGTGACCCTAGCCGCGGCTTTGCCGAGAGCTATATTGGGCTCTCGGCAAAGCCCGCTATGCCGGCCCAGCGGTGCCAATTCTCCCCTACTAACGCTCTTCTGAACGAGACATTCAGCGGTGTAGTGCTTAGCACTTGGGCAACTGTCGCGTGTTTCTTCCTGACTATATTATAGAGAGAAGGATATTTTCACATTAAAGGTTCATTCCCTATCCAAAGATCTTCCCAGAACCTAGTTTGGGTACCATCCTAAACTTCAAACCTTCCTCTCTCCAAAACTAAACTTTTAACTTCCATTAATCCTAACCAGAAGTGTGAATCCCCCTTCTTTCTTTGTACTCGCGATAAAGTTTTGTCTCTAAAATATTTTTTCTTGAGCACCTGCTGCCACATGCCCTCTTCATTCACTCGCTTAAAAATTCATTTACCTAACATACATTTATTTTAGGTGTCCAAATCAACAATGCCCATCCCCCCAATACTCTTAGGTTTGTGAAGGATGCTCCACTTTGCAAGTCTGTATTTCTTTTTGTGCTCATCACATTGGCAGAAAAATCTCGATCTATAATAATCTAACTTTTCCAGAACACCTTTAGGTACTCTGAAAAAGGGCATCATGAACATCGGCAAGCTCGACAGGACCGAGTTAATCAAAACTAACCGCCCTCCTGACGAAAGCAGTTTGCCCTTCCAATGACTCAACTTTTTCTGAAATCTCTCCTCCACCCCCTTCCAATCTTTATTTGAGAGCCTACGCGGACTCATCAAAATTCCCAAATACGAACGGAAACTCCGCCTCCTTACAACCGAAAAGATCAACGTATTCTGACGTCCTATCACTTGTTTCCCCAAAGCAAAACAACTCACTCTTGTTGAAATTAATTTTGAGACATGACAACCTTTCAAAAGCACTTAGGACCATTTTCAGGTTCTTGACCTTTTCTAAATCGTCATCCTAAAATAAAATTGTATCATCTGCATATTGCAAGATGGAGAGGCCGTCCTCCACTAAGTGAGGAACCAGATCATCAAAATAATCCAAATTCTTTGACCTCTCAATCAGGAGATGGAGGTCTCCGAGGGCCCATCGAGATTCTGCCTGCTCCACAGCAGCTGGCCGGTTGTTGCACACGACATGAGCACGCCGGCGCGCGCATCCTCGTGCTCCTGGACGGGCACGCCTAGGCCGCCCGACAGCGTCTGCTGCTGCGCCGTCCGGGTGGACGCCCATGCCACCATGCGACCTAGCGGGCGCCGCACGGTCCCGGCGCGCCGAGTTGCCGTCCCCAGCTGTGTCGAAGAGCTACGCGTGCGCGTCGCAGCCTGTCGAGGGCCGTGGAGAAGCTACCGTCCCTCCATGGCTGTGGAGATTTGGACCGCCGCCCTGTCAGCGATTTTTTGTGGTTGTTTGCAGCGTGCAGAAAGAATTGAAGGAGCTCGACGTGGTCCGTCGACGATGGCACCGCACCATTTTCAGACGTAGCGCAACGATGGCGCCACCATCACCATCTCCGACAGCCGGCGACACCGACTCCATCATTGCCAGCCGCACCATCATGACGACGTGCCCGCTCACGCGGTCCTCGTGGATTGTGGAGACCATGCCGACGTTCCAGTGTACCACCGCCTCCTGCGTCGTCGCTATCTGCTCCCCTGCCCGGCGCCCGGTGCGCAGGTAGTCAGCAGGGACCTCGAAGAGCCGCGCGCCGGCCCTTGTGACGCTTCACAGCGCACTCGGATCAAAACGAGGTTCATCGCCCTCGCGGCCACAGCGGCGCGTAGGGTGGCGCGGCTGCTCGGCGCGGCCACGAGCCTCTCGATCATCGATGAGCATCCGCGCCATTGGCTACGCCACAGCCACACCCGCCAACGAGTGAGCAACCCCGCCGTAGTCTGCACCAGACTCGCGAGCGTGAGCAAGGATTGGAGCTGCGGCCATGACGCCATGCGGTGCGGCAGAGGTCAGCGCTAGTCATTGTCGAGACTCGAGAGTCCAGGACCCAGCAAGCGGCTGAGCAGCGCGCGAGGAAGGCGGGTGGCGGGCCTCGCTACCTTGGACTTATAGTCCATCCAGGCCGCACATAAGGAAACCAACGATATAATAGGCTCGGGGTGGACGGTATTTCATTTACCGTCCACCCCTGACCTCGGGCTGGCCAGCGCCATCCATCGCAACCACTCCATGCCGGCCTCCACCGCCGACGTTCTGAGGGCGTGGACGATCTGCTGCCTGGTTGACTGCACCTGGCCGGTCGTGGCAAGCGCGCACCGGCATGCGCGGCCGGCACACAGCACGTCCTCGTGCGCCTCCTGGCCAGGGAGCCATTCTCGGCCGGCCGGCGGCCGCCCACCATCACACATGCTGACATGCATCGGCGGCGCCGGCGAGCATACATATGTGTGAGCCGAGCGTGGGTGGGGCCACCATCTCAGAAGAAGCGGCGATGGTGGGGCCACCATCACCATCTCCGGCAGCCGGCGACACCGATTCCATCATCACCAGCCGTGCCATCATGACGACGCGCTCCTGTTTAAAGAGATCATGCCGACGCTCCGGCATACCACCGCCCTCCTGCGTCGCTGCTAGGGGCTCTCCTGCCCGGCGCGCAGGTAGTCAGCGGGGACCTTGAAGAGCCACACACCCGCCCTCGCGACACCGCGCGGTGCGTCAGATCAAAACGAGGTTCATCTGCACTAGATTCGCGATCGTGGGCAAGGATCGGAGCCACGGCCATGACGCCATTGTTGAGAGTCAGCGCTTGCTCATTGTTGAGAGTCCAGGACCTCGGCTACAAGCAGCCGAGCGCGCAAGGAAGGCGGTGGCCGGTAGGCAGGGGTAGGGGCAGGGCCTCGCAACCTTGGACTTGCAGTCCATTCAGGCCGCACATATGGAAACCAACGGCCAGAATATGCCCGGGGTGGGCGGTATTTCATTTACCGTCCACCCCTGACCTCGGCCGGGCAGGCCGGCAAGCGCGCACCGGCATGCGCGGCGCCACATTGGACGTTCTCGCGTGCACCTCCTGGCCGGCGGGCGTGCTCACTGCTCAGCCGGCCGGCGGCCGCCCACCATCACACATGCTGACATGCATCGGCGGCGCCGGCGAGCAACCATGCGTGTGTGAGAGCGTCCACGTCATGTCACTTGCCAGTCGTCGATCCGGCCCTGCCGTGCGTGCTCCTGGCCGCCGGGAGAGCTGCCGTAGACAGAGTTGACAACAACGTGCCGCACGCACAGCGCACCTCCAGGCTCTAGGCCATCGACATTTGGACGAAGTGGTGGCTCCCCGTAGTGACGCGTGTGCCGGTGCACAGACGAACGCTCGTTGTCGTGCGCATGTCCTTCGCAGAGGACGCCTGCCGGCCAAGAATTATAGCGAGCGCCGCGCCATCGCTCACGTCGACATTGGAGGGTGCGACGCGCTGGGTCGGGAGCTGCAACTGATACTGGCCATCTATGACCAAATTTACTGATATGTGGCATTCCCCACCTAGTACACTTATTTCTAGATCGTGAACAAGGGAGATCATGTTTCTGGGTTTCCCGGCCTTGTCGAGATGCTACCCGCCGTCCGATCTGCTCCGCCTGGCGGCGGCCCCGGCGAGCGGGAAAGCGGGACGGCATGGACGGGGGAGAAGAGATGCAAGATCACCCGGCCATCTCGTCTCGGCTCAACCAACACCGACGCCGACACGGACATGATGGACGTCGTCCAGCCCCAGGACCACCCGGTCATCTCGTCTCGCCTCATCTGACTACGATGACGCCGACGCGGACATGATGGATGTCATCCAGCCCCAGGAGGGGCAAGGCGGCGAGGGGGCGCCCACACCACCACCCACCGGAGGACCAAGCATGTAACATCCCGATTTTCTAAGGCATTTTAAAAATACGCACTTATTAAAAATTTTCTCTAAATTATAGGTTAAAATTTCTTTTCTCTAGAATATTCCAAAATTTTCTTAAATAAACCTTACATTTAAAATATATTGTGTTGCATTTGATTGTTGAGTGATCTCATAAGGATTTTCGTTTGAAATTCGGATTTGAAATCACGTTTCAAATTCACCTTTCAAACTATAGCCAAAACCTCTCTCTTTTTCTAAGGATTTTGGGTTAAAGTTAATTTGAAAACTTTATTTCAAGTTTACTTTTAAAACCCTAGAATAAATCTCTAAGGACTTTGGGTTAAAAACGAATTTGAAATTTCATTTCAAATTCACAATAAAACCCTAGTTGAACCCTAAGAATTTTTGGATGAAACTAAATTTGAAATTCTATTTCAAATGGACTTTTTAAATCCCTAGTAAAAACCCTTAAGGAAATTGGTTTGAATTTGCATTTGAAATTCCATTTCAAATTCCTATTAAAACCCTTTAGAAGCCCAAAACCCCATAGGTCTGTTTTTGCACCCTCACTTCTTCCCTTAGCACCGGCCCACCCCTCCTTCTTCCCTCAGCCCAGCCTGTGACGCGCACACAGCCCAGTCCATGGCCTGCTCACGGCCTGCTTGCGGGCACAGCCCAGCTCACCTGTGCGCGGCCCACCTCGCCGCTCAGCCCCCCACCCCCTTGCGGCCTGCCTTCCCTCGCTAGCCCAGCGCGCAACGCCGGCCCAGCGCGGCCTGCCGCGCCCGCCTGCCCTAGCACCGCGCCGCAGCCGCACGTCACCGCCGCCGCCGGTAGCCGGCTTCGTCAGCAGCGCCGCCCCACACGCCTGAGCATGCACGCGTGCGCCCACTTGCAAGGCGCAACTCGCGCCGCCACCGTGGACCGCGGCCGCGGCTGTACGCCGCTGCCAACTCGCACCACCGCCGTGCGCCGCCACCGGGAAACCGTAGGAAAAAGCCTGCACCTTTTTTGCCGGCAGCCGCAACCTCCCCAATCCCCTCCCATAGCCGCAGGAAAAGGTATCGTCTTTTCCTCCCACGCCGCCGACCTCGCCCGTTCCAAGCTCTGGCCACCAATAATGGTCGGCCGAGCCACCCGACGTCCCTATCCTTCGCCTCCCTTCCTTAGCCGTGAAGCAACCTCCCAGAGCTCCTCCCCGGCCTACCCGCGGGTATAAATAGAGGGGCACCCCCTCTCGGAGCTCCTCACACCACCACCGGCCGGGAGCACCCCTGCCCTCCAAGGCCGCCCCTCTCTTCTTTCCTTTCTTCCCCAACTAGGCACAAGAATTGGTCGCCCACTTCCTCCTCTCCGCCCTAGCGCCCTCGGTTGAGCCTCTAGAGCCCCTAGCCCCCTCCCCCGAGCTCCAGCACCACCTCCCTCCCTTCTCCCATGGCCACTGGCCAGAGGTAGAAGAAGGGGGAGGAGCCCCTGTCCATGACAGGCGGGTCCCACCCATCGGCTTCCTCTCCCTCCTTCCTTTTTCCCTTGGCCGCATGGGCCTAAAGAGGTCGCCGACCTTTTGGGCCATAGCAGGCCGGCCCACGCGCGGGCGAGGAAAGCAGCCCACACCAGCAGCCCCCTTTCCCAATTCTTTTTCAGCCAAAATTGCTAGGCACACCCACATATTGCACACCAATTCTTGTTTCTAGGTCTTAGCCACTTCCAAAAATTCCAAGAAAATTCCTAAAATATTAGGAATTATTCCAAACCTGTGCATGCCCTTCTTTGCTATAGATCATTTCATTAGACCCCTTTTCCATTCATGCCCTTCCCCGGTTTATTGAAAATCCCTGCGAAAGCGTACCCGGGAATACGCATTTCGCATACCTCATCTCCAAAAACCTTAGGAAAATCCCTAGAATTATCTTAGATATATCTAAACCTATTTCAACCTTTTCGCCGCCTTTCACACCCCTTTGAGCCCTTAAGGATTTTATCGAGTTCCCGATCTTCTCCGGAAACTTCGCCGTTGTGCTGCCCGTGTCTAGAATCTCCCTCCACCACCCTAGCCGTTGTGCCGTCCAACGTAAAACCTAGATACCTACCTCGTCTAGCCAACATGCCGCCCAATAAGAACACTAAGATATCACCCTGCTTGACGACATGACATCCGATCACCGGCATAACTCTATCCACATCCGGATGTTATGATGTCCATCAGAAACCCCGTGGTTTCCCGTTTTCTTTCTTTTCTTCGGGGACACACTTACCAGGTGAGCCTCATCATACTCCTTTTCTTGTTCCATAGGAGTTGATTGGTGGATTGATTTTATTGATTGCTTGCGTTTTTTGTTATTATCTTATGCGTATAAAGACGATAAACATGGATGACTGGGATTCTGCCCGAAGTCGAGTATCCAGAAGGGTGTGAAGCCCAAGACCCTGGTTGTCTATGAATCGTTAAGGATCTCCAAGTATAAAGGCAAGTCCCAGCACCCCCTTTTTGATCATACTTTTATCCACTATTTTATACTAAAATAAACCAAGATAATAACTTGACATGCATTTGTTGTAAGGACGGGTTGATCCTGATCTCGGCCATGTCGATGACCGAGTATTGTTGACATTTCTTAACGCAATCACCTAAGAACAGGTTTGGAACCCATCCTGGTAATAGCGCCAGAAATGCTGGTTGGTAAATCTTAACGTTACAGAGATCCGCAAGCGCACGGAAGTACCATTGTAGCATTTCCCCAAAGGAGTATTCCAAAGGGTATCGAATCCAAGGAAGGCATTGGCGGAATGACAAGATCAACTCTATCGAATCCAAGGAAGGGTATCGAATCCACGTTTGACCTCCTTGTGGACGATAACCGTTGTTGTTGTTGTTGCTGTTCATGTACATCACATCCTCCTGAGTAGTAGGGCAGTAATTCCCTGAATGCCCAGTATTACCACAGACTTCGCAAGTCATGCGAGCATCCATAGCTTGAGTAGTGGTGGCCATGGCAACCTTCTCATTGGATAGATCATCCATTCTCTTCATCATTAGGTCCATCTTGGCGTGCAACATATCCGCTTTCTTAACGGTATGTGTACCCCTTTGACGTGGCTGGAGTCGATCATCACTCCACCCTTGATTGGTAACCATCTTCTCAGTCAATGTAGTAGCTTCAGTGATAGTAAGAGAGAAGAAAGCCCCTCCAGCTGCAGCATCAATATGGCCTCGGGCTGTCAGAGTCAGCCCATTAGAGAAACTCTGAAGAATAAGCCAGTTGTCCATCCCATGATGAGGCCAAGCCAAGATGTACTCCTGGAGTCTCTCCCAAGCTTCTAGGATAGTCTCATTTGCTGCCTGCTGGAAACTTGAAATTCACCCCCGAAGGACATTGGTTTTGCCCAATGGAAAGAACTTCACGAGGAATGCTGCGGAGCACTTTGCCCAAATGTTAATCTCTGCACGGTTAGCATAAAACCACTACTTTGCCTTCCCCAAGAGAGAGAACGGAAACAGCCGCAGACGAATAGCATCTTCCTCCACTCCTCGTATAGTGAAGGTACTGCATAGTTCCAGGAATTGCTGTAGATGGGCGCTCGCGTCTTCATTAGGCTTGCCACAGAATGGGCTAGCCTGTACCATCGTAATTAAGCCAGTCTTGATCTCGAAGTTTCCATTCCCAGTGTTGATCACAGGGCCTGTCGGCACCTGGTCAGCAGAGGGAGCGGAGTACTCGCGGAGAGTCTTCTCGACAGGGTTGGCCATGGAAGTTGATGCGGATGGCACAAAGGAAACTGGATCGACTTCTGAACGTTCACGAGAAGGAGAGCAGAAATGATTTCGTGCCTTCCTTACGAGTGACTCAGGATCTTCAGTAAAATTCGATGGCAAGTCGAAACCAGTCATGCACTACCTGTCTTCATCATCAATAGACAAAGAAGACAATCCAAGTTAGCCTGCATTGAGAACTGTTTTATTTCTGTCTTGATTATAAACATATGCAAAGTGTTGATATGTCATCCTTAAGCCTTCCCTGGCAACGGCGCCAGAAATGCTTGTTGACATTTCTTAACGCAATCACCTAAGAACAGGTTTGGAACCCATCCTGTAATAGCGCCAGAAATACTGGTTGGTAAATCTTAACGTTACAGAGATCCACAAGCACACGGAAGTACCATTGTAGCATTTCCCCAAAGGAGTATTCCAAAGGGTATCAAATCCAAGGAAGGCATTGGCGGAATGACAAGATCAACTCTATTGCAATGAGTATAGATCATAGACGGAAATAAATCAGACACTCAAGTGCAGGGGTAAAGATATGATAATGGGGGTAGTGTGATCACACACACTCACTCTCTCTCTAAGGGTCCTAGGCATAGGAGGCGACACACAAGTTAGTTCTAGGTTCTTATGTACTATACACATAAAGCTGGTAGGAACGAGTTAGATACACTAGCGTTGAAGAACATTGACTTAAGCACCCAGGTACCACGGGGAGATAACCTCCCGCATTGCTTTCGCACAACTCCGGTTGTTATATTTTAGACTCCTACAACTTATCCGAACGTGGGGGATTTCAGAGGACCAACGGCTGTCACTACCGTGGCCTACCCCAAGACAAACCGTGGGATAAACTTATAAGTAAGGTAGCTACGCAACCCAAGCACCATGCTTACATTGTTAGCCGGACTTGACTGGCTCGGGCTATTGTGACCCAGGTCAAGCCACCAGATAAACCAGCCAATTACACAAAGTACCGTAGCTTAAGCACAGACTTCATACAACGCAATCATGTCATCTAATTAGATCAAACCAGGTTAGGTACACAAACGGATTCGTGTTTTCCTATGTCTATTCAACTAGATCAAAGGGTCGTGTTCGCGAAGAACACGAGCCTCTAACTTATGAACAAACACCAGAAACATGTAAAAGTCACCCGTCAAGTGGATCGAAAGGCCTTGTTCATCAAGAACAGGAGCCTCTAAATGATGAACAGGTGAAGAACACATGAACAAATCACTCATGTATACTAACACAACTTCATATGAAATAGATAAATAACTGAAGTAGATCAAAGTCATACAAATGAAATAAGATACAAGAGAACTCATACCTAGATCCCAAAGTAGACTTGGAACCTGAATTAGAACTACTCTAGCCTACCTCCTAGCCTTGAGACTAAAAGTGAGAGAGGTGTTGCAAGTGTGGATGTCTCATAAGTGAGCCCCCTCTCCTTCTATTTATAGGCCTGTGCACTGGCGAAGAATGGAGGCAAACACCCCGGGGAAGGCGCCTAGGACCAATAGGGAACCACCACGTGGAAGCCCCTGAGTGACGGCCACAAGGTCGGTTCGGCCGACCTGTGGGGTCGGCCGACCCCCTGTGGGCCCCACTCGGGGTGTGCTTCCTCCTGGAGGCTGCCCTGTGGGTCCTTAGGTCGGTTCCCGGTGTCCACCCTGTTTTGGCGCGATTTGCTTGCCTTTGTGGGCCCATGGATCCATGTGAAGTCCACGTGTCACACTCTGATTCGTCGGGGTTGCTTCACTTGGATTGCTTGCATGGCATGCATGCATGACTCCCTAGTTGGCAGGTTTGCATGCATGGCATCCTTGTTGGCAGCCCACCTAGGATGAGGTGATGTGGCATGGACCATAGAAGGTGAGTTTGGCACTCTTTTCCTACTTATTTTCCTGCAATCAAATAATCTCCAAGGACAAGTGAAACTACATTATTCTTAACTAAATACGTGTAAGAAATGCCTTATGCTTCTTTATTCATGAGTATATTGACGGCTAAAGTAGGTACTTAACAGTCGTCAACAAGTATCAACCCTAGATTTGTTATTCACAATTATTCATGAGAGGAATTCTAGGGATAGGGAGAGGTAGATAGTGAGAGTAATAAAATGAGCCTACTAAAGAGAGTTAGACTCCTTAAGGACAGACATAGGAGTATGGGGGCAGCCTCAGTGGAGGATCCTGTCCATGCTTACTCCAGTCATATAAGGATCGGTTCACGGGAAAGTCTTTCCAATGACTTAGTACGACCATACGTAGCCAAAAAGGCATAGCCTGTTGGGAATGCCTATTTATGTGCGGCCTTAGATCAAACCCCGCTACTGAACCTAGTAAACCATCCCAAGGGGCCGTGGTGGGCAACGAATATGCTGGAGCAGGACCTTCGCAGAGTCCCAGGTCTGGTCGGTACGGGTCATCAGGTTTGTTATGGCACCCGAAATGGTGCAGTGGTATTGTATACCACATTTTATTTGCAATCACATCTTTCCCCGGGGAACTAGACCCGCGAGGCGGGTGGTGGTGATATGACCCCTACTTAGGCCCCAGTGTAGACGTGGATGGAGCTAGGGAATGTTGTCTAGGTGTGGATGAGAATGTAGTCCACATGTAGGCGCCGGTGGGTATGGTTCTTGCGGCCAGTACCGCCTTTCGCGAAGGTATGGGCTGGACATACGTATGGGTACAGTGTACGCCTCTGCGCAGAGTATAATCTATTTGAATAGCCGTGGCTCTCGGTTATCAGCCCTTTTGGTCAAAGCTCATGTTGATTAGTACACATGCTTTGTGAGGATAGATTTGGTGGTGAGACAGGGCATTGGCCCTTAGAGAGAGTGATACGGTGGATGCCGGCTCAGTGGGACCCCGGTGGTCGCTGAGTTTATTAAAACTTGGGGACTGGTAGGGGAGGTTACGTGTTCCCCCTCCAGGACCAACCTACATATATTATACCTGCTTTGCTTTTCAGTTTTCTCTGAAATTTACTTCACCTGCATTAGTTTATTTATTTATAATAAATCAAGACATGCTTCCTTTCCTTGGAACCTTGCATGTAGTCTATAGGATTAATTTCTTATATGTTAGGATTTGGTGAGTACATTGATGTGTACTCAGCATTGCCTCTATTATACTTTTTACAGGTAGACTACGTGGGTTCCAGGTGTTGTAGACCATCTAGTTAGTGGATGGGCACCTGCGCTTCCCTTCATTGCGTTGAGAATTTTTTCTTTAAATATACATTATTTATTGCCTCTATACTTAACTCTGATAAGAACTGTGTTAGCCTACCCGGTCCAGGGACTAACACAGGTGCTTAACGGGAATCTCGAGGTGGGTCCCCACAAAGCACATAGAAGTTTATTATCACTACTAGGAGAAAAGGTCCTTGAGTGAGACATTGAGATGGTGCCTATAAATACTGATGAACAGATTGTCGACATCTTCATGAAAGGTCTGAATAAGGCAAAGCTTGAGAAGTTTCAGAAGACACAACATAGTACATAAAGAAGTTTTTCTTGAGGGGGAGTGTTTAGAGAGCAAGGTTGTCGGTGTTTTGTTCCGCCGACTAGTGAATTCTATGCGCGTTTGTCAGTGTTTTAGACACCGAGCCTACGACGGGGTACCCAAAGTAGTAGATTGTGCGGTAGGGCTCGCCGAGATCAGGAACACGATGGTGAGACACGGGGCACACAATTAGACAGGTTCGGGCCGCAATGTGCGTAATACCCTATGTCCTGTATGCTGCGTGGCTCTGTATTGATTGCGTATGTTTTGAGAGGGGTCCCTGCCTCGCCTTATATGCCACAGGAGGTAGGGTTACAAGTCAGATTGGTACAAGGGTACTATTCGAGTAGGACTCGGAGTAGCCTATGCAGGGTATGGAAAGCTATCCTAGTCTTAGTACAAGGGATCCAGATAATTGACTTACTCAAGTTTTCAATTATATTACATAAAAACACTCAATACCAACTCGAGTACTTGGCAAACACAAGGACCTTCCCATGGCGAGTTGAGTTTGTGTAGCCTTGTCATATTCTGGATGCGACGAAGGACTAAGTCACCAACGTTGAAGGAGCGTTCCTTAACGTTACGGTTATAGTAACGGCGAATCTTCTCAAGGTATCGAGCAGATTGAACAAGTGCGTTGCAGCGAGCTTCCTCGAGACTGTCGACATCTGTTTGTCTTGTTTCTTCAGCTACGCCTTCTTCGTACTGATCAACCATCGGAGAACGCCACATGACATCAGCAGGCAAAACGGCTTCAGAGCCGTAGACCAAGAAGTAAGGTGACTGCCCTGTGGGGGTAGTAGGCTGAGTGCATAGCCCCCAGAGTGCATTGGGTAGTTCCTTGATCCACTTGCCGCCCTTGGAATTTGCAGCATCGTACAGTCGCTTCTTGAGAGCATCAAGTATCATCCCATTGGCGTGTTCCACTTGGCCGTTGGCACGTGGGTGAGCGACGGAGACATACCAGACGTCGATTCCACTGTTCTCACAGTACTCCCAGAACTGGTGATTGTTGAAATTCGAACCCAAGTCTGTGATAATGCGATTGGGGAACCCATAGCGATGTACGATTTCATCCAAGAAGTCGAGGACTCTATCAGCCTTGGGGCAGGTAACAGGCTTGACCTCAATCCACTTGGTAAACTTGTCGATAGCCACCAGGACTCTGTTGAATCCTCCTGGCGCATTTGGGAGAGGACCAATCATATCCAGCCCCCAGTAAGCGAAAGGCCAAGTTGGTGGTATAGTGATGAGTTTGTAGGCTGGAACGTGTTGTTGCTTGGCGAAGAATTGGCATCCCTGGCACTTCTTGACTAGTTCCTCTGCATCAGCAAGAGCTGTAGGCCAGTAGAAAGCACGCCTAAACACTTTTCCCACCAAGGTGCGGGAAGAAGCGTGATTGCCACAGATTCCTTTGTGTGTCTCCTCCAAGATTTGCTTGCCTTCTTCGCGAGAAACGCACTTCATGAGTACATCAGAGCTTGCGCCTCGCTTGTAGAGTTGGTCTCCGATTAGAGCATAAGCCTTGGCGTGACGTGAGATGCGCTCAGCTTCTAACTTGTCTTCAGGAATCAACTGATGTTTAATGTAGTCGATGAAAGGAGTTCTCCAGTCCACATCAATCATAAGCACTTCTCGATCAGGCTGAACTGAAGTAGTCGTAGGTGCAGATGATTGCTCCGAAATTGATGGTTTGTGGAGTTCATGGACGAAGATTCCAGCTGGCACTTGACCTCGTGTAGATCCCAGCTTCGACAAGACATCCGCAACAACATTATTGTCGCAGACCACATGATGGAACTCGAGACCATGGAATTTGTTCTCGAGTTTGCGTACCTCCTGACAGTACGCATCCATGTTCTCAGCATTACGATCCCAAGAATCATTGACTTGACTGATGACCACCAAAGAATCACCATAAACAAGTAGTCGTGTAATGCCGAGAGAGACTGCAAGGCGAAGACCATGCAGTAGGGCTTCATATTCAGCTTCATTGTTTGAGACCTTCCAAAAGATCTGCAAAACGTATTTGAGTTGCTCACCCTTGGGGGAAATCAAAAGTACCACGGCACCAGCGCCTTCCAACTTGAGGGAACCGTCAAAGTACATGACCCAGTGTTCTGGACGCTCAATTGGAGTTGGGACTTGATTTTCCCGCCACTCAGCCATGAAATCAACCAGGGCTTGAGACTTGATAGCAGTGCGAAGCTTGAACTCGAGCGATAGAGCACCAAGCTCTACAGCCCATTTAGAAATCCTTCATGTGGAGTCCCGATTGTGCAATATCTCGCCAAGTGGGTAACTGGTAACCTCAGAAATCTTGTACTCGTCGAAGTAGTGGCGGAGCTTTCATGAAGTAATCAGAACCGCATAGAGTAGCTTCTGTACCGGAGGGTAACGAGCCTTGGACTCTGAAAGTACTTCACTGACGAAATATACCGGCCTCTGGACAGGGTAGCCATGGGCTTCCTCCTGCCGTTCAACGACAATAGCAGTGCTGACGACATTAGTAGTCGCAGCGATGTAGAGCAAGAGCTCTTCATTGGGCAGAGGAGCTGTGAGGACTAGAGGCTTGGATAAGAACTCCTTAAGCTGAGAAAGAGCTTGATCAACTTCAGTTGTCCATGTAAACTTCTCTTGCCGCTTGAGTAGCTTGAAGAAAGGTAGACCCCGTTCTCCAAGTCGTGAGATGAAGCGATTGAGTGACGCCATACAACCAGTAAGCTTCTGGACATCTTTGATAGTACTCGGAGCTTGCATGTTGGAGATGGCAGTAATCTTCTCGGGGTTTGCTTCGATGCCATGATGGCTGATGATGAACCCGAGTAGTTTTCCAGATGATACGCCAAAGACGCATTTGTTTAGGTTGAGCTTCCATTGGTACTCCCGTAACGAAGCAAAAGTTTCCTCAAGATCCGTGATAAGCATGTCTGAATCCCTAGTTTTTACAACAACGTCATCCACGTATGCTTCCACGTTCTTGTGAAGCTGCCTCTTGAAGCATGCTTAGATAGCTCTTTGATAAGTAGCACCAGCATTTTTCAACCCGAAGGACATTGTTGTGTAACAATAAGCACCAAACAGGGTGATGAATGCGGTCTTCTCTTGATCAGATTCCTTGATTGCAATTTGATGATATCCGGAGTAGCAATCCAGGAAACAGAGTAGAGCACAGCCTGCCGTAGAGTCAATGACTTGATCAATCCACGGCAACCCGAAAGGATCCTTGCGGCAATGCTTGTTGAGATCAGTGTAATCGACACACATCCTCCAATCATTAGAGTTCTTCTTTCTGACGAGCACAGGGTTAGCGAGCCATTGCGGGTGAAAAACTTCTCGGATGAAACCAGCCGCGAGTAGTTTGGCAAGCTCTTTCTTGATAGCAGCCCTGCGGTCATCAGCAAAGCGACGAAGGTGTTGTCTCTTGGGTGTAGCATTAGGATCAACATTGAGTGAGTGCTCAATCAACCTCCTGGGCACACCTGGCATGTCAGATGGCTTCCACGCAAAGATATCACAGTTAGCCCGAAGGAAGTTGACGAGCGCGTCTTCCTATTTAGGATCAAGCTGTGCACTAATCATGGTTGTCGTGTTGCTGTCACCAGTACCGAGGTCAATGGCTTTGAGTAGGACATCACCAGTCGGTGCAGGCTTGTTATTGTTGTCTGTCTTCTCAGGAACCTCCAGCTCGCTCGGAGCAAGCTTTTTGGCTGCAGTGAAGACTTCCATCATAGCATTGGGTACTTGAGTTGTCGAAGCAAGTTCTACGGCTTCAGTGTCGCAGTCGTAAGAACGCTTCAAATCCCCTTGCAATGAGAGAACTCCTTTGGGGCTCGGCATCTTGAGTACAAGGTACACGTAGTGTGGAATAGCCGTGAACTTGGCCAAGGCAAGTCTGCCGAGGATGGCATGATAAGAAGTCTCGAAGTCAGCAACCTCGAACTTGATGTACTCGGTGTGGTAGTGATCCTTAGTCCCAAAGGTTACGGGTAGTACAACTGAACCCAAAGGAACAGCTGCGTTGCCCGGGATGATACCATAGAACAGTGAGTTGGTCTTGGTAAGCATATTGGTGATATCCAGGCCCATCTTCTTCAAGGTCTTGGCAAACAGGACATTGAGACCGCTGCCACCATCAATAAGAACCTTGGTAAGTCTGGAGCATGCCACCACTAGATCCAGAACGAGTGGGTATCGTCCTGGCTCAGAGAAACTAGTCCATTGATCCGCCCTTGAGAAGGTAATTGGGGTTTCAGACCACTTTAGAAAAGTGGGAGCTGCTGGTTGGATGGACATAATCTCCCTGAGTGCAAGTTTCTACATGCGCTTGGTTGGAATGCCACCAAATATGACATTGACAGTGTTGGACGGGTGTTGGAACCCAGTGTCTTTGTCGGTATTAGCCTTCTTCCCCTTGTGTTTACGAAACCTTGGGTTTGGATGTGTTGGCTCAGGTGTATTCTTCAGCGCACGACGAAGTTGATAACACTGCTCTGTAGTATGATCGCCCTCTGGGTGCCATGGGCATTTCTGCTTGGTCAATGTTGCCCAGTGAAAATCATCTTCAGTCTTAGCAGTAGTTTCCATGGCTGCAACAGTGTTGTCGGGCTTGCGCTTGCGATTAGGATTGCCCGAGTAGTTATTACCCATGCGATTGCCCTACTGTTGCTTGCCGTTGTTGCTTCCACCAGCATTATTGTTGTTGTTGTTGTTTTGGTTGTTGCGAAGATGCTTGAACCGATTCTGAGTCTTGTCTTCCTCGTTTGCCCAGTGAGTGATCATCTCCTTGAGCTTGGTGTTGTTTGCTGGGTGAGCGCGACCGAAGTCTTGGAAAAGCCTATCATCATAAAAACCATCCTGGAAGGTATCAATGACTTCTTTCTCGGTAACATCAACAATAGTAGCCCTTTTCTCGAAGAAGCGGCGCATGTACTCGCGAAGAGTCTCGCCTTGTTTTTGCTTGATTAGGGCAAGGTCCATCCGAGTACCACGATGGCCCAGAGAACCCGCGAAGTTGCTGGTGAAGCGATGCTTGAGTTGTCCCCAGTTGTCAATGGAGCCGCGCTTGAGAGACTCGAACCATGTGAGGGGCTCTTGCTCCAAGACGAAAGGGAAATAGATACACTTGGTATCATCATTGCCTCCAGCATTAGTGATAGACAAAGCATAACAGCGCAACCACTGCCTTGGATCTTGCTTGCCATCATATTTAGAGATGCCATAAGGCTTGAATTTCTCTGGAAGAAGTAGAGCTTGTAGTCGAGCGGAGAAAGCAGGAAAAGAATTAGAATCAACCTTTTGCTTCTCATGTTCGGCACGTCTGGCGTTGATTGTCGTACGAGCATCATAGCGAGAGTCTCCCGACTTGCTATTGACACTGCCATCATCACCTTTGCCTCTGTTGCTAGTTTCCGTTCGTGTGCATTGAGGAGTGGACGTGGCACGATGAGCACCTCCACTGCTGCCATGGTGACTAGGAGTAGTGGTATTCTGACGTAGTATAGTATAGGCTAGCTCATCCAGCTTTGCGACTTCAGCAGCCGCCCTGTCACGAGGCATAGAGCGACCAAGCAGGTTGATCGCGTTGATAGCTTCCTCTGGAGTACGATACTGACGAGTAGCTACCGCATCCAGAGCCTCCTGAAGATTACGAGTAGGTAGAGCTTCTGCGAGTTCCCGACGAAGGGTTGCACGATCAGCATTGCATTGGTGACGTGCAGTCTTGGCCTTCGTAGTTTCATCAGCAGGAGCATTGGCGGAGAGTTCATCATCAGACACATCATCCGGAAAACGATAATTGGCACGATGTCCTTGCGGAGTAGATGCATCAACGACGAAAACTTCCCGATAAGGTGAATGAGTACCCGTACTCTCAATGAGCTCAGTATCGGTGTCATAATCAACAAGCTTGGCACCTTCCTGGAAGGATAAGTTGTCGAGACAAGCGATAAAGCACTCATGATCATCTAAGGTGAGATCAGCAGGCACATGCTCAGGCCAGTAGACGAATCTACCCTCAAGTGTCGATGTAATGACCAGTCCTTGAGTAGGGCCAGTCAATTATTGTACTTTAGTAGAATCCGAACCGTAGTCGAACTCGAACTCAGATGAATCCGAATCGTAGTAGTCGAGGTTGATGTCCGAATCCGAAGAGTACTCGAGCACAATCTTCGATCCAGAGAACATGAGGCGCTTCAGCGCGGCTTGGTAAGCGGCACTGACATGGCGATGGCCGAAGAGAGGTGGTGCTGGAATGTTATCCAGGCTGAGTGCAAGCTGTGAAGCCGAAGGAAGCAACTCAGGCTGAATAAGAGACGAAGTCGAGTTGTACTCGAACTCCAACTCGAGTTCTCTGAGCGGGTCAGAGATCGAAATTTCACCAAAATTTTCGACGAGTTTCTCCATCGAAGCTTGCGCAAGCGTCGAGGACTTGAGCTTTGACTCCGGAGTTGGCGCTAAGAAACACAGGAACGATCCGGCGCCATCAGCAACGCAAACCTAAGAGCTGAAAACAAAGGTGTCCCCTTGCTGGAAAGCGACGGTCGGTTTGATGATGACAAGAGCCATCAAATTCGCTAGTGGATCAACGACGAGAGCCCCTACCTGGCGCGCCAGCTGTCAGTGTTTTAGACACCGAGCCTACGACAGGGTACCCGAAGTAGTAGATTGTGCGGTGGGGCTCGCCGAGATCAGGAACACGATGGTGAGACACGGGGCACACAATTAGACAGGTTCGGGCCGCAATGTGCGTAATACCCTACGTCCTGTATGCTGCGTGGCTCTGTATTGATTGCGTATGTTTTGAGAGGGGTCCCTGCCTCGCCTTATATGCCACGGGAGGTAGGGTTACAAGTCAGATTGGTACAAGGGTACTATTCGAGTAGGACTCGGAGTAGCCTATACAGGGTATGGAAAGCTATCCTAGTCTTAGTACAAGTCCTTGTCCGTCTTGTCTTGCCTTGTGGTCCACGGTACCAGCACCATGGCCCACTAGTTGAGTAGTCCAGGTGTGTAGGGACTCATCTCCCGGGTATGGCCCACATGTGTTGGTGGGCCCAGGGATGCTCGGTCGACAGCGTTAGGCTCGGATGACTACGCGAGAGGCTGACACAACGATTATACTGGTTCAGGTAACGTGCCCTACGTCCAGTTCGAGCTGCTCATGTTACTCACATCGGTTGTAGTAGGGGTTACAAGCAGGGCGAGAGAAGGGAGTCTCCAAGTCTATGGTGTAGTGCGGTGATGGGGTATACAATGTGAGTGAGTGTGTGCTCCGATCGGGGTCAATCAGATTGCGTTGGATCTCGGGGTCAATCGGGTTGCGTTGGATCGGATCCCTCTAAAGGGAGCCCTGCCCTCTCCTTTTATAGGCTAAGGAGGGGCAAGGATACAAGTGAGAAGGGAGAAAGAGATAACGGGTTTTGCTCCTGGCAAGTGTTTTCCTGACACTCGGGGGATCAGGGTCGGTCTTCTTTCTTGGCCACGTTCTCTTCTCGGTCGTTGGGGGTTGCCTTGGTCAAGAAGCCTTCACTTGGTCGTGATCATCACAAGGATCCCTGAAGGATCTTTGTTAGGGGGCGGTCGCTTCGGCATTAAATGTTGCCAGCCGTGGCTTGTGGCGCACTCCCTTGAGAGACATTTTCCTCCTGCTTGTTCCGTATGGGGAACTGGCGATGGGAGCAGGGGGGCGAGTGCACTCTCGTCTGACCCTTTTTGAGGAGGGTCGGCGGTGGAAGGGCTCCTCTATGTTGTAGCTTGCGGCGTAGGGGTGTAGCTGTAGGATGTCGTTTGGCGCTGTTACGCCCCGTGGCTCGAGGCACAGCGTGTCAGGGTCCCTCTATCGAGGGATCCTGTAGCCTTGGCACAGGCACCGCGTGGATTCCACGTCGTGCGTGCCTTGCCCAACCGGCTTTGCTCAGTGTCTGGAGGGATTGTGGGCCTTGCCGTCCCATCCGTATGTCGATCGTGAGGTCAGGCGAGGTGGATATCGAGACCCCTTCTCCTGACCCTATGGTCGGGGTCGGGCAAAGCGAAGGTTGGATCCTTCCCCGACCCTCGTGGTCAGGGAGGTGATGTGGCCCTGCTGAGGGGGGGTCTATTGTGTCTTCTCTCATTACGTACGTCTAATACATACTTTCTACCGTCGTGGGGTACCTCTGGTACAGCTCCCCGACAAAGGTAAAACTTCTAGAACTCTCTCAACCATACATGACATAAGGGGTACTCTAGAATTGCTAGTAGGAATGTTTCTAGTCTTTTCTTTTTGAAGAATGTAGAACTATGGAAGAGTGTGGAACCATGTATATTTGTGGCTTCTATGCACTATAAATAGAGGCCCCCTTCCTTGCTATGTCAACCATCCATGAGCATGGTGAATGAGAGGGTATTGTAGATTGAGAGCAAAGTAGTAGTGCTAGCTAAAAGAAAGAGTGGGAGTGTGAGTTTTAGGCTAGCCACCTAAAAGTGAAACAATGCTTTTAATACTCTTATTGCAATAAAGATAGTATTTTTATCAAGTCGAGGTCCTCATATTAGTAGTGATAGGCCCACCCACTCTCAACATGGCCGATAGCGGCACCTATGGAGATGAGTCAAGGGAAAAGTTGCAAGACAAGAGAAGGAGATCAATCTTTTTTTCTCATCTCTGATTGCTTTCTTGACTATTTTTTACATGGGTAACTCATCCATAGGCCTGTCTGGTTAGCTAGGATTTGACCTAAGAGTCTTTTCTATCTTATTAATAATTGAATTTTCTTTTTAACAAGGGTACATCTACATGGATGTACCCTGGTTGAAATGTTAAACAAACATATAGTAGTGAACACTAAAACAAGACTAATATTTACTTAACATTTATTCCAACAAACATTATATTTGATAGTAATATGAAAGTTACAATGAAATTTCAATTATGTCTACGCGTAAATGTAGAAAAATCAAAACATTATTTATGTTAGGTTACCAAAGTTATGAATATGTCACCAAATGTTTGTATCACATAAAGCACCAAGATGTCACCAAAGAAGGAGAAGCACCCAAGATAGGCACAAAGGAGGTGTCACGGTTCCGAAGATAGCAGAGGGTTCATGTGTGCAAATGAAGATTAAGGTGACATGGTTCCTGTCGGAGGTTTAGTTCTGCATAGTCCACAAGGGGGTTAATCCCGGTGGTTTGGATTCGGATGGGGGCGATCGGAAGCTAAGGATTCGATGGTTATGCGAGAGCACACGGAACACATCAAGTTTATACTGGTTTGGGCCTCCAGAGAGTAAAACCCTATGTCCAGTTGTTGGTGTAGGTTGCTTGAGGATTGCGTATTGTACATTGGGGTCGCCCTGCCCGCCTTATATTGGCCAGCGGACAAGGTCGGCACCCAGACTCCCGGTCGGTTACGACCGGGAGACCTAAGTCTAGTTGATTACAACTATTTCCATACATCCCGGACTGCTTGTCGGATCCACCGCTGTCTTGTCTTGTACGCCAAGTCTTGTAGTCGTTCCGGATAAGGTCGTCTGGAGGTCGTCTGGGCCACAGATCAGGTCTATTGGGCCCACTGTCAGGTCGGTTGGTCTTCTGGTGGGCCGAACCCACTTGTCGGGAACGACCATGAGGCTGGTCGGTGGGGACCCAGGGGTACCCATGTCCCACAAGCCCCGAGTGATGTGTAGGCGCGTCGGCCTGAATAGAGTCATGATGAAGTCGTGGAGCTATCGACAGGTCGATAAGCGTGCACATCGGTCCAAAAAAGAAATAATCTTTAATAGCCGACCAGTTTGTAGAATCCTGAGTGTAGCGAGGTCAAGTGATGACCTAAAGGAAGTAGACTTCCAATAGGTTGAAGCGACAATGAAAAAATAGAGGGTGTTTGAAAAACGCACTCGTATAGTAGCCCCCGAGCATTGAAGTAGGCAGCAAGACTGCTTCGATGATCCAAAAAAGGAGGAGGAGAAGAAGAAATCAGCTCAAGAGCCGACTTGATGAGAAACAAGGTTTCCTAGAAGGTCGAAACGACAAGGAAAACTAGAGGGCATTTGAAAAATGCTCTCGTATAGTAGTCCCCGAGCATTGAAGCAGGCAGCAAGACTGCTTTGATGATCCAAAAAAGGAGAAGAAGAAGAAGAAGAAATCAGCTCAAGAGCCGACTTGATGAGAAATAAGGTTTCCCAGAAGGTCTAAACGACAATGAAAACTAGAGGGTGTTTGAAAAACGCTTTCGTATAGTAGTCCCCGAGCATTGAAGTAGGCAGCAAGACTGCTTTGATGGTCCGAAAAAGAAGAAGTAATCCTGATTGTGAAGAATCGATTGTCGTTGTAGTCGTGGAGAATCAGTTATAGAGACACCCAGATATCTTGCATGGCTGCAAAGAGTCTGACAGAGCCACTCGAGGCATGCCGACCTCAAGAAGGTCTCACGCTAAAAGCGCCCAAGTTCCCGAGATACTTGGCAGGGCCAGTTTGGTGCGCACCCCACAGGGAGGCCTTCATTCCTTGAAGTAATCCATCCAATGGTGTCCAGAATAGGCTGGCAGAGCTAGAAACGCACACCGACCTGTAGGAGGTCTCGCATCTAGGGCGCCCAACTAGGTTGGCGGGGCCAAATTAGTACCGAGGTCGTGAAGGACCTAGAAACTATGGCACGCCGACCTCCGGAAAGGCCATTTTGGTGCCTAGACAACCAGCATAACTGCCAATTATCCAGCGGAGCCATGGTACTGAGGTATCGTCGTACCGGCCACACCGACCTTCAGGAGGCACGTCAAAATCGTAGAATATCATAGACATGGTTGATATGGACTCTAGTCGCCCAAATGAATCTGGTAGAGCAGCGAGGCACGCCTACCCCGGAAGGTCTTCAATCGAACCTACGACCATTCTGCATGGGAGACATAAATATAGGTTGATTGGTACAAGGTCTGTTTACGTGCAGAACCGTAGCGGGTGCACCAGGACGCAGAGCCACAGAGGGTGCAAATAAGACGCAGAGCCATAGCGGGTGCGAATGTCATCGGGTTAGGTCATAGCAGGTCGTAAACTTGAAGAGGTCGTAGAACTAGCAGGTACAAGACCATGTGGCAGTTGGGCCGTCTGGCGTGGAGTCAGGCTAGTTGGAAAGGTGAAATGTGGGTTCACGGGGGCAATAGCACAAAGTAGCAAGAGGTCGCCAGCCATCTCACTCAGCACAACGTGACAAAAATCGCATCCGACAAAAATTAATTGTCCGAGCGCAACATACAAAGTCTGGCAAAAGCACATAATGTGTGGGTCACAGGCGGTGAAAGTGGGGGGAGCTCACATGCAAATAGTGTGCATTACGTCAGGTGCAGGACACCTAACTTTGTCGTCATGTGTCAGGGGAAGCTTCACATGCGCACAGTAACCAGGATCACATGCGCACAGTGCGAAGGTCGATTGAGTGAAGGACTCGTCTATAAATAGAGCAAATGCCCAGAGGCAACGCCGTCACCGTGGAGAAGATCATGGAGTTCCATTGTAGCCAGAGTATCATGCCATGGGCATGCCTTCGTCAACCAGAGTGTAGAAGAAAGAAATTGTAGAGAGTTGAGGCTAGAAGAATACTTGCGAGGTGTGGAGTAATCCACCGATCTCTGTGCCTGCGTCCACCGAGGAATCCAGAAGGAAACCGGTGTGATACTCCAGGTTTTTGGCGAGTTCCCAAGATAGGATAGAGGCTCTAACAAGCTAAAAACATCAATGAAAGGGTAGAATATATGTTTTGGCTTTTATTGGCATTTATCTGTTTTATGTTATTCATATCATTGCCATCTAGGTTAGTTCTAATTTTCCTCTAATAGAAGTCTATTCATATCAACAACCCTTACCCTATAAGTTTATCTTAGCTAAAGTTGAGAACGTTGATTACTTAACTATTGGCCCCCTTAAGTTGGAAAAGGCATACAACCTCACTCAAGTCCTATAAAGTAACATGATGTGTGCTTGTATACTTTGGTTGCAATTGATGAGTTTTCATTGCATATATTGAGAGAAATTTATCATGAGAAAATATTGCACTCAAAGGCAGTTATAAGTTCATCTTCTTCTTCCATTGAGCTCTATGTTGGAGAAGTATACTCACAATCTTGATATTATAATTGATAACCTCTTTCTTGGTAATACAGGATCCAATGTGTTACATCTAATACAAGAGTTAGAAGTTATCTAAGGTAATAATCTAGTTTTAGTTTACAATCTAAATTTTTGTGATTAAGCATTGTAATTTAAATTACTCCTGTCTTGTACAGACATGTGTTTGATGGGGTTGATGAGCTAAGAATGAATGGTGTATACCACAGATTATGTTGATCAGGATCTTAAAAGTGGTGTTGTGGTTGTGAAATTAGCTAATTTTAAAGAGAAAGGTAAAAATTTTTGTGTATTTTGATCTTTTTATTGCTAAATAAACTTACATTTTCTTTTATTAAACCAGAAGGGAATGATGTGCTGATGTCACAGTTTGAGGATTCTAATGCAGTATGTCATATGGTAAATGGAATTTCAAATAAACTCTATAATTCCAATCTCATAATAGATCTTTCGGTGATAAATGACCTTGGAGCATTCCCTAAATATCTACCACCTAAGTAAGTTAAAACCATTTAGTTTCTCAAATCAACAATGTTTTTCTGTCTTTGTCTAATTGTTTATTTTGTTCATTCAATTTTTTCCAGATTGCTTATTAAGATGTGAAGGTAACAACATTAAATCCAGTGTTCTTTTAGAATAAAAGTAGGAGACCATATTGTTTGTGTATGGAATTGTTGCAGCATCAGACAATTCTGACTTTGTTAAAAAAGTTTCACAATTGGATTTCATCCCCAAGGATTGGATTTTGGATGATCATGATGGACTTTTTACTGCAATGAACATGGATCGTGTAATCAAGTATCGAGGAGGGTGTCTTGAATATGTCAAATTTGTAAGTGGTGCTTACACCCATGAAGGAGAGCTTAAAGATGATAAAAAACTTAGCTCAGAAGTAATAGTTGATGATGTTATTGAAAGTGCATCTAAGCCCCTAATTAATTTTGGTGATAATGACAATCACAATATGGTTTATTTAATTATTTCAATGAGATGTGTGCAAGAGTAAAAGGAAAGGAAGGCCCTCAATTTATTTAAAGTGGTGTTTGGAGTTCAATGGCGATGTAATTTTCAGTTTTCTTTTTGAAATAGAGTATAGGAACATTGTACTATAAAGTATCAGTTCCGTTGTTTCTATAGTTCGGTAGTTCCAGTTATTCCAATAAAATATCTCTATGGCCTCAAAAAATCAGCACATGAGCTGACCTCTGTTGTTCTTTCTGTTTAACCTCTTGCTGACTGGATATATAGTTGGTAGCATTAGAAGTTTATTAACTCCTGACTTGCAAAAGCTTTTCCTTGAGCAACTATCCTTGATCCTTGAAGGATAACGGTATAACCTTACACTTCTGAAGGTGGGCATGGAGAGTGCTGATGTGATAGTACTTAATGAAAATTTTACAACTATAATCAATCTTGCAAGGTGGGATAATTCGGTTTACATAAACATCCAAAAGTTCATGCAATTTCAGTTGATTGTCAATATCGTTGCTTTAGTCATCAACTTCCTGGAGAAGGATTTGGAGAAATCTTTCAACATCTGAACCTGTTCCTGGATGTGCCTGTCAATGCGTCACCCAGTTTCTTGGCATGGTAGTGTAGCAAAGGAAAAAACTCTCCCATCATCCTTTGGCCCGGGAGATTTGGAAGCACCGCCATTTCTTGCGTGTTCGATGTAGCACAACCGAACATTCAGTTACTCCTTCAGACAGTGGCCAATCAGAGGACCTTATGCCGTATGGCAGGGGCTTCAAAGCTAAGAGTTGGTCGTTGCACCCCCCTCCTGCCACTCAACCCCCCTCCTCCTCTTAGGCAACGCGGTCATGATCAAGTCTTCCCTTTTCTTTTCTCTTCTGGTATTAGATTTAGTGTAGTTTAGTTGGTGTGTGTTTTGGGTGTGTTCTGTGCTAAGGTTGTGGGCTTTCCCTAATCTTATGTACCTTATGTTCCTCGCTTAATGAAATGACAATATGACATGCACTTCGCCTGTGTCATTCAACGAGAAAGAAACTGTCTCAACATGTATTAGTATTACAGGTGCGGGTATCATCTCTGATGCGCTTTTGTGTGCTTCCATGGTCGTTCCATTAGTAACTCTTGATATCCACCATTCAAGGGAAAGCTAGCTACTTACTCTGAGCCCCCGCGTCGCTCCCAAGCGGAGTGGCTCGGGCAGAATCCTCGCCCCGCACACCGTCACCCCTGCCAGCACCGAGCCCCACCTCGCCGCCGCCAGAGTAGCGCCAACCCTATGATTTTGAGGGCCCTCTGGCGACGTCAGAGCGAAGGCCCCTCTAGACTATTATATATCTTATAATATATTATAATATAAAAAATACGCAAATATATTATAATATAGCATGTCTGATAATTATTGAGAAACAATATACACAAAAAACTAAACATTTGTACTTGTACTTGCTGAACTAAATGATTACCTTAAAAAAGAATATATATCCATCACTTCTCAAGAAAAGATTTTTCGCCGGGCATTTCTTGATGCAAAATCATCAAGAACGGCATTGAGATCAAGAGTGTCTAGGATATCCTTCTCGATGGTGATCTTGGACTTGCTTTGTGCTTGGTCAAGCTCGTGACCTTAAAAGAAAGTGTGTCGGGGGAAAACCCGAGTTTCACTAACCATGCAGAGCATTAAACCTTAATCAAGAGGAGAGAAGCCTTGCCCCAAAGGAATTGCAAGCTCGTGCATCGCCTTCCCCGAATCTCGAGTACGGATGTTGCTGTTTTCATCAATTTTGAGCACCTGATAAGATATGTAGAAGAAGGAAAAAGTTAAAAATCAGAAGCTCCATCAAGTGCCGATTCCAACGCCTCCAAGATCGACGAATTTGAAGACCCGTACAAGGAGATATGGCAAAAACCTTAGGCGTTGCGCAGTCTGAAATCAGATTTGGACAGATTGTAGTGTTGGAGTAAAACGGGCATAACTCACTCGTTCGGAGTCTGTTGGGGGTCGACAAAGACTTGATGGAAAGACAATTTCATGTGCCACGCATTAGAGAAGTTGTTTTCTACATGATCTGATCTGGACAGAGAGGAAAATTCGTGAAAGGAGAGGCAGCGATGAAGAGCAAAAGAGAAGGAGGGGATGATGATGCAAGAGACGATCGGGCAAACCTCTCATCAAGTAAAATGATCATGTCAAGCATGGAGAGTGGATCAAAGCTGAATGGACATCTTCAAATCTTACATGAAGGACCATGGCTTTGCGACCATGAGAAGGTACGTAAGAAAATCGAGCTCTATGACTTTAAATGAAGCGCTTGGCAGGAGGCAACCCGTTTCCTTTTGTTTATATATATATATATATATGACATGACCGTCTACATTGTGATCCTAAACTGAACCATCAAGTAACATTGCACCATTGCTCTAATAAATACCACAACATCATGTTGTATGATTTAATTGCTATTGAGAGAGCACCTTGTTCTTGATCTTGGAAAACTTGTAGACCCTTTTGTGTGCCTATTAGTGTTTAGATTCTTTTTCTTTTGTCTCTTTCTAGAGAGAAATATGAAGTTGACATCATCATTTGACTCTAAACTTGTGGCTAGTTAATTTAGGCTAACTCTTGCATTTCTTTTAGATCACCACCATATCATGTCATTTTGTTCATCCACATTGCATTGCATTGCATGTTTTGTTTTGATCTAACTTTTTGTCTGACCAACCTAAGCCTTCCTATAGCCCCCACCAAAAAAACCCGTAGCCAACAAGGGTAGGGTTGACTTGTGTTGATTGGCTTGCACCATTCCAGCTGTCCAAGGCCACCTCTATCCCTTGTTCTAACTAAAAACTTTGACTAGCCCTCCTATGAGAAAATCTTTTTCACCTTTAACCTTCCCAAAACCATAGGTTTATTTTTCATAAAAAGACTTTTAACTCCACCTTAGATGGAATTTCTATACTTGACCTCCTCTCTTCAAAATTCTTTTTGAGCTAAAAATATAGGATACCCATAACCAACCCTTAAACCTTGTTAGTTTGGTTGATTGATTCTTTTCGATGGGTTATTTTATTTTTGACAATGCTTACTTCATATAAAGTGGAGGCCAAGTTTTGTCCTTTGCTATTGTGGACCTTATCGGAAATCTTTCAAACCTTGCTAACGTTTGCTTGTGCTAACTCTTTGCATTTGCATTTTGCATCCACCTCATTTTCATCATCTTTACGAGAGCTAGGTCTTTGTGAAACTTTGTGATGAATGCTTTCATATCTATGCTTGGCACGACATTTTTACAATCTTGTGTGAATATGGTGTTTAGACATGATTGAAGACCACCATCATTCAGTTTTATACACCTTGCTATCATATTGCATTGGTTGGTTTGAAAACTTTGCAATGCGCCCTACTTTTCTTGCACTATAAGGAATTACTAATCTTGGGATAACATGGTGTTTTAACCTTGGTTAATAAATCTTTATGGTAATGGAAAAGTTTGGCAACCACTTTGTAAACATGGAGCTTAGAATTTGGTGTAAATATTGTTTTGTTTTTATACCATCCTATCATTTGCATGCACCCTTGCACACACGTACACCCTTTAGGTTCTTAACTTTTCTTTCACTAGATTAACTATGCCACAAGTTAAGATCTTAGGGGATGTCTTTGGTTTGTCGGCATAGAGTGAGTATTCCCGACCGTCACCTCGGGGGTACTTTGTGCTTTAGAGTTGTTTTGCAGGCATTGTGAATAACTCCCATGAGTTCATGATAAAATCTGAAATCAAGATCATCAACACCTCCTAAATCTGGAAAGAAACACCACTGTCTTCATCAAGATTAGGCACATGATTAGAGATGTACAAAAGAGGAAATTTAGATATTCAGGAGCTCCACTAAGTCTTCTTTCCAACGCATCAAGATTCAACATTTTAGGAGACCCGTGCAAGGAGTTACAACCAAATCATTGGGCGTCACACATTCTGAAATCAGCCCGAGACAGATTTGCATTGATGGAGTAAAAATGGCGTAACTCTCTTGTTCGAAGTCCGATTGGGGTGAATGACCGCTTGTTGGAAAGATAATTTCAAACACTTTACAATGGAACAATGGTCTGCTACATGTTCTGTTCTGGAAGTTTAAGAAAAATTCGTGGAAGATGAAGCAGCAATAAAGGACAACATGGAAGGAGGTGAAGACGAGTTGAGAAACGATTGGGACAAAGGCTTGTGACAAAGGGTGGACGTTGAAGGACAATCAAGACAACAAAGGTGAAGAGTATGATGATGATCTCCACATATGGTGGTAGGACTTCAAGAATTACAAGATGGTTCATCATCTTCCATGCCTAGCAATATGCTAAGCATGGGGGAGGACTTGGTGGACATAAGAACACCGCGTGGAGTACAAGGATCACAATTGCCATGGGATGCTCATTTTCTTCTTCCATGTTAAGCACAATTCTTAAGCATGGGGGAGGCCGCGCTACACTTCAAGCATCAAAGGGCGGTAACAATTCCTCAACCCTCTTTTTGTCCTTGTCTTTCTATATGTCTGTTCATGTATATGCTTTCCACAACCTTAGGTGCAACCTTTGTATATCTCTCTATAGAATAACATGGCTACTAAGAGTACAACCTAGATTTGTTTTTGTTTTCAATAATAATCACCATTACCTTGTGCTCACCATGATGATATATTGTATGCTCTTACTTATGGATATATGATGATCGTTGCCACCTTGCTCATTCTTGTGCTTGGTTTGTATATGATTAAGCTAGTGCTCTCTTTAACATGATCTGAAATTTAAATCAATGCTAGCCTAATCTTTTTGTGGAGGTTATGATAACTTGAGACCCATGGTATTTTTCGTTGCTCTCATTTTTGAATGAATCAAAAATTATTTATTTTTGTTCTTAAAAGATATGCTAACCTTGTCTTTAGTACCACTTGCATTTTCTCTACCTATGGCACACTGTTCGTCTGGCTGACGACTGGTGGCTGGTGTTGATTTGTTCTGAGAGAAAAGTACCGCTGGCTGGTAGTTGGTGGCTGATTTATTCTGAGAGAAAAGTACCGTTGGCTGGTGGTTGATAAGCCAGACGAACAGGGTGGCCTTATATTCATTGAGTGCAAAACCTTAGTTTACAAGATTTATTTTTGGGTGCATTGATTCAAGGCTTGATTTCTCTGGCCCGAGACTAAGAAGTTGGTCATTCCGTTTTTGCGTATCTTTCTTTATGCTAGCCTCTTCTATCCGTGCATTGTGAGTTTCCACATTGGGAATTTCACAAACCTCGCCGGATATCCACCCACAAAACCCAAAAACATATTTTTTGTGTTCACCTCCTTGACCACAACCCAATATATGAGTATGGATGGATATTTCGAGGAAGATTACAAGGAAGGTGCCATCAAGTGAGCAAGACTTTGGGAGACTTCCAAAAGGATCCCTAGAAGATTTTCGAGTATCTCTCTCTAAGAAAATATGAGAGCTTCAATTTCTACCTTGGCATATTTCACCTCTTTTGCCCGAGGATGAGCAAATGTCTAAGCATGGGGGGGTTGCCAAGGAAGTGCTAGTATAGTCTAGAGTTCAAGGGGAGCAAATTAAAAAAAAGAGAAAAAGTATGATGAAAGAAAAAAATGAAAAAACGATAAAGAAGAAAAAGTATGATGAGAAAAAGAAAGAAAGAAGAAAGAAAAAATAAAATAAAAGAAAGTTCCCCGGTTCTCTAGCTATGTTTAGTGCTTTTTGAGTTTTCAAGAGGATTCAAGATCAAGACCCATACTCATCTTTCCAACCATGTGCAATCTGATAACGAGGACTTCGTTTGTGCCTCGGGATCACTCTTTGCCATTTGCACATGTCCACCTATCTAAAAGTGTGTTTTCATCTCCCCCCTCCTTGAGAAAATTATTTTTCCAATGACCTTTTTGACGAGTCTCAGTAAGATCATGAGAAGCTAGTCTTGTTTTGATAATATCTCAACTATAATATCTTGGTAGGACTAAACTTTCCCATAGCTCGATATAAAGCTTCCGCTATATACTTTGAGAGAGGAAAGGAGTAGAACAAGTAGGCTTGAGAGACAAGATGAGATGAGAGTACATGAGCAAGATGCAAGGAGGTTTATTATTGATCTTGGTAAAGCAATTTTTCTTCATCCCGCTCTTTATTTTCAAAATTTTTGAGATTTTTTTTTAAAATTTGAGAGCATGATTAATTACTTGTGGAAAGAGCTTAAATAATATCTACCCTCCATAGAGATGAAAGCTAGTTACATTATGAAACTTTAACAAATAAACTTGGAGAGCATTATGTTTTCTCATGTATGAACAAGTGCAGGGTATGAACATTGAAGGGCAATACTGATATCCATTGAAGGCTTACTCGAGGACGAGCAAGGTTTAAGCATGGGGGTATGTTGACGGTCGATTTCAGTCAACCAAGAGCACTTGTTACACTTTGGTTTGAGCTTTGAATTATAACTAACCCGCCACTAGGCATACTAATGATGTAACAAGTTCACACTTGCATGTGGTTTTTGGAGTATGTTGTTTACGCAGGAATTCAGTACCTAAATGAGGACTTCCGGGTAAAGTTCATCAAGCAATTTATGAGAAGATCACGAAGCCCGGCAAGTCAAGACACGAAGTGAACATGACTGCAAATGACCCAAGGACCAAAGCATGAAGATGTGAAACTCTGAGGACCTAAAAAGAAGATGCGGGAGTTTGCGCGCCAAGCACCCTTATCTAAACCGCGGGGAAAATGATGTCAAGGACCCACATGCACTTCGGCAAATATTCAAGAAAGTGCAAGAAGTTTCGAGAAGAAAATCGGAGCTGAACTGGGCTAGAAAGGGCCTGGGCCGGCCGGCCCATGCCGATCGGCCCACCCCCTTCCGGCACCGGTTCGGCCTCCCCTTTGACCTACACGCTCCTCGGCTTATTTATATCTCCTGCCTCCGACGGCCGCCTGATCCATCCATCGATCCATTCATCACAACTCGGCGAAACCTAGAAGCAAGCACCGGAGGGAGATGACGGCGGTCGTGAGCTCTCGAGGTTGTCTAGGAGATGGCCTAGGCCGACCCTAGCCGCCATGCGTGGTTGTGCCATGGCAGAGTTCCGGAGCTACACGTTCATCATCATAGGTATGGCCTCGGTGGTGATGGTGTAATGCATACTTTCATGTGAGTAATGATGATCTTGGCATCCGATCTATTAGCGATTCCATGTCTCCGTTTATACTTTTTACCTATCGTGAATGTGATTTGATCCTTAGTCTAATGCAAGGTTAGACTATATAGCATGCTCTATGTAATCGTGGTGATTAGGTTTAGCATGTCGACCCTTCATGATTCGTAGACACGTTCATGTTTGAGCGTGCCCCCAGATCCCTTGCTTCATTAAGGGAGCATCGTGACAGGGTGATTTCCCCTGAAAGAGCGGATGTCTTCGGGAGGTAGGCCGGAGGTAGGAGTTTAAGGATGCTAGTAGATGAGATGCTCGATTCGTTGCTCATTTGCCGGAGCTACAACTAGAAGGCGCTAGGATTAGTTGTCCCCTTGGTGGCGCTTTACCTTGCCTATGTTCGTGAATGTGATCAACCTTGTGCTATAATATACATATCTCTTAGGTTTATCTTTGTATGCAATCAACACTTAATGTTAGGTTAGTTTGACTAGACAAGGTAGAGAACCTTAGCGGTTTGCTTCCGATCCTTGGATTAACAAACCTTGGGGACCCTCCATGGTGAAAAAGGTACCATCTCACCCATACGCTTGCGGTGAACTTCAACACAGTTTTGAACCGTCAACAATTTGTCAAGAAGATGGACAAGGGTGAGAATAAGACGATGAACACCACCATCAAGAGCTCTCTCATCTACACCAAGCCCAACCGCAAGAACAAGATCAAGAGCAACTCCTATGTCATCAAGAAGAAGGCTAATGGCAAGGTGGTTGCACACAAGGTTAGGAAGATGAAGGAGTGGGGTTGGAACCAACCCATTTGGGTGCCCAAGGAAGTCATCACCAACATGAAGGGGCCTCAAATGGTTAGGGTTCCTAAAGCCACGTGAAGGCTATAAGTACGGTGTTGACGGCTGTTAAGTGCTACTTTTACACCGTCAATACCTGCATAATATAATGATAAAAGAATCATCAACACTAGAATAGGGCTTGATACTGATGATTTCCACAAGTGTTAGTGTTTCTAGCTTTTGTTGCAGGATACACCGAATTGTGTGCCAATTGGTACAATTGAGAGCAAGTGATCCAATGGCTATTAAAGGACGTCATCATAAACAACCTCAAATGACAATTTAATATGCACCATTACGACGGGCTTGTCAAGACGATCGAAATGGATATATCATTTGTCTACTTCTGAGTCCGGATGAAAGAGATATGCACAAGACAAGATCACCATCTTGATATCATGTGGGCCCGGTGGGACCCACACCAGACCACGTGGCGACGTGTTACCACGTTGGATGCCATGTGTCCATGACACATCACCGATCCAAGGAAACACACCTTCGACCAATCAGGAGCCAGTACGCAGATTCAAGGGCCCACATCCCCACGGAAACAAGCTAAAAACACCGCATACACACCCATACACGCCTGAGGACCCACCTAGCAGTCACCTGGACGAAAGGCAGCGCGAGGGGAGCTACCTGGGGGTCGGCCGACCCCCAGGTCAGCCGACCCCACTTTGTCGCCCCTCGTGTCGCCCTTCCACGTGTCGGCTTGTCGTGACGAACCAAAGGCGGTGCCAGGTGCTTGCCCGAATATTCCTCCGGGATCCTGCAGCTCCTTCTCATGGAAGATACACCAACTTGGTCCCCACTCCTCTTCACCACGTGTCACCACCCTATTGGTGGCACCCATGGCAGCCAAGGGGGCTCCTCCTACTCTCCTTGGCCTATAAATAGAAGGGGAGGGGGCTAGAATGAGGACACACAACTCCTCTCCTCCTCTCTCATTTTCTCTCTTGAGAGGAGAGGCTCTCCTCTCCTCCTTCTAGAGTGTAAGTGTGGAGTAGTTGAATAGATCAAAGCTAGGGAGAGAGTGAAAGGGATGTACCTCTATGGATGTTCATTTTTCAATTAGAGTAAAGTGAGTATTTCTGCATTTTCTATTTAGACCAAAGTGCAAGTGATATGTTCTTGTGTTCTTCACCTGTTCATCATTTAGAGGCACGTGTTCTTCACGAACACGCTCCCTTGATCTAGTTGATTAGGTGCACAAGTTTGTATCCCGTTTGTATGACTAGTCTTTAAGAATAAAGTGGATGTGCTTGCATGCTCTAATTAGAATAAAGTGCATTCGTGATTCCTTTCTAATAGTTTGTGCTAGGTTGCATGAGTAGTTTTTTTCCTCTACTAGTGCGTAGATCCTGGGTTTATGCGTTCGTCTGTTGCAAGTCGTTCGTATACGTTGGAAGCACAGTACGAGCCCAAGTGCTCTCTTGCATGCCTTTAGTATAAGCTAGTAGTTCTGTAGTTGGGTGAGATCAGTTCTCTTCCGTGGTCGTAGCTCTATTAGTACAGAGTGCCGTAGTCCGTTGGCTACGACAGTAACCACAGCGTAGACATTGTGTCACGCTACCGGATATCATTCGTTCGGCTTATCCCAAGGTTAGGTAGAGGTAGTCCAGGTGGTGGTGACAGCCCGTCTGGCCCTCGTTGATCCTCCGTAGCTGGATATAGTCAGAGCTCCGTTCCACATAGATCCGCGTGGTGGAGTCGCCTGTTAAGTCGGGGCTATCGGTAACCTAAGCCAAGTTCTATCTAGAGATCGACCTTTAATCCCACCTATAGAGCTATCTTTAGGAATCCTCTCTATCCTTGCCTTTTATCTGGGTGTGTCCTTGGACTGACTAGTACGGAGTTAGTACACACACGTTCCCTTGGATTCGATACCCTTGGAATACTCTGAGGTGAAAGCTACAATGGTATCCGTGCGCTTGCGAATTTATTTTGTGTGGTGCTAAAATACCCAACAATCTTTCTGGCGCCGTTGCCGGGGAACGGTTGCTGTATCTATCTTCGAACCTAGTGGTCCTCGTATTTATCTTTTTTTTCGTTTTCTTCTACCTTCACCCCTGTTACCCATCAGATATCCTTTTTGTTTCTTTCCTTCTACCTTTACCCCCGCTACCCATGGTGAAGCTTTCCTGTAAATGCATCACTACCCCTAGGGATGAGCTCCCAGAGCCACCACCTTCGGTGCGCCTTTTTCTCACATCTGGCTGTGAGCCTCTCCCTGCGACTATCGATGTCATTCGGTACACTATCTTCTCTGGTCTATCGAGCGAAAACCCATATGACCATCTTCGTGACTTCGAGAACTTGTGTTCCCTTACCTACACTATGGGTATGACGTTGGATACCTTCAAGTGGAAGTTGTTTCCGTACTCTCTTGTAGGAAAGGCGGAGCAATGGTACACATATACCGTAGGTAGCGCGAACGATAGTTGGGGAGAGCTTAGGGACAAGTTTTGTCTTGAGTTCTTTCCTCCATGCTTTACGGGAAGATATCCATTGTTTTCAACAAAAAGAGAAGGAAACGATAGACATGGCCTGGGCTAGATTTACACGCTTAGTGTATTATGGACCGCCCTTGTCGATACCTGATTCTCAGTTGCTTCGCAAATTTTATGATGGTCTCGACAAAAGGTATGTATGTCGTCTTGACTTCGGAAAGCCATTTCTTGAGAGGGAACCGGCTAAAGGTTGGAGTTTCCTGGATTCCTACTTCGAAGTCGATCCCAGATCCTACCTAGAGGAATCCAAGTCGAGCCATGAGAGTCCCTCAACATCCAAGTCCGAGTCTTCATCTTCCGAATCCCAAGACTTGTCTGTTGAGCCCTCTCTTGAACCCCGAACGCCAAAGGAAGAAGAAATTCAACATTCGGTGTTCACTTGCAAATTCGAGGATGACCCATCTAGAAATCCTTCAGACACCTCGAATTTTGTTGATGACCAATTAGGGGAGGAACCTCATTCTGTCCATGCCAATCATTCTAGAAATCTTTCGACAGAACCTTCCCTTAGGCCTGCGGTGCCTCATCGACCTCCTAATCCTCCTGACGAAGCATATCCTAAGGAGGCTATGAGAGAGGAATGGTCAGAAGGAGTGAAACGATTTTCCAAGGCAACTTGGAATAGCTCACCTTCTCTGGTTGTCCCTTGCTCCATTAGAGGCACTGTCATAGAGGCCCATTGTAACCCCATCATGGAGGTTAACATTTTGCCATGGCACTTAGCGGAAACTCTTTTGGGCAGAGTCCTGCTAGCACCATCCGACATGCTCCTTAAGACCTGTTCGTTTGGACGTGTTCTTGAATGTCGGGGGATCACAAGTGCCGTGCCGCTTATCATAGACGGGATCGAGGCTAGCTTAGACTTTCACAACTTCGATGTCCTTGATCTCGATCTTCTCCTAGGCTCCCCTCTAGAGCAGCTCTTCGATACATCTTTAGGGAGCCTAGATGATAAGCTTAAGGGAGTCGCTTCTGCCACTGCTACTCCTTGTCCGGGACATCCCATGGCAAGGCTTTCTCACCAGAAAAACCCGCTCGAGAAGATGACGCATACATCTCCGTTCACATCATCCGAGCCCATTCTCATTGAGGTTGTAGAATGTTCTACCCCTCATCAGGGTGGCTCGGGAGACTCTCTTCACCTTTGTGAAGGCGAACGATCGTCACCACTCTCGACCGAGTCTCAGCCTCTTCCCGCTGGCCCGTATCATGTTGCTTTCGATCATAATCGAGAGTCAACATTGAGATTCCACGATGACTCTCATGAGATGGAGAATTCATGGGCCATGGAACCTTCTGAGGCACTGACTCTGGAGTCCGGAGGAAAGGATTCCACACCCGAGCATGGTAGTTTCATTGTTGATTCACCATACAGACCATGCTCGCATCATGTCCCTCCAGAGTCAAACATGCTTAGTGCGCTAAGCACGCATGAGGGCTGCAACCACCTTATGGTCCTCTTTTCTAGAAAGTTCAGAGGGTTGGTTGTAGATGTATATGTCTATCATAAGCATATCAGATTTCATGTGTGCACTGTGGCACTAACCTTGCAGCTAAAGCCTCACTGATACATCAAGGATTGGTGGTGAGACGGGAATGACGCCACCAACGATAGCTGCAAGATGAAGTTCCCATGGTCGAGCTTATGACTTTAAATAAACAAAGCACTACCAGGAGATAGCCTGGATTAGCATAGGTTTTATTTCCCTTTTTCGAATAAAAGCGAGAACATGTTTTTAGGATAAGTTGTCCTTCGGGTATTTTTGGTCACTAACCTTTCAGGTGAAGATTGAAAAGAAAGATGGACATGTGATGCCTACGAACATGTGAGCCACATCAGCTGCAACACCTATATAAGCTTTGGTGAGGGAACATTTACAAAAGGAAGCTTGATCACCACACACTTGAGTTTTGTTGCCTAGAAATGCAAACTTCAAGTGTGGGGGAGGTATGTGAGCATCCTGAGTAAAGTTCCTCCTCTATCAAATCTTATCCTGGTGTGGTGATGATGTCAGCTCTTGCATCTTGCCCACTAGCTAGGTAAGTCCTGCTTTTGACATTAAACAAAGCCCTTCCGGGAGGTTCCCGAGGTTCACCGTCTTATGCTCATGCTTATGTCCCTTGTTGATGACAGCTTGATCATGCATGCATGTTTCCTTTATCTTTGTCCATATGCTCTGGTTTGAATGCTTATGTCCTGGATGTGCATTCATAGATTGTTTTAGATTAAGCATAGTGCTTAGGTTAAAACTATCTCCTTCAGTCAAAACAAGACATGGTGTCGAGTTTTGACTGATGAACCTTAGAGTTATATCCTCATAGATGCTGGTTGCATGTATGCTGACTAACCCCTGTAGAGAATTATCAAATTTGAATGGGTAAGTCGTTGAGCTAAATTCAAATGGGAAGGTGAGATGAGGTGTCAGATTCATGTTGCACATCATGCAAATGGGGTATATATGACCTCTCAAAGGTCCAAGGTAAGTATATTCCCCTTCGTATATAATGTGTAACCTTGGTCTAACCCTTCTTGAGTAAATGACATGGTGACAATAAAAAAAACAACAAAAATATTTGAATTTGAATAAAGGCTCTATGGTTCTCGAACCAGTAGAGTCCATCCTTTGTTTTCATCTGTCGTTTGAAGAACAGCACCAGATTCAACCACCAGTGTGGGGGAGTTCTCTCGAGCTCATCATTGACATATTCACTCGAGAACTCCCACACAGGCGCGGCACAACATCGACTACGCCTTCATGACAAGAGCAAGGTAAACTAGAGTGAGTCGGCCACCTTATGGTTAGCTGAATCACCACTGGTCTTCCTTGATCTCTTATCCTTCAGAAGCGATGGTATGTGCACCCTCTACCTCACTCTCCTTTATCCATGAGTTTGAATGAATTTCAATTCATATCCCTTATATCAAACTCAGTCGTTGGTGCTATGCTTGCTCTACATGATTCCTGTGGTTGGTTTATATATATTTTATTCCTTACTCATCATCTTGATGCTTGTGAACAAATATCATTATAGGGAACTCAGGCTCATCTAAGTAGTTGGCGTTTGAGATATGGTTTGATGATATGATCTTCGCTCTGAATGTCTGAGTGCTTGGGAATTTATTTGAAAAATCATAAAACCCCTTGCAAAGCTCCTCTTTGATATGCCACCGTCCCACCAAAGCCATATGATGTTATAGTTGAAAACCTTCTACTCATATGCTGCTTGTTCTTACTTTGAGCTTTGTCAAATCTTGTGACCCTTGTGAGAATTCTTTTCATTACTCTCATGATCAAGATTCATGTGCACACCACCTACTTCCCCTTGCTATGCTTCTACACTAGAAGTTAGCATTGTACCATTCATCCATTCCGTGAAAATAAAACTCCATATGTGGTGTGACCTCTCCCTCCAAAAGTATCCTTCAAAAAGAGACATGGGCTATGAAAAAAAAAGAGAGAAGAAAAAAAAGAGAAAAGAGAAAAGACATGCTCAAAAAGCATGGTGAAAAAAAAGAGGAAAGAAAGAATAGCCCATGTCCAAAATAAAGGAGAAAAAGGAGAGAGATGGTCATGCAAGAAGGAGTTTCATAACTTAGATGGTAATAACTAGTATCCATTCCGGGGCTAGTGTCCACATTACCATCTACCAACTCTCATCATACATGTATGGTAATATCTAGCACCCATTCCGGGCCTAGTATCCACCTTACCATACTCATCATATCCATACACGTGCACATCTTGATCTGATGGTATGATTTGAGTTTTCTCTGTGGATCCAGTTTTTGACTTTGCAATATATGTGATGCAAGTATGCTTTATCCTTTATCCTACCCTGAGCTCCACATATAGCCATCATTAGAAGTAGGATGAAGAAAAGCAATCTGATGCCTTGGTGAGGACATATATACATTGAGCGATCTGAGAGAATCAAATGAGGAGCTAAGCAAGGTTTTGTTTTGAAAATTTATTGTAAAACCCCAAGTTACTTAACATGATGAGCAAGAGTGATTTGATTCATAACCATTCCATTCCTCAACTACCCAAGATAGCATGATAGACACTTCAGAGTTCACAAGTACAAGGTATGGTTTGGAATATCTCTTTTGCTCGCTCCATACCTTTGGATATCATGTCTCACCTTGATCTGACTCCCTTTACTCGGGACGAGCAAAGGTCAAGTGTGGGGGTGTTGTTGACGGCTGTTAAGTGCTACTTTTACACCGTCAAAACCTACATAATATAATAATAAAAGGATCATCAACACTAGAATAGGGCTTGATACTGATGATTTCCACAAGTGTTGGTGTTTCTAGCTTTTGTTGCAGGATGCACCGAATTGCGTGCCAATTGGTACAATTGAGAGCAAGTGATCCAATGGCTATTAAAGGACGTCATCATAAACAACCTCAAATGACAAATTGGTCTGCACCATTGCGACGGGCTCGTCAAGACGATCGACATGGATATATCATTTGTCTACTTCTGAGTCCGGATGAAAGAGATATGCACAAGACAAGATCACCATCTTGATATCATGTGGGCCCGGTGCGACCCACACCAGACCACGTGGCGACGTGTTGCCACGTTGGATGCCATGTGTCCATGACACATCACTGATCCAAGGAAACAAACCTTCAACCAATCAGGAGCCAGTACGTGGATTCAAGGGCCCACATCCCCACGGAAACGAGCTAAAAACACCGCATACAGACCCATACACGCCTGAGGACCCACCTAGCAGTCACATGGACGAAAGGCGGTGCGAGGGGAGCTACCTGGGGGTCGGCCGACCCCCCAGGTTGGCCGACCCCACTTTGTCGCCCCTCATGTCGCCCTTCCACATGTCGGCTTGTCGTGACGAACCAAAGACGGTGCAAGTGCTTGCCCGAATATTCCTCCGGGATCCTGCAGCTCCTTCTCATGGAAGATACACCAACTTGGCCCCCACTCCTCTTCGCCACGTGTCACCACCCTATTGGTGGCGCCCATGGCAGCCAAGGGGGCTCCTCCTACTCTCCTTGGCCTATAAATAGAAGGGGAGGGGGCTAGAATGAGGACACACAACTCCTCTCCTCCTCTCTCATTTTCTCTCTTGAGAGGAGAGGCTCTCCTCTCCTCCTTCTAGAGTGTAAGTGTGGAGTAGTTGAATAGATCAAAGCTAGGGAGAGAGTGAAAGGGATGGACCTCTATGGATGCTCATTCTTCAATTAGAGTAAAGTGAGTATTTCTGCATTTTCTATTTAGACCAAAGTGCAAGTGATATGTTCTTGTGTTCTTCACCTGTTCATCATTTAGAGGCACGTGTTCTTCACGAACACGCTCCCTCGATCTAGTTGATTAGGTGCACAAGTTTGTATCCCGTTTGTATGACTAGTCTTTTAGAATAAAGTGGATGTGCTTGCATGCTCTAATTAGAATAAAGTGCATTCGTGATTCCTTTCTAATAGTTTGTGCTAGGTTGCATGAGTAGTCTTTTTCCTCTACTAGTGCGTAGATCCTGGGTTTATGCGTTCATCTGTTGCAAGTCGTTCGTATACGTTGGAAGCACAGTACGAGCCCAAGTGCTCTCTTGCATGCCTTTAGTATAAGCTAGTAGTTCTGTAGTTGGTTGAGATCAGTTCTCTTCTGTGGTCGTAGCTCTATTAGTACAGAGTGTCGTAGTCCGTTGGCTACGACAGTAACCACAATGTAGACATTGTGTCACGCTACCGGTTATCATTCGTTTGGCTTATCCCAAGGTTAGGTAGAGGCAGTCCAGGTGGTGGTGACAGCCCGTCTGGCCCTCGTTGATCCTCCGCAGCTGGATATAGTCAGAGCTCCGTTCCACATAGATCCGCGTGCCGGAGTCGCCTGTTAAGTCTGGACTATCGGTACCCTAAGCCAAGTTCTATCTAGAGATCGACCTTTAATCCCAGCTATAGAGCTATCTTTAGGAATCCTCTCTATCCTTGCCTTTTATCTGGGTGTGTCCTTGGACTAACTAGTACGGAGTTAGTACACACACGTTCCCTTGGATTCGATACCCCTGGAATACTCTGAGGTGAAAGCTACAACGGTATCCGTGCGCTTGCGGATTTATTTCGTGTGGTGCTAAAATACCCAACATACGGCGACTTGGGAGGCTTGGCACAAAGAAGAAGTGAAGATTCAAGTCTAGAAGCCAAGCTTGCAAGATTGGACATGTGTTGCCCAAGCTCCCCGGTTAAGGTAATGGAAACTAAAACTCTTCTCATGTATCATTGTAGCTCCATTGCCTTGATTAAGTTGCATTTGTTGCTATGCCTAGTTATTTACATATGGTAGGTTGCTTGTGTCAAGTGCTAACCCACGAGCAACCTACATGGTTTGATTAGTGTGTAGGAAATCTACACTTGTTTCTTTCATGATGCATGTTTTCATATATATCTCTTTGCATCAAGAGCAAGCTATAGGGTTAGCTTCCCTCTTTGTTGTCATAAACAATGTGCATACATTTGATTGGTGATTCAAACACTAAATGCACACATTTAGAGGGAGCTCATCTTGTGGTTTGTTTGTGGGACTAACATCATTTCAAGCTTATCTTGTGTAGTCCCTTGATGACGCGTTCCGGTGCGGTATTTCATTCTAAGAGAATGCTATTTCACTCTAAATGTGATCTAACATCTCTAAGAGAGTGAATATAGCAATATAAGCTTCATGATATTGATTCATGTCCTTGCGAGCTTATGTCTCTATATAAGTTCAAAGGCAATGAACTCATACATTCCTAATCCTTGTGGTACCCCAAGTGTCTTCTTTGCAAGCTTCTTCCAAGTGATGCCATCTCTAAATGATATCATTTCCAAGTGGCTTATCTCAACATGGTGCCAACAAGGTAGAGAGGAGAACCCCCCCGGAGGTATGAAATGCTCAAAATCTACAAGTGGTAATATTACAAGAACTCTCTTGTCTTATCTCTTGTCTTTTAAAGCCACCTCCTTGCATGATGTGCTCTAAGCTTCCTTGTCCTACAAATATTTGTAGTTGTGCACTTGATTTTCACACTATCATTTTGTGCACACACTTAGGTGGAGCTTAGTTTGTATCATGCTAGTCTCATGAGCTTGTGACCCACCTTAGTTATTCGCACATGTGGTATCTTCATTGATATCATACATATGAATCATGGTTCATGCGGCTTTCTCCCTTGTATTTAACATTTCTCTTTGAGCTATGATTGCTAGGACTTGCTAAATTTCCTTTGGAGACCCTTTGTTTTGGACACTTTTTGGAGATTTTATTCCAAAGGGGGAGAATTTGGAGCCAAAGCAAGCTATGTGTTTCCAAAGAGGGAAGAAGCAAGCTATGTGTGAACATAGGAAGAGAAGATCATGGAAGAGGGAGAACACATCTAGGGGGAGTTGGATGATGGTAAGCATCCAAGCAAGTGTAAGTGGTTCAATTTTGTTAATTTTTGCAAATTTATGCTTGCTTTGATTGTGTTGTCATAAATCACCAAAAAGGGGGAGATTGTAGCGAACATGGTCTCATACGCCATTTGTTCAAGTTTGATTTGGGTGATTAATGACAACATGATCAATGGGACTAACCATATTGTTGAGCATGTCTTTGTAGACATTTCTAGGTCTCATAGATGCAAAAATACTACATGCCAAAATGAGAAGATAGTATATATTTTGAGGCAAAACCGACAAGAAGAAAAAGAAGAACAGAGCACCGTCGGATGAACCGACGGTACATAGGAAGCAAGCGTCGGTGCAAGCAACAGATGAAATGGTACACTGCGTAAAGACATGAGTTAACTTGAAGAGCATCGGATGAACCGACGGTGGGTTTTCTAGTTGCACCGGATGATTGCCAGAGAAAAAGCGGCTGAGACAGGGGCGCCGGATGAACCGACGGAGGAAGCAACGGTTCATCCGATGGCTTCAAAAATGCTAACAGAAAGGTTTTGGCGCGGAATCCTTCAGCACCGGATGAACCGACGGTCAGCGGAGGAGCGTCGGTCGAAGCGTCAGATGAAGTATGTCAGCGGGATGCAACGGCTATGATGACGTGGAGGGACACCAGATGAACCGCTGCCTTGGAAAAATATAGCGTCGGTTCTGTTGACACTCAAATTTGGCAAAAGCCGACTCAGGCCAGGCAGGCCGGTCAGACCGGGTCCCCAGGGCGGTCTAACCGGGGTTCACTGTAGCTGGTCCGGCACGTAGGTGCCAGGCGGTCTAACCGCCCCCCAGGGGCGGTCTAACCGGGTCTCCCCGATTTCAGGTAGAATTAGGAGTTTAGCTTGATTCCGAGTTGTAAAGCATTGTTTGCAAGGCAAGTCCTCCCACCCTATAAATATAAAGGGTCGTGGCCGATTGAGAGGGATCATCCAATCGTCATTATCAATTTTACCTTTATTTTCTCCAAACCCTAACTTTTCCAACCCCTATTGCTCTCCTCCTTCGTCTCCACGACGGTTGAGGGAGTTCTGAGTGGCCTGCCGATCTCAGGACAACCCTAGGCGCACTGTTCCTGACGGGGTCCTTCCTGGAGCAGCGAATCTAGGTTTTCGACGTCTCTCCTATCCAAGGCGGTTAGACCGGCCCCCTAGGGCGGTTAGACCGGCCCGTGCTGGGAGATTCGCCGAGGTGATTTCCGTCGACCGCGCGAACTAGCGCATTCGTGTGTTCGACCGTAAAAAGTGTCAACACACTTTTGGCGACTCCGCTGGGGATAGATCTGGTTTTTACAACTGATCTTTCGATCTTTGCATGGGATCACAGTGCGATCTTGACAAGAACAACGTGATCATGGTGAATATCGAGGAACTCAGCGAGGAAGACCAGAGGAAGTACACGGAGCTGCAAGAGTACATCAAGCAGCAATTCCTCTCTGGCGCCAAGAAGGATCGTTCAGGCAAGGTGACTTTCACTCAAGATTTTGAGTTGTCGGCGATCAAGCTGAACAAAGACAAGGTTGAGGTAATACCCACTGTAAGTCAAACACCAACACCTCCTCCTGATCTAGTTACGCAATTATCTGCTATTACTGATAGATTTGAACGTGCATTTAACGATCAGAGTAGTTTGGTTGCTAGTGTTGTTACTCGCCTTGAAAAAATAGAGGGTAAGCGTGTTATTAATATATCTGATGATGGCATCCCTCAAGTAGATTCACAAGGGGTTCTGCATCAAGCCACGTCGGCAGCACTAGAAGCTTGACTTGAAGTTCCTATGTATGGTATGCCGACGGGGTTTTATCCGGGACAGTCACCATTACCCAAGCCGACCCCGGTTAGACCGCCCCCCCAGGCCGGTTCAACCGCCCTGTCTGGCCAGATGGTTATGGTCCCGGATCAGCCGTTGCCTTTGTCGGTTGTGCCTAGTACATTGGTTCAGAGTCAGAATAATTCTTATGGTACTGTTCCACCAATGTATAGCACAGTAGCTCACACATCGCCACCTATTCCTAACGTTGCTTCATCTTATGGTGTGCCTAATGATGTGTTTACCGACTTGCATCGCATGCAAAATCCTAATCAACCCCCTGTGAGTAACATAAGAACAGCTACAATGCAATCTCAGTTAGCTGCTAGGAATGAATTGGCTCAATTTAAGGAAGAGATAGCTAACATGATGAAAAATAAGCTCGACGTTGATATGGGTAATACTAGGTTGTATCAAAAACCATATAGGGCCGATTTTGATTATGTGGCTTTTCCCCCTGGTTGGCGTATGCCCGATTTTGTTAAATTTAGTGGTGATGATAACCGTACAACCTGGGAACATATTAGCCAATATACTGCTCAACTAGGTGAAGCTGGTACCTTTAATTCCTTAAAAGTTCGCTTATTTTCATTATCTTTAACTGGTACCGCTTTTGCTTGGTTCTCTTCATTAGCTCCCAACTCTATTGATTCTTGGGATCAATTAGAGCAAAAGTTTCATGACCACTTCTTTAGTGGGAGCTACCAATTAAAATTGACAGATTTAACATCAGTTAGGCAAAGTAAAGAGGAGTCGGTTTCCGATTACCTTAAGCGCTTTAAAGAAGTTAAAAACCGTTGCTTTAATTTGTCTCTAACTGATTCTGACCTTGCTGATCTAGCTGCTAGAGGATTAAGACCTGCTATTAGAGATAGATTAGAGGGTGTAGAATTTCATACTCTTGCTAATGTGCTTGTTAGAGGTATGGCACAAGAATTAAAACTAAATAAGGAAAAAGAACACTCTAAGCCTTGTCGGTCTAATGTGCATATGATTCCGATAGTTCAGACGACGAGAATGAAGTGTATGTTGCTGAATTTGTGTGGCCTTCAAAATCTAAAGCTAGTTCTTGTGCATCTCTTAAGCCGGCTACTAAAGGTCGGCAAGAAGAACTAAAATTTACTTTTGATGTTTCTAAATGCGATCGTATCTTTGATGAATTACTTAAGCTTGGAAACATTAAAATTTCTCATACTATGCCTCCACTTGATGAAATTAAACGACGTGCATATTGTAAGTTTCATAATTCTTATTCTCATGCTACTAACGATTGCAATGTGTTTCGTCGTCAGATTCAATCGGCCATTAACGAAGGTCGTTTGATGCTTCATGAGATGCAAGTGGATAAGCAACCTTTTCCCGTCAATACCATGGAGTTGCAGCAGCCCAAGGTCTTGGTTCGGCCGCATCAAGCCGAAGCTACTAAGGGCAAGAACGTGATGGTCGGGGAAGCTAAGCCCGATTTGAGGGGAAAAGAGTTGACAAGAGAAGTGGCATATGAAAAGACCCCTGATGGCAGAGAGACTTTCAAGATCACTGTCAAAGCTTCTGGACATGGGGGGCAAGGATCGTCCACGCCATCTGGTCAGCAAACAACCGAGCCTGTCCTAGACAGGGCGGTTAGACCAGGGGTACAGGGCGGTCAGACCGCCCCTGCACATGGCCGCCCAAAGATGCTTATTCCGAAGCGGCTAGAAATTGGAAACTGGAAGCTTAACGTGGCAAAGAATCAGGGAAGTATTCCAAAGCCAAAGGTCACGTTTGATATGCTATTTGACAAGTACTCTAAACAAAAGGCCGTTACAAGCGATCGGCCGGTAAAGAAAAGGATGAGATCACCTCCACATCAAGAGAGGCCATCGTCGCCTCCCAGAGCAGCTATCAGGTTCAGAGGTGAATCATCTCAGAGGCAACACTTTACTCCAAATTGGGCTCCTTCAAGTTCAAATCCGCCTCGTCCAATCTACGATGACAATGGGGTAATGTGGGTGCCATACCAGCAATCCTTCCATCCTGGATGGGGAGGACCAAGGAGACCAGCGCTGGATCGAATCTCAAGGCATACACAGGATCGCTGGATTCCACGACAGTTTGGGCAGGGTCATCAGGCTGACCCGGTTAAACCGCCCCCTGCAGGCGGTCAGACCGCCCTACCCAGGAAAGCGCAACTTCCTCTGAAAAAGGTGTACAAGCCCAAGATCAGAGAGGAGGAGGTTCAGAAGATGGACATCGACCCAGAGAGGACTACAAGTCTTGACATCATTCAGATTGGGACGATGGATGTTCCCATTGAGAAAAGTGGCAAAAGACCGCTTGTGCTAAACAATCAGGTTGTGACATCCACTCAAAAGGGATCTGTTGCTGCAAATGATCATGAGGCCAGCGGTAGTAAGTCTCGTCCGGAATACTTCTTGCCAAGATGGTGTCCTCCCGGTCTAACTCATACTCAAAGGTGGAAGCTTCAACGATTGAGGCTACGTGAGAAGAAGGAGAAGGAGCTGGAGAAGCAGAGGGACGAGGTTTTCAACAGCTACAGGCCCATGGTGCCACAGGGGAAGGAGTGGAGAATCAAGACAGTGCCCCAGACAGAGGCGGTCAAACCGCCAGAGGGGGCGGTTCAACCGCCTCAGGCAGTTAGACCGGCTGACCAGGCGGTCAGACCGGGTTCTCCAGAAAAGCCGCCCGGCTTCGCTTCTTCGGTCCCCATGACTTGTGATGACAAGGTGTCGTCGGTCCCTACTCCAGAGGACGACGAAGAGCTTGTGGACTACAGTTCTTCTCCAGAGCGGATGAACCTTGAGATCAATGTGGTTCATTTGTTTGTTGATGGTTCAGTGCCTACGGAGGAGGACTTCGCTCATCTTGACTTTGGGCCTAAAGATGCTATATTTCAAAAGCCCAAGGACACTGATAATCATCTGAAGGCTTTGTACATGAAGGGTCACATCAATGGGAAGCCTATCTCTCGGATGCTGGTGGATGGAGGTGCGATTGTCAACTTGATGCCGTATTCTCTGTTCAAGAAGCTTGGAGGTTCAGATGAGGAGCTGATCAAGACCAACATGACCGTCAGTGGAGTTGGAGGAGGCGAGTCGATAGGAGCTAAAGGTGTGATCTCCATGGAGCTCACTATTGGAAGCAAGACGCTCGCCACGGCTTTCTTCGTCGCTGAGACACAAGGTAACTTCAGTCTTATCCTTGGTCGTGATTGGATTCATGCAAATAAATGCGTTCCTTCTACCTTGCACCAAATTTTAATACAATGGGTAGATGATGAGGTAGAAGTAGTGCATGGTGATAGTTCTGCTTGTGTAGCTGTAGCTGATAGTCATTCTATAGGTGTGCATGATGATGTAAAATGTCTATCTGGCTTAGATTTGTCTAATTATGAGTTTGTAAGATGTTCCAACGATGGCTTCATCCCTGCTGTCATAAAGCCGTTTGATAATCGGCTAAACCACTTCATGTGACTCGATGAGTTCAACAAAAGAATGGTTGCAACAGAGGATCGATCACTATCGGGCGCATAAGACCGATACGTGTGAAGCTATTGAGGATCTTGATGATTTGGGCAAGTTAGGACAAGGGTTTACGTCGGCTGATCCTCTTGAGGAGGTAGATATTGGTGATGGTACTGTACCTAGGCCGACATTTGTAAACAAGAATCTTGATCCTACATTCAAGCTTGAATTAATAAAGTTGTTAAAGGAGTATGTCGACTGCTTTGCTTGGAATTATAACGAGATGCCTGGTTTAAGTCGTGTTTTAGTAGAACATAGATTACCTATTAAACCTGGTTTTAAGCCTTATAAACAACCTCGTAGGGATTTTAATCCTAATATTTATGACCGAGTGAAAGAAGAAATCAATCGGTTGCTTGATGCTAAGTTTATTAGGCCCTGTCGATATGCTGATTGGATCTCTAACATTGTGCCTGTTGAGAAAAAAGGAACAAAGAAACTTCGTATTTGCATTGATTTTAGAGATCTTAATAAAGCTACTTCTAAAGATGAATATCCTATGCCTATAGCCGACTTTCTTGTTAATTCTGCATCTGGACATAGAGTGCTTAGCTTTCTTGATGGTAATGCTGGTAACAATCAAATTTTTATGGCCGAAGAGGATATCTCCAAAACGGCTTTCATATGTCCAGGATTTGTAGGCTTGTTTGAGTGGATAGTCATGACTTTTGGTTTGAAAAATGCTGGTGCTACTTATCAAAGGGCTATGAACTTGATTTTTCATGACTTGCTTAGTATTATCGTAGAAGTTTATATCGATGATATTGTTGTTAAATCGGCTGGTCTAGGTTCTCATTTAGCCGATTTAAGACTTGCATTTGAAAAGATGCGTCGGTATGGTTTAAAGATGAATCCACTCAAATGTGCCTTTGGAGTGTCGGCTGGCAAGTTTTTGGGTTTCATTGTGCATGAGAAAGGTGTGGAGATTGATCCTAAAAAGATTGAGTCAATTAAAAAGGTTCAAGCTCCTACTTGTAAAAAAGAGTTGCAGAGATTCTTGGGCAAGGTTAATTACTTGAGGCGATTCATTTGTAACTTGTCCGGGAAGGTTGATGCTTTTACTCCTTTGCTTCGGTTAAAAAGTGGAGCTGAGTTCACTTGGGGGGCAAAACAACAAGAAGCTTTTGATGAGATTAAGAGTTACTTGACTTCACCGCCTGTTCTTCAAGCGCCTAAGAGTGGTGTTCCATTCCGGTTATATATTGCGGCGGAGTCAAGTGTAATTGGAGCTGTTTTGACTCAAGAGACCGATGGCAAGGAGTATGTTGTTGCTTATGAGAGTAGAAGATTACTAGACGCCGAAACGAGGTACACCTTTATTGAAAAGCTTTGTCTATCTTTATATTATGCTTGTACCAAGTTAAGGCATTATCTATTGTCTAGTACTTGTTATGTTGCATGCCAAACCGACATAATTAAATACATGTTGCAAAAACCTATTCTAAGTGGTAGAGTCGGCAAGTGGGCTTATGCTCTTGTTGAATATGATTTGCGTTGTGAACCTATTGGATCAATGAGAGGTCAAATAGTAGCCGACTTTATTGTTCAACATAGAATTGATAAGCAACTTGATTTAGATGTCGGTTATGTAACTTTTACTCCATGGAAATTACATTTTGATGGATCGGCTTGTAGAAGTGGTTGTGGTGTTGGGATTATTATTATTTCACCTAGTGGAGCTATTTTTGAAGCCCTTAGCCAGTTGGATCATAAATGTACTAATAATCAAATTGAGTATGAAGCTCTCTTGTTTGGATTGCAAATCTTACATGACATGGGAGTGAAACATGTAGAACCTTATGGTGATTCTTTACTAGTGGTACAACAGGTATCTAAGGTATGTCAATGTCTAAATGGTTCTTTAAATGCTTATCTTGATAAATGTTTGGACATCATATCTTGTATGGATGAATTTATGATCTATCATGTACCACGGGAGGAGAATCCGAAGGCTAACGCTTTGGCTCAGCAAGCATCTGGTTATAGTGTCCAGAAAAGAAATTTTCAGGAATGAAAACCGATGTTTAGCGAAGTCGAGGGTTACATTCTGGAGAAGCCGGTTCAACCGCCCCCTCCGACCGGTCAGACCGGGTACCCCGGTCAGACCGCCCCCTCGGGTCGGTCAGACCGCCCCTCGGGGGGCAACCCTACTTCGGCCACCGTTTCTTCCAAAACTGTTGAGGACGAAGTGGAGGATTGGAGAACGCCTCTGATTAAATATTTACAGGATCCTAAAAGTATAAATGACAGAAAAGTCCGACGGTGGGCGCTTAAGTTTATTCTGGATAATGATGAGTTATATCGTCGGACGGCAGATGATTTGCTTTTGAAGTGCTTGGGTCCTGATCAAGCAAGATTGGCTATGGCAGAGGTGCATGAAGGAGTTTGTGGTACTCATCAATCGGCTCCTAAGATGAAGTGGCTCCTTAGGCGGGCTTGCTTTTATTGGCCTACTATGATAGCCGATTGTTTTAGGTACTACAAAAGGTGTGAAGAGTGTCAAAGGCACGGAGATGTTCAGTTAGTGCCTGCTGCGTTGATGCATCCGATTATCAAGCCTTGGCCATTCAGAGGTTGGGGATTGGATTTCATTGGCAAGATACATCCTCCGTCGACCAAAGGGCATTACTTTGTGATTGTGGCGACTGATTATTTTACCAAGTGGACTGAAGCAATTCCTCTCAAGAATATGACACACAAGGAGGTAATTGGGTTTATTACGGAGCATATCATACATAGGTTTGGTATTCCGCAAACTTTAACTACGGATCAAGGTACTTCATTTGTGGCTAAAGAGGTGCGTGATTTTGTCAATTCCTATGGTATTAAGTTGCTCAATTCATCTCCATATTATGCTCAAGCTAATAGTCAAGCCGAGTCTAGCAATAAAACTTTAGTTAAGCTCATTAAGAAGAAGATAGAAGACAATCCTAAAAGATGGCATGAGGTATTATCTGAAGCTTTATGGGCTCATCGCATCTCTAGACATGGGGCTACTAAAGTTACTCCTTTTGAGCTTGTGTATGGTCAAGAAGCCGTTTTACCCGTTGAGGTGAATCTAGGCGCATATAGACTTGCAAAGCAAAATGATCTTGATGTTGATACATATCATGCTTTGATGATGGATAACATTGATGAAGTGACCGACAAGCGTTTGGAGGCCTTGGAAGCAATTGAGAAGGACAAAAGGCGAGTTGCTAGAGCATATAACAAAAAGGTAAGAGCTAAGTCTTTTCAAGTAGGAGATTTGGTTTGGAAGACTATTTTGCCTATAGGATCCAAGAGCAACAAGTTTGGTAAATGGTCTCCGAGTTGGGAAGGTCCATACAAGATTGTGAGAGTTTGCTCCGGAAATTCTTATATGGTGGAATCTTTGCAAGGACAGCAGCTGCTCAGGGCGCTCAATGGAAGATATTTGAAGAAATTCTATCCAAGTGTATGGCAAGATGCTTGAAGGTTCATGGCCGGTTTCTATGAAAATCGCCCTTAGCATAAAAAAAATGGCCGACAACAGTTTTGTCGTCCTTAGGATTATTTTTTAGCACGCAAGCTTTACTAAAAAAATAGGGGGGCATGTGTTGACACTCAAATTTGGCAAAAGCCGACTCAGGCCAGGCAGGCCGGTCAGACCGGGTCCCCAGGGCGGTCTGACTGGGGTTCACTGTAGCCGGTCCGGCACGTAGGTGCCAGGCGGTCTAACCGCCCCCCAGGGGCGGTCTAACCGGGTCTCCCTGATTTCTGGTAGAATTAGGAGTTTAGCTTGATTCCGAGTTGTAAAGCATTGTTTGCAAGGCAAGTCCTCCCACCCTATAAATATAAAGGGTCGTGGCCGATTGAGAGGGATCATCCAATCGTCATTATCAATTTTACCTTTATTTTCTCCAAACCCTAACTTTTCCAACCCCTATTGCTCTCCTCCTTCGTCTCCACGGCGGTTGAGGGAGTTCTGAGTGGCCTGCCGATCTCAGGACAACCCTAGGCGCATTGTTCCTGATGGGGTCCTTCCCGGAGCAGCGAATCTAGGTTTTCGACGTCTCTCCTGTCCAAGGCGGTTAGACCGGCCCCCCAGGGCGGTTAGACCGGCCCGTGCTGGGAGATTCGCCGAGGTGATTTCCGTCGACCGCGCGAACTAGCGCATTCGTGTGTTCGACCGTAAAAAGCGTCAACAGGTTCATCTGATGGTGTGTGTTCTGCTAGCCGTTGAGCAACGGCTAGTTGGTCACCATGAGCTATTTATACCCCCTCCACTCACCCACTTGAAGATGCTGGTGTGTGTGGAAGTGCAGAATAGTTCAAAACACAGAGAAGATCATATCCAAGCCATGCAAGTGCTAAATTGCTCATCCATAGACTTGCACATGCTTTGTGTGTGTGCTTAGTGTTAGGCTTAGCTTAGAGCTGAGTGAGTTTAAGGTGTGCCTACCTTGTGGGGTGATTCTCGAGTGGATCAAGCTGTACAAGGTGCGCCAGAAGCCTTGGAGCCTAGGTGGCTCTCCGGTAAACGTCTTCGACCCTCCGGCTTGGTGTGGAGCGGCGAGGATACTTTGTGCGGGGGATGTGGAGACCCCCTTCCCTTGGTGGAGAAGCTCCTTAGTGGAGGCGGCATCAAGGTGACCAAGGGAGCTTGGCGAGAGCCTTTGTGGCAAGTCAAGTAGTGCTCTTGGGAGAGACTTGGTGACCGGGAAGCAATACTCTTGTGTGGAGTGCTTCAACAACGTGGACTAGGGGTGGCTTAGTGCCTACCGATACCACGGGATAAATCGCGAGTCAAGAGTTTGTTTCCTCTCCTCCCCCTTTACATTTCCGCATTACTCTCTTGCAATCCTTGTTTGCCTTTACTTTCATAGAGTAGTATCTTACTAGGGTTGGCTATAGGTTGCAAAATTTGTTTTGGGATGAGAGTTTCACACTAGAACAACCATAGTTGCACATCTAGATAGTATGTTCTAGTTTATGTTTTGAGCAAATAGTGATAACCCTAGGCTTAAGGTTTTAAGTTGCCTAATTCACCTCCTCTCCCTCTTAGGCTACGAGCATCCGATTCCTTACACATTGTCATCAAGCCTGACGGCAGCCTTGTGTTTAGCTCAGTGTAATGTCGTGAAATTTGCAGCGTAAGAGCTCTGTGGTATTATGTGCAAGTTCAATTTGTTTTTGCAAATAAGTTCAGTTTTACCTATAACTTGTGGCTTTGATCTTGCACGCTTAGTTTACACATAGCAAGATCCGCTAATTATGGGTCACGAAACAATGTATTCTTACTGCACACAATCACATCATCAAACATGAAATGGATCAAAACTTTGCCTTCTTTTCCTTTCTGAATTTTCTGTACATTTGTACTATACTATATACACATATGGAAAATTGTATCAAGATTGGCAAATCCTCAAAAACACGGAGGCCAATCACAGGATGTCAAGAGCAACAAGGAGTATCTATGAGCTAAGGATGTTTAGGAGAGAAACTCTACTCTGGACCAATATCCTGAACAGATGTCCTGCTCCGCTCTCAAGATCCCCAATGCTGCAATCTGTAGCGAACATGGCCACCATAGCCATTTGTTTGAGTATGATTTTGGTGATTCATGTGCATCACAATCATGGGACTAACAATATCGTCGAGCATGTCTTTGTAGACATTCTAGGTCTCATGGATACAACCACACACAATGCAAAGCAACGCAAAAGAAAGATATGAAGCCGGGACAAAGAGAGGAATGAATTGGACTTTCCCCATCAATAATTATTTTTGGATTGATCAAGTGGGAATGAATGCTACAGAATCATAAATATTATTTCACAAGCTTTCCATAGAGTCCAAGATCATCAAAATCGGAATCCGGAGTGAAAAGTTATGCCCAAAATAAGGTGTGCTGAAAATAGAGCATAGGATGATCCGACGCCCTAATATTTGTGAGTGCCGGATAAACTCCCGAGAAGAATAAAACAAGTGTACAAGCACCGGATGATATGGTGGTACCATAGGATGATTGCGTCGGTTCATCCGGTGGTTTGTAATTCACTAACAGAGAGGTTTTGGGGTGGAGCACACTAGCACCGGATGAACCTCTGCTAACACTGCCAGACCTGTCGGTCTTATTCAGTTCATCCGATGCTCAAAAATTGCTCAAATGCTCAGGATTCTTTTAGAATCTTGTGTAGAATTTCATAAACTTTCCAACGAGTACAAGCTCATCAAAAATGGAGTTCGGAGCTAAGAGATATGAGCAAAATACCGAAGGGCATGCTGCAGCACAGGATGATCCGACGCTACATAAAATGACAGTGTCGGTTCATCCGATGGTATATCGTAAGTAGCCGTTAGAGCAACGGCTATATTGATGTGCTGGGCTATTTATACCCCTTCTACTCTCCCATTTGAGGGGGTTGGATGGTGTGGAAGTGCAAAGGAGTCCAAGACACATAGAAGATCATATCCATGCCATCCAAGTGCTAAATTGCTCATCCATTGGCTTTGCACATGCTTAGAGTGTGTGTAGTGTTTGCTTAGGCTTAGAGCTGAGAGAGGTGCAAGGTGTTCTTGCCTTGTGAGGTGATTCTTGAGTGAATCAAGGTGTACAAGGTGTGCCGGAGCCTTGGGGCCTAAGTGGCTCTCCGGCAATCGTCTTCGACCCTCCGGCTTGGTGTGGTGCGGCGAAGACACTTTCTGCGGGGGACGTGGAGACCCCCTTCCCTTGGTGGAGAAGCTCCTTAGTGGAGGCGGCATCAAGGTGACCAAGGGAGCTTGGCAAGTGCCTTTGTGCCGAGCCTTTTGTGGCAAGTCAAGTGGTGCTCTTGGGAGAGACTTGGTGACCGGGAAGCAATACTCTTATGTAGAGTGCTTCAACAACGTGGACTAGGGGTGGCTTAGTGCCTACCGATACCACGGGATAAATCACGTGTCAAGAGTTTGCTTCCTCTCATCCCCCTTTACGTTTCCGCATTACTCTCTTGCAATCCTTGTTTGCCTTTACCTTCCTAGAGTAATCTTGCTAGGATTGGCTATAGGTTGCAAAACTTGTTTTGGGATGGGAGTTTCACACTAGAACAACCTTAGTTGCACATCTAGATAGCATGATCTAGTTTATGTTTTATGCAAAGTAGTGAAAGCCATAGGTTAAGTTTTTTAGTTGTCTAATTCACCCCTCCCCCTCTTAGGTTACGAGCATCTGATTCCTTACAAGTGGTATCAGAGCCGAGACTCACTTCCTTCACAAGGATACGCCAATTCGATTGGCAATTTGTGAAAACCGGCTCATTGGATCGGTTAGGCTTCACCGCCTAGTGAGTTGCTCTTTAGAGGAAAGGGGTGGATACCTTAGGTTTGGCTCCACATTTCGATGGCACGGGTTATTCTCATTGGAAGGTCCTCATGGAAGCTTATTTACAAGCTAAGGATCTTGATGTTTGGAGGGTCACCGATGAGGGTGTTAGAAATGGTACTAGGAAGGAGAAGCAATTTGATGTTATTGCAAAGAGTATCATTTTATCCTCTCTAGATGTAGGTGTTTTCAATAGAGTTTTTACTAGTGAAAATGCTCATGTGCTATGGAATACCATCAAGGAACAAAATGAGGATTCAAAAGAAGTAGCTAATGAACGCTACGGTTGTCTCCTTGAGGAATTCAATAGCTTTAAGCAACTTGAGAATGAAAATGCCGAATCTATGTACTCACGCCTAAATGTTCTTGTCAATGAGATCAATGCTTTAGGTGTGAAGAACATCACGGACATGAACATGAACCGCAAGATCCTTCAAAGTCTTCGGAAGCCCGATTATGACTTGGTAAAAGCTATCATCTATGAGAAGAAGCTTGAAGAGTTGAAGCCTTCTCAAATCTTGAGCAAGATCATGACACATGAATTTCAAATCATGCCCAAGTCTAAGAAAGCTTCCAAGGATGAGCTCAAGACAAAGGAAGAACCAAAAGTTGAGCTCAAGGCAATACCCCAAGAACCATCTTCTCCAACCGCAAGCCATGCTCTCTCAAGCCAACAAGAGAAGGAGTTGAGAAGAATGGCGATTCATGGAAGCTCAAGTGAAGACGATGATGGTGATGACGATAAAGGCTCCTCAAGTGATGAAGAGGTCGAGTCGATGGTTGCCATGTACGTGAAGAAGATCTTCAAGTATGTGAAGAAAGTCAACATGTACGGCTATAACATCCACTTGAGAGAAGGGCGTCATCATCAACATATCAAGTTCACCAAGATCAAGCGCAAGCCCAAGAAGAAGGTGGTCAAGGAGAAAAGGCCGAAGCAAGAAGCACTCACCGCCACCCGTGAGTGGATAAGTGGTGGAGAATCAAGTTCTTGTAGCTCAAGTGATGAATCAAGCAAGAACTTCACCACTCGCTTCATGCAAGGTCCCCTATCATCATCACACATGTGCCTTATGGCCCAAGGTATGGAAAGTAATGTGAGTGATGATGAATCCGATGCCACTTCAATTGATGATCTTGTTGAGCTAGTAAATGAGCAAAAAGGGATGCTAGAAAAACAAGCTAAAGAAATTAAAGAACTTAAAGCTCTCAATGATCTTAGTGCAACCCTTGCTACAAATTATGAACATTTGTTGTGCAAATTCAAATTGCTTAGCAAGGAGTGTGATGAGCTAAAATCTAAGCTTGAGAACATTGAAATTAAAACTAGTGATTCCTTTGAGCTCAATGAATCATCTATCCCTTGTGCAATTCCTATATCCAAGGTAGATGTTTCAATTTCTTGCATTGATTTAATTGATGAATCTTGCTCACCATCTTGCAATGAGAATGTTAAGATTATAAGCATGAAGAATGATGAGCTCAAATAAGAAGTAAAATGGCTCGGAGAGAAGTTGGTTAGCTTGATGGGCAAAGGCAAGAACAATAGAGAAAAAAGTAGAAGCCTCTCAAGACATGAAGAGCAACGTCCAACCTCCTCAAGATAACCGTGACGACATGGTGAAGAAGCTTGAGAAGGGATCAACCGTGACTTGCTACAAGTGTTATGAAGAAGGGCACAAGTTCTACAAATGCCCTCAATTCATCAAGAAGATGGACAAAGGTGAGAAGAAGAAGATGAACACCACCATCAAGAGCTCTCTCATCTACACCAAGCCCAACCGCAAGAACAAGATCAAGAGCGACTCCTATGTCATCAAGAAGAACGCTAATGGCAAGGTAGTTGCACACAAGATTGGGAAGATGAAGGAGTGGGGTTGGAACCAACCTATTTGGGTGCCCAAGGAAGTCATCACCAACATGAAGGGGCCTCAAATGGTTTGGGTTCCTAAGGCCATGTGAAGGCCATGTGTTCGGGGACTTGGGAGGCTTGGCACAAAGAAGAAGTGAAGATTCAAGTCTAGAAGCCAAGCTTGCAAGATTGGACATATGTTGCCCAAGCTCCCCGGTTAAGGTAATGGAAACTAACTCATCTCATGTACCATTGTAGCTCCATTGCCTTGTTTAGGTTGCATTTGTTGCTATGCCTAGTTGTTTACATATGGTAGGTTGCTTGTGTCATGTGCTAACCCATGAGCAACATACATGGTTTGATTAGTGTGTAGGAAAGTTACACTTGTTTCTTTCATGATGCATGTTTTCATATATATTTCTTTGCATCATGAGCAAGCTATAGGGTTGGCTTCCCTTTTTGTTGTCATAAACAATGTGCATACATTTGATTGGTGATTCAAACACTAAATGCACACATTTAGGGGGAGCTCATCCTATGGTTTGTTTGTGGGACTAACATTGTTTTAAGCCTATCTTGTGTAGTCCCTTGGTGACGCGTTCCGGTGCGGTGTTTTATTCTAAGAGAATGTTATTTCACTCTAAATGTGATCTAACATCTCTAATAGAGTGAATATAGCAATTTGAGCTTCATGCTATTGAGTCATGTCCTTGCGAGCTTATGTCTCTATATAAGTTCAAAGGTAATGAACTCATACATTCCTAATCCTTGTGGTACCCCAAGTGTCTTCTTTGCAAGCTTCTTTCAAAGTGGTGTCATCTCCAAGTGATATCATTTTCAAGTGGCTTATCTCAATGTGGTGCCAACAAGGTGGAGAGGAAAATCCCCCGGAGGTATGCAATGCTCAAAATCTACAAGTGGTAATGTTACAAGAACTCTCTTGTCTTATCTCTTATTATTTAAGCTACCTTCTTGCATGATTTGCTCTAAGCTTCCTTATCTTACAAGTGTTTGTAGTTGTGCACTTGATTTTCACACTATCTTTTTGTGCACACACTTAGGGGGAGTTTAGTTTGTATCATGCTAGTCTCATGAGCTTGTGATCCACCTTAGTTATCCACACATGTGGTATCTTCATTGATATCATACATATGGATCATGATTCATGCGGCTTTCTCCCTTGAATTTAACATTTCTCTTCGAGCTATGATTGCTAGGGCTTGCTAAATTTCCTTTGGATATCCTTTTGTGTTGGACACTTTTTGGAGATTTTATTCCAAAGGGGGAGAATTTGGAGCCAAAGCAAGCTAGTATTTCCTAAGTGGGAAGAAGCAAGCTATGTGTTAACATAGGAAGAGGAGATCATGAAAGAGCGAGAACACATCTAGGGGGAGCTGTGATGGTGAGCATCCAAGCAAGTTGTAAGTGGTTCAATTTTATAAATTTTTGCAAATTTATGCTTGCTTTGATTGTGTTGTCATAAATCACCAAAAAGGGGGAGATTGTAGCGAACATGGCCACCATAGCCATTTGTTCGAGTATGATTTTGGTGATTCATGTGCATCACAATCATGGGACTAACAATATCGTCGAGCATGTCTTTGTAGACATTCTAGGTCTCATGGATACAACCACACACAATGCAAAGCAACGCAAAAGAAAGATATGAAGCCGGGACAAAGAGAGGAATGAATTGGACTTTCCCCATCAATAATTATTTTTGGATTGATCAAGTGGGAATGAATGCTACAGAATCATAAATATTATTTCACAAGCTTTTCATAGAGTCCAAGATCATCAAAATCGGAATCCGGAGTGAAAAGTTATGCCCAAAATAAGGTGTGCTGAAAATGGAGCATAGGATGATCCGACGCCCTAATATTTGTGAGTGCCAGATAAACTCCCGAGAAGAATAAAACAAGTGAACAAGCACCGGATGATATGGTGGTACCATAGGATGATTGCGTCGGTTCATCCGGTGGTTTGTAATTCACTAACAGAGAGGTTTTGGGGCGGAGCACACTAGCACCGGATGAACCTCTGCTAACACTGCCGGACCCGTCGGTCTTATTCAGTTCATCCGATGCTCAAAAATTGCTCAAATGCTCAGGATTTTTTTAGAATCTTGTGTATAATTTCATAACCTTTCCAACGAGTACAAGCTCAACGAAAACGGAGTTTGGAGCTAAGAGATATGAGTAAAATACCGAAGGGCATGCTGCAGCACAGGACGATCCGACGCTACATAAAATGACAGCGTCGGTTCATCCGATGGTATATCGTAAGTAGCCGTTAGAGCAACGGCTATATTGATGTGCTGGGCTATTTATACCCCTTCTACTCTCCCATTTGAGAGGGTTGGATGGTGTGGAAGTGAAAAGGAGTCCAAGACACATAGAAGATCATATCCATGCCATCCAAGTGCTAAATTGCTCATCTATAGGCTTTGCACATGCTTAGAGTGTGTGTAGTGTTTGCTTAGGCTTAGAGCTGAGTGAGATTCAAGGTGTTCTTGCCTTGTGAGGTGATTCTTGAGTGAATCAAGGTGTACAAGGTGTGTCGGAGCCTTGGGGCCTAAGTGGCTCTCCGGCAATCGTCTTCGACCCTCCGGCTTGGTGTGGTGCGGCGAAGACACTTTGTGCAGAGGACGTGAAGACCCCCTTCCCTTGGTGGAGAAGCTCCTTAGTGGAGGCGGCATTAAGGTGACCAAGGGAGCTTGTGAAGGACCGAAACGGCGAACCAGAGAGGGGGGGAGTGAATGGGAGCCGATAAAAATTCATCTCGAAGGAGATAGAGACTCCAACAAGGTGAACACGGCTTCCAACACACGTCTCTGACACAACAACCCAAGTTGGCCAAGACCACGTAGCCACTGGAGTGCTACTGGTCCTAGGAACCAACAACTCAACCAACCGAACCAAACACCCCAAACGCACAGCGGAAAAATGAGCACCCTGCTGTCTGTGCCACACCGGTCAGACCGATGGCTCTTGCCGGTCAGACCGATGGCACCGGTCAGACCGGTGGACTCTGCCGGTCAGGCCGGTGGCGAACAGCAGATGCACAGCAAAGTTCCAGGAAGCCTCAGTGACTCCTCTAGGCCCTGGAACAAAAACCACCACCAAAGAGCAACCTGCCAAAAAGGAAAACCCCTCACAAAGCCTAGCAAGACAACTCCAAACTGACCAAGAACTGACCAGCAGGACCACGGGATAAAACCACACGAACACAGCAGTTCCCCGAGACAAAACCCACCAGGGGCTCACACCGGTCAGACTGGTCAAGAGCACCAGTCAGACCGGTCACGCCTGGGCAGCTCGGGATGAACAGCGCCCACGGGTCAACTCCCCCAAATCCAACTCCCGATTCGCTCCACGGATTCGCACAAGACTTTGGGGATAGTAGGAACACCTCATGGGCACTCCATAGCCAAGATTTGGTCCACCAAAACTCGTTCAATCAAGAGGAATCGAAGGATTTCCGCCAAGAACACCACGAACCCTAGAACCACGAAAACCCTAAAATTGAGCCCCTTTACTCACGGATTTGGGAGGGGAATCAAAGGGAAAAGAACCACGAGGGGTTCATGCATACATCCCCCACCAAATCCCAAAGAGAAAGGTCTCAAAACCGCCACGAGAAATTCGGCAAGAAAAGCCTCCGAAAATCACCAAAAAGGAGAAACGGGAAAGACACATCCAAGCCTTGAGGAACCACGCTGAATCATCTATACATACCAAAGTGGTTCATACAAGGTCTAGCTTGCCGCCCGATCATCCTTCCCTCTCACAAGATCTCACCATGAAGCTCTCAAGCTAGTCCTACGAAAATTCTAAGGAAAATAGGAAGGGAAAAATAGGAAAACCAAATGAGCTAGGGTTCCAAGAGATGGCTGCCATCCTCTCACCACTTGGGTTATATGGAGGCAACTGAAAGACTAAAATACCCTTACTAGCTAACTAGGGATACATGCCCCTCAAGGGCGAATTTGGAAGTCTTTGTCTTTGCTCCATCAGACGGATGCCCAGCGACCGCAAACTTGCTTAGCCTCGACGCAAGCCTTGCGATCCCGACGCGTGTCCTCCGCTTCGAAGTCTCCGGACTGCGTCGTCGCACACCGGTCAGACCGGTGCTCCTCACCGGTCAGACCGGTACCCACCGGTCAGACCGGTCTAGAGCTGCTGCACCTCCGTCTTCGGTTCTTCGGTCTTGGCTTTGTGGATTAACCAAGGAACCCAGTGGTTTTCTGGTGAACCACCGGAAACCCCGCGAACTCGGTGTAGCCTCCGCCAATCACCACTCATGACTCGGCTCCCACGTAGTCCCGGCTCGACCTTGGTTTTGAGGCTCAACCAAGAAACCGTTCATGACTTCATCTTGCTGTTCTTGCCACCATGCGGCCCGCACTTGACCTCGCTGGCCACCGGGTCCCTCGAACCAAGCCTACTTGTCTTCTCCACACCTGGAGGCCTCACCGGCAATGACCTTTCGCGCTTGTTCTTCACCTGCACCAACACCAGTCAAGCCGCAACCTGCACCTGCACTACTTAGCCAAGAATCAGTCCACACCACGTTGTCAATCACTCATCACACCAGGAAGCGACCATCCACCGGTCCTCAAACCACACATGGCTCTCAATCTCCCCCTTGATGAGTGCATTGACAACACACATATTTTGGTAACAACAGAGAAAAGAAAAGAAAAGAAACGACTAAAAGAAACTCCAACAAGCGATCGAAAGCCAAAGAAAGGCAAAGAGCAAGATCACTTGAAGAAGACAAGTCTCAGACCCCTTAGGCAAGGGCAACAGCTCGACACATCCGAGACAAAAACCATGCTCAAGCAAAGAGCACAAACCATCAAACCAAAGCTCGAAAACCACAAAGAGCTCCCCCTGCACACATGCAAGCTCCCCCTGAACCAATGCAACTCCCCCTGGACGAATGCATGCGAACCACTTCACGAAACAGAGCAGCTGCAACAGCTCAGCTCTGACCGGTCAGACCGGTCGACACCACCGGTCAGACCGGTGCTCAACATGTGAACAGGACCAGCACTCTGACCGGTCAGACCGGTGACCTCAACCGGTCAGACCGGTGACCTCAACCGGTCAGACCGGTGCACAACAGAGCCCAGAAATGGCTCGAAACCACCTGAAAACCTTCTAGATGCATTCAGTAGGCCAAAACATACTCAAACTTCTCCCCCTTGTTGACAATGGATGAATCAAGCCAAAAATGCAAAAAATGCAACCTAGAGCTTCTCAAATAGACAAAATTCAACATAGGATGCTACACATGTCCAAATGAGCAAGTTAGATACTCTATAGCTTCGTAATGACATCAACTTCATGATCACCAAGTTTCACAACTATTGGACGAAGGTAAGATAGAATTGAGCAATTTTGCGAAAAAATTCGCTCTCATGAGCAAAGTCCTAAACATGAGCAAAACATATCAAAATGGCAAAGCCACACAAACCTCATGCTAGGACAACCATTCTAATCATAAGACCATCATAAACACCCACAAGCACCTCATGTCATGTCAAAGCCACCGAGCCATGTGCCTACTTCTATACATGAGACTTCTCGTTGGTAGGCATCATGCAACGGTTTAGCACCCAAAGCAAATTAAAATTAGCACATATGACATGGGAGCACATTTTCCAAGCAATTTACATTTCATTTTCAGATATAAATTGGTACATGAAATGTCTTTGCGACAAAAAGGAACTTATGCCCCTCCACAAGATGAAGCATGGGGGCTAAACATTCATGATGGCAAATAAGCCTTTGGCCCCATATGATCAAAATAAGCTATCTAACCACAAATTAAGCATAGCCAAGCCACAAAAACATGTCAAGATCATATAAAGGCATTTGCTCACAAGAGAGCATACATATGAGATTTTTGAAAAACATACCCATCAATCATGGATATAAACCAAGATCATCAAGAGCTAAGCCACACTAAGCCATATCATACCAAACTAGCCCACAAGATCATATATAGCATACCATGGTGAACAATGTATATAGGAGAAGCTTTCCTACACAATGCATATTAAACAAAATGCATGCAAGCTATCATACAAAGATGACTATACATCATGATACAAATGCAATGCAAATGCAAGAATTGCACAAAGGAAAGCTATACATCTGCTACAAAGGAGCTCCCACACACCCAACTCAAGAAATCAAACAAACACCAAGCTCCTCCCTCAAACGAGTGAAAGTTGCTTGATCTAGGGGTTTGGTGAAAATATCGGCTAGCTGGTCATGTGTGGGTACATGGATCAAAGAGATTTTCCTTTCTCTACGTTGTCTCTCAGGAAATGATACCTCACTTCTATGTGCTTGGTTTTGGAGTGAAGAACTGGGTTCTTTGCTACACTTATGGCACTAGTGCTATCACATTGAAGTGGGACATGGGTATACTCCTCACCAAAGTCACTCATGGTGTATGTGATCCAAAGGAGCTGAGAGCAACAACTAGCTGCGGCCACATACTCTGCCTCGGTAGTGGATTGAGCAACACTCGACTGTTTGCGGGAAGACCAAGACACCAAAGAAGAACCCAAGAACTGGCAAGTCCCAGAAGTGGACTTCCTATCCAACTGACACCCGGCAAAATCCGCGTCTGAAAATCCATGAAGAGTCAAAGAAGAGGACGCGGAGTACCAAAGGCCGAAGTCGGGAGTATGACGCAAATACCTGAAAATGCGCTTGACCGCTTGCCGATGCGAAGTCCTTGGAGACGCTTGAAAATGAGTGCACAGACATACCGAGAACTGGATGTCCGGCCTCGTCGCCGTCAAGTAAAGGAGTGACCCGATCATACTCCGGTACTCCTTCTGGTCCACATGCTCACCTTCCTCGTCCGCATCAAGAGCTGTAGTCGTACTCATAGGCGTCGCCATGGCCTTGGAGTCCTCCATCTTGAACTTCCTCACAATGTCCTTGGTGTACTTTGCTTGGTGCACAAATGTTCCTTCCTTTGATTGCTTGATCTGGAGCCCAAGGAAGAACTGCAACTCACCCATCATGCTCATCTCAAATTCCCTGCTCATGTCTTCTGCAAACCATGCAACAAGAGAGTTAGACGAGTCACCAAAGACAATATCATCCACGTACACCTGCACAATCAGGATATCTTTGCCCTGCCTAAGGAGAAACAAGGTCTGATCGACCTTCCCCATCTCAAACCCTCTCTCAAACAGGAACCCCCTCAACCTACCATACCAAGCTCTAGGCGTCTGCTTCAACCCATACAACGCCTTCCTCAACTTGTACACCCGGTGGGGGTACTTCTCACTCTCAAACCCCGGTGGTTGCCTCACATACACTTCTTCCTCCAACACATCGTTCAGGAAAGCACTTTTCACTTCCATTTGGTGCAACTTGAACCCTTTAGCCACGGAAAAGGCTAGAAGGATCCTAATCGCCTCCAAACGAGCTACGGGAGCAAAATTCTCCTCGTAGTCGATCCCCTCTTTCTGACTATACCCTTGAGCAACAAGCCTTGACTTGTTTCTCACCACTTCTCCTTTCTCTCCCTCTTTGTTCTTCCACACCTATTTTGTCCCAATCGGCTTACACCCTGGGGGAGGGTCAACCAATTCCCAAACTTGGTTCCTCTCAAAATTCTCCAACTCCTCATGCATCGAGTTAACCCAATTGTGATCAGATAGCGCGTGTCTAATGTCCTTGGGCTCAAAGGTGGCAACAAAAGCAGCATGAGCGAAATGAGAATTGTTCCGAACCCTCGACCGTGTTGTACGTTCATTCATGTCGCCGATGATTCTCGAAGCTGGGTGATCCACTTGCACTCGCCGGGGAGGTTCTCGCCTTGATGCTACCTCCCCCTCAACAGTAGCTTCGCCTTGATCTGGGTTTGTCATTGTAGGTGTGGGAGAGGGCCCATCCACCACTGTAGTCGAAGTAGTAGGTACATGCTCAGCCGCGGGCACCACACCGCCGTCTTCATCATCTCCATGTTCATGCTCCTCCTCCTGGAAAATCTCCTCGCCAAGTTCGTCGTCACCTGCACACTCAAAAACAAGCTGACTACGTGGTTGTGTCTCGTCGAAGGTTACCTCGCAAGTCTCCACGATTTGGTTAGTTTCAAGATGAAGCACTCGAAAGGCTCTAGAATGAGACGCGTAACCAAAGAAAATGCCATCGACAGATCTAGCCTCGAACTTGTCCAACTTCTTACCTTTCTTCAGGATGAAGCATTTGCACCCAAACACATGGAAGTGACTCACCTTGGGTGTTCTACCGTGCATCAACTCGTAACAGGTTTTCTTCTTGTGCACTCTGAGGTAAATCCTGTTCGACACATAGCACGTGGTATTCACCGCCTCAGCTCAGAACCTTCTCGGAGTCCTATGCTCATCAAGCATCGTCCGAGCCATCTCGCACAAGGTTCTGTTTTTCCTTTCCACCACGCCGTTCTGGGGAGGCGTATACGGACTCGAAAACTGGTGTTCAAGACCCAAGTCATGGCAAAAGGTTTCGAAGCGAGAGTTTTTAAATTCCGAGCCATTGTCACTGCGAATCGCTCGTATGGCATCTCCGTGCCTCTCGTTTCTTAACCTCAAGACAAGATCTCGAACAAAACCAAATGTCTCCCCTTTCTCCTCAAGAAAGAAAACCCACGCATACCGAGAGTAGTCTTCCACCACAACCAGGACGTACCACTTCCCACCCACAGATCGCACACGAGCTGGGCCAACAAGGTCCATATGGAGCAGCTCACATGGACGCTCCGTCATCACATCGGTGAGGGGTGGATGGGAAGAAGCTACCATCTTAGCATGCCGACACGGCGCACAAACCAACTCTTTTTCAAACCTCAGCCGTGGCAATCCTCGGACCAAATTGAGTTTACTCAAGCGAGACAAAAGGTCAAAGCTCAAGTGACCCAACTTCCTATGCCACTTCCACAACTCACTCGAAGATCCAGCCAAGAAACAACACTCCACACCAGAAGACTGAGAAAAATCAGCTCGAAACACTTGACCCTCGGGAACGACCATGCAAACTAGGTCCCCTCGAGAATCCAAAATACGAGAACCACCAGGCCGAAACAACACCTCAAAACCCTCATCCAAAAGCTGGGACACGAAAAGCAAATTGAACCCGAGCGATTGAACAAGAGCAACACGCCTGAGAGTGACCTTGTCACTTACCTTAATCTCACCTTCTGAAAGCACACGCCCTCGCCCATTGTCCCCAAAGGTGATGTATGTCTTGGACACCACCGGGACAAGACTTGAGAACCACCCCTTGTCTCCGGTCATATGCCTCGAGCAACCGGAGTCAATCAACCAAACGTTCCTCAAGTCTCCCACCTGAAATTCAAAAGCGAGCACGTGAGTGAACAAACGACTCAGCACTGGGGTTAATACCAAAAGAGTAAAACCAGTACCGAGCCATTTGCTCCAAAGTGGGGTTAGCACAAACCAAATCATCACGCCTATCAAAGCTACCACCACGGTAACCACTACGAGGGAACCAACCCTCTCTAGCTGGAGGAGAACGAAAGCCACGAAAGGAAAACCGTGGACCGTTCCTCCTCTCCATCTCAAAGCTACGACTCTTCCCACCCTCGTATTGAGCACGAGGTGGAGAACGCCTAGCAAACTGACCACCTGCAAACTTTCCAGACCAACCACCAGAACCACGACCACTAGAACCGAACCGAGCATCCGCACGAGCACGGAAACCAGACCCCTGTCTGCCCAGACCTGCACCGGTCTGACCGGTGTAGCCCGGCCAGCAGCACCACCTGCTACCTTCCGATCTCCCCAAGCCGGAACCGTCCTCACAATCGCCTTGGCCCTGGGCATCTGCATACGAGGCTCAGGTACACCATTAGAGGGGTGGTACCTGTCCTTGTTAGCCCACTCTCTAGCCATTCTCTCCTCACGCTTCCTCTTGAAGCAAAACTCATCCTTGTGACCATCTCTCCCACAATACCCACAATGGAACTTCATGGGCTGTGGCTTAGGCTTAGGCTTGGGTTGTGGCTGCTCACTCGGCTTCTCACCCTTCTTCTCTCCTTCCTCACCTCCCTTTGGGCTCACAAACTTCACCGGTTTTTGGAAATCATTCGTTGGGTGAGGGAATATGGGTGGATCTGGAGTAGTGTCAAGTTTGTTTCTGAGATGGTTAGGCTTGGGCTCAAACTTGTTCTTGTGTCTGTTTAGTGGTGGGATAGGGATCTCTCCAACTCTCTCAACTCCCTCACCACTGTTCTCTCCAAGCTTGTCAGCCCCAAGTGCCTGACCATCATAGCGTTTGAAAGCCGCTATCATGATACCAAGCTGAGGCTCCTGACCTGACAACCAACTCATACATTTCCTCAGCTCATCATTCTCATCCTGCAAACGATCAACATAATACGCAAGCTCCAAATTCTTAACCGCATGCAATTCACAGGTAGAGCAAGAAGTGGGAATAGGCTCTTTCAACTTAGCCTCAAGCGAAACAGTGTAAGCATGCATCTCATCAATCTTTCCATGCAAAACAGGGCAAGAAGTGCAGGCACCTAGCAAAACAGGTCTAGAATTAAGCTCAGCCACTTCAACCCTAAGCATATCTAGTTCATCACAAGTGGAAGCATGCTTATCCTTGAGACTAGTAAGATCAGCTAGGTACACAGAGCAATCAACACAATCAACATCATCAGAAACCACAGGAGAAGCCTTAAGCGAATCAATCTCAAACTTAGCATCTAGGTTCTGGGTTTCTAGCTCAGCCACACGGTTCCTAGCATCTTCTAGTGAGGCCCTAAGCTCTTTCCTCATCTTCTTAGCCTCTCTAAGCATGTCATCACGATTATCAAGCAACTTGCCAAGACGCTCGTTCTCCTCACGCAAGAAGGGAAGCTCGTCACGTACCTCGTCCTCGGAGTCGGAGTCCGAGTCGCTCTGGTGACTCTTCTTGCTACCGGAGCTACGAGCCATGCCGCAGAAGCCATCTCGTGCGAAGCAACTCAGCCCGCTCAAGTTCTTGGATGACTTCTTGTTCTTGCACCGATCACCTTCGTCTTCACTGCTACTCGAGCTCGAGGAAGAGTAGGCGGAGCTGGAGTCGACGTCGCTCGCTCCGACCATTGCTCGGGCCTTCCTGCCGCGGCCGTCCTTCTTCCTCGATCGTCGCTCGTCCTTGTGCTTGTTCTTGTGCTTGTGATCGCGCCTCGATCGGTACTTGGGGTCCTTGCTCGACCGGTGCTTGTAGCCGTCCTTGTAGCCGTCCTTGTTCTCCGTCTTCTCTGGGCAGTCGGAGACGAAGTGTCCCGGCTTGCCACACTGAAAGCGCGTCCGTGATGTCCTCCTCGTGTTCACCCGGTTCTCATGCAGCCTCTCGAACCGCCTGGTCAGCAACGTCAGCTCGTCCTCTCCAAGCACGTCGAACTCCTCGTCTGGCAAAGACATCAAGGAAGACTGGGAGTACATCCTGGAGGATGCGTTAGCGTTAGACTTAGCTCTTTTGCCACCAACGAGAGCAAGACTATGAGAGTCAGTCGGGCTCTCAATCTTGGCTGTCATACCACGGTCCAACTCAGCCGACTTGAGCTTCGAGAACAGCTCGTTCACGGTCAAGGTGTCATACTTCTCGGACTCAAGGATAGCCTCGACCTTCCCGTCCTATATGGTACGATCCAACGAGTGCAAGAGCTTCACGGCTCTATCATGATCATCGTATGGGAGCACGGCCACATTGGCTCTCATGTTGTTCACCACAACCGTAAACCGCTGGAAAAGGGCATCGACGGACTCGCCGGGGAGATGAGTGAAGTTCTCGTACTCTCTCCGGTAAGTCGCATACATCCGAGCCTGAACCTGAGCATTCCTAGCATGAGAATCCTTCAACTGCTCCCAAATCCTACAAGCTAAGTCCTCTGTCTGAACCCGATCGAATTCGGACTGACACAGAGCACGAAACAAGTAGTCGACCGCCTTGTTGTTGGCGTCGAAGATATCCCTCGATCCTGGAGCAAGGAAGTTAATCAGATGAACATAAGCTGTGTTCACTGTAACGTCCCAAAGGATCTGACCCTTACCGCGGAGGAAAGCCGCCATCCGCCTCTGCCACATCTGGGAGTTTTTGCCATCGAAGTGCGGAGGACCCGAACCCCGTTCCTGGTACGCCATCCTTGGATCTTAGACTGGTTAGAATCTGAAGATCCGTAACCGGCTCTGATACCACTTGAAGGACCGAAACGGCGTACCAGAGAGGGGGGAGTGAATGGGAGCCGATAAAAATTCTTCTCGAAGGAGATAGAGACTCCAACAAGGTGAACACGGCTTCCAACACACGTCTCCGACTCAACTACCCAAGTTGGCCAAGACCACGTAGCCACTGGAGTGCTACTGGTCCTAGGAACCAACAACTCAACCAACCGAACCAAACACCCCAAACGCACAGCGGAAAAATGAGCACCCTGCTGTTTGTGCCGCACCGGTCAGACCGATGGCTCCTGCCGGTCAGACCGATGGCACCGGTCAGACCGGTGGACTCTGCCGGTCAGGCCGGTGGTGAACAGCAGATGCACAGCAAAGTTCCAGGAAGCCTCAGTGACTCCTCTACGCCCTGGAACAAAAACCACCACCAAAGAGCAACCTGCCAAAAAGGAAAACCCCTCACAAAGCCTAGCAAAACAACTCCAAACTGACCAAGAACTGACCAGCAGGACCACGGGACAAAACCACACGAACACAGCAGTTCCCCGAGACAAAACCCACCAGGGGCTCGCACCGGTCAGACCGGTCAAGAGCACCGGTCATGCCTGGGCAGCTCGGGATGAACAGCGCCCACGGGTCAACTCCCCCAAATCCAACTCCCGATCTCCCGATTCGCTCCACAGATTCGCACAAGACTTTGGGGATAGTAGGAACACCTCATGGGCACTCCATAGCCAAGATTTGGTCCACCAAAACTCGTTCAATCAAGAGGAATCGAATGATTTCCGCCAAGAACACCACGAACCCTAGAACCACGAAAACCCTAAAATTAAGCCCCTTTACTCACGGATTTGGGAGGAGAATCAAAGGGAAAAGACCACGAGGGGTTCATGCATACATCCCCCACCAAATCCCAAAGAGAAAGGTCTCAAAACCGCCACAAGAAATTCGCCAAGAAAAGCCTCTGAAAATCACCAAAAAGGAGAAACAGGAAAGACACATCCAAGCCTTGAGGAACCACGCCGAATCATCTATACATACCAAAGAGGTTCATACAAGGTCTAGCTTGCTGCCCGATCATCCTTCCCTCTCACAAGATCTCACCATGAAGCTTTGAAGCTAGTCCTACGAAAATCCTAAGGAAAATAGGAAGGGAAAAATAGGAAAACCAAATGAGCTAGGGTTCCAAGAGATGGCTGCCATCCTCTCACCACTTGGGTTATATGGAGGCAACCGAAAGACTAAAATACCCTTACTAGCTAACTAGGGATACATGCCCCTCAAGGGCGAATTTGGAAGTCTTTGTCTTTGCTCCATCGGACGGATGCCCAGCGACCGCAAACTTGCTTAGCCTCGACGCAAGCCTTGCGATCCCGACGCGTGTCCTCCGCTTCGAAGTCTCCGGACTGCGTCGTCGCACACCGGTCAGACTGGTGCTCCTCACCGGTCAGACCGGTACCCACCGGTCAGACCGGTCAGACCCACCGGTCAGACCGGTCTGGAGCTGCTGCACCTCCGTCTTCGGTTCTTCGGTCTTGGCTTTGTGGATCAACCAAGGAACCCAGTGGTTTTCTGGTGAACCACCGGAAACCCCGCGAACTCGGTGTAGCCTCCGCCAATCACCACTCATGACTCGGCTCCCACGTAGTCCCGGCTCGACCTTGGTTTTGAGGCTCAACCAAGAAACCGTCCATGACTTCATCTTACTGTTCTTGCCACCATGCGGCCCGCACTTGACCCCGCTGGCCACCGGGTCCCTCGAACCAAGCCTACTTGTCTTCTCCACACCTGGAGGCCTCACCGGCAATGACCTTTCGCGCTTGTTCTTCACCTGCACCAACACCAGTCAAGTCGCAACCTGCACTACTTAGCCAAGAATCAGTCCACACCACGTTGTCAATCACTCATCACACCAGGAAGCGACCATCCACCGGTCCTCGAACCACACATGGCTCTCAGCTTGGCAAGTGCCTTTGTGGCGAGCCTTTTGTGGCAAGTCAAGTGGTGCTCTTGGGAGAAACTTGGTGACCGGGAATCAATACTCTTGTGTAGAGTTCTTCAACAACGTGGACTAGGGGTGGCTTAGTGCCTACCGATATCACGGGATAAATCACGTGTCAAGAGTTTGCTTCCTCTCATCCCCTTTACGTTTCCGCATTACTCTCTTGCAATCCTTGTTTGCCTTTACCTTTCTAGAGTAATCTTGCTAGGATTGGATATAGGTTGCAAAACTTGTTTTGGGATGGGAGTTTCACACTAGAACAACCTTAGTTGCACATCTAGATAGCATGATCTAGTTTATGTTTTATGCAAAGTAGTGAGAGCGATAGGTTAAGTTTTTAAGTTGCCTAATTCACCCCCTCCCTCTCTTAGGCTACGAGCATCCGATTCCTTACACACTCTAGCACCTGCAATTCGTCCTCCTCGCAAACAACTGCTTTTCTCTTGTAAAATGCCTTTGATACAAGAGACTGCTTAGGCATTTCGATTTGCTTCGACAAGAGCTGCACAGTGGACTCAAGTAGAGAGATGGTGATCTCCCTAGCATTGGTCAGCAACCTGATCAATGTGCAATCTGTCTTGTCAGAAGTTGCCTTCTTGCTTGCCTTCTTGAAATTTTGCTTAGCCTTCTTCACCAAGCGGATATATGAGTGGATCCTGGTTTGGACAGTGGCATCATCTCCTTTCCTCAGAGCCATTTGAAGCTCTTGGATGATGGCCTTCAGCTCAACAAAGATCTCTTGCATGTTGTTGCAGAGATCCAGCAGCTCAAGAGAAGACTCGACTTCTCCATCCAACATTTTCCTTTGCTGGGAAGAGCAAACTTGGTTGCTTGGCAAGTGAATCATCTCCTCAACGCCGCTGTAGATGTCACCAAGCCTCCTCAAACCGTCACACAATGTGACGATACATGTGGACGGTGAGGAGGTGATTGCCTCTAGAATGTCCAGCTCCTGTTGCACCTCAGCTTCGCTGGAGTGAGGCCTAGATGGCAAGCTTATCGATCTAAGATGGCAAGCCATATCTGCAGGATGTAGCCGAAAACTTCTTTTTGTATTGAGTGGAAGAGATGAGGAGCAAAGAGCAAATTTTGTTGGGCTCTTTTACGGTGGACCACAGTATATGACTATTTTTGATAAGAGTAAATAGGTAATTTTTACAAATTTTTAATAAATTTGGCAATCTCGGGCCAAGATTTTTCTCGTTTATGCCACTAAGAAAAATTTGAAATGAAAATTTTGAAAATACTTCGTTTTGAAAATTGAAATGAAAATTTTTTGTTTTTGAAATTTGAAAAAATTTGGCCATACCAATAGAGGGAAATGAAAATTTTTTGGAAATAAAATTTATTTTTGAAATTTGAAATGAAATTTTAATTTTTTTTTGGCCATACCGCCAGAGGGAAATGGTTTTTTTTTGAAATATTTCGTTTATGCCACCAAGAAAATTTGAAAAAAAAATATTTTTGAAATTTGAAACGAAAAATATCATTTTTGAATCTTTTTTAAAAAATTGGTCATACCACCAGATAGGAAATGAAAAAATTGAAATGAAGAAATCATATTTCATTTATGTCAGTGAGAAAAAATTTCCAATAATACCTCTATACCACTGTACCACTTATGTATACCACCCTATACCACAGGTGAAGTTGTGGTGGTATGCAATTAATCTCAACCGTCAGATCCTTGCATATTGGTCCTTTTCCAATAGTGGTATAGGGTGGTATGGTCCACCGTAAAAGTCCTCAATTTTGTTTGATGAGCCAAGTCCTATTTATACGCAGGAAGGCTGGAAGGGTATGAAACAGCAACATTTGAAAAGTATGCAAACAGAATCTTGCCATTTCATCTCCTCATTGTTGTCCACCAAGGTATGAGATCTGGCAGCAGCATGTGGAGTCTGTTCCCTTCATAACCCATGTGTTTGTTCAAAATTTTAGGGCGCCAGCTATTCTCCCAGTGATCTATCACATTTCATGTTCCAACTATTGGCAACAAGAATCAACAGGTTAGTTACTCTACTGACCAATCTTGATACAATTGCATGCTTAAGAGATTAGTTTAATGATCACTAACCAAGTATTATTGGTGAAATGAGTGTCATGTGTATTGTTGCACAGTTGTGAGTAGGTATTTTATTCAACACAACTCGTGCAACTTACACGCGTTACCTCGTGTGTTGGAGCTGGCTTGCTTTAGCTGCAGATAGCAAGATCCACTGGACATTGGACAAGGATCTGCTGCTTGTTGTTGAGGCAACATATAGCATCTGAGCAACATGACCGTCTCATAATAAAGCCATGCAAAGATCAACTTGAACAATGCGCCCTAAGCCCGTAACTACTTCCAACACAGTCATCAATATTAACCAAAAGGTCTTTTGAATGGATGCTCAAACTTGGGTCATTGTATCACATGATTTATGACAGTAAAACGACAAGAAGTGGACTAAAATTGTGTTTTTTTCACCAGAGTAATTCTGTACAATTCATTCAGTGATCAGCTGATCCTCTAAAAGGCGGATGCTAATCATAGAGTGTTGAGAAGGGAAACTCTGCTTTGGACTAATGTTTTGAACAGAGTCTCCAACTCCAAGGCTTGTAGTTTCTCCCCATCACATACAACTCTTTTCTTCTGGAATGTCTTGTGGATGAGAGACCACTTGCTAGTAATTTGCGTTGCAATCCACTTCGACATGATATGTGACGATGACTCAAGAATCAAGACAGCAATATCGCTAGCTTCAGAACAGCTTGACCACCCTGCAGTTCTGCTGGTTAATTGAAGTAGACTCATTGCTTATCTTCTTGAGCTGCTTTTGGGCCTTCTTTGCAAAACAGATATAGGACTGAAACTGGATATTGGCTTTAACTGCTGCAACATCTCTTTTGGTGATCAATTGCATCTCCTGAATGCTCGCCTTAATATCCGAGGAACTATCTTGCATGGAACTGCAGAGATCGAGCAGCAAGAGAGAGCGCTCGAGGTCGTCCTCCACTGCTTTCCTTTGCTTAGGCTGGCACAGGCTGACTTGGCTGCTACACAAGCACATGATCTCCTCAATGTTGTCTCAAAACATCATACATTGTTTCAGTGGTTGTGGAGGCTGAAGAGATGGTTTCCTTAATGATCTGCAACTAATCCTCAACACTGGTTTCATTGGGGCGAGGGGCTAGAAGGCGCACTCGCAGATCTTAGGTGGCAAGCCATGCTTGGAGCAAAAACTGCAGCAGTATCTTCCTTTGTAGAGGAGAAGGGAAGAAGAATGGTGCTCTAATGGTGTCTACCCTTGGGCTTCTCTCTATATATAATGAAAGAAGAAGGAGCATCACCGCACTTGAATCAGCAGACAAGAAGAATCATGTCAGTTGAGTTGCTTGTGAGTTTGCCACCCATCTCTAAGGCAGGTTGATGCTTTTCTTTGATAATTTATTGATTCAGGCATCCGAATAAGTGTATGAGCCTGTCATGTCTCAGTTGTTGGAAGCAAACACATACACAAGATGTAGTTTTGTGTTAGATCTAGATCATGCACATGATGCTTCAACATTACAAGGTGACTAATCTCATTGTCATTAGGCAGCATTGCTGTCATGTTTTAGCTACAAATTTGGGTAGGCCGGGCCAAAGTTTATGTCGGGCTGATGTTAAACCAACATTGGCATTTCACAACATCAGTTGCCCTGACAGGAAGACAAGGTGTAGCTCCTATGCTTGAAATGAAGAAATGTGAAGAAAATAATGTTTGACTCTGTTGTTGTGTTTCCACCAAGGTCCCTTTCAAACCCTTGCCCTGTTCTTGTTTCCTGAGTGAATGGACTCTTCCTGAAAATCAAGACAACTGTCAATCTGTCATGGCACACACCGACACATGCAGAAATGAAGAAACTATGGTTTGGGTATACATATGAACTTCTTTGGACATACAACGTTATTACACAATTCCTTTTTCCATGGGTTGAAATCTATTTGGATGATTAGTGAACCCTTTAAAATGTGGGTAAAGTCAGAGATGGGTAGAAGAGAGTCTATTCTGGATCAATTTTCTGAATAGGCTTTCAACACCACTCTCTAGACTGCAGTTTCTTATTGTTCCATACAATTACTGTCCACCTTAATGATTTTGTCAGTGGAAACAACAGTTTTGTTCAAATCTTACAGACCAATTTCCAGTAATTGGTATCCCAATTTGCTGGGAGCGGGAGTAAGATGCCATGTTGATTCGTAGTGCAATAGTCCCCACGCCATTTTTATAAGAAGCCTGACCGCGCCCTGTAGCTGTACTCTGGTACGAAAAACATGATAGTGCAATGGTATGCTAATTACTACTCACAAAAGATAAACGGTACGCGAATTATTCTGGACTACAAAATTGCATAAACACGTGAATGATTAAGCATATACTGGCTAGCGGGGAAGCAATGGAAACCATGAGACATGGCAACAGAGAGTATACTATTTTCACTAATACACCGGGCTAATGTGTTTTACAACAGAATCAGGTGAGTAAATGTGACTTGCTTGGGAACCTGTAGCTGGAGGTGAGCAAAGTCAACTAGGTGTTCCTCCTTCCAGCGGCAACTTGCCTTTTGATCAATCATCTCGGATCTGATCAGATGCTCATCTCACTGGCTCACCACCCTTCAACCGTGCAGGCGACTTTGCTGCCCATATCGCAGACATGACAGCCTTGTAAGCAAGATCAGTTAGCGATGCTTCTTGGGTTTGGTGGCTTCTGTTGCAGCTCGCATTTGATTACACATGAGAATGATTCTTGCTGTCTGCTAGTTCAGCTGTGCAGTTGCTTCATCTCCTTTCTCTATATAAAGAGGGAAGCCAAAGCCGGGAAGACACCATTGCAGCAGCTTGCATTCTCTTTTCCTCCATCTCAAGAAAAACAAAAGAAGCTCCACAGCTTCAGCTTCCACTCAAATCATGGCTTGCCACTTGAGATCTGCAAGTGTGCCTTCCAGCCCTCGCTCCAACAAAGTCAACATCGAGGAACAGCTACAAAGCCTGAAGGCAACCACCTCTGCACCTTCAGTGGCCACTGAAACCATAGTTGATGGTTTGAACAAGATCGTGAGCATCTACAGCTGCATCGACGAGCTCACATGCTTGCCCAGCAACCAGCGTCAGCAGAGGAAGGCAGTGGAGGAGGAGCTCGAGCACTCTCTTGTCCTGCTCGACCTCTGCAACGCCATGCAAGAGAACTTTGGAGAGCTCAAGTTCAGCGTTCAGGAGATGCAGCTAGTTCTCAAGAGAGGAGACATTGCGTCTCTTCAGGCCAAGGTTCAATCTTACGCCCGCTTGGCCAAGAAGACACAAAAGCAGTTCAAGAAGATCAACAACAAGGCTGCTTCTGACATCGAAGGATGCAGAGTAGTCATGCTATTGGCAGAAGCAAGGGAGATCGTTGTGTCGATGCTCGAATCAGCATCACATCTCCTCTCAAAGCAGATCACGACGCCAAGTGCTACCAAGTGGTCTCTTGTGTCCAAGGCATTCCAGAAGAAGAAAGTTGTCTGTGAGGAGGAGCAATTGCAGGCGTTGGAGATGGACATTGTTGATCTTGAGAATGGAGTTGCGACTTTGTTCAGGACATTGATCCAGAGCTGAGTTTCTCTTCTGAACACTCTCACCTTGTAGACAGATCACACAATGACTCTTGACTCCCTGCGATTAGCATCCGCATTTTAGAGGATCTGCTGATCATACAAACAGTTTTGATGTATATATGAGAGAGTGTACAGAAATATACTCGATTGGAAAACAAAGTTTCGAATCCATTTCTCGCTGTCAATTTTCTTTCATTCTTTTTTCTTTTATTATCTCCTAACCTGACATATACAGCAGCTAAACAAATAAGCAATCATTCCTTTTTCTCCTAACTTGACACGTACAGCAGCTAAACAAATAAACAATCATTGTGAAATGGGAGTGCTGCAGACCTGCAATTGAAGTTTCTTCAGGAAAATAAATAATTTACTCAGAAGATGCTCATCACTATTGGTCTGCTAGCGAGAAATTATTTCCCTTGATGCTAACAACAGGCACAAGATCAATGTAAAGTGGATCCTGCTCCCCTTCACTGATGACATGCCAGCTCTAGCCCATGAGATCTGAAATCGCAACTGATGGTAGATTAGCTGCCAATGCACAAGAGGGTGAGAGGACAGCATGTGGATCATCTTGAAATTGCAAAATTTAGATTCTAATTGCCGAATGCACATTAGGCAGGAGAAACCTGCCAGGGTGACACGAAGCATCAGAAACGCTGAAGTCAACTGTTCCTTCTACTACCATGCATCAACCAGCGTAGCCAACAGCTCTTCTCATTGCACAGCTTGCCCTCTGATCTCACAATCTGAATCTGATATTAAACTATGCACCCGTGCAGATGATTTTGCCAAATGCCAACCAATTACTAAAACATCCCATACTTATCATAACCTCAACTGCAGCGGCAAGCAAAAGGAGCAGAACACACGCGGACATGCCCAAATCCAAGCGATGTCAGCTGCATCAAATCAATTAAGCGTCGTCTTTACCTCCGCTGACGGAGATGGTCGCAGGCGACCGGAGGGGGAGAATGCAGCGGTGACTCCGTGGCGCTCCCGATCGAAGGAGTAGATTGAGTGTGGATCAGCAGCGCGGTGGCCACGGCGCGGCGGCAGCTCGGCGATGACGGCTGGCGGCGGACGGGGAAGGATGCTCTGGCATGGGGACTGGGCCCTGGGGAGAGCAGAAGCCAATGAGCCATGACCATGAGGGGGCTAATCTGAAACGTACGGGGGGTTTAGTGCAAACATTTGGATCGCGATTAATAAGTCGCGATCAAATTTGGGGGGTTTGATGCTAAAATTTGGATCGCGGTCCATTTTAGGGGGTTTTGTGAAAATATTTGTGTGGTCCTCTGTAAATTTGGCTGGAACCTGACTACCTGAGATGCGGCGAGGGGAGGCGGATGACGCCGGCGGCGGAGGTTCCGCAGGACGGCCGCCCTCTATGGTCGCCGCCGCCGCTGTTTCGGATCCGCAGCAGGGTGGCGGCCGTGTGATCGCGGCCTACGGTCGCCGCAACCATGGGCGAGCTGACGAACTGGTGAGCCCAAGCTTGCCTCCTCCCCCCTTCCATGAACGCGATCGATTTGCTTCCTGCAGCTCGTATGCTGTCAATTTGTGGCACTTGCATGATCAGGTTCTTCATTTCCGTCCAGAACATCACTTCCTGCAGCTCGTATGCTGTCAATTTGTGGCACTTGCATGATCAGCTTCTTCATTTCCGTCCAGAACATCACTGGGATGTAGATCTGGTGGATGGAGGGCTTGTCATTTTTAGTTTTTTTACAGTATGTCTATGACACTTATTTTTCTAGAAATATTTCTTTTCTCCTTGTCCGAACAAATGTTATGGATTGGAGATATTTTTTTTTGTAGGAGTGAAATATTCTGCAATGGTGATGTGTTAGAAGATCCAATGTAAATTCAGGAAATATTTACTTGTGAGAGTCACTGTTTAAACCACTGTGACCAAAATAGTGGATTGTGCTGATATGAAACACAGAAACAGTCAACAAACTCTCTTTTCTTATCTCCTGTTTCCCTCTTAAAAAATATTTTTCATCACGATGTTTAGGAGATATGGGTATGTTATATGTAGCAAAGCGTGCACATATTATACGCTGTAATGGATTCTTTGCTGTTGGTAGTTGCAACATGACAGCATGATAATAAGCTAATTATGTAGAGTTTAGTGTGCTACAAAATTGCAGAAACACGCGGGGATAGTCGAGGCCGCTATATGTTGTGAACAAGCATTGGAAAACATAAACATGAGGACATGATTCGTTTTAAAAAAAAGAAACATGAGGACAAATGTTATCATTGATCTGTTGTGCAATGCTTTGATCAGATGGTTAAACATGTCTTGGAGCCTGGAGGTGAGGCTTAGTCAACTAGTTGTTCATTCTTCCACTGGCAACTTGCATGTTAATTAATGGATCACACGATCTGAATCTGATACTAACCCCGATGGCCCTTCACCCGTGCAGGTCAGTTTGCTACCCACAATGCAGACATGACAGCCTCCTAATCAAGCTCGACTATCAATGCCTCTTGGGTTGAGTGGCTTCTGTTGCAGCCAACCACAATTACACATGAGAATGATTCTTCTTGTCTGCTGGTTTAGCTGTGCAGTTGCTCTGACCTCTTTTGCTATATAAACAAGGAAGCCAAGCTGGGAAGACACAATTGCAGCACCTTCACTACTCTTTCATATCCAGAGAAAGAGGCTTCACAGCTTCCATTCCATTTCAAACATGGCCTGCCACCTGAGATCCGCGAGTGTGCCCTCAAGCCCTCGCTCCAACCAAACCAATGTTGAGGAGCAGCTCCAGAGCCTGAAGGCAACCATCTCGTCGCCCTCTTCGACCATCGAAACCATAGTTGATGGTCTATCCAAGCTCGGGAGCATCTACAGCTGCATTGATGAGCTCATCTGCTTTCCCAGCAGCCACCGTCAGCAGAGGAAGGCAGTAGTCCAGTAGAGGAAGAGCTTGAGTGCTCTCTCATCTTGCTTGATCTCTGCAGTGCCATGCAAGAGAGCTTTGCGGAGCTCAGGGCCAGCGTCCAAGAGATGCAGTTGGCTCTCAAGAGAGGAGACGATGTGGCTGTTCAGGCCAAGGCTAAGTCTTATGCCCGCTTGGCCAAGAAGGTGCAGAAGCAGGTCAAGAAGATCAACAACAAGGTTGCTCTTGACACTGAAAGCTGCAGGGTAGTCAAGCTGTTATCTGAAGCAAGAGAGATCGCTCTATCGATGCTGGAATCGACATTGCACCTCCTGTCAAAGGAGATCATGATGCCGAGTGTTGGCAAGTGGTCTCTTGTCTCCAAGGTATTCCAGAAGAAGAGAGTTACATGTGAGGAGGAGCAATTGCAGGTGTTGGAGTTGGAGATTATTGATCTTGAGAGTGAAGTTCAGATTGTCTTTAGGAGACTGATCCAATGCAGGGTCTCCCTTCTGAACACTCTTAGCCTGTAGAAAGATCATACACCAACCAACTCTGATTCCCTGTGATTAGCATCCGCCTTTTAGAGGATTGACTGATCTTCAAAACAATTCTGATGTATATGAGACAAAGTGTACAGAAAAATACTGAATGAAAGAGCAAAGTTTTGACCATCTCATGTTATCAATGTGTCTGATCATTTGATTTTATTTGTCCAAATTTGACCAAGAAGACAGTTAAAATGCTCAAAAGTAACCTGAAATCAGGAGCTTCTGATGAAGTTTGTTATAAAAATATATATATATAATTCTTCTTATTCCTTATTAGTTATTATAAAGTAAATCATTAGTTGTTCGATGAGATGATCACTGTTAATGTTCACATGTGATGTGGCTCAACAACAGGCACAAGATCCTTACATGGTGGATCTTGCTCTGCGTAACTGCTAGCATGCCAGCTCCAGCCACGAGACTGGAGCTCGCAATTGATAATATGATTAGCGCTGGAGTAAGTTGCCATGCTGATTCTTGCTACCCATACTTGGAACATGATGAAGTGGTTCAGTTAGATCCAAGGCTCAAGAAATTTGGCTGGCATGTGGATCACCTTGAAACTGCAAAATTCTGATTCCAAATGCTGGAACCGCAGCAGGCAGGACAATCGGACATGAAGAATCATGAATGCTGAAGTCAACCATTACAAAGGAGGTAACTCTTCTCATGATCTGATATCTAACATAAACTAGGCACTCGTGCAGATGATTTTGCTATCACGTATCGAAACATCCCACGCTGATCATTGGCTCAACTGCAGTTAGAGATGCCTCTAAAGCTGAACAAACAAATAAAGAAATGGGGGATAGTTGGCTTTGTCGCCGCAGTTCGGGCTGTCTACATGGTCAGTGATGCTAATTCTTGCGCTTGTTCTGTTATATATAGAGGCAGGCCATAGCCGGGTCGACACCATTGCAGCAGCTTTTCTTGTTCTCCATTTCTAGAGGAAAAAGAAAGCACTACAGCTTTCATCACAGCCATGGCTTACCACCTCAGATCAGTCAGTGTGCCTTCCAGCCCTCGCTCCAATTAAATCAATGTCGAAGAACAGCTCCGGAGCTTGAGCACAACCATCTCTTCATCTTCTTCAACCATTGGAATCATGTGTGATGGTTTGAGGAAGCTTGGAGAAGCCTACAACTGCATCGGTGAGCTTGCAGGCTTACCCAGCAGTCCAGCACCAGCAGCCAAGTTACACGGCAGAGGAAGGCAGTGGAGCAAGAGCTCGAGAACTCTCTTGTCGTACTTGACCTTTGCAACGCCATGCAAGGGAGCTTTGGTGAGCTCAAAGAAAGCATCATGGACATTCAGCTGGCTCTCAAGAGAGGAGATGATGCAGCTGTCCAGACCAAGATCCATTCCTACATCCGTGTTGCGAAAAAGACACACAAACAATTCAAGAATATCAGCATGAAGAAGCCCACTGCAGTTGATCAGGAAAGCTGCAAGTTGATCAAGATGATGTCTGAAGCCAGAGAGATTGCTGCCTCAATGATGGAATCTCTGTCGCAACTCTTGTGCAAGCAAATTGCCTTGGCAAGTTCTAGCAAGTGGTCTCTCGTCTCCAAGACATTCCAGAAGAGAAGAGTCGTGTGCAAGGAGGAGAAATTGCAGGAGTTGGGAGTTTGACATTGCCAATCTTGAGAGCGAAGTTGAGACCTTGTTCAGGATACTGATCCAGAGCAGGGTTTCTCTTCTGAATGCCCTTAGCTTGTAGATTGTACACCAACCCTGAAGGTTCCTCATGATTAGCATCCGCCTTTCAGAGGATTGGCTAATCATCAAAACAAAATTTTGATGTGTATATATGAGAAAATGTACATAAATATACTTGATGAGAAAAACATAGTTTTGATACATTTCATGGTGTCAATTTTTATATTGTTTCCTTTTTCTTGCCAAAAACAAAAGATGCTATTTCTTGTGTCATTAAAAAAATTCTGCTAGTGGTTTTATTACAGTTGAGAACTGCACATGAGATGTAGCTCGAACAGCAGGCACAAGATCCTTGTAAAGTGGACCATGCTCTCTTTAACAGATAGCATGCCAGCTCCAGCCATGAGACTTGAGCTTGCAATTGATAATAAGATTGTTCAAAGTCAGATGGAACAACACGTAAGGCACATAGAGTAAGCTGCCACGCTGATTCTTGTTGCCAATACTTGCAGCATGGAAATGTGGTTCAGTTAGACCTAACGCATTGTAAATTGAACGGCACATGAATCGTCTTGAGATCGCAAAACCCAAATTCTTAATTTTTTTTTTTTTTGGAACTGAACCAGATTCTTAATGTTGCAAGTCACAGCAAGCAAGCGAAACATGCCAGCGATGTGAAGGAACTTTGGAGCCTGCAGGTTGAAGCAAGTGTTAGCTAGAAGCATCAACTGCCAAAGAGACAGCTCTTCCTTCCATTTCATGTCTTGCGATTAGCTGATCATCAAAAAGGTTTTCTATACATGTACGAGAAAGGTGTACAAAAAAGGAGAGGCAACAGAAATAAATATAATATTCAATTTATCTTTGCAACGCAGAATTAGGACGGTATAATGACATGAGATGTGCTTGGTGAAGTTGTTCGAAAAAAACATGTGCTTGGCGAACAACAAGCAGAGAATGCTTGCAGAGTTGATCTTGCCCCCCAAAACTTGCAGCATGCATGCCAGCTTCAGCCAATTGCCTACACGTACCATCACTAATGCTGCAGGAGTGTTATAGCATGGCCAGGTCCAGCACTAGAGTAAGCTGCCCTGCCGATACCTGATGCCAACATGAGAAACAAGCAGACAGCAAGGCAGCTTGCATTGCCAGGCTGCGGACGAAGCAAGTCCACTGCGTTCCTTACGCCGAAGCCACGTCTCTTTCCCTGGTTTCCTTGCACGCTCATCGATCACATGATCTAGATCTCAACATAAACAACACACTCGTGCAGACGAGTTGCTGCTAATAGCAGGGACATGGCATGGTGAAAGCTTCATCAGGCCACATTCAGAGATTCCTCTTGCTCTTGGTGAACATATGCAGAAAGCATCAACTTGCCATGAAGGTCAGAGGCTATGTCGCGACAGCCCAGCGCTTCATTGTCAGCGAGATTCTTCTTGTCGGTATGGTCAGCAACGCTATTGTTGAGCTTCTTTGGTTATATATACCAGCAAGCCATAGCCTGCTCGACACCATTGCAGCTAAGTTTTCTCTCCAGTATTCTCGTCATCTCCAGTTCCAGCCATGGCTTCCATTCTCAGATCTGAAAGCTTGCCTTCCAGCCTTCGCTCTGAGAAAATCGACGTCGAAGAACAACTGCAGAGCCTCAGGGCCACCATCTCTTCCGCTACCATTGAGACAATGGTCGATGGTGTCATGAGGCTTGGAGGAGTGTACAACAACATCGAGGAGATGATGTGCTCACCAAGTGGCCAACTCAGCCTTTGCCGGCCACAACAGAGGAAAGCGGTGGAGCAAGAGCTTGAGAAGTCCCTCATCTTGCTTGACCTCTGCAATGCCATCCACGAGAATATTTCTGAGCTCAAGACAAGAATCCAGGAGATGCAGCTGGTCATCAAAAGAGGAGATGACTCCGCACTTCAAGCCAAGATCAAGTCTTACATGAGCTTGGCTAAGAAGGCGCAGAAGCAGTTCAAGAAGATCAGCAAGAAGCCTACTGCAGTTGACCAGGACAGCTGCAGGGTAGTCAAGCAGTTGGCTGAAGCCCGGGAGATTGCAACCTCTATGCTTGAATCCTTGCCGTATCTCCTGTCGAAGCAAATTGCGACGCCAAGCTCTAGCGGATGGCCCCTTGTCTCCAAGAGAAGGGTAATATGCCAGGAGGATCAATTGCAGGAGATGGAGTTGGTCATTATTGATCTTGAGAGCGGAGTTGAGACTTTGTTCAGGAAATTGATCCAGAGCAGAGTTTCTCTCCTCAACACTCTCAGTTTGTAGATAGATCATGCACCAACCCTAATCCCTTGAGATTGGCATCCGCCTTTTAGAGGATCTGCTGATCAGCATACAATTTTGTAGTGTACTAGTAAATGAGCAAGTGTACAGAAAATTACTGAAAAGAAAGTCACAGTTTTAGTCAACTTTACTGTTTCTGAATTCCTGTTGCGTTGTTATGTTGTGAGGTTTTGACTTTTGACAGTCCAGTTATCTTCATTTTTTACAAAGAATACCCAGAAAATTGTCATCATTATTGGCGTTTAAAGGAGCAGTTCGTTGATCTAGTTGATCTCTGAAATGCTTTACTATCAGATAGGCACGTTACCCAGATGCCATGTGTTGCCCCAGCAACAAACAAAGGATCCTCGTGCAGTGGATCTTGCTTCCCAAATCTAGAACAAGTCAGCTCCAACACACGAGGTTGAGCGTGCAAGTAGCACTAATTGAGCTTAACAGGGCATCTACTCAAATTAAGAATTGAACTGCAGCTCGATAACACGCGTGTCACCAATAATAAGTGGTTAGCAATCCACTAAAATAATCGCTAGAGCATGCAATCATGTCAGGATATACCAGTGGAGAGAACTAACGTGTTGATTCTTGCTACCAGTAGCAGGAACATGACAATCTGATACCTCACTGGTAGGATAGATGGTGCACTAAAAAAATTGAACCATGCATGAGAGATGAAGGTAACAGATTCCATATGCTGGGCAACTGAAATGGCACAACTCAATGTGTGGTGTGTCCATCAACCTGATGCCATCAGTATAAATAGGCCTTCCCTGAAGGCCAGCCACATTCAAACCAACATCTGCTCTCTCAGCTTCTCATCCTCTTTAGCCAAAGAAGAGTTTCCAGCAAAAGCCATGGCTTACCACCAAAGATCAATTAGTCTGCCTTCTAGGCCAGCCTCCAAAGTTGAGGAGGAGCTGCAAATCCTTGAGGCAAGTACCTCTTCGCCCTCGATGACCATCGAGACAACCTGCGATGGTCTGAGGAGGCTCGGAGACATCTACAGCTCCATTGAGGAGGTTATGTGCCTGCCTAGCAACCAAGGTTGCTCCTCCCAGCAAAGGAAAATGCTGGATGCAGAGATGGAATGCTCTCTTGAGCTGTTGGATCTCTGCAACGCCATGCACGAGGACTTCGCCGAGTTGAAGGCCATCGTCCAAGATCTGCAAGTGTCTCTCAGAAAAGGAGACGATGCAGTGGTTCAAACCAAGATCCAGTCTTACTTCCGCTTGGTGAAGAAGGCGAAGAAACATTTCAAGAAGGCTGCAAAGAAGATTACCTCTGACAAGGAGGACTGCAGGATCCAGAAGTTGTTGAGCCAGGCTAGAGAGATCACTACCTCTCTTCTTGAGTCAACAGTTCAGGTCCTGTCCAAGCAAATTGCGATGCCCAAATCGTCCATTGTCTTGAAGGCATTCCAGAAGAAAACTTCAGTTGTTTGCAAGGAGGAACAATTGCAGGTGTTAGAGTGCAACATCAGAGATCTGGAGGATGGGGCAGGACATCTGTTCAGGAGATTGATCCAGAGGAGAGTTACTCTCCTGAACATTCTTAGCCCATAGATGCTCTAGATCTATTACTGTTGACACCTGCGATTGGCATCCGCCTTTTATAGGATCCATCAAATGCTTATTCATTTGTGTAGAACAAGTGTACATAAATAGCTCAATGAAAGATCAAAGTTTTGGTTCACTTCATGCTGTCAATATACTACTCCAGGCTTTGCTTTCAATCACAGTAAAATGAAAACAATGTGCTTTTCCTTATCCCATGGACGAAAACTGCATATGGTACAATCTAAACAACTAACAAGCAGACATAAAAATGGATGTAATATTCAAATACAAGAGGATCTGAACATAATAATGTGATTGTAATGCAACTATTGTTTCATGTATACATATAGCCTTGTTTCATTTTCAATTTTCCATGTGTCACACCTACAGAATGTCAGGTGGGGCAAGCCCAAATCCCATTACATGTACACACCCTCAGTTCCAATGCTCAAGGCATATAACTTATCCTTAATGCACAGCTGGTCCTAATACAGATGATATGTGTCAATCATTCGCATCGCATGTATCACACACACACACAAAATGTTTTGATTAAAACCTCTCCAAATAATATGCTATATATATTATTTTGGATTATTGCAGCAATAGCTCGCTGGAACATAAAACAAGTGATATAATTGGAGACTCCTAAAGCCAGAAAAGAAACTTATGAAGCTCACAGCTTCTTTGGATATTCCAGTGAATATCATGCAACAAAAATCTGGGGCCTTAATAAAACCTAGGAAGTTAGCATTTTGTTTGCCATTGAAAACCTGCTATAACCTCATTCTCTCCAGTTCACAAGGAGGCCGTAGGACATCTCAGAAGGGCCAAAATAAATATAATAGATGTTGATGCAACCACTAACTATCCATTAAATAAGTGTGATAACATGCACCTACAGCAAGACTCAGCAGTTGACTGAACTGCCATGCTGATTCCTGCTGCCAAGAATTGAAACATAGCAATGTGGCCAGCTTCGTTAGGAGCACCTAATGCACTAACAAAGTGAACAGCATGAGGGTTATCTTGAGATTGTGATTTCCGAAGGCACCAAGTGTAGGTGAACATGCAGAATCAATTGTTCCCTTTGCAAAGCCGTGGTTTCATTGCTAGCTCACTGATCTCATGATCTAGATCTGAAATTAAACTATAGATGAGTTCAATGAGTTTTCTGCCAGAATTAGGGACATGACAGCTTCGTAAGCTCATCTTCAAAGATGCAGAGATGCCACAAGCTCCAAGTAAACAGACAAAAAGCATCAACCTGTCGTGGAAATGGCTGGCATTATTGCAACACCGCATCACTTCGTCATCAGCGAGATTCTTCTTGTTGGTAAGGTCACTAAAACCATCGTTTCAGCTTCTTTGGTTATATATACAGACAAACCATAGCCTGGTCGGCACCATTGAAGTTCCATCAGTTTCTCTCCATTCTCTTGATTTCCATTTCCAAAAAGGGGGCAAAACACAGTTCAAGTTCCAGCCATGGCTTCCATTCTCAGATCTGCAAGATAACCTTCCAGGCTTTGTCCTAAAGGAATCGAAGTTGAAGAGGAGCTGCAGACCCTGAAAAGCAGCCATTTCTTTGCCTTTCACTACCAGTGAGACAATGGATGATGGTATCAGTAGCCAGTAGGCTTGAAGGAGTGTACATCAACATTGAGGACACGATGTGCTCCCCTAGCAGCCAAGCTAGCCTTTGCTGCCAGCAGCAGTGGAATGCAGTGGAGCAAGAGCTTGGGCAACCTCTGCAACGCCATGCAGAGAGCTTCTCAGGGCACAAGAAATTTCCAGTAGATGGTGCTGGTTGTCAAGCAAGGTGATGACTTAGCACTTCAAGTGAAGATCCAGTCTTACATTCACTTGACCAAGAGGACGATGAAGCAGTTCAAGAAGGATCAAGAAGTTGGCTGAAGCCAGAGAGATTGCGATCTACATGCATGAATCCTTGCCGTATCTCCTACCGAAACACATTGCGGCCCTGAGTTCCAGCAAATGATACCTTGTCTACAAGACATTTCAAAAGAGAAGACTTCTTTGCAGGGAGCCATGAAATGGAGTTGGCCATTGTTGATCTTGGAAGCGGTTTGAGACTTTGTTCAGGAAATAGATACAGAGCAGAATTTTTCTCCTTAACTTTCTCAGTTTGTAGATGGAACCACGATCCCTTGCGATTGGCATCTGCTTTTAGAGGATTGCTGATCATCATACAACTTTGTAGCTTGTCTTAAATGAGCAATCGTACAAAAATTTACTGAAAACAAAGTCATAGTTTTTTGGTCAATTTCCTGCTGTCAACTATGCAGTTGATAAATTCCCATCAGAGTTGTCATACTGTGAAATTTTTAATACTTCAGTTGCAGTTTTTTTTTTACAAAGAATAGCCAGAAGATGCTCAACATAATTATTATGTTTAAAACAGCATTGTGTTGTTCAAGTTGATCTTTGAAATGCTTCACTATCAGATGTGCATGTTATGCAGATGCCATGTGTTGCCCCAGCAACAAGCAAAGGATCCTTTTGCAGTGGATCTTGCTGCCCACATCTAAAACAAGCCAGCTCCAACACACGAGGTTGAGCGTGTAAGTAGCATGAATTGTGCTGAATAGAGCATATACTTGAATTAATAACTGCACAAAGCACGATTACACGCTTGTCACCAATAATAATTGGTTAGCAATCTGCTAAAATAATCTCTCAAGTATGCAATTATGTCAAGATCCAACAGTTGAGCGAACTAACCGGTTGATTCTTGCTGCCAGAAGCTGGAGCATGGTAATGTGATATCACATTGGAAGGACAGCTACTGAACTTAAAAAAAGCAGAACTATGCATGAGTCACATGACAGATTCCATATGCTGCTGCCAGGTCTCAAAGCGTAGCAGACAGAATGTGGAAAACGAAATAAAAAAATTATATTAGCCCACCATCAACATGAAGCCATCTCACACGCTTCTTCAGTATAAATAGGCCCCAGCTAAAGGCCAGACACATTCTACCCAGCATCTGCTATCTCAGCTTCTCATCTTTCAGCCACAACACAGAGAAAGCAGCCCCAGAAACAGTCAAACAGCCATGGCTTGCCACCAAAGATCAATCAGTCTCCCTTCTAGACCTGCCTCCAAAGTTGAGGAGGAGCTACAAATCCTTGAGGCATGCACCTCTTCACCCTCAATGACCATCGAGACAACCTGCGATGGCCTGAGGAGACTTGGGGACATCTACAGCTCCATTGAGGAGGTCATGTGCCTCCCCAGCAACCAAGTTTGCTCCTCCCAGCAAAGAAAAATGCTGGATGGAGAGATGGATGTAATTGGGGAATAATTGCTGTGTTATTCCTCCAACCCTAGAAGAGTGGGTATATAGTCAGCTGTACATGGGCCTCTATATGGGCTCTACACAGGCCATATGGGCCACACTCACATATACACATACACTCTAACACCCCCCCCGCAGTCTGGACTACCGGCGCAGCGGTGTACAAGACTGGCCAACAAAGAAAGAAACTCACACACAAGGCCCCCCGCAGCCACAACTAGCCACTGGCTACGTTGAGGCTGGACCGAAACTCCGAGAAAGTCGAGGAGGGAAGACCCTTGGTGAAGATGTCAGCAAACTGGGAGGTGGTCGGTACATGGAGAACCCGAACATCGCCAATAGCCACCCGGTCACGAACGAAATGCAAGTCAATCTCCACATGCTTCGTCCGCTGATGCTGAACCGGGTTGGTGGAGAGGTACACGACGCTGACGTTGTCGCAGTAGACGAGCGTGCTCTTGGCGAGCGGGCTGTGAAGCTCAGCCAAGAGCTGCCGAAGCCAGGACGCCTCAGCCACGCCGTTAGCAACAGCCTGGTACTCCGCCTCAGCACTCGAGCGGGAGACAACCGGTTATCGCTTGGACGACCAGGAGATCAGGTTGCCGCCGAGGAAGACGGCATAACCTGAGGTAGAGCGGCGCGTGTCAGGGCACCCCGCCCAGTCAGCGTCAGTGTAGACGACCAGCTCAGCAGAAGGAGACCGGTGGAGGACCAAGCCGAAGTCAACCGTGCCTCGGACGTATCGAAGAAGGCGCTTCAACGCAGCAAGATGTGACTCCCGAGGATCATGCATATGGAGACAGATCTGCTGGACAGCGTAGGTGAGGTCCGGCCTGGTGAAAGTGAGGTACTGTAAGGCTCCAGCAAGACTCCTCAGGATGTAAGCAGGCGCGTCCGCAGGCAGCCCGCTTGGCACCTGCAATGCCCACATGCATATTTTGTCCTGCCTGCAGGACCCTGCCCGCACATGCTCAGCAGGTTGACTGCCCCTGCTGGGCGTTGCAGCAAAATCCTAGCAGGTCAAGCAGGTGCCTGCAGGAGCCTGCTACGCACACATTTGTTAGCATACCTGAAATTCTGAAAACTTCAACTCAGCTTCAACTCAGTACACAACTTCAACTCAGTACAGCGATACACATGATTGTTAGCACTTACAGTTCATAATAAGTACATATTTTTTCACCTACATATTATGAATTAAATAAAAGGTTTGGCCTATGGCAAAGCATGTCAACTTTAATTTACAAAGCATCTTCGAACAAATAGGTACACATGATTGACAGTCAGTTATGGAACAGAACAGGCAACAATACCGAGCCAAAAACATAAACACAACCGAATCTGGTACTGCCCCTCAAAAGAGAGGGGGTTTCTTTTTGTTCACAAACACCCACACTCTATTGTAGATTGTATAATCTTATAATATGTAAAAGGCAGCAATAAGTTGTTCAGACATCTTCCTCTTCCAGGGAGCCCTGCCAAAAAGCTTCAAGCCTGTGCAAACAGATGGAATAGAAACAGTCAGTGGTCAGCAACAATTTCCTTCGAAGCCCAGTGACCAACAGCTATAGCTGGCCATGTACAACTATCAAGGAGTTTGATGCTATGCAGATATTGCAGTCCCTAAAAAATAGTGTGGTGGAGCAGAACAGAGGAAATATACCTGTTCATGACTGTTCAACTTTGTTCCATGCCTACAAAAGCACTGAAATCCTAACTACACTGAGGCAGTAATAATGGAGCCACTGTGCATGCCTATTTGAAAATTTCAACATTGACCATATATAATAAGAACAAGTGCAACAGTTCGTCCACGCTGCTGAAACTTGTTGAGCTGCTCTTTTCAGCAGTAACCAAAACAATTGTGAAAGCGTAAACTCTGCAGGACTGCAGATGCACGCAGCACATTTTCTGCTAAACAAGACCTGCTACAGCATTATTACTGGGGATGGGTTCCATTGATATCAATTCTTTGTAAGTAAGCACAGATTAATAGGAGCATATCCAGGTGTTACTGACCAGTAGTACATACAGTACCTAAGCTCTACTAGTACTGAAGAAAGGTACATCAGAAGTATGATGAGCAGTAGGTCAACCAATAAAAGAATGCAGATGCAAATTAGGGACTGACCTTGCCTTTCTAATGATCATGCATCTCTAAATTCTCCAACTTCAGCGTTGCCACTCAAGCTGTTGATCTTTATGATGTCTAAGTAGGATGTACCTGCAGAATTGAAAAATCAGTATGCGTTTGTATGAGCCAAATAAATAACCAATGCAAAAAAGAGGAGGAAAATATTACCTGCCTCCCTGAGCCAGTCCTGGAAGCAAATCAGAGCTTCAACTGTGCTACCTGATAGCCTAGTTCTGTGGTCATTGATGATCCGCCCACTTGTGCTGAATGCGGACTCGGACGCCACTGTAGATGCAGGGGCAGCTAACACATCACGAGCCATACGTGACAGGATAGGATACTTCATAGCATGCATCTTCCACCAATACAAGATATCAAATCCACCATCATTGCAAGGGAATAAGTCATCACGGAGATAACGGTCAAGATCTCCTGTTCTTTGATTGCTTTGAGCGCTTACGTGGCTACTCCAATCTGACCATGAGGAGCAACCTTTTATTGAAGTTGCACTGTCATCTGCTTCAGCTGAATTTGATTTGTCACCCCCAATTTCAGATGAGTAACCATTGAATAGACTCCTGATTGCTTCATCTACTTTATTAATATGGACAGCAGCTGTGCCACCAAAGGCTTGCTTCAAGCGAAACTCCACAAATTTGAATTTGAATCGAGGATCCAATATAACTGGTATGCAGTTAGACAAGTATGATATTTTCCAGTACTTATCAAACTTTGCCTTCATGTCTGAAACCATAGATGCAATGATTGGATTTCTTCTAGATGTATCTGATTCCAACACTTGTCTCACATTCCAAATTTCATGAAAATAAAGGTTGGCTGTGGGGTACCTTGTACCAGAAACAACTTCAGTTGCTGTCTTAAATACTGTCAGCAGCTTGCAAACAGCAGTAGCTCTTTCCCAGTCTTCAGGTGTGGGAGAGTGCTTGTAGTTTGGGTCCTGCTTTCCCAGCTCATGAAAAGCATCTTTAAATGGGAAAGATGACTCCAACATGTCACATGTTGAGTTCCATCGAGTTGGAACATCAAGCGAAGGGTGACTCTTGCAATCTATGGGTAGCTCTCCAATTATCTCTTCAAATTTTTCCTTTCTCGATTGAGAACCCTTGACGTACTTGACTAATTCTCTTATATCACTGATCGCACCTTCAATTGATTGCAGTCCATCTTTTACTATCAGGTTAAGAACATGGGCAGCACATCGTACATGAAACAGATCACCATCACAAGGCAACATTGACTTTTTTAGCAGACTTCCTCTTAAGAGATCCATCATTGTTTTATTCGCACCAGCATTATCCAAAGTAATACTAAAGAGCTTGTCTTCAATATTATAATAGCGAATGGTCTTTACCATTTCAGTATAGAGATTAAAGCCATCATGCGGTGTCTTAACCACACAAAATCTAATAATTCTCTTTTGAACTGTCCAATCTTCATCAAGATAATGGCATGTAATTACCATATAGCCAGTATTTTGATGTGCAGTCCACAAATCAGTAGTTAATGATACTCTACAGTTGAATCCCATTAACATATCCCGTATTGATCTTCTTTGATTCTTAAAAGCTTCCACACAATTTGATTTTATTGTGTTCCTCGAAACTGATTCAGCTAATGGATTTAAACTGAGAGAGTAGCTACGAAATCCGTCATATTCTACAAACGAAAAAGGGAGTTCATGGAGAACAACAAGCCTAACTAATTCACATCTAGTGACTGTCTTATCAAACTTCCAATTTGTCAGAACAGCAGTATCTGATGATAGTACTGAAGATTGCAATTTCTCAACCATGGCATGCATTTTCAATCTTGGTTCACATAAATTCAGATGCCTACGCATGTGACTATTTCCGGAGTTGCGGGCAGTAGAGAATACCTCATTGCAGTGCTTACATTGTGCTCAGACAACTCTCCCTCTTTGGTAAATTGGAACCATGTCACTCCATATTTGAGATCTCAATTTGCGTGGTTTGCTTTGGGGTGAAGAGGGACCTATAGCACACAGGTGTCACAGACATATTAGTTTATAATCAAAAGTCTCTAAAACATGGAGTAAGCTTGTTAGACATATTAGTTTTAATTACCGGGTAAGCTTGTTTCTTCATCAAGGTAAGGTTGTGATGATGGAGAAAGGGATGGAGATCCCTCGGCAGCAAGTGGTAGAGATGTAGGAGAACTTCTTGGACTATGTATTACCACTTGTGGAGACACAACCAACCTCAACTGTGGAGTCGTTATCAGGGGAGATGTGTTACCACTTGGCATCTGGGCAGTTCTCACCAGGGGAGACTTTCTCACCAAAGGAGACGCATTACCACTTGGCATCTGGTCCGCTAGTGGAGGCTTGAACCGCTTTGTAGATGGCTGCTTCTTCGTATTTGTTTCCATGGGCCTCTTCAGTGGAGAGCTTCTGCTTTGTAACTGGCTGCTTGTTGAAGGTTTCGCTCGCTTTGTAACTGGCTGGTTCTTTGTATTTGTTTCCATGGGCCTTTTCAGTGGAGAGCTTCTGATAGAAGTTGGGTCGCCTGAGGACCCCCCAACATCTTTTGCTTGAGATGGTGAGGGCATCGTTGCCAATGTAAACTGAAATTAGAGGAAAAAAACACTGAGATCATTGAATCAGGAAAATATTGATCATCGGGATAAAACAACAATATGTAGAAACAAAAGCCCACAAAACTGAGAGAAAGAAAGAAAAACAAATATTTCATTATCTCACAAGCTATGGGTTGATAGGTCACTTTCGGTGACATGTGTTAATCTTGCATAGATGAATCTGGGCGTCTCAGAACTGAATGCCCCAATAAGTAAGAATTAAAGTATTAAACAGTACTAAGGGGAAAACATTTCAAGTACGTGACTGAAAATTACCATGGGTGGACTAAACCAATCATCAAGGAATAGAAAAGGTAACAGTAATTTGATTTAGTGCTCAAAATTACATGATAAAAAATTACAGTCTAACATAAGGAGTAATCAAAAGCATACATATATACTGCTATGTGCCAATGAGTTTGTTTTCAAGAGTGCCAGACGACAGGAGGATACATAACCCAGGAGGCCAGGAAGGCATGCTATTTCCTGATATCAGGATGTTGAAAGTTCACACCCTAAATCTGGTGCTATCAGTATTCGGTAGGTGGATTGGGAATCAACTAGACCAAATTGAACTGCAAAGGATGGTAAGAGATAGCAATAAACATACCGCCCAGTGCCTCCTGATCTGTTACACTGTCATACTCAGCAGTCAGCACGTCCAATATCCTTCAAGAAACTCTGCTCAGGTCCAACACCAGGGTAGTCCAGCCTGTGATGCAAAAGAAAAATGGATACTTAGCCCACATAATATGTAACAAATAAGTAGTTGTAATTCATGGCAGAGAAGGGATGACTTGATAACCAATCACCAAATTCTCATGGATACAACATTACTTTAGTAAAGTCGTACAAGCAAAGGTAGATAAATAAAGCAAACAAGATTTTGTCATGATTTCTCTACCCTAGCTACCCAATAATCTTTCCTACTTCATTGACCGAGAGATGGGTTGTTTCTGAATTTCTGATCGCGCTCTTGCATGTCCTACTTCATTGTATGAACTTGCTTGCTTCTTCTCCTTATATGTAGATTCGTTACCTAGCCAAAATCAACAATCGCCAGCACCGCACACTCACAGCTTACAGATTCGTTACCTATCATACATTATAGCATGATCTGTCCAGCAAGCACAGAGTTTGAAGAACTTGAGTACAGACTACACAGCTAGTATATCCATCAGTTATCAGGCCCTTAGTCACCGGAAAGCAATCCTGCGTCTGTGTTGTCATAACTGATAAGGTTTGTTTTTAGTGTAAAACTACCGCACAAGCCATACTTTATGATTTTGCACACATACAGGGATGACATGGTATGTGGTACATAGGAAAAGACTTTCTATATGCAAGCTTAATAGTTAATACTAGGGGTGTTTAAATTCAGCAGAATTTCATACAGAGGGAGGAGAGGGGGAGAGGTGCTGCGCTTACGGATTTTGGCCAACTCGGCAAGCCTCTTGATGCTGGATATCAGGTTACAACTCTCTGCAGGACTTGGTGAGCGAGCCTTACCTGCACAGATAGTTAGATTCATTCAGGGAGGAAAATAGCAATGTGGAAAATATTTCACAACCAACATCATGGCACATGGATAGCACAATAATGCAACAGTATTAGCACAATAACCCAGTAGGTTAAGCGATTGATTTCACCTGCTGTTCTTCCTCGTGGCTCTTCCAAGAGGAGGGCAACTCGACGTTCCAGCAGCAGCAACGGGCTCCTTGCCGTTGTTCTTGGTGGTGGTGGGGTTCCTCCTCCTCCCTTGAGTCTCAGCAGCAGTCCCGCGCCTCACGTAAACGGTGGAGATGGGGGATTTGACCACACTGTGCTCCTCCTCAAGGGCTGAAAAAATCAGGAATCCCGACCACGATGAGGATCGAAATCGAATAAACCAGTGGAGAGATGGAGCACGAGCGGTGTAGTAGAGAGAGGTGGACTCACCGTCCGCGTCACCGGCGGCGGACGAAGGCGGCTTGGGCGCGGGAGTGATGGATGCGGTGGAGGAGCAGGTCGAGGAGACCGCTCGGAGACCCCGCCCCTCCGGCGCCTGGACGGAGGAGTGGAGGACCGCCGGCCGGCTCGTGAAGCTCGAGGTAGGGGTCGCCGGTGAGGTCCCGATAGCACAAGAACTCAAGAAGTAGTACAGATCCGAGGGTAGGGCGGGCGGCGGGGGATGGCGTCGAGACGGGCGGCGGGGGTGGCGCTCGCCGCTCGGTCGCCGGCGCTGTGGAGGGAGGGACGGCACACGAGAGGAGTCGGCAGTCCAGTCCTTGCGGGTTTAGCAGGCACGGCAGGCCTCGGCAGGCCGACCTGCTAAGCCCACCGGGCCTCGCGGGCTCACCTGCTAAATCCTGCTTCGGAAATAAAGGCCCCTGCAGGCGCCCAAGAGGCCAATTTATGCAGGCGGGCCTTGCAGGAATGCAGGTAGGCCTGCGCCCATTTACAAGCTTAAAGACTCCGATAGGCAGTAGGATCAGCCACAGGATCACCCAGAGTAGCAGACAACTTCGCACAACTTCGCCTGAGTGTCAACAGGAGTGGAGCAAGGCTTGCAATCAGTCATCCCAGCACGCTCCAGGATATCAAGGGCATACTGACGCTGGTGAAGGAGAAGACCAGCCCAAGAAGTGGTGAAGCTTGCCCAGATCCTTCATAGTAAACTCCTGCTGAAGAGAGGAGATAATCCGCTGGAGCAGCTGTGGACTAGAGGCAGTCAGAACAATGTCATCAACGTAGAGGAGGAGGTAGGCAATCCCATCAGCATGGTGATATATGAACAACGAAGTATCTGACTTGGCCTCAACAAACCCCAGTGTCAGCAAGAAGGTGGCAAACCGAGAGTACCAAGCCCGAGGAGCCTGCTTCAGACCGTAGAGAGACTTGTTCAACCGGCAGACCAAATTCGGACGACTGGAGTCCACAAACCCTGCTGGCTGGCTGCAGTAGACTGTCTCGGTCAGAGTGCCATGAAGAAATGCATTCTTGACATCGAGCTGGTGCACCGGCCAAGAGCGAGAGAGAGCCAGAGAGAGAACAGTGCGCACTGTAGCAGGCTTCACCACTGGACTAAAAGTCTCATCATAGTCCACACCAGGACGCTGAGTGAAACCCCGAAGGACCCAACGCGCCTTATAGCGCTCCAGAGTACCATCAGCCCGTCGCTTGATCGTCCAAATCCACTTGCCGGTCACCACATTGCAACCAGACGGACGCGGCACAAGGTCCCAAGTCTGGTTGGCAAGAAGAGCTCCATACTCCTCTTCCATCGCACGATGCCAGCTCGGATCTGCCAGAGCCTCACGAACCGACGTCGGGATCGGAGAGAGCCGCGGCTCCCCCTCAGTGGCGGAAAGAGCCCGCGGCCGAAGAACCCCGGCCGCCTGCCGGGTCACCATGGGATAGGTGTGACGAGGATCCCGATGGATGACCGGCGGGTGGTACACGGCCGGCTCCATCCGAGAACGGCGTGGTGGAGGCGGCGGTGGCGGTGGCGGAGGCGGTGTCAGCTCCAGTGGAGGTGGTGGAGGAGGCGGAGCCGTCGAGCGGCGTTCGTAGACATAGCGCACAGGGGGCGCATAGTCCACGGGCACCTCCGGGACCGGCGGCAAAGGAGCGGGCATCTGTGGAGGCACCGAACGGCGGCGGTACACCTGCACCGGCTCGGCGTAGCGTGCAGGTGTCGTCGTGGCTGCGCGTGGCGCGGCAGGAGGAACCGGGACGGTGCTGGGCGCAGCAGAAGGCGCCGGGGCCGCGCGTGGCCCGGTGGGAGGCTCCAGGGGCGCGATAGAAGGCGCCGGGGACGCGCGTGGCGCGGCCAGAGGCACCAAGCCCGCGTCGGGTGCGACAAAGGGCACCAGAACAGCGGGTGGTGCAAGAAGAGGCTCAAGCGCCGCGCGTGGCGCAACTAAAGGCGCCGGAGCTGGTGGTGGAACAGAAGGACCTGCTGAAAAGGGAAAAACAGAAACGGGTGGTTGAACCACCGGGTCAGAAAACATGGACTCAAGGTCAGGATCAAGAGAAGGTGTGGAGGTGGAGGAGAAGGGGAAGTCCGACTCGTCAAACACAACATGTCGGGATATAAGAACCCGACGAGAGGCGAGATCATAGCAACGGTACCCCTTATGGTCCGGGGAGTAACCAAGGAACACACAACGTGTCGAGCGAGGTGCGAGCTTGTGAGGAGCAGTGGCAGCAAGGTTTGGGTAGCAAGCGCACCCGAAGACACGAAGGTGAGCGTAGGTGGGAGGGGTACCGAAGAGAGCGTGGTGAGGAGTCGGAGCAGGTCAAGCTGTGGAAGGAAGACGGTTGAGAAGGTAGGTGGCGGTGTGAAGGCTCTCTGCCCAGAAGCGCGGGGGCAGGGAGGCCTGGATCAGAAGAGTGCGCATGACATCGTTCGTGGTCCGAATCATGCGCTCAGCCTTGCCGTTCTGTGGGGAAGTGTACGGACAAGACATACGCAACTGAACACCTCGGGAGAGAAAGAAGGAGCGAGAGGTGTTGCTATCGAACTCACGACCGTTGTCGCACTGGACGGCCTTAACGGTGAGGCCGAACTGAGTGGACACCCAGGCAAAGAAGTGGAGGAGGGTGGGGAAGGTGTTAGACTTGGCACGCAAAGGGAAAGTCCAGGAGTAGTGAGAGAAATCATCGACCACTACCAGGTAGTACTTGTAGCCCGAAAGACTAGGAACAGGAGAAGTCCACAGATCACAGTGAACAAGATCAAAGGCATGCGTCGCATGCGAAGAAGAAGAGAAAGGAAGGCGAACATGGCGACCCAACTGGCACGCATGGCAGATATGCTCATCAGAAGCCCGAGTGCAAGGAAGCTGTGCACTACGACTGAGCTGAGCCAAGGTGTCGCGGCCGGGGTGACCAAGCCGGCGGTGCCAGGTAGTGGAAGAGGGACTGGTGACAAGGGCAGCTGACGGGGAAGAGGGTAAAGGTGGTGTAGCGGAAGCAGGAAGGCGAAGGGTGTAAAAGGGTCCCGAGCTATCACACCGGAGGAGCGGACGCCCAGACACAGAATCCTTCACAGTAAGGCCAGAGGGATCGAATTCAACAGAACAAGAATTGTCAGCTGTGAACTAACGAATGGAAAGAAGGTTATGGATCATCTGAGGAGCAACGAGGACATTGGGAAGACGAAAGGGACCTGGAGCACAACCCACGGAGGTGACAGGAAGACAAGACCCATCACCAACCATGATCGAAGACGGATAAGAGGGATGTGGGGGTCGGACAGAAGAAAGGAGGCTAGCATCAGGGGTGGTGTGGTAGGAGGCACCCGAGTCGGCGATCCACTCTGTGCGGACAGGTGGTGTCACCCCCATGGTGCTGAATGCCTGCGCCGGAAGCTGAGTGGGAGTAGGCGAGATGTGCCCTGACCATGGGTCGCTGAAAAATGGCCAGGGCACACCGACTGCAGCAGGAAGAGTTGTGCGCGGACGACGCCTCCTCCGCCAACGACGCCCACCGCGACCTCCGCCACCCCCGCTCGGCCCGGGGGAAGGAGCAGGGACGTCGGGCCGGGAGCGCCGTAGAGAGCGGCACCGGCCAGAGGGGGAGCAACGCCGGCGCCCGACAGAGGAGGGGACACGTGCGGGAGGGCACAACCGCAGGCAGGCGTCAAGCCCCGGAGGAAAGCACCTGGGCGTCGAGGGCAGCGGCGGGGGCCTCATGCAGGAAGGCCGCAGCTGACAGCGGGGCTCCGCTCGGCGCGGCGCCGGGCCAGGCGGTGGCCGCGCCATAGGCAGAGGAGCTGGCGGCCGCGTGCGGAGGAAGTGGGGCAGCAGTTCCCGCGGGCGGAGCTGAGAGGGCTTCCACGCCCGCGGTGTGCCCATCGGCGCTGGCGGCGGGCGACGCGACGATGGCGGCCGGGAAAGAAGGCATGGCGAGAGGCGGCTCGCTCATGAGCAGAGAGAGCGCGCGCGCAGCCTGGGCCTCAACCAGGACAGCCGCAAGGGCAGCTTCGGCAGCAGCGGTCGCCGCCCCCGCGCCCGAGAAGGAAGGGGCTGCGAGCGCCGGCGCAATTGCCGAGGAGAAGGCGCCGGCCGCGTGCACGCCCGCGTGGGGGGCAGCAGCGGCGGCGACGAGGGTCACGGCGGCGGTGTCGACGGCAGGGGTCGCGCGCACACCCGCGTGGGGGGCAGCAGCGACGGCGGGGGTCGCGCGCACGCCCGCGTGGGGGGCAGCAGCAACGGCCGCGGCAGCGCGCGCACCCATGCCGGCATGGTCTGCTCGTGCCTCTGCAAGCAAATTGGGGCGGCTGGAAGGGAGCTGGCGCTGAGAAGCGAGGAGGATGTCCTCGAGAGGTGCCCACGCAGGGGGAAAACAGGGGAAATTGGTGGGCGCGCTCGTGCGCTCGCCCGCAACAGCGACTGGGCAGGGGTGGGGCGGCGGGACGAGCTCTGCTCTTGTGCCCATCCCTGCGCCCAGACCACCCGCGGCCGCACGAAGGGCGGCAGCAGCTGCAGCAGGGGGTGGTGGCGACGGGCAGGGGCGAAGAGGGGAGCCGCGGCGGCTGGTGGAAGGCCACGCGCGCCCGCTCCTGCGCCAGGGGCTGCGGCGCCCGCGCTCGCGCCCGCGCCAAGGGCAGCGGCGCCCAGAGCAGGTGCCGGGGCAGAGCCCGCGCCCGCGCTAGCGCCAGGGGCGGCGGCGCCTGGAGCAGGGGCCGGGGTGGAGGCATGGCCGCACACCACGGCTGCGCCTCCACCACCACCCTGGACATGCGCGTGCGCGCCGGCAGCAACCACAGCGGCGGCAGGAAGAGCAGCAGCCGCGAGCAGGGGAGGGAAGGGAGAGGGGGGAGGAAAGCCGGCAGCCGCGAGCTGCAGAAAATCCGGCGGCCGGTGGCCAGCCATGATGGCGGCGGCGGCGGGAGAGCTCCCAGGAATCGTAACCTAAGCTGATACCATGTAATTGGGGAATAATTGCTGTGTTATTCCTGCAACCCTAGAAGGGTGGGTATATAGTCAGCTATACATGGGCCTCTATATGGGCTCTACACAGGCCATATGGGCCACACTCACATATACACACATATACTCTAACAATGGAATGCTCTCTTGAGCTATTGGATCTCTGCAACGCCATGCATGAAGACTTAGCTGAGTTGAAGGCCATTGTCCAAGATCTGCAAGTGTCTCTCAGAAAAGGAGACGATGCAGCAGTTCAAGCCAAGATCCAGTCTTACTTCCGCTTGGTGAAGAAGGCGAAGAAACATTTCAAGAAGGCTACAAAGAAGGTTATCTCTGCCGAGGATTGCAGGATCCTGAGACTGTTGAGTGAGGCCAGAGAGATCACTACCTCTCTTTTTGAATCAACAGTGCAGCTCCTGGCCAAGCAAATTGCGGCTCCCAAATCAAACATCGTCTTGAAGGCGTTCCAGAAGAAAACCTCAGTTGTTTGCAAGGAGGAGCAGTTGCAGGTGTTAGAGTGCAACATCAGAGATCTGGAGGATGGAGCAGGGCATCTGTTCAGGAGATTGGTCCAGAGCAGGGTTACTCTCCTGAACATTCTTAGCCCATAGATACTCTAGATTTGTTGCTATTGACACCTGCGATTGGCATCCGCCTTTTATAGGATCCATCAATCGTTGTATACTTTAACATATGTATAGTACAAGTGTATATATAGTTGCCCAATGGAGAAAAGAAGTTTTGATTCACTTTGTGGTGTCTATCTGGTACTTCAGGCATACTTATAATATCAGTAATATGACAACTATGTGGTTCTATATGTTTCATGGCTAAACCTTCCAGATAATACAAAGAATGCACATGAATTTGAAAACGCATCATACAGACATGAAGGATGCCTATGTTTCGGTCACAATCAAACTTCTTTGCAATTGTTTTTTCCAGGCATGCCATTCCTATAGTTACTACACAGATATTCCTCCCAATATTGCGGATCAAGTGAGGCATAAGTTTTTTCCCCGCAACAAGCATGTTACCTCGACATTTTTATTAAGAATGTAATGTGCTGAATACTTGTGAGTTGGATCTGGTCCGATATAAACAGCTCCAAGACAAAGGTATAAGCTTATAGCTAACACTTAACACAGCAGATCCTAGAAGCAACCTTATCTGGAGGATTGAGCAGGACATCCCAGATAATAAGAAAAATAATTATTACGATTCTTGCTACAAATAAATAGACCATGGTATGAGTGATGCACAAACTTGAAATCCTAAAATAGAGAAAAGGGGGAAAAGGAACATGTAGGGCTAACTACTTGTTCCAATATTTCAATTAATCATCTGCAACACCATCTGGGACCTTAAGAGGTAAAATCTGGGAAACCAAATTGCAAGGTTCAGTGTTTCAATAGGAAACTTGCTATGGCCTCATCCTTTTTGTTTTCTTGAACATACCAGAGAGCTGTGTGTCATTTCATTAAGGAAGAAAGGAGTACCCAGATGCACAACACCACACATTCCAGTTCATAGGTAGCCCTTCTCAAATGGCCCACAAAGTTGCTTATTGCTTAAATTCTTATTATAGTAGTTTTTGGTTGATTTTTATTATGGTACAGAACCATAAAAAAGGAACTTGTTCTTATTTCAGTCACAAACTAACTACTAATTTTTCCTTTTATGGTTGATTAGTCATCTATAGCCCATGAGGCCAAGATTTTACAGCAATTTAAGTGGACAGTGAAATACTGAAATCATAATTATGCTGTTGTGCACAAACTTCAGAACTTTAATAGCCCAATATGTGAGATTCTATACACATCACCTAACAACACAGAGCATTCTTGCACATGCTAAAATGCAAATATACAGGGCAAAAAAATATGCTCACTCATCTGTCTTTTGAGGCACAGATCTGTAAACTATTTCCACATGTACAATGAAACTCTTCTTGTCAAAAGAATATATCAGTTTGCTTGGATTGCGCTTTGAGATCCTTCAACTTCTTCAATATGTTGGTGAAATAATCTTGTAAATATTTCTCTAAGCTGAGTATGTCATTCGCATCCACCCCAAGAAGCTGGTATGTCTCGCTCATTGGAGCAGAGAAAACTGTGTCGCTAGAGAGCACCTGTTTTAAAGAAATGTTATATTAGGTTTCACAAGCTCTGATACAAGTTACCAGTACAGAGCCACATGTCGACTGAATAGATAGGACAAGCTGGTAACCTCTGAGAATGCCAATCTGTCCGCCACATCATTTGTCCATCGGAAAAACCGCGTCAATTGACGAGTAAATCTCAAGACTGCAACAGGTACCGTGGTTACATTGGCATCTTGCCCAGCCAACCTCTCACACAAAGTAATCACCTGAAGAGGGCAAAGGATAAATAATACGAATTCTAATTCACAGATCCATCATTTGCAAATATCTAAAATCAGAAACAAAATGAACTGCATGATAGATTGAAAGACAACAGTGATATATACCCTATGAAGATAGATTAAATCGATCTACAAAACATTCCTGAACATTATATGTAATGAATATCCTTCAAAAAGATAGTACACTGTACACAATTCATTACCTCTTGAGTGGTCCAAGCACGTGGTCCAGCAAAAGTCAAGAGTTTCTTAGTAGCCTTCTCATTGCGCATAGCTATAAATGTCAGTCGAGCTACGTCCTACAATTTCACCAGAAAGAATGTGTCAAATGGAAAGCTGAAGGAAAAAGTACAAAGAGATCAGTGGCCTCATTTTCAATTGAATGAGGAAAGAAAAACCTGGGTATCCATATAAGCGATCCGAGTTGGAGCATCAGTTCCCCAGACAGACTTCTCTTCTAGTATAGGCACAGCATATTGCCCAATAAGGCCCTATTGCAACCAACATTAGACAAAAATTTATTTCTGGATACAAAGGAAAAACATTACTGGAATAGGATGTATCAACTCCAAGTCATATCGCTGCTTCATCTTTTACTTGGTTATAGGTACAGTTAGGTAGATTACTGTGATTTATTAATAGAACAATTCGACCAAGATGGAACTTTCTTTCGCAATCTAATATCATTATACTTCACTAGGATCACTGACATTCTAAGAAAAGATTTTTTTACCAAACATTTAATCACAGGGAGAGGATCAAATGTACCTGCATGAAACCACACAAACGGATGATGATATAATCCAAACCACTGTCCTGAATAAACTTCTCCGTACAATACTTTATTTCCATCAAGGGAACCTCAGGATGCTTGTCACAGTTGTGGATGGAATAGAACACATACTTCTGAATTCCCATAGCCTTTGCGCACTGTATTAGAGCAACTTTTCCTTCCCAATCTACCTAAATGGAATAACCATCAGCATAACTGATTGAGTGATTTATGGTATACTCCCTCCATTTGAAATTATAAGAGGGGTTATGTTTCATTAGTACAATACTTTGACCATCAATTGCTCTATTACTACCTACTTTTTTGTACACAATTTTGATATTTTTATGAATCTGTCTCCTTGTCAACTGATTGAGATTTGTTTTATCTCTCAGTCACCTTCCCTAACCGTTGGATATAGATCCAACAATCTAGATACACCCATTCTCTCTCCTTATCTTTTATTTCTCCCTTCCTATCTTCTTCTTGGCGCACACGGCACGGACGCGACGCAGGGAGCCGCGACACCCCCGCCGCCGACACCTCCCGCCCGTCTCCGGCGGCCTTGGCCACCGCCTCCCTCCTCCGCAGCCCAACCCTAACCCATTTGATCGGAACGCCCCCGCCGCCTCCACTGCCCACCGGGATCCCCCACCGCCCGGCTCCGGCGGTGCCCTCGCCGCCTCCGCTCTGCCGCCGTCTCTCCCGCCTCCACCGCCGGCCGGCGAGCCTCCCCGGAGCTCCCTCTACAGCCCCGGGATCAGAGGTAAGCCCCCAAACCCTAACCTCTCCGATGTCACACCCCCGCCCGGGACCTGGCCCGACCACCGGTAAGCACCACCCCGGCCGGCGGCTCTCCACCGCCTTGCCGGCCGCCCACCGCCGGTCGATTCAACCTTCTTCTCTAAGTCCGGCAGCCATGGAGATGGAACCCCCAAGCACTAGAAACCCCGGAACACAAATGCCGCCGGCCTCTACCACCACCCCGGCCGGCGGCGACCTCACCACCGGCCACTCCCCCCACCTCCCGCCCAACGCCGAACCCCCAGCTCCAACCCGGAACCGATCGATTGAAATGCAACGTCTCTGTGCATTCTTGTTCTGGGACCACAGTTCTTTGTTGTGCACTCGATTGCTAGATAATCCAGATTTCAACCGGTTGACAAGGAGCAAATCTCTATTTTTATATATGTATTGATAAATACTTACTTATGAATAATATTATGTGTCAAATGATGATGTATTATTGTTGTAATTGTCGGTCAAAGCCTTGTCCTGTTGTTATTTTTTTGAATGGTCGCAAGGGGAGAGCATGCCCACGTAATTGCATTGGCAAGACGAAATTAGAACCTTATAATGTCAGATGGAGGGAGTATATCTCAGTGCAATACAATGGTACGTCATCCTTATGACAAGCACACAACCTAAGAGGTGCAGCCAGATGAAATTCTTCTCTACAAAATTTTCTTCAGAATATGCATAATAAGAATAGGAACAGCACTACAGCCAGTAGGCACTTCATGAAATCCATGATTAGCTTCAATGCTTGAATAACAACCAGCAAATGCAACAGCAGAGGACAATCATTTGTATGTGTTCACAGAAAATGGTCATAACATACCGTCCGGATGGGCTCTTCAGGCCGTCCTGTCGCACAATCAATGACGGTATGGATGCCAACAAGCGTCGCAGGTATGGTCTCCGGCTTGCTGAGGTCCGCCTAAATCAGTTCCAATTCAAAGCACACAAAATTACCACGCCAAGAATCCACGATGCGGCACAGCAACTGCACAAGCAAGTACGAAACGGACAGTGCCGTAGCAACAGTAGCGCAATATATAACCCTACATTGACGACGGTGGCACCCCAGTCCCGGAGGAAATCGGCCGGCGCCGGGCGCGGCCTGACGAGGCACCTGACGTCGTAGCCCTCGTCCAGCGCCTTCCGGACCACCTGCCGCCCCAGCGTCCCCGTGGCGCCGACCACCAGTATGCTCGTCGGCCGGACGGGCGTCCCCTGCGCAATGCTGGTCGGCGCCACCGCCTGCGCGTTGCAGGTCACCGCCAGCCGGCACCGCGACCCGCCTGCGGCCGCAACACGAACGCACGCGCCCTGTCAGCCCAGCGCGACATAGCTTTTACTCGTGGCATGCGATCGAGAATGCCCGGGGTACCTTTCGGCGCGCGGTGGAGGAGGACGTGCGGGCGGGCTGTCGAGGAGAAGGGCGCGGCGCGGCCGCGGCGGAGGCGGAGGCGGCCCGGGGAGGCGAGCTGCGAGGGCAGCGCGGCGAGGCTGGTCGACGACGCCATGGCCTGGGCGCGGGCGGTTGGTGGCGCGGCGTGGGCGCGTGGCTCGCTCGCCGCGGGGTTTTGGCGTGGGGAGGAGTGGTGGAGAAGGGATGCCGAGCCGCCGATGCCCGTCGCGCCACGTCTCCACCGCCGGCCCGTCGTCCGTTTCCTTCCTCCTCCGGCCACGTCACCATCCGCTTCGTCTTCCCCTCTGGCGCTACGCCTCCGCTCTCCAAACACGCCTCCACTGGAAATACGCTTTCAGCACACCAAAGCGTGCTCGCTTTAGTGTCAAGGGAGTGTGGAAGGCGGCTCGCTGCGTGCGGTCTCCTTCTCCGTCTCCGACTCCGAGCGAGATCAGCCGTGGGGAGGATCCGAAGCGCGCGAGAATGCAGGGCGGATCCAGCGGCATCGTCTACGGCGGCCTCAAGTACCAGGCAAGCAGCGGCGGCAGTGCCTTCTGGAACCTTCTAGAACAGCCTCCCTTAACCCATTCCTCCTCGACGTTGTTCCAGGCGCGGTGCATCGCGGACGTGCGCGCGGACGCCGGCTCCACCACCTTCCTCGCCGGGACCCTCAGCCTCAAGGAGGAGAACGAGGTGCGTATTTGGTAGTCCTTTTTCCTTTTGTCAAGGGAAATGGCGTGAGACTTGATTTGGATCTCGAACTCTCTGCGTCCAAGTAGGTGCACCTGATCCGGCTATCGCCGGCGGAGAGCGAGCTGGTGTGCGACGGCCTCTTCTACCATCCCAATGAGATCTGGGACCTCAAATCGTGCCCCTTCGATCACAGGGTCTTCTCCACAGTCTACACCTCTGGTAAATGATCGATAAAATGGTCTTTCTCTGCTTCGCGAACATTTCCAATTTTGCAAATCTAAAATGTGTAATTGTGTTGTGATGTGAAACTTTTTGTTAACTGGAGTGTTGTTATGTGATTGGCAGGTGAAGGTTATGGCGCTGCTGTCTGGAAGATCCCAGAGCAGCATGGGCAGTTGAACTCACCGCAGCTTGAGCAGCTTTTTGAGCTCACCGGGCATACGGGCAAGATAAGACGGTGCGCTTCTGTTCCTGTTGATCTTTGGTTGTGCAGGAGCTGTTTGTTCTACAAGATTTCTGCCTATGCTTTGAATTTTAGAGTTATATGTCCAACTTTGGTGGATGAAACGCGAACTTGCTGCTTAATAGCCTTAACCACATGGTGTTTATATCTGTCTTAATAAAAATAAATGAGCTGTTCTTTGGTGAGTTGAGTGAGGTTAGCGCACTGTTATGGAAGGTTACGCCGCCTAGCCTGCATAGCAAAATAACACCTTTTAGAGTGGAAGAGGTAGACTGCCTGTGACCTTACTTGTCTGATTACACATGAATATTGACATGAGAGGGCTGTTACTAAGAAGACACATGAATAAAATATGTGAACCATTTAAGCAATATAAGAAGTGTTGGGCTTATTTTCTGTGGTGCTCTGTAACGAATGTAATATAAGAATTTTTTCAACTTCTAATATTATTTGGAGCTAAATGTTTTTCAACTAGTGCCACTCCTATATTCTTAAATGTTGCTAGGTGATATGCATATCATCTTTGTTGGTTCTTGACACCTATAAGTTGGTTATTTTTGCAGTGTGCTCTGGTGGCCACTTGGAAAGCATGATAAGCTAATTAGCATTGATGACAGAAATATTTTTCTATGGAACATAGACACATCAAATAAATCAGCTAAGGTGTGGCCACAGTCCTTTTTTTTACTTACAAAATGTTTTGTTTTCATTGGTTTAAAAAGCTTTGCGGCAGCCTAAAGATGAGCTAAGAAAAGAGAGAGTGTATATTGAAAAATTCAACAAACAAGTGAAATGTTAACTTTTGTATCTGTATCTGTGAGCCTACTGTTTATGATTCAGATTTCAGATACACCCTATTGTTTTCGTTGTTTTCAAATGTGAACTTTAGTACCTGGTTATGACATGTCAAATAGCAAATCTGTTTAGATACTTCACCATCGGCCCAAATTGAATTTATCTATCTATGTCACAGATGATATCACAGGGATCAGCTGACATGCTTCCAAGTTTACGTGGCGGAGCTTGGGATCCACACAATCACAATTCAATTGCTGCAATATCTGATTCATCACTCCACTTATGGGATCTCCGTTCTATGGAGTTAATATTTTATCTTGGTCTCCTATGATTTTATATGCTTCTATCTGTGATCCAGTTGTTGAAATGTTTCCAACGTATTATCCTCAGCAAATCAGTTGCAATTGAACATGCGCATATACAGGATGTGGATTATAACCCCAAGAAGCAAAACATAATTGTGAGTATGATATATATTTTCTTGTCTCGAGTGATAGCTCATATGTTCTTATATTTTTACAGAAAGGGTCATTCTCTTGAATCACCTTTTTGTCGTAACATTGTATAGGACAACAATTGTGTAGTATTTTATTTTTGTTCCTTTTTACCTTTCAGTTCTTTTGTCTATATTCTTTCATTAGTTGTTATGTATCAAAGTTCATATTTGCTTGGGTTATGACATCATTCATTATTTGCTAAATAAATAAATGGACAGAACTCTTGATTGTGTTGTGGCAACAAATTTGAATTTTTACTGATAAATACATTAATTCAATATAGCTAAATCCCCAACCCAAATTTGTGGAGTAGGCCAATCGGACATATGTGCCCAGTAACAGTGATATCTGTTACTGATTCATTAATTTATGTACTTATTTATACAGTTTTCCCCTAAGAATACTTACTTTGTTTTTCTAATTACAAATATCTTATACATTGTAGGCAACAGCAGAAGATGAATTTGGAATTCGCTTGTGGGATCTCAGAATGCTGAAACATCCTCTGAAAGATCTCCCTGGACACTCGCATTGGTATGTATTGTGTAATATAGTGTAGTGCAATCACCAGAATATTTCCATCGCAATATTTAAGCTTGAGTTTTCTCAATTTATTCTATGCAGTATATGTACATGCTGTGAATGTGTACTGCTTGATTCTTGACTTCTTCAAGCAAGTGCAATTTTCACCTCATTACAAGTTGGGTTTCTATATTTGTTAGTCTAGTAGAGTGGTACATGCCTCCTTTATGGGATCTATGTTCAGTCTCTGTTTCTTCCCCTTTTTTGACAGTAAATGGGACATGTGGTTCAATCTCTAATATTTGTGGTTATACCAACCTCCTTTGCACTTTATTAACCAGCAAATATCCAGGATTTTTATATAATCTCATTATTTTTATAGGACATGGACTGTTCGGCACAATCCTGAGTATGACGACCTGCTTCTGGTCTGTCTCACTCCTCGGTCTGCATGCAAGTATTTTGTAAATTCATTATATATTGATTTTATTTAGTACTTACTACATCGAAGCTTTTGTAGAGTGCTGGAACAGATTCAACTGTAAATTTATGGTTGGCTCAAGTGAGCAGCAATGATTCTGGACCTGACAGGTTTCTATCCTTACTCAGTGCTAGTTATGTTGCTTTGTTTAAATTTGTTATATTGATCCATGAATCTTGTTTTTTCAGCCCTGGCTCACCCAAGAGGCAAGAAGAACCATTACTCAATTCATATACTGACTATGAAGACAGCATCTATGGTACCCTCGAACCTTTAGATATTGTTAATATACATTAGAATTTCAATACGACATCAGAGAGTTAATTAAAATTGTAGGTATTGCATGGAGCTCCCATGACCCATCATTATTCGCTTCTTTGTCTTACGATGGAAGGGTAAGTACTTGCATCATTTATTGCTTCTCGGAACTTCCTAAACATTTAGGATTGTATCTCTTAAATATTCATGAGATTCTCTGATGGTCAGGTTGTTTTGGAATCAGTCAAGCCCTACTTGCCGAGAAAATGAATTTTGCCGGTCATCTTCTGTGCATTGTAAAGGCATAAACCGGTTCCTCCTTTTCCATTATATTGTCCTTATGATTACCAGAGTTAGCCCATTAAACATGTTTTTTCCCTTATATAATTTGTGCTGCACCGAGCTTTACCTTGCTATTCCGTGGCATGTTAACAAGCATTGTTGTGAGATGATGCATTTGTATTGGTTGCAGCAACACCGTACAATCGGGCCAAGAATGTTGGCTGATATCTGATCTTCCACCCTCCTGGGTCTCGGTGATGCCAACAGTGGTTCCAAAAAAAGTCTGATGTAGCTTCCACTGAAAAGAGGACAGCGCAGTCAAGGATTATCAGCAGTCTTTCCTGTATCTTCCAAGTTTTGTCCACTGGGATTTCCTTTAGTTGCTAGAAATTTGTCTGAAGATCTGATTGGTTATGTTAAGTAGTGGTTTTCGGATTTCGCTTTGTCGGGAATCTTCTTACTTGACTCTTAGGGTTTTGTATACTTGGAAAAGGCCCATTATAGGAATGCTGCTTTATGCAGTGAAGTAGAGGCGAACTGACTTTTGTAAAAACATTGAGATGCTGTTTTGTAAACCATTCATTTCGTGTTCAGTTTTTCATTGATCGTCCCGACTTGATTACAAGCGTGCAACCGAGAATGGGATCATGCTCGGGAAGATAAAAAATTGTACAAAATTTGTAGGAAAGGTTTTTTTTTTTACAACACTTTTGTAGGAAAGTTGACTTGAAATTTGAAAGAGCTTGGTTCGCACTTAATCATTCTTCGTTATTTTTCGATGAGAGGAAGTACGATATGGATAAAAATATGTATCAAGCATCATTAGCCTGCTCATCAACTGATCATAGCTAATCGTTTCTGTTAAACAAATGTTCATCCTGCGACATGCTTTTCGTCTGAGCGGAAAAGAAAAAGCAAAGAGACAAGTGCTCAAGACATTCGCCGTACTCTACTACAGTGCGCCGCCGTCCCTTTCCCGAGAGTTCAAACACCCACTGATCCAGAGGCGGGGGCCGCCCCCACTCATGCCGCCGCCGCCGCCTCGGGGACCACCTCACCACCGCCGTGGCCGAGGCGGGCCCTCCCAGCTTCCCTGAGAGGCGCGCCCTCACCCCTTCAGCCGCGGGGAAATGGTCCAGCCGCGGCGGCGCGGAGGTAGCTTCCGGTGCCCGCGCCGCGCAGCGCTGCCGGCGGCGGCGGCGCTCCTGCTCTTCCTCCTCGCCGCCGTCGAACTGCTCTGCGTCTCCCCGCCGCCGGTCTCGGACCACCCCGTGCTCGCCTCCTCCCGCCGCCGCCGCTCGGGGCATTCCTTGGTATCGTATCTCCGGACGCTAGTGACCTAGCTGATTCTGTCTTCTTTAGTTTCCTCCGCGCCTCCCAATCTAACTCGTCTGGCTTCATGCGCGCGTGTGCTCTCGCGCGCGCAGCTGAACAGCTCCGCCGACGGCGGCATGAGCGAATCCGAGCGCCGCAAAATTTTCCGTGTTCCAGTAAGTATAAGCTTCTTCAATTAGATTGAGCACACCAGGTTGTCATAATCTTTGTACCATTTAGTAGAGTTGTGAGTTAAACACTCTGGACCAGCTCCTGTTTCAGTGAGTTGTTGATCAGTTTGGGTAATGTTTTATGTAATTGGTGTGGGTAAGGGTTCCATTTCATGTCATCATGTGCCATTTTGGCATAGAGATAGTAACAAAGTTAGTGGATGAATTTATTTTTGTTATTTTGATTCTAGAGCAGTAAATTTTGCAGTCGATAGTAGACGTCTAGCTTACCTGGATTTTATTCATGTTGCCACAGAAAATTATTTTAAAATCCATGCCTTCTGTCTTCAGAGTTACTGCATAATGATTTGGTTGATTTTTTTTCCCTAAGCATGTGAAATTTAAGTGCTACTTTTATAATTGACGAAATCATTGCAACATTTCTAAAATGTAGACGAATGGTTCGAACGTCAGGGACGGCCTTTGGGGTTCAAAGCTTGCTAGCAAATTTTATGGGTGCAGCAACTCAAGCAGCAAGTTCCTTGGTAGGCAAACCTTTTGAAATCCATGTTGACTGAAATTTGGTATTACTGCATAGGATTTTTTTTATTTGTTCCAAAGTTCTACAATGCTGCAAATACTAAGTGTTTGTTGTAACTGAGGCTTTTGAAATTCGGGAAATAGTTTTGATGGTATCTCTTCTTTATTGGGTGGAGCTAGTTTCATTTTATCTGAAGTAGTCATCATTTCAAATTGTGCAGATTCAAATATTTCTACCCAACCAGACCGCTATTTGATGATTGTTACAAGTGGAGGCCTGAATCAACAGAGAACAGGGGTAAGCGTGTGCCACATTGCTCTGTTCCAGAAATAAAATGCTTGTGGATGAACTGGAGCATATGACATAGGATGTGCCCAACCTTGTTATACATGTTTATGCACAACTTTATGGTATCATCATCCTCTAATTATAGTAATCCTTAAAGCTCTTAAATTTTACTTGAGTCAACTCCAATTGCCAGAATTCTTTTCCCATCTTTCCTTTTGCCACTTCCTTTTTGTATGAGACATTGATCAATATGTAATGGCCCATAGCCATGAATACAGAATTAACGTTGTAAACTTGGATTGCATCCTTTTATTTAGTGCTCAAGAGCATGTTGAAGCCTTGAAATTTGAGGTCTGTCACGTTGAAATTTGAATCAGGACAGGAGTGAAATTTGTGATTATTTTTGCTGTACTTATACACCTTCTGGTTCCATGTGCTTCTATCTTTATAAACCTAATTAACACACATGGTGCTCTTTCAGATTATTGATGCTGTTGTTGCTGCACACATTTTAAATGCCACACTTGTTGTTCCCAAACTGGACCAGGCATCCTTCTGGAAAGATTCAAGGTTAATTTCAAGTACCGAACACTTCTATACCTTCTAAGGCTGCTTGTATTTCTAAGATGACTTGAGTGCATTTGGGTTGTATTTGATACAACTGTTGCTGCAGCAATTTTTCTGAGATCTTTGATGCCAACTGGTTCATCTCATCCCTATCAAAGGATGTAAAGATTGTGAAAGAGCTTCCAAAGATAGGAGGTAAACTTCAGGCTCCTCACAGAATGCGTGTTCCTCGAAAATGTACTGAGCGGTGTTACTTGAACCGTGTGTTGCCTGCACTCCTTAAGAAACATGTAAGTCATTGTATTGTAGCTGTGTTTGTTACCAATTTCATCCACTTATGTAAATATTCTCTGAGATGTATAATCTTTACTCACTATGCACAAGATATATTTGAGGCTTTTTCTGAGATTGTTTAAGATATTTGGCACTCTTATTTTGAGTACTAAGATATCAGTCTTTCACTTGATGCAGGTTATACGATTGACGAAATTCGATTATAGATTAGCAAACAGGTTACAAACTGACTTGCAGAAGCTCAGATGCAGAGTCAACTATCATGCATTGAGATTTACTGCTCCAATACAAGAGATGGGTGAAAAGCTAATACAAAGAATGAGGGAGAGGAGCAAGCATTTTATTGCTCTTCACTTGAGGTGGGCCATAAAGTTCTGTTTAGGTCACATATATCATTTCCTTTTTATACTAATTGAGAGGAAAATGTGTCTAATGCAAAGGACACAATTTCTTACTTTCTTAACGTCAGTGGATCTAGAAACCCATTGAGAGGTTAGAAACTAGAACATAGGGCATGAGGTAGTGCTTTCATCACCTGAGCTAGGATGGACAGCTCTAGGCGCTTGGGTGGCTTGATACAAAGAATCATTTAGGCCAATGGACCACTACAGTAGAAGAGCACATATGATCTTAATCTGAAGTTGCACGAGTTTTAAATACCCAACCTAAATCCTACAGATACCTTTTCCCAGTTCATGTACATTTCCTTTCCAGTTCTTAATGATATTAGCCATAAGCGTGTCCTTTCCCTAAACATTGTTCCTTTTGTAATGTCAGATTTGAACCTGATATGCTTGCCTTTTCGGGGTGCTATTATGGTGGAGGAGAAAAAGAGAGGAGAGAACTTGGTGCTATAAGGAAGAGGTGGAAAGGCTTGCATGTATGTATGCTACCGTGCTATCATATGATAGGTACCTTGAAAAGCCCAGATCAAATTTTCTAACCCAACATCTGCTGTTCTGTATTTCAGCCTAACCCAGAGAAAGGAAGAAGGCAAGGTAGATGCCCGCTAACTCCTGAAGAGGTGGGTCTGTTGTTGAGAGCACTAGGCTACAGTATGGATGTCCACATTTATGTAGCTTCTGGAGAGATATATGGAGGTCCAAGGACTCTGGCGCCGCTTAAAGCTCTCTTCCCCAATCTCCACACAAAAGAAACAATATCCAGCAAAGAGGAGCTGGCTCCATTCTCTAAATATTCTTCTCGCATGGCTGCACTTGATTTCATTGTCTGTGATGAAAGTGATGCTTTTGTGGCTAACAACAACGGCAACATGGCTAAAATCTTGGCCGGGCGAAGGTGACCATTACTCTGCTGTTCATGCTTATATTACTCTGCTGTATGCTGTTTTGTAATTTGTTCCAACCATATTTTGTGCTGTGCAGGAGATATTTTGGGCATAAGAGAACAATCCGACCAAATGCCAAAAGGCTATATCCTTTGTTTTTGAACAGAGGGAACATGTCATGGGATGCATTCTCCTCAAAAGTACACATGGTCCAGAAAGGATTTATGGGAGAGCCCAAAGAGCTTAGGCCGGGGAGGGGGGAGTTTCATGAGAACCCCTCTACCTGTATCTGTGAAAGGACTGATGGCAAGGTCAAACCTCGAAAAGATCAAGTCTTGGATAGTGGTAGTGACCGAGGCAAAGCCATTGGTGAGCCAGCAGTTCCAAATTATACTGCCGAAGAGGTTGGCGAATCTGATGAGGACGAAGATGCTCCTGCAGAGAAAGAGATGTTTGACATGGAAATGGACGATGATGCATTGGTCAGACCAGAGGATCCTGAGCTAGAACAGATTCTTTCAGATTAGTTAACTTATCTGGTGTCGAAGAAGCTCCCCAACCTATTCTTTTTGGCTGAGTGATTAAAGAATTTTGCCCCTTGAAACTGTACATATTTTTTGCAATGTAAATGTACATCCTCCACACTAGCTCGTGATGTAGCCTTCAGTCTCAGTAGTGCAGTGTCTGAACCTTACTTTGTAACATTTGCGGCTTGTTATACCTGTTAAACTATGAGTCTGGTTCCCTTAATCCTTTGAATACCTTGTAGCATGCGTTCTGCTCCTGTGTAATTCCTTGTGCAAACCTGTCAGTCAATGTCTGTTGCTTGTTCCACAGCGTGGTGTTGTTCCGTATGTTTTTCAGCACACTAGTGGTGCCAACTGGTATGCCATTTTATCGACGAAATTGGCAGTGAAATTTGTCGAACTTCGATATTTGGTTAAAAAGCATTCGAAGGTTTTCTTTGAAATCGCTAATTTCGACCAAAGTGCTCTGGGTGTATCATATATTCATATCCATCTGAAAGAAATGTGCCGGCGAGCGATGGAAGCATGTATCCGCTGGCGTGGCGTCGCCGTTAGTCGAAGCGACGGTCCGATTGTCCGGACACTCTACGCCGGCAGTAGCCACTGTACTACTCATTCACCATGGCAGCTAGCAGTTTGTTCACAAAAATGTTCAAATGATGCAAAGTTTGAGTAGATTTTGCAGAGGGGGGCTGTCGGCGGCCGGCCTCCCGCTGCTCGGGCACAGCCGGAAATGCGGAACGGGCTCGCTGTTTCACGCAAGGAACGACGGCTACGAACCACCACAGGAAGCCCTCGACGGCGGCACAACTCCTCACGGCCATGCACGGATGCACGGCAGCTGGCTGTCCACGTCGGTCTTCCGACGAACTGCGACGCGCACGCGCGCTTAGCTCCGACACCGCTGGCGCTGGGGATCGGACGAGGACTCGCTGCGCCGAATCGCGGGGCGTGGGTGTTCACCGGGACATAGCGGTGAACGCCGCCGGTGCGCTATGGGCGGCCGCGCGCCGGCCGGCCAGGCTTGCCGGGACATGGCTGGACGGACCGGAGAACTCCTCCCTCTGCGCGGAAGCCGTGAACGCCAGCGGCGGAGGGCGGCACGGCGCCGCGCCGGCCGCCGGGTGAGGGGGTGGACGGTAAATGAAATACCGTCCACCCCCTGGGACTCTGTTGTCCGTTGGATCGGAATCGTGGGGCCTGGATGGACTGATGACGGCAAAGCCAAGACAACCCCCGGCGCGCTCTGGACCTGTGTTGCTGCCATCGCCGGTCGCAAGCTCCTCCCGCCGGCCCCGTCGCGCACGATCCCCGCCTCCTCAATGCTCATCGTCAATATCCCCGGCGCGCATCCGCTGGAACACACGGAGCTTGTGTGAACCGAGGCAGCGGGAACTCGACCCTACGATCCAGCGCCGGCGGCCGCTTTGCAGCAGGCAGCAGCGGCACCCCGCAACCGCCGGCCCAGCATGCCGGAGCGATTCGTCGCCACATTGCCGTTACCGTCTGGGGATACGCGGCGTCGCGCTCGGCGACGTCTCCACCAACCTAGCCTTCGATGGATCCGCCTGCTGTTCGTTGCATTGCATTATATTATAGCCTACGTCTAGCTCTGTGCGCGCTAGCTAACGCATGGCAATGACGACGGCAATGGAACAGCGGCAAGCGCGCGCGACGCCGTCGGCCTCTGCTGGGGCGCGGCCCTGGGCTTCGTGGTGTGCGCGTTCGCCGCGTCCGAGATGGGGGATGTGGTCGCGGATGTTCACCGCCGACGCCGCCATCCTGCGGCTGGCGTCTGCGGCTCTGCCCATCCTGCTCGGCCGGCGCGACGGAGCTGGGCAACGGCGAGCAGACGCGACGTCCGGTTGCGGCGTGCTCCGTGGCAGCGCGCGCCGGCCCCGGCCGGCGGCGCGGCGAGGATCAACGCCAGCCCCCACCCGACCTTCTACGGCGTCGGCACGTGCCGTCGAACATGGGTCAGGGCACGCTCGGACAGGAGCACGTGTGCCTTGCACGCTGGTGCAGAGTGCGCGCGTGCAACGCTGGCCAGCTTCGCTGACGTAGCGGTGGATGCCGCCGGCCGGCCTGGCAATCTGGCATGATCATCGCTGCCGCTTCGCCGGTAGGTGTTCATGTCGCGTGCAACGACCGGCCAGCTGTTGTGGAGCAGACAGAAGCTCGACGAGACCTCGCAGAGCTCCATCTGCTGCGCGGAAGCCGCGAACGCCGGCGTTGGCTCCTGAGGGGGCGGACGGTGTTTCATCTGCCGTCCGGGGTGGACGGTAAATGAGATACCGTCCACCCCCTAGGCCAATTCTGTCCATCGGATCTGTATTGAACGGACTGGATCGCCCACAAGTCAGCGGGGTCCTACCGCGATGGCGCGATCCGCCTTGGACGCGTCTACTTGTCACCGTGGCGACAAATTCGCCAACCGTCGTGCCGAGTCAACAAGCTAGCGCGCGCGCCTAGTCAAATCTGTTAAGTAAGCGCGCCAATTATGTTTGCGCGCGTAGCGCGCTGCGGGCCGCGCTGGACTTCGTAAATGTGCTGGGCTGCATTGCAAGCCGCGCGAAACCTTGGCGCTTTTGACTTTTTGCGCGCGTAGCACGCTCCGTTGACCCGATTTTTTTACAGAATGAACATACACTGTAATATTTTTATACTGAACGAACATACACTGTAATATTTTTTCTGGCCTCCGTTGACTGTTTGCTAGACTGAGCTGGATCTTTTTTCTTATACATAATTTTGTGAGCAGATATGAGTCTGTAAATACTATTTTGACTTCTTCATAATACGAAAAAAATAAAAATATTATCCTGAACGCAATATTCGTTTCTTGCAGAAACTTTAAATTCTGTTATTCGTAACTTTCTCTCGATATTTTGAAGCCTTATACCGTTACAGAAGAAATTCAGATCTTCTCTTGTCCCTCTGCGTCATATTGTTGATGTTCCTATTGAAAAGAGGAATCAAAAATAAGAAAAAGTTTGACATGGTATATTGAGTAAAGAAATAAAATAATAGTATTATTGACGGACAAGTATTATTGAGCAAAAATATATTTTTATAACATATACCAACAACTATCACAATAATAAATGGGATTACAATCTTAATATATTCAAAACAAGTTTGAATATCATTTAAAACAGAATGAATAAACGCTAATACTAAAGCAGAATGAGTGTTAAGAATTTAATAATGAAACAAACTTACATTGTGAGTAAGAAACTTTGCAATGAACTCTGCCTTTTTCTTGTTAAATTGACTGCAACATAACTGAAATAAAAATTTGGCACGAAGAGCAACAATGTCTGCCTGCAAAAACCATACATTACCATTCATACTCTCTAAAATATTTAACAAAGCACTTGAATGTTCAATGTTCACCAGAATAAGTGTGTTCAGCACAAATGACATTTGAAAAAAGATACTTACATTTGAAAATGGCATCGTTGAAGTTCCATTATAAGTCTGCATAAATTGCAATACGAAGATTCCTGAATCATATCTAACAAAAGAACATTAATAAACATAATGCCAGTTTAAAAAAAAATTAATTCAAGTGAAATTATTTAAAGAAATAATTTGAACTAACCTGAACTAATATTTCGGAACTGATATGTATTTGACTTCAAATTTCATTATTTCATAACTGACAGAATTTGGAAAGCCAAGAGTGAAGAATTTGGAAAAATTAAAAATGACAGTGTGGACAATTACTTTAGCCATATTCACATTTGGATTTGGATCAAGGATGTCAAAGCTGTTGTTGAGGAAATTGACAACAACAAGTACCCACTGATTCTCATAAAAACAAGGAATGTACACCTGCAAATAACAACAATTTATGACATCATTCTTTATAGCACAAAAGAAATAGTTTTATACTTGCATATATTATGTAAGGTAGAACAAGTATATAAATTATCAGAACAAAACAGAGCTACAACCAGAACAACTGGCTATAATATATAGAACATATTACTATATGAAAATGTCAGAACAGAATGTCATAACAAAATGTCATAACAAAACAGAACAACTGTTAGAACAACTAGCTATAATAGTTTGAACATATTCATATACATGTAGAGTATAACGTACCACATCAAGGAAATAAAATGTCAGAACAAAACAGAACAAATGCGAGAATAACTGGTTATAATAGGTAGAACATGTTCCTAAACATGCAGAGCAAAATGTAGCCAGAGCAAGGATACAAACTGCCAGAACAAAAGAGAACAAATGCCAGAACAACAATTTATAGTAGGTTGAACAAATTGCTATACAGTAAGAATATTATATAGGAAGAATAAGAAAATAAACTTCCAGAACAACAAGCTATTATAGGTAGGCACATATTCTACCTATTATAACCAGTTGCTATTATAACCAGTTGCTCTGGCATTATAACCTATTATAACCAGTTGCTACCTATACATCCAGACTATTATAGGTTGAACATATTAAAATAATTAAAGTGCCAGAACAAAAAAGGACAACTGCCAAAACAGTATATAAATGTGAAGGAATGAAATGTAAATGTGTAATTTTCATAAAATGAATTACCAGTCCTGCATTGTATAATGTAACCCCAGCAGTCTCAAGGAAGTTCAGCTTGTAGTTATCAAAATTTATTTCTTGATTCATAAGAATTTTCTACAGGAAAGACAAAAAAACAAATGTTAGATATAATTTTTTATTAAATATATAAGAACAGAAAAACAGATGGATATATTCTCAAACAATAACAGTTCATGTTGCAAGAGAAAAAGCTTACTAATCACAGTGTTTTGAGCCAAGTATTTCTGATTGATATACCCTTGAATATGTTTAACCAATTCTTGATGGCATTGAAGCATTACAGAGAAACAGTCCATTACATGATAATGTAACCAACCACCACTCATGATTGACAACGATAATTTATACTGATCAACCCAGCAATAGGAATTCTGGAAAATTTTTGTGCTCCTAAAAAGGAATATAAAAAAAGTTATATACATTATGGTTGGTGGTTGGTTATATTAGTACAAATCTGAACAAATAGTTTTATGTTTGTATACAATATGGAACCAAAACAAGTGAATAAAGTATCAGAACAGAACAGAATAACTGAAAGAACAACAACCTATTAAAGGTAGAACAGATTGCTCTACATGTTGAACATTAATTAGGAAGAATAAATAATTAGTCAAACACATTTAAATAATGAAAAGATTACATAAAAGTTAATAGTTTGAAAGCTATAAATACCTTATTTCTTTGCAGATGTTACTTGTCATTGATTTGAATAGCTGCATTTCACTTTCAGTAGCAAAGATCAGTTGAACTCTGTTTGTTTCCCTAGAAAACCTTGATGTGGACTGTGAAGGATTTTTAGATTCCTCACTAAGCAATTCAGCTGCATTCCGAAATTTTGCTTGCAAGCTGTGTAGTACAGAATCATCTACGGCCTGAGCAATCTGGTCTTCTTCCTCATCTAGTTCATAATTTCCAAAAAGATCAAACTGTGGCACATCAGACTGTTGGTTGCAGTAACTAGTAGATTGAGATGGGGCAACACCTTGTAGTCTTTCATTCAAAGACAACCCATAAAATTTACTTTGTTCCGAATTGGTGTACTGATAAGAGGGAGCTGAATGTTGATGTTGTTTGTTTACTGATGAATCATTAATGAATGCATCGATTTTTTCAACTAGAGACTGTTTTGAAATTTTGCACTTGCTGATTGAGAAGACTGTACCCTCCAAGAAACTTGTATCTTCAGTTTTCTCAGGACTTGGTATTACATCTATTGACACTAGTATAAAAAAAAGACACAGATGATAATATCATACAATAGAACTAAAAATTGGAACAATATTGATATGCATATAACAAACTGACAAAACTACTGGAGCATATTGCTATACATGCAGAATAAGAAAATTCAATTCTAAAAAACAAAAAAGAACAACTAGTTTTAATGTTAAATCTACAAGATATTTGTAACATGAGTCATCAATAGTTTGTTGCATTACCAAGTTTAAACATTGCTTCAATTATAAAATATGTAATTAGTTCTAGGAAACTTACAACAGAATGAGAGGCAACAAAATTGTAATAGTATATGTAGAGAACATAAAAGAAATTATAGGTATACACATTATGTACTGAGGGCAGTATGAGATATAAAGATTGTATATTTGACACTCACATTGTGCTAATGAAAGCAAATCAATATCTTCAGAATCCTGTATCTCATTTGTAATTTTCTGATAATAATTTGAATTTCCAAAAGTAAAAGAGAAATTGTCTTCTATAGTTGGAAATAGAGTAGAGAAATCTGTGGAAAATTCATCATCATGTTCTAACAGCTCCAGTTTCATTAAGTCCAGTATGTCGAAAAGTTGAATAGGAGAGCAATCAAGATTTGGAATAGGGAGTGATGGAAAGTATTTGCACAAGTATTCCAACTCTTCATCTGATAGAGTGTGCCTTATTGTTTCACAAACAGGAGAAATTGATGATGATTGAGATTCATCTTCAGAGTCTGAGTCTTGTAGATATGTTATGTCATTCTATCTGAGGTTTCTTGTCATAAACATTGAATGTAACATGTTAGTCAAAATGTAGCAGATATCTGCGCACAAGTTTGGTACAACAGATTGTTTGAGCTTCTCACAAATCACAGAGACAGAATCCATAACCTAAAAAGACGGCCGGCCGAATATTAGTAATTAATATGAAAATGTAACAATATAAATTTAAATAAATAAACATCACTTACATATTCTTCAGTTGAAGCAGGTAAGTTATATTTGTTGTACTGTTTCACAAAATTCACTAAGTCTTGGCAGCATTGATCTTTTGAAAAACAGTCTATGAAAGGAGTGCAGCAAAGATGTTTCATCTATCAAAAATGAAGAACAAAAATTATTAACATGTAGAACAAAAAAATTCAAAATTTAGAACAATGATTTTTATAGCATAAAGCAAAAGCTTACTTCAAGTTTTCCGAATTCAGAATCTGATCCAGGAATAAAATCTAGTAGAGATACTGCATCTACAATTGTTTGAGACCAAAGTTCAAGGCGAGGGCATGAAGTTCCTAGATTGAATGATGGGCTGTTCAAGAATTCCAGATAGCTTATCTGCAAAAAGTAAAATTTAGTTAATAATATGATCAACACAGGAACAGAAATATGTACTAGTGCAATTAAAGAATATAAAGGAAGCTTACTACAAGGATATGACAACAACCATCAATTTTGCATGACTTTGCTTGATCATCAAGTTTCTTGTACTTAGCAATGTATGACACAAACCACTCCAAGACATATGAACACCAGTCTAGATCTCTAACAAAGCAAACATTGACCAGAGCAGAATAATACTTTGTGCTGCATGAATCCTTACTGTTTGGACATAGGAATGCTGACAAAGACAAAAGCATGAATATCTTTGCGAATTGAGCACCCACCAAATCTGATGTAACCATAGCACAGAGCTCAGTAACAGTTGGAGTTCTCCCTTTGCAAGGAACTTCACTTTTCAAAATTTGATATGATTGTAAAGTTCCTTTGTTGATAACTGGAGTACCACCATAAGGTATACCAAGAATTCTCGGCACACATTTTGCATTTAAAGTGAGAGAGAAACCATTAGGTAGATTTAATGTTCTGCTTGCAACATCAAAATGATTCACCAGCCAACGAAGAAGCGGTGTCTGTATCTCAGGTGATGACAAACCCAATAGATTTGAAAAACCCAAGTCTTGAACAACATGTTTCTGTTCTTTAGTGAGGTTTTGCATAACATCAATGAACATGTGTAATGACCCATTATTTGGGTAGACCTGATTAAAAGAATCATTAGATAAATAATTAAAAATATGGAACATGTTTTATTGTATGAGCAGGATTGCAAATACTTGGAGTAACCTTACATTAAAAATAAAAGAAACAGAATGGTACCTGAAAATAAAAAAAACATATTCTATCCTCAACAAGTTTCAATATTCAGAAAGATATAACAACTACTAATAAAACAAAAAAGTGAATTATCAGAAACAAATATGAACATCTATCAGAACAACTGCCTAATGCCTGATGCTACCATTCATGAACAACTTGTCATGAACAACCTGATACAAAAGAAATTGCACAACATAGAACACTTTATATACATCATGTAGCCAGAAGCTGCAAATTATTTGATAAAAAAGAATGAGGAAATTGTGCACGGCAATGATCGTTACCTTGCTTTTTTTGCACACCAATGACTCAGTCACCAAAGTTCGTTTATTCATACTGTTCTTATCCATATTGTGCACAAGAAATCTATATTTTAAAGAATAAGATAGTAAAATTAGAGAAAAAAATCAAAACATTAAATAACGAAGCATTTCTTACTATAAAGCATGGTTCTATATTATTCATTCTGTTATTAATTAAGTAAGCCAAAAACTAATCACAAACATAAATGAAGCCCTAACATTCCTATATCTACAGATGACAAAAGAACCCTAATATTGATACAAACCTCCTGTCATTTACAAATTAACGGATGCAAACATTTGATTACACAAATCTGAAGAAACATTTGGTTACACGAATCTGAAGAATCGACGAAAATTTAATTTTAGAACCGTGAAGCAATCATATGTTGTTTTCCTGAATCAAATGAAAGGTGGTACTCGAAAAAAAAGAGGAACTGGTAGCAAATTAGGTAACCTTGATCCGTCGGCCATCAGCGTGGCCGAATCGCCGCCGTGCGGCAAGCGCAACGGTGAAACTCCGCCAAGCTCAGCGTGCTACTCGAGAAGAGACCCGTGAGTGAGAGAAGAAGAAATAGTGGACCCGTTGGAACGGACATTAAGTCAGGTGAAATTCCAAATTTACCCTTGCTTCCGCACCTTTAAAATGGACATTATAACAAGTGGACGCATAAAAAAGATGATAATACACTTCATGTGGTTCTCTTTCTTTCCTCTTTCATAAGCTTATCTCTGTTGTGTTCGAATCGGAAAAGAGTATTCTAGAGCAGTACATATTTTCGCTCAAGATGTTGTCGCCGGCGCCGGAGACGTCGTCGAGGCAAAGATTCGCGGAGATCTCGTCGCTGTTTCTGGAGTCGTCGATGGACTCGACGCCTGTAGAAACACCAGAAGAAGGACGTGCGCTACCAGTGGTCAAAATCAGAGCAGCACAAGAAGAGGAATTTCTTTTTCAAGCAGAGCACCTTCCAACAAATTCTGTCGACATGCTAATGGTTTGTGTAGTTTTAACTTATGCTTACAGTTTTTGGTAACTTAACATCTTGAATCTGCATAATTTTCTAACAATTGAAAGCTGCAGGATACATATTGCTTCAATGAATCAGAAGAATCTGAAGGAGTAGATATGATGAGTAACTCTGTGGAAGCTGTTAATCTTGGAGCTCTTGAAATTTATCAAGAAAGTCATGCTGTTGATCCTAGTGAAGGGGACAGTGAATTGAATTTGAAGGTTCAGGTATATGATTAAAATAGTGTAAGATAGATATTTTGAAATATCATGTATGTAGATCAGGAATTAAAAAATAGTTAGTATAATTAGTTATTATAGGAAAAACCAGTTTCTATCATTCTGCAAGTTTATATCAGCATCTGCAGTTTTTTGCTAACTTAGATATTCTTTTGATTCAGAAATTGATGGATATGGCAGACAAAGACAAAATCCTTTACAGCAGTCAAGAAGACCAAGTACATGTACCACAAATAAAGAAAAGAATGATCAACAAGAAGAAGGGAATGAAGATGGTGATGAAGATTATTTCTTCCCTAGCCCAGATGAAGTAGAAGAAGCAAAGGCACCAGTAGTAGGGATGACTTTCTCCACACTGGAAGAAGCACATAGATTTGTGAATGTTTATGGTCAACTCACTGGATTTGCTGTTGTGAAGGGAAGAAATCACAAAGACAGGATAATAACACTAGTTTACAACAGATTCAGAAAGCCATCAGAGAAAACAAACCCACAAAGGAAAAGAAAAAGGTATGATATCCAGAGCTGTAATTGCAAGATGAGAGTGACAGTAAGTAAACTTCATGGGAAATGGGAAATTACTATAGTTGATAATATGCACAATCATGAGTTAGTATCAGATCCAGAACTGACAAGATTCTTCTTGAAACATCGGCATATGACTGAACATGAGAAGAACTTCTCTCGAATATTACAGCAGCATAGAATCAAGCCACAGAAGATAATGCAAATCTTCAGAAAGATGCATGGGACATTAAGGTTACTCAATTTCACAAAAACTGACTTGAACAACTTGAGGCAGGCTGACCAGATCAAGAGGTTGAAGAATACAGACATAGAGAGAGCAGTGAAATTCATGGACAACTTGGAAATAGAAAAGTCAGGATTTCAATACATTATGAGAATAGATACTGATAACACAGTCAGGAGTTTGTTTTGGACTGATATGCAAGCAAAGACTGATTATGCACTTTATGGAGACTTTATATCATTTGACACAACGTTCAGCACAAATAGATACAATATGCCATTTGCTCCAATTGTAGGTATAAATGGGCATTGCAAGACAGTTGTCTTTGGTTGGGCGTTGTTAGAGAATCAGCAATCAAAAACTTTCAAGTGGTTGTTAGATACATTTGTTAAGATCATGGGAGGAAAGAAACCAGTCATTATTATGACCGACCAAGACGCAGCTATCAAGAAAGCAATTTCAGAGTTGTGGGGGTCAACTGTCGTCCATAGGTTCTGCTTCTGGCATATTATGAGAAGTGCAAGAGAGAATTTAGGACAGCTGCTGAAAGACAAACCAGGACTTGCATGGACACTAGAAAAACTAATTTATACTTCATTGACAGAGGAAGAATTTGAAATTGGATGGAGAACTATGTTTGAAGCTGATACTGACCTTCAGAAAAATGTTTCTCTAAAAGCGATGTATGAATCCAGAAGAATGTGGGTACCGGTGTTTCTAAAGACAGTGTTTTGCCCATTTATCTGGTCAACATCACGAAGTGAGGGACTGAATTTAGTTTTTAAGGATTATGTCATGCGCAAAGACAGTATTGAAACTTTCTTAGAGCAATACAACTTATACCAAGAAGACCAATTGCAGAAAGAAAACAAGGATAGATTCTAATCAACTGTATTGGAACCGAAATACAGCACAAAACATCCAATAGAAAGACATGCTGGAAAAGTATACACAAGAAGCATTTATAAGAAGTTCCTTGCTCAGTTACATTATGCAGATGCTTTCACAGTGAGAGAAATTGAGAAAGAAAAGCTATATGAAGTAAGGAAAATTGTTAAATATGAAGAAGAAGAATTTTACCATCAGAGTTTTCAAATTGAGGTTGATCTGCAGATGAACAAATTTAATTGCATATGCTCCAAGTATGAAAGAGATGGAATATTGTGCTGCCATGTGCTGAGGCTATTCCACCAACTTGGGATATTTAATATTCCAGAGGAATACATAAATATGCGATGGACTAAAATGTGGAAAGAGAGTGTGATAAAGGACATGAAACAAAGAATTGTACAAGAACAAGCAAGTGGAAAAGGAGATGCTAATCAAGTAGCGGTGACATACGCTATGATGATGATGAAGACAAGCAAAGTTTGTGCATCTATCAGCAAAAGTAAAGAAAAGTCTACCAGATTCATGGAAATGTTAGAGAAATTTGAGGAAGAAATTGAAATAGAGAAAAGAGAACAAGAAAATCATGACTCCATATCAAGCACCAACGCTTTAAAAAACCCACCAGTAATTCAGGCTACAAGTGTTGCAAAGGGTCAGAGGTTGTTAAGAGCATCAGAAAAAAATACTTCTAAAAAGAAGAAGCAAGCACAGACCACTGGACCATAGGCTGAACAAGATCAAGTTGAGGCAGCAAAAGGAAGCAAAGGAACTTCAAAATCAAAGAAGAAAGGAAAGAGTGCAGAACCATAAGGTGAAAAAGATCAAGATCAAGGAGCTGCAGCAAGGAACACAACTACAAAATCAAGGAAGCAAACAAAAGTACAAACTGCAGCAAAAAAATAATTTTATATTTTGAATAAAATAAATATTTTGTAATTTATTTTTATATATGTCAGGAAGAAATGACTTGTGAACTCCATGCCTTGTGCAATCTATTGTAATATATATCAGTGGTGGAATTTGTAATGTTATTAAATAATATTAATGAGTTATGAAATCATGTTTCTAGATTATATAAATAAGTGTTATTTGTGCACATTACATTTAGCTTTGATGGTATTGTATCAACAAATGTAATAAATAAAAACAATACAACAAAAAAAACTACATATTAAAAGTAAAGCATAATCATAGAAGCATAATAGAACAAATGAATAAATTTTCAGAAGAAAAAAGGGGAAGTAACAGAACAAGTAATTGTTATAGCTAGAGCAATAATCATACGCATCCAAAATATTATGTTTTGAGAACAAGAAATTGAATTATCAGAACAAACAAAAACAACAAACAAAACAAAAAACTGTAATACCAAGAGCAATAATAATTTATATGCAAAACATTGTGTACGTAGAAGATAGAATTGAATTATACTGTAGGACAAATGAAATATTTCAACACTGATAAACTGAACTGTAGTATTGACAACTGCTTACATGAATACAAATACAAATACACGCACAAGACACAACAAACCTTAAACACAAACATTGTCTTGGACTACAGAAACAAATATTACACTAATTTTCTGGAAATTATGAAATACAAACACTTGTTACTCAACAACAATAGTACACATGAAAAACCACATAATAAAAGGTAATCTGATTCCGTAGACTTTTCACAACGATTAGGAGAACTCTTCATGAAGATTTGAAATAATAACTTTGAAGAAACTCCCAAGTTGTCTGAAACTTTTGATGCTTCTAGTTGAGGTACACAATGGTCCCAATGAACATTGGGTCATTCACAGCAGGGTAGACAACATCAACACGAAACAATGAAATGATCTGAGCACCTAACAGGATGACACGAGCTTGCAACTCCTGAACGTGGTTTGGATTTTCAAACGAGACGAACAGAGAGCCATCAAAGTTTGAGCTGAGATGAAAGCCATTTGGAGTACGGATCATGGAATGAACACAAAACATAGCAACCCAGAACCTGTCATATCCATCTCCAGAAACAATGACCCTCATCAACCTTGACTGACGATATCCAGCAGCATAGTTGACTCCAAGATATCCAGCAACTGAAGTTGCCAGATGTGCCTCTGTATCCCTAATGTTGGGCATGTGCTGAACAGGACCAGCATATGCCACTGCCTGCTGCTGAAAGGGGTGAAGGTGCGGATTAGCTCCGTTTCCAAGTCCATCTGCATTGGGTTGCTGCATCTTGCGCTGTCTCTTTAAAAAAATAAAAATGATCAAGGTGTTTAGAAACGCAGTAACACAACTTTGTAAGGTCATCATGCGTATTAATATTCCTTAGAATTTATTTGTTGGTTAAACAAAATTGTATGCAATATATAAAACTGAAAACAAGTTATGAAGAAGTTTTGTGAAATCTCAAACAAGGCTAAAATATACAATAGTTTGACCCTAATTCTGTGAACAAGTAACTATTAAAGCATGAACAAGTAAATATTCTGTGAACAAGTAACAAGATTCTATAAAATTAATATAAAAAAACTTACTATTGAATGACTATGTGGTTAGCGGAAAAAAGCATGCAATAATTTATATTAGCTATAATATAGAATAGTTTGACCCTAATTCTCCATACAGCCAATGCTAAAATATATTATGAATCAAACATTATGAGCAACTGTTGACAGAATCATACCAAATGAAAATAACATCAAATTCCTTGTCAGAATGATTTTGAAAAGATATACTTTTATTTGACGAAAGCAACACAATTCGACATACAGAATGAACATACACTGTAAGATCATGCAACTTTAAAAATATAGCAATAACAAATATGATCCATAATCAGTTAAGAAGTCTAATATCATATGATCCATAATAATTTATGAACAAAGATGATTATCCCACAGAATATAGCCTATCCATTGTGCATAATTTCTCAGACAGAAAGATAAAAACACGAAGGACATGACACAGATATGAAATTACACGTGATCCTAAGAAACAAATCAGTGTGAAAAACACATGACACAAAGATGAAATTACACACAAACCTAAGAAGAAAATCAGTGTACAAAAAGATAAAAACACGAAGGGCATGACAGAGATATCAAATTGCACACGGCCCTAAGAAGCAAATCAGTGTGAAAGCACATGCCACAGAGATAAAATTACACACAACCCTAAGAAGAAAATCAGTGTCAAGAAAAATGAAAAGCAGCAAATTGTATGAAAAAGCATGCAATGCTAAGAATGAAACGACAAAGAAGAACAAGATTAAATTACAACGATCCTACCTTCCACTTCACAGTCGTTCTTCTCAAAGTTTTGCCTCACTGAAGAAGAAGAAGCAGTAGAAGAAGAAGGAGGAGAACGGTAGAGAAACTTGCGCTATGGACAGGGAAGAAGAAAATGCTGTGATGAGCCCGTACTTAAATAACTAAAGCCGCAATGATTTCGCACGCACGCAGCCGTACTTAAAGAAGGGAAGTTATGATTTGCATCGTGGGAACATGCCTGAGAAAGATATAAAAAATGGGAAGTTACTATTTGCGTCGTGGAAGCGTGGGTGAGAAAGATAAGACCATCGCCAAAAAAATGGGAAGTTACTATCGATGGTTGAAAACCGTCGATAGCACTTTTTATTCAGAATTTTTTTTTCGTATTGGAAAACCATCACCAAAAAAAATAGTTACTATTTGATAAACAATATCATACATGTGAGATTGACTTTGACAACTCCTCACAATGTCACATATGTTCAACAACATAAAATATATAACAACTTTGATAACACCTTCAAAAATTATTATTTAACTCTGATACATAACATTAATAAATTATAATTCAACTCACATACACTTCTCGAAATTATGTAACGCTATGAAGCACTCATAGTTCTAATATAGACATTAAACTGAAATTAAATCTTCATCTTTCAGCAAAGACTTCACATCAATGTCATTTAGAGACGTTGTCATCATCCAATGTGCAATAAGTTTCCTAAATTGACATTCAGTTTTCTGCAAAAGAAACAAGAAATGATGTAACTTATATATTATTTTGTCTATATTAATATAACAAATTAGTACATTTGAAAGTAGAGTTATTTATTGAAAAATCTTACATGATCAAATGTCTTCGAAAATTCACCATGCCAATGAAACATGAACAACATAATAAACACACCAAAATCATTCCTACATGAAAAAAAATACATATAAGACAGATATATTATTTGAAAACAAGAAAAACATTTGAAAAGAATTAATAAAAACAATAAAACTTGTACCTCTGAAAAATAGTTGACGAATGCTTAGCACAACGAGGCACTTGAAGAGGGTAAGTTGAAATATCTCTATTAATAATTTTAGCAATTTTGCAAGAGGCTTGGAAGTTAGATACCTGTACAAAAGTAGTTTATTATACATATGAAATCAAATTTTGTTTGGCTAATACTCAATTTTGTTGGGGTAGTACTAAAATTTGTTCGGGTAGTACTATATTTTGTTCGGGTAGTACTATATTTTGTTGAATTGTTCATGTACTATACACTGTTCTTATACCTAGAGCAATTATGCTATAGAACCAGAACATTATGTAGTAAGTACAAAAAATTGAAATCTTACAACAAACCAGGATAAAAAACAGAGCAAGAAACAGGTTATAAAAAAATTAAATAATGAAAACAAACAAGGATAATGTTCAATTAATCAGAACAAATAAACAAACAAAGATAAGAAGCAGTTGAAAGAGAATAAGCAGTTTAAACAGAATATGAACAAGTATATGACTTGATTTCAGAAAAGTATAAGAACAAGAATAAAAACAAGAAGATTAAAAATTATCACAGTGCGGGCTATCCAATCCCTCGTATTTGATGGCAAAACATTTTCAGAACTTAATACCCTAATTGCTGGATCAAGAAACTGAACTTCATGTTGATCAAAATTTATACATAGGAAACTCCAATGACCATTAATAACAAGGGGGGAAAATAACTGCATAAATAATAAAAAATAGTACTAATGAGAATTTAACTTTAATTAATCAGCTGAAGTTGTACAATAATTATAAAGGTTACCATATAAGCATTGTCAATGTCCAAATCTTTATTTATTCTTGGTAGCTGATCTATAGTAGATTTAGGATCATAATCTCTTGAATTGATCAAAAACTTAGCCTACAAATCATATAAGTTTGTAAGAACATTAACTAGTCAGAACAAATAAATTGTATTCGAAGAACTAACAGAACATCTGTAACACCTAGAAAATAATGATGAAAATGCAGAACAATATCTTGGTAGAACAAAAATTCGCAACTTATGATAAATTAACTCCTCCTGTCAATTCAAAAAATATACATAACAAAAAAAAGAAGTGGCAGGTTTAAGAACATACAGATAGCTCCTCTGTGAAAGCAATTTTCTTTCTCTCTGGATAAATTCCAAATGGATCCTTTTCATTGTCATTAAAAAGTTGAACATAAATATCCATTAAATGTGGCATAACAAAGCCTCTTTGGTTCAAGGAATCGCGAAACAAATGATAAGAGCATTGCTGTCCATTAATAGAAAGAAAAGTAGGCCTGAAAGTATAGAAAAATAGTTAAATTATATGTAACAAATAATTAACAAATAATTTCAAGAAACCAAAAAATATAAATTAAACTTACGAGAGCGTGCCAATGTGCTCAAAACGTTCACAGCATACAAAGTTGAAATACAACAATTCCATTTCCTTGCTAATATAAAGCTTAACAGTACCATCCTGTAACAAAAAAATTAAGTAGACAGAACAAAAAAATTAACTATAACAGATACTTACAGATGGAGAACATTAAGTAAACAGAACAACAAAATTCAATTTCAATAACAAAGCAGGACAACTAACAGAACTACTACCTATAACATTTGTCCACTGTGTGAGCTAGGGTTCTACATCCTGGGAAACTCAGTGGGTAGTGAGGCAGATTGCCTATCTTAATTGGAACACAGTGGACAAATGTTAATTGCCAGAAACAGTTGGGTCACGAACACTGTCGGAATGATCTGTTCATGGGTTGGTCAGGCTTTATAAAAGCATGGGAAGCGGAAAAAAACTAACAAATCAGTACCTACCATTCCATAAAATCTATAGAGTTGCAAGCTTGATTACCTACCGTGAATTCACTATAATACCATACTCAAAATTATAGTTATTTCGTTCTGAACACATTTCTGTATAATTGATTCGTACATAATACTACTATTAGCATCAATTGATCATTTGGACCATATAGTACAATAAAAGTAATTACTAATCTTGTCAGGATATGAATGGGTATTCAGTGTAGTCTAAAAATTACTTTATACTGAACTATGATCATATGATTCAGAGCCTAAAACAGACGTTCTTGGAAGCACCACATATATTTTTCAAACTTCAGCAAGCAACTTCATCCAAAAAATGAAAAGGAAGATTGATAGCATACATTGATTGAGAAAGCCCGTTGAGTTAGCTGCTTGTCAGAAACAGATGCAGGAACAGTAGAGTTTACTTCAGAGGTTGAATCCACCCCCGCATTCAGAAGAATACGGCGCTTCTTCAACGAAGCCATACCTTCGAAATCAAAACAAAATTACTCAGCAAACTGCATAGAAAGAATTGAATCTGTGGACCGAAGGAATTGCGGATGGAGGGATGCGAATCTGGGAAAGACAAACTCAGAATTAAGTAAAATAAATTAAAATACGCGGATCAGGGAAAGACGGATGCAGGGGATGTTGAATCTGTGGATAAATCTGAAAAGAACCTCATCCATTTTGATTACCTTTGAATCAGGGATGATTTGCTAGAGAATCTTCCCAGTGTTGCTTGCGCCTAACGAAGAGAAGAAAAGCGTACAAGAACAAGTACGGAACTGGGGGCAGAATAGAAAAAAGACTTATCCCTAAACCTTAAACGTAAATACAAAAAAAAATCTGTTAAAAACAGGGGGCAGAATAGAAAAAAGACTTGTCCCTTAATAATTTTATTAAGAAAATAATCACATAAATATTTTGCAGACGACAAATATTTTGAAGTTTAAAATAATTTACTATGATTATGAACTAAAAAGACATTTAATTGAGATATTAATCTAGCATAAATTGTTTTGTAAAAAAATAAAATAATTTATACATCATGTGACAACAAAAACGAAAATTAAGAGTCACAACAAAAGACTAAAAATATAGATAATTATATTAAGTAAAAATTAACATGAATATTTCGAAGACGACATTTTCCTGCTAAAATTAAATATTACAATTTTTAGTATTTTGAATTTAAAACATATTTAAAATATAGAATAATGTGCAAAGAACAAGCAAATTAGGAATAATATCTTGTCATAACAAACAACTTACAGAACAACCACATGTACACGCAGAACAAAATATCACAACTAATAGAACAATTACATCTCATATGTAGAACATATTCCTCCTCTCCATTTTTAAAAAATGTAAGAACAATTGCCTACTATAGGTAGAACATGTTGTTATGCATGCTGAACAAAAAAGACATAATACTCAGAACAAATAATTTAAGTAAATACTTGTCATACTCATACATAGATAGAACATCAAACAGAATACATATACCATAAGCTAACAATTCTTTCATCATCACTTGTCTACAACTTTGTCTTGTTACATAACGCATCTGATAGCCTACCAAGTTTATATCATAGAAGCTATCTCTACATCTGATAGCCTAAAAACTGTCTTGATACATAGCACATCTGATAGAAGCTAAAAAGCAAACTATATCTATACTACTTCGTATTGAAGCTGCCGATATCAATGGAGTTCCTATCAGATGTCATCAATTGTGAAGCGACGATCTTCCTGAATTTTGCAGGTAAACCCTGGAAAGGAAACATCATAGAAAGAAACATTATATTACTAACTATACAATGAATAAAATATCAGAAAATGCAAAATACAAGGAACTTACAGAATTGAATGGTCGCATTGTTTTTCCTTCAAATAGCTCCATATATAGCATGACATAAATTCCACAGTCAAATCTAGAGAAAAATGCAAGAACTACATTATTTTTTACTTCATTTTAGTAACTTAAAAGAATTGTGAAGTAAAAAAAGAAACTGTACGTGTTTTGCTGCAAAAGACAATGAGGATAAGTTTTGAGGTAGCCCTCTGCAAAATCCTTCTTGAAAATACCAGCCAAGTGACACGCTTCTTGGAAATTCTTTACCTGTACAGAATAACATAAATATATCAGGAAGAAGCAAATGAAGTGAAAATGTATATGATGCAGTTGCTATGTGACAGTCTCTTACCAAATTTGACATTAACATCTGAGATTGCTTGTCTGTAACCTTTAATGAAGAAAAGAAATGAATTTCTTTTTCCAACTGATTAATGCAAATCAGAGACCAATGGAAATCACGGCAGATTGGAAAAAATAGCTGAAAAAATATTAGTAATACAAAAAGAACTATATTCTGCAGCTTTACAATAAATATATAGATTCGAAATAAAATAATACTGACAACCATACCAAATCAGCTTTATGGAGACTAAATTGTGAATCCATTCTGGTAACTTGAGATGTTGCATTACTGGCAATCTTAGCACCTTTTTTACACAGTTCATTCTGAAAAAAACATGTTAGGTGAGATGTGGAAAATTAAAACTAACAGAATATAGTTCGAACAGTTTAGTGTAGACTCACAGAAAGAAAAGGTGAAAAGGCAACGCTTTTCACGCAACTCCTAGAGTCAATTTTGTCCTTCTCCTTCTGGTTCAACAAGGCTACATAAACAACCATCACATCATCTACAATATGACCTCTTGGCTTCAAGGAATCTCGAAATTTTTTGTAGTCTGAGTGATAATCTCCTATAACCACAAATGTAGGACTGCAAAAACAACAAAAGAAGAAATTAGGAAAAGAAAACCAAGATCAGAAATCAAATGTTAGCAATGTATTGATTGGCCACTAACCTTTCTGTATTATCTTTAGATTTGATGTACTCAGACATGATATATTTCTTATAAGAAGCTTCAGCTGCTGAAGAAACAACCATATCAATATCAGTATCATCAACTTGCTTCTTGAAAGCTCTCTTCTTGCGTTTTTGTTTCTCAATAGTACTTGAACCAGTCCGCAAGTTTCCTGCAAAAAGTACCACATAAGCATATCAATATCAGCATGAATATGAAGCCAGAGAAAAAAAAACTTGCAGAACAACTACCTATAGTAACTAAGACATATTCATATATATGCTGAACATTATATAGCCACAGTAAATAATTGAATTCAGAAAAACAAGAAACAGGACAGCAGACAGATTTGAACACTAATAAATGAACCATAGTATTCATGTACACATGACAACGACATAATAAATTGTTAAGTTAACTTACTTCTTTCAAGTTCTGACGATTCATCAACATTTGGCAGAGGAGACTTCTCATGATCGTCACCAGACATTGCTAGTGCAATACCTTTAACTACATCTTCAGTAAGATGACCAGTTTCATAAAAAATAGGAGGCTCTGTATCTTTTGCAGCAGCAGTATCATCTACAAACAAATTACAAAAATAATATTATAATCACTATAAAAAATAAAATGAGGAACAATATCTGTAATTGCAAATCAGACCATTTAATAATATGAAATCAAATAGATCTTCAATAACCAGAGTTTCATATATCATAAGAAATATATAAGGATAGATTATATATGAAGATCTATACAGGAACATGATCCATGATGTGATATACAAGTTGCAAATATACAAGTTACATACATACCTTTAAGGCTCTCATCAGTTGGAAGCACATGATCATCTATACACGGACAAAGTAAATATTATAATATGAACAAAGTAATATCATACACCGAACAAATATAGAAATGTACAGAACAAAAAGGCAAACATACTGAACAACACAAATACATACCTTTAGTCTTCTCGTTGCAAACATTTTTAGAACTCTCACAAGAAATATTTTCAGCTACAAGTGATAGGCAGATAGAAAGGAGATGGTCAAGAGACAGTAAAAAAAATATTTATGATTTACAGTTTAAAACAGCAGTAGCATATATGAAGAAATTTGAAGAAACAAAACAACAATACATTAGAATAAGAATAGATAACATAATATGACATACAAACTTTCTTACCTGAATGGATAGCATTATCAGGTTGAATATTGGCATCAGCCATAATGACATCACTAATGTTTGCATCTATACAAACATTTGTTCCTACAATAAAGAAAAATGTTAAACATGTTACAATTTATTCTCATTGAGTAAAACCTTATTTGGAGAAGTAAAACAAATATACATATCAACAAAAATACATACCTTGAGTATTATCATTGCAAGAAGATACATTCAAATTTGGATCTTCAGATACTATAGGCAGTTAGAAAGGAAATCGATGTTAAAAATATTTCTGATTGACAGTTTAATCATATGGAATTTTAAAACAGATATACACACCTAGTTGTTCAGGTTGTCCAGCAACAGCAATATTTGCAGGTTCAAAGTATGGGGCAAAAGTAGCATCTATGAAGATATTTCTAAAATATGTTAAAATTAATTTGGCGAACCAGAACAACAATACGTTAGAATATGAACAGAGAACATTTTATGAAGTACTCAGAACAAAATATGACATACACACCTTTAACTGCGCCAGCTTCAGTCATATTGGCATCAACAATAATGACATCAGTCATATTTCCATCATCAGTACCTATACAAATCAACAGATATAAAAATTTACCTATAAAAATTAAATCAATACATGTACCTAATGATTGAGCATTAAGCTCATCAAAAGCAGAAGGAACAGTACTTGGAGAATGAGATTGTTCAGCAGATTTATGTACCCCAAATGGAGTGTCATCTAAGAACAAAAGGAATAAGTATACATTATAATAGAAACAAAAACATAAAACACAAAGAACAAACTATGAATCAGGAAACATATGCGGTCAAAGAAAAAATAAATAAACGAGTTAAATATACACCTTTGCCATTATCATCAACAGCAGACATATGTACATCTCTAGCATCAGTTTGCGCATCATCAACTACAAAAACAGGAGAATGGGAACACATTTACTTCAAGAAGCACAACAGCTACATATTACAATAAGAAAATAAATACAGAAGAAATAATATACCACTCTTGTCATTAGGAGCAACACCAGAAAATATAGTTTCATTCTCTGCACCAGTTTTTTCTGCACCAAAATATATTACCATGAATAAGTAAACAAAAAGAACAACAGAATGAGAATGCATGAGCAAAATGGAAAAAATGATTATGTGGCAAACCTTGAGCATGACCAGAATCTTGCAGCACATCTTCAGAAGAAGCAAATCGTTGCGAAGTGCCAACATCAGTAAAAGCATTGGATACTGGAAAATTAAAAATAAGAAAATACAAACAGTAAGTTTGGAACATAAAAGTCGTAAGCAAAAAGTACTCAACTGAAAATGTTTGAGAAGGGTTACCATAAACTGAAGATGCAAAGGCCATTACTTCTGTAGCAAGCTCAGACAGTCTAGTGGAGAATAAAGAGGAAACAGGAATAGGAGGAGATGAACTCAAACTTCGTACAACAAGTTCATCAAGCAACTTTTGACAGTGAGAGCTGACAATACGTTTCATATTTTCATCAACCTAATTGGAAAATAAAAGTATATAAGAAAAAGTTTATTAGCTATAAAAGAAAACATAACAGAAAAAGAAGAAGAATCATTGAGAATAACTACATTTAAACCAAATGAAGCAGCACGAGCAGAAGGTCTAGCTTCAACACCAACAGGTTGACAACCCCCAGATTGACCAACAGGTCCAGCTTGAACACCAACAGCAACAGCCTCAGGCACTTGGAAAGGAACTTCTACAGGCTGAGGCACTTGCACAGGATCAGCACCAGCAGCATCTGGAACACCTTGAGGAGGCGCATAGTAAGGTGTATCAGCTAGCTCCCGAAACTAGGAACAAAAAATAAAAAGATAGGTAAGATATATAAAAAACATAGAAACAGTACAGATAAATTTTAAAAGAAACTCATAATGCTATAAGAAACTCACAGAAAGATTTCCATAAATAGGATATCTCTTTCGGCTAGTGTTATCACGGTCAACTTCAATTACAAAGCTGAAATCTTCAGTTTTGACATGGCAAATCCTAGGGACATCATATGTCATCTCATAACTAATATCAAAATTTTGATTCATATCTAAGAAGTCCATGTATACAATCTGCAAATAATAAAATGTTAAAACTGAAATATGGAATCTCGATAAAAAATGAATAAAGGGAGTATGCATATTATACTCACAGCAAGAAGAGGAAGGCAAGATGTGTACTGAAAACACATGTCAGGGTGGGTACGAACAGCTTGTTGAAATTTTTTCACCTCAGAAAAAATACATTTCATCAAATGAAAGGACCAGTCATAATTCTGAATTTCATCAGATCTCATCAAATAGTAAGATACTTCAAATCAACTGAATTCTGACTCCCAGGGCAAAGAATAGTTGCAAGAGCAACTAACATAAAAGACCGCATAAAAGCATGTTCATTCTGCTCAGCCAAACAAAGATTAATGGCTCGAGTGATAGCAGCCTTGTCCTTGCCATCCAAATAATCATTCATAACTCCTTTGGCTTCTTCAGCATACTCTTCAGGGAAATTGTTGAACTCAATAGGAATATTCCCTGATGGAATGCCAAATACTGTAGAAAAGATTGATCTGGAAAACTTGATACGCTTCCCATTGAACCGAAACTCAGAAACACCAACAACAATATTGCTCATAACAAACTCCAGAAGCGGAAGGGGAACTTTGAAATCAGCAACATTTAATAAAGAACCAAAGCCACTGTCCCGAACAAACTGGATCTGATCAGCGTCCAAAGAAGAGACAAACTTCTCGAACCTTTTAGGAGCAAACCACAATTTAATATGCGATGAACAGCCATCAGAAAAACTCATCTGAAAAAATTAAGACAAATACTCAATAGTTTGCCTTCTTATTCAGTAGAAAAAGAAAAGTAACAAAAGGGCAAAACAATTTTATATGGTATACAGAACAAATAAAAGAATTGGATAGAACAACACCAAAAAATGAATAGTCATTACAAAATATGAATTGCTTAGAACAATTCACCATTGCATACAGAACAGAAATTGAAATGACAAAACAAACCTAAACAACTATCAGCACAAGTTTGTATAAACAGGTTATACACATAATGTGACCAGCACAAGTATCAGGTAGAACAACTACATATTTCACCTAGAACATATTCCTATAAAATCAAATTCTAAACATCATTTTCCTAAAATCCATTTATTACACCAACACAAAAACTTGAATTATCAGAACTCAAAAAAACAAGTACCTGCTATCAACATATACTCCTAAAAGAAATGAAATTCCTAAACTCACATATTATACATATAACATACATACTATACATATAACATATTCATAAATTGCATCACACATAACAATCCAAAACTGAAAAAGTTTGTACCATAATACTAAATTGTACCTGATTACAAATAATAGCACAATCCATAAATAAATCAGAATGCCCTAAAATAAATTTTGTCCATACTTCATTTCCTAAAATCAGTCAACGCTGGTGTCAACCTGCAGTGGGCAGTATCTGCAGGTCGCCACATCTACCAATATCGCTGCATGCTTCCCAAAAGAAACATACGGGGAAACAAATCCAGTAACTGTAAATTCATCAGTACTACATTCGCGCTAGCAAAATTAACAAATCGTGATGAACAAAGAAACCCTAACGAACCAGAAACTAAAGAATCAATAGCCAACAGAGAAAGGAAAACCCTACCAAATACCACAACCAACTGCAGAATGCGGAACTCACTCACAGCTATAAATCCGATGGAATCAGTCCCTAGCCGAATCACTATCACTGATGAATGCATAAGATAGGACCGAATCACTATCACAACAAAACCCTAACGAATCGCAAAAGTACCGAATCGATCGCCAATAGAAGAAAGAAAACCCTACCAAATACCACAACCACTGGAGAATGCAGGAGATAGGGCGAGCAAACTCACATTGAAAATCTGATGAAATCACTACCGAGCTTCCGCAACCAAATCTCCGACGAGTCGCCTCAGACGAATCGCCAGAGAACCGCCACCACCAGTGAACTACCCGCTCGATTAAGATTCCCTGGCAACTCCTTTGGAAAATAACGTGAGCGAGAGACAGAGTGAGAGGTGTGGTTGCACATTTATTCAGCGAGGAAATAACGGACGGGTAAGAAAAAGAGACCTACAAACGGGCCGAAAAAAAGCACGCAGTCCAGCCAGCCCGCAAGCCCACAAAAGAAGCCCACGAAAACAGAAAAGATAGCAACCCACCGGCGCGATGTACCCCAACCCACCGGCGTGACGGTTGGCGAATCTGTCGTTGAAGCGACACATATGAAATGCCATCCGCCTTCCCTCTCGCGCTCGGTCGCGCCGCCTGGCTCGACGGTTAAGCTGCGGTGACCTCCGTCCTCCGGTGAGCCGCCGCACCGCCCAAGAAGGAAGAGATCTGTAACACCCCGGATTTTTGAGCAATAGTAACCATCTTAATTAGTGGAGCTAAGCATGTTCACTAACATGGTTACAGGGTCAAACCCCTAATCTTGGGTCAAACCCCTCAAAAACCCAAGTGTTACCATAGAACCCTAGACCTCCTTGCAGTAATCTAGTGCGTTCTCAAAATTTTGCATAAGCACTTCAAAATCGGCCAATGTAAAAGTTGTCAAGAATCCCCGGGAACACATTTCATCCAATTAACGACATTTGAAATTCGGAGTGGAAACACTCCAAAAAGCTCAGTCAAAGTCCAGAACCTCATCTTGACCGGGCCGAGAAAATCCTGATCTGTGAGTGGATATTCCGGCTAAACCATGAAGAATTCCATAGGTCAACCTTTACAAAAGTTGGGGCTGGATGCATGAGCTACAACTTTCGTATTTGGAGATTTCAAACTTCAGTTCAAAAATTTTGAGTTTGTTTTGGTCAAACAACCCCTCACTGAAATGCAAAGGCACCCGGCGCTCTGGAGCCGAGCTCCCTCGCCGCGCCCGGCGCCCCGGCGCCCGTGCGTCGCACGCGCGCAGCCGCCGTCGTGGGACCCGCCCCGACGTCCGTGCCCCTCCGTCGTGCGCCGTCTTTCGTGGGTCCCATTGCCGCCGTCATATCGAAGCACGAGCGCCACGTGCTTGCCCTTATCCATCCCGAGAAAACCGTCGACACGCGCCGGCCGTCCATGGCGTCGCCGCCGCGCCCAACCCCCGTTCGCCACCCGCCATCCTTCGTCGTGCGGTCCAAGTCGAGGCCGTGGCCTCCAAGTTGTGCTCCCCGCCGCCTATAAAGGGGCACGCCAGAGCTCGTGTTCAAGTTTTCCCGTCCACCGCAGGAGTACGCTGTCAGGCTGCCGCCGCCGCTCGCCATGGGTGCCGCCGCCGAGGAACTTCCCTTTCCCGTCGCGCCCGTCACCGTCTCAGCTGCTCTCCGCCTCCCCAGGATCTCCCTGGAGCTCTCCGAGCTGTCACCCGAGCCCCATCGAGCTCCTGCTCGCCGGCGCAGCGCAAGCCACGGACGCCGAGCAACTGCGCCGCCGCACGCCCACATCCGGCACCGCCCGACCCAAACCGACCCCCGGCACCAACCCTAGGTGAGCCCCACGTCCTTTTCCGCCCCTTCCCCGACCCTACCTCGCCGCCGTTTGGCCGGAATCCGGTGAGCCTGCCGCCGGCCATGGCCAGGGGTGACATTGCGAGGATTTGTTTCTTTGCAGGGGCTTGAACGCAAAAGACAGGGACCTAGATGTAAGGAACCAATCTTCAGATCTAGAGTTAAATTGCAGGATCTTGTAAATTGCACCAAAAATCACATAAACATCGTAAAAATGCAAACTCAATTTTATTATGATCCTTATGACCAGGAGCAACTTTTCTACAAAGGAAGTTTTCAAACTTATGTGTAGATTTTAAATTATTTTGAAATCATCTTTTTGCTTAGATTTGAAATGATTCAAATTCTGTAAATGATCTTCAAGTGAATTTTGGATATGTTTCTAGTATTGCTATGTATAACCCTATGTACAAAAATTGCACATAGATGTCATGTAGATTTTTAGTTATAATTTAATTTTGATATGTGTAATGCTCCTGTTTTTGGTTTTTATAAATTAATCTGTTGATCAAATGGAGCCAATCTTTTTTCTACAGCCCTGTGTAATGGTTATGCACCCATGATAAATAGTATATCTATTTTGGACATGTTTAGCTTAGTCGTATAATTTTCCATGGTTTATCATGCGTAATTCGAGCTATATTCATGAGAGTAGGCATGTCTTTTGTTTTGCTGTATAAATTGGATATCTAGGCTGCATGAGCTTCCTTGTTGCTGTAGCATGAGTTTTCAGCTAAGGATCTTGTATGTATCCTTTTGAATAATTTATTTATGCATAGCTAGTGTCAATTTTATTTAATCTTCACATGAGATGTTATGGGCTTTATGAGTTAAGTTTTGGTGCCATAGTTTAATTGTATACCTTGTGCATGTATGAGCTATCTTGGTTAGTTTATGTGTATGTCTTTTGGAATAAAAATTCTTGAAATAAATCAAGGTCAATTAAATGGATAGAAGGAAAACCAATATCATTTGTGTGCAACTCAAATTTTAAATGCATGCACCTCACCAAGACACACCCTAAACAGCACTATTACCTTGGTGAGATAAAATAAATTACTTATCTTAAATATGTACACAGTCCCCATCAAATGAGAAATTAAAAATCACCCACACACACCTTTCTCTAATAGAGGAAGAGTATGTGGAATATCATATCTAGGTGAATGTGGTCACCCTTAAACCCCACATTTATCTCTAAGTTTCAAAAATGAAATCTCATTTGAATTGGACAAATAAATCTTATGCATATGCATCTCGTGTAGATTTTTCTGTCAGTAGCTTCGAGATCGTCCCGGAACAAGACGAAGGACCGTTCGAGGGACAAGTGGACATCGTGGAGTACCACAAGACCCAAACCAAAGTTTGGAAGGGCCCAAGGCCTAGTTAGAACTAACATCGGTTTGAAAGGCAAGCGCCGGAGCATAATCCTATGATTTTAACTTCCTGCAACTATATATGTTATGTCTGTGCATTTAAGTTTCAGGAGTTGATTTGAAACCATAGGTGCATGATCCTAGGTTCCTATGTTCTTATACTAGCATGATAAGACATTAGTTGCCATGCTTTAAGGACCCGGTAAAAGTCGAGTGAAATCCTTCACTCGCGAGCTATAGGTTCTTATGTTGGAATCATAAGATTTAAAATGATATGCTCATGTGGTAAGAGCTTGGGATCGGCTCCGGTCAATAGGTGTCACTGGTTAAGCTTTTGAACGTACTAAACATTTGCCAGGAATGGGACTGGTAAGCCTAGTACCTTCAGGATTCGGCAAGGGAACTTGGAACACTAATCTTGGGAAGAGTCCCCCTGCTGCAGTAAAGGTGATGCATGAGTGAGAGTGGGCGGCGAGGCCGTAACCACCTCACCTTGTACCAAAGACTGTGGACTCTGGTCCTGAACCGAGGATGGCTGGGAACGGTCTGGTGGGTGCACACCTGGGGTGTGCACTTTTCCGTGTGTTTAGGTCCACCTTGCAAGGTTATTAATCGATCGATCGTCGGCCTCTCACCGTTATCCGAGACTGCTTACCCATACAGCCTATTTCCCTTTATGATGGAATTGAGAATTAATATGGATGTCTGATTAATTGTTTGCACAACTTATGTTTGCTGTAGATGTTTACTTAGTAATGGTTAAACAACTAGAATTTGAGTTAAAATTTTGAAAGTAAGGACATACTCTTTGTTGCTTTTCAGCAAAATAATCCACTAGCCAAAAAGCTTTGCATGTCTAGAGAGATTTCCATCACCCGTCGGTTAAGACTTGCTGAGTATTAGAATACTCAGCCTTGCTTTTGTTGTTGTTTTCAGATGAAGTTTGGGATGGGAAGAAGACGATGTTTATTGGCATTATGGATGGCCTCCTATAATGCTACTTTGTATCGTTTAGTTTTATTTCCGCTGTATTTATAACTCTGAACAATTTACTTTTATGCAAAAGACTTGGTTTGTAATTAAATAACCCTTTATGGAAATTGATGTAATAAATTGTGACTTGTTTATCTCTGGACTCGCCTTCGTGTGAGTTTTGATGTACGGTTGTCGATCCTTTGTTACAAGTGATTTACCGGGCTTGACTCGGCAGAGACGACAAGTTAACTCGGTGTTATCACGTAATGACCAAAAGGAGTGGTTTATGCGATAATATGGAGTTAATTTGGGCGGTTCTGTCACAAGATCGGCCGGTGCCGCGACGTGGCGTGGATGCCAGCGCGTGCGACTCTAACGCAGAGCACCACGGGGTCCATTCTAGGTCCACCTGCATCTGCACGGGTCTTGGCGCCGTCATCTCCTCGAGATCATGGTGCTCTGATCGATCCGATCCTCAGCGCACTTGGTCAGGTGCGCCATGTCCACGCACGTCGATCACGAGCTCGGTGCAGGGCGGCCCGCGTTGGCCTCTGCGGCGGCGCGGCGCTGGGCGTCGTGGCGTGCGCATTCGCGGCGTCCGTGAGGAGAGTGTGGGCGTGGATTTGATGTTCACCGCCCGACGACCGACGCCGCCATCAGCGGTGCTGCCCATGATTAACGTTTCCGCCTTCCACGGAGTCGTCATGCCGGCAGAGCTGGATGGAGCTGGCGTTCCGACCCGCGCGGCTCAACTTCCCCGGCATGTGGGTCGGCATGCTCGCCGCAGGTGGAACTCGACCTTGCGGTCAAGCGTGCGCGTGCCGCCCAACATGTGGTCAGGAAAGGGTGGAGGAGAGGAGGTCGTCGGTGGCAGACTGCCAGTGGCACGACGCGGGGAGGCTCCGGTGAGTGCTGACGGTGCGTGATTCTAAGTTTCTAATGCGGAGGCACGGCACCTCGACGCGGCGGCCACCTCTGCTCTTCTGCACGGCGCGGCTTCGCCCTCCATTGCCGTCGTAGACAGCGGCGCAGCGCACTCGCCTTGCCGGCGGCCAAATCGGCGTGTTTTCATTCCGAGGGCATTCATTCGTAGTACTGCGAAACCTCCTCGACGAGGGCATGTCACGCTGGGTGGCGCACGGCACGTCTCGATCTATCTTGTCGTCGCCCGTCGCCGCCAGCTTCTCGTCCGGCACCGGCCGGCCGAACATAGCCGTGCAAGTGCCCGAAGGCTGCGCGTACGTGCAGCAGGACAGGAGGCAGGGGAGCCAGACAAGTTCGGATTCGTTAATCTCTTGGTCTCGGATACTAACTGCGGAATATATACTTCCACAAGACCACAATTGTTGCTCTATAATTTTAGTTTACTAGTAAGGTGCACGTGCGACACGCACATGTTTAAAATTCTTTTTAACACAAATTGAATGACCACTAACAGGTTAGAAGGATCATACAATTTTCAGAATCATCTTCATCTTTCTGTTCTCAATGTATACACATCACAATCTCATTAACTTGACCTTCATGCTAAACCTCTAGCCTTTGATATATCATTCATTATTGAGCCAAAAACCTACAGCAACAAAACACCTGAACTCCAAAACACAGTTTATTGAAAATTTTTGTTAATTATACTGCCAACATAGATGACAAGTCACTAAATTTCTGTGCAACAGTTTAAGTTCTGTGCACCTTGAACTCTGTCAATATCAACTGTGTTACAAGAGAGGGCAACCAGACGTGCAATTGCAACAGATATTCTCATTAATAAAAATAAGTACATTAATGTCCATTGTTAAGTTCCCTGCTGCCAAACCAATCATACGGTGGAAAATAATATATATTTACATTAGGCGGTATAGCCAAACACGTCCTCGAACTATCGGCGAAAGTTCACTTTCGTCCCTAAACTACAAGAACGGCCAATTCAGTCCCTGAATTACCCAAATCAGCCCAATTTCGTCCCTGCGCTCACGTCGTTCACCGTTTGCCGTTATCAATCACGCGCTACCCCTCCCATCCGGTCCGCTCCTCCTCGTCGCGGCCATGGCGGGCCTGAGGGGAGGGTGAGGACGGGGGGCGGGGCCCGAGGCTGGTGCGGTGTGGCTCGAGGGGCGGTATGGCTCAGGGCGGCGCACAGAGGTCCTCGTGTCGGTGCCGTCCCTCGCTAGGCACCGGGCCGCGCTGTGACATGCGCCTCGCCGGGGAGGAGCAAATGGGGTTGTCCGTGGCTGAGGAGTGAGCGGCGGGGAGGTGCCCTGTGCGGCCTTCCTCCTCCACCCGGCCATGGCGGCCTCCTGCCACGGCGAGCTCCTAATCCTGGCCATGGTGGGCGCGGGTTCAAGTCTGTTGGAAATACTCACGCGAGATGGAGATTCAAGGAAGAAAGCTAACTGATATAACACTCGTAGGAAGAGAAACACACAGGAGCTCTTGCGGCAGCACACACAACTATGCCTTTCACTCTTTTCTCTTCAACTAAAAAAGGATTACATGGAGTAGTATTTAAAGACACACACTGGCTAAACAAACTGGCGTGGTCGTTTCTTGCGACGTGCTCAACTTGCCGCAAGAATCGGATCACAACTAGCTTAGCCCCTACTCTAACTACATGCATGACACTTAATCAACACGACCGCTTCCTCCTCCTGGATATGCTCCACGACTTGGCCGCAATTCCCTGCATGGCTGACTCCACGAACACCTGCATGCACTCACCTCCTGGCCGGCAATCAGCTCACTACTCACTCCTGATTTGCCACAACGCCATGTAGCACGCACTCTTCTCACATGGACTAGCCTATTACAAACTGACATGCACAAAAAACTAAACATGTTTCTAATGCAAACAACAAGATTATCTAACAATCACCCCCTAATCTTGTTGCCATTATTTAATCACCTTCTTGCCGACCTTCAAAGCAACGTCGGCTCGTCGTCGGCATCCGCCATTGCAAGTAGTGCCTCTTCCTTCTTCTTCTTCAGCTCATCACACTTGTTCTCCCAAGAGTAATGCCCGTAGCCTTGGTAATTGTAGCAGCGCACTTTGGCCTTGTCAAAAGTGCTGCTCTTCTTGCCAAAGGCTCTGCCAGCACCAGCACGTGAAACACCAGCAGCAAGAAGCTGATGCTCCTCACGTCGTACTTCATTCTTGCGAATCCTCTCCTCGTACGCCTTGAGGCGGCCAATTGCCTCATCGAACGGCATCTTGTCCAAGTCCGAGAACTGCTCAATTGCAGCTATAACCTGCAAAAACTTGTTAGGCACGGAGTCGAGCAGCTTCTTGACGAGCTCGGCATCTTCCATGGATGCACCGAGGTCGCTCAACTTGTTCGCTAGGCCACTGATTTTGCCTGCGAACTCGTCGATGGACTCGGTGTCCTTCATGTGCAAGTCCTTGAAATCACTCTTCAAGGTCTGCACCCGTGCCTTCTTCACTCGATCAACGCCAAGGCACCTCGTCTTCAGGCTCTCCCAAACCTCCTTGGCGGTCTTCTTCTTCGCGATCTGCTGCAGCACATCATCAGGGACAGCTCCGAAGATACACGCTCGTGCGAGCTTGTCCTTCTTCGAATCCCCGGCCTCCCCGTCTGCAGGCTCGATGGCCTCCCACAGACCTTGCGCGTCCATGTTGGCCTCCATCTTGATCGCCCAGGTGGAGTAGTTGGTGGCGGTGAGCATCGGGTACGAGAGCGACACGCCGCCCTCCTTCACCGCATGCGCCGGGATGATTGACATCTCCTTGAACTGCAAATACTTGGGCATAAACCGGCTCTAGATACCAAATGTTGGAAATACTCACGCGAGATGGAGATTCAAGGAAGAAAGCTAACTGATATAACACTCGTAGGAAGAGAAACACACAGGAGCTCTTGCGGCAGCACACACAACTATGCCTTTCACTCTTTTCTCTTCAACTAAAAAAGGATTACATGGAGTAGTATTTAAAGACACACACTGGCTAAACAAACTGGCGTGGTCGTTTCTTGCGACGTGCTCAACTTGCCGCAAGAATCGGATCACAACTAGCTTAGCCCCTACTCTAACTACATGCATGACACTTAATCAACACGACCGCTTCCTCCTCCTGGATATGCTCCACGACTTGGCCGCAATTCCCTGCATGGCTGACTCCACGAACACCTGCATGCACTCACCTCCTGGCCGGCAATCAGCTCACTACTCACTCCTGATTTGCCACAACGCCATGTAGCACGCACTCTTCTCACATGGACTAGCCTATTACAAACTGACATGCACAAAAAACTAAACATGTTTCTAATGCAAACAACAAGATTATCTAACAAAGTCGAGCTCCAGCGAGGGTGCGGGGTCCAGGGCCGCTTCGGCAATGATGAGCTCCACCGCGGCGCCGGTTCGAGGTAGTGGCCCGGCGGTAGCGGTCCTCGAGCTCCGGCGCGGATTCCAGGCGAGCGGCATCGAGATGGAGGTGCTCGAGCACGGCGTGGCTACGCGAGACCGGGGCCGCCGACGCTCGCGTGGGTCCACCACCCCTGGAGCCAAGGCTGCGGGAGCCTAAGGCCGCCAGCGCCAGGAGACGCGTTGCAACACCGCCGTGTCCAGCGGATGGCCGTGTGCTGCTCGTGGCCAGGGCGCGTGCGTGTGGCGCCGCATTGTGGCAAGGGAGCACGGCGGGCAATGTTGCGACGCAGGCCGGCGAGCATGGCTGGCGGCACCTGACCATGATGAGCTTCCGGCGTGGTGCAGACGCAGGTTCCACAGTGAGCTCCAGGCCGTCGTGGGCGTCCGTAGCTTCTGTCATGACGTCGCATCCACGTCGACGGTGCAGCAACTCCACGCAAGAAGTAGGTGGCCGCCGCCGGTAGCGGCGCGGTCGCAGGCAGCACGCAGCAGGTGGACTGCCAGGACAATGCAATGTCATGCCAAGCTTCTCCTTCGCTTTGCTCAAGCTTGTCTGCATCCGAGATTCCAGGTTCGGCGGCCATGCTGATGCATCAGCAACAACAATGCAGCATCTGCTAATTTTCCTATCCGGCGATGTCAGTCCCCGCGCCATACACGTAGCTCTGCGATTGACTGGTTTGTCTTGGACGCACCTCTCTCTCCTCTACCTGGTGCGGGCGCGGATGCCGCGTCCTCGGTGGTGGCGGCCTGGGCGCCGACAGACCTGGAGGAGGCGGCGGCGAGGAGGGCGCGGCACGCCGCGGGGGAAGCAGGGGAGGAGGGCTGGTGCTCAACACGCCGGCGACGGTGGTGGTGATGAGGAGCAGGAGGAGGAGCGCCAGGGAGCAACGGCGGAGGCGACTACCATGGGGACGGAGCAGACCGGACGGGAGCGGCAGCGCGTGGTAACGGCGAATGACGAACGGCGTGAGCACGGGACGAAATTGGGCCGATCTGTATAGTTCAGGGACTGAATTGACCGTTTTTTAAGGCCAGGGATGAAATTGAGCTTTCATCGATAGTTCAAGGACGTGTTTGGCTATTGCGCCTTTACATTATATGCAAAACCAAATTGTCAGTTTGTTGTTAATATATATTTTATTTCCTGAAAAATAAACAAAACATTATCCATGACATAAGTTTCTACCCAAAAGCAAATTGCCTCTCCATATTAACCTTAATGCATATCTATTATATGCGGGAAGCAATGCATCCCCATCAATTTTATCTAGACATGCAAGTCGGGTAAATTCAACAACTCATGATAGTTGACACCACGGTCTATCAGATATACGGAGTACTGCTCTAAAGAAAACAATGGTAAAATGATAAAAAAGAAGCTATCCAACAGAATAGACCATTCAAACAAATAAAAGGAAAAAAACAGGTATACTGCTCTGATAACAATGGTCAAAAGAAAAAACAGTCAGGAGAATAGACCAATCAAGCAAAGAAAACCTAGCAATGAGTTTTTCGAAAACAATTATTATAATTATGGTTTGTACACGGTATGACATCATACAAGCACTCCTCTGACTGCTTGCTGCTGCTCTCAGATCCCATTCCCCTAGGATATAATTATGGATCCTTGATTTGTTGTAGCCATAGCCCTCTTCATTCATCCAGTACCATGATGAAGCTGCTAAAAAGGATGAAAACATATCACATAACATTTTTTTCAAAGTCATGTCACTTAAACCAAAAGAATACATTTAGCAAATTAATAAATAAGTTAGCAATGGCTAATTTCATAAGTTCAATCAGGTTCTCTACATTGAGCTAGATCAGATCATTGAGGTAAAAACATGCTTGCAGATTGTAAGCATGGTCTCTATCCATGCAGCACTATTGATAGTAACTAAAATAAATCAAATAGTACAATCTGTCTACCATTTTGAAAAAGAGTAGTGCCCAGAGATGTAACAAGGACAGGCTCCCTACTGATATTTTTGAAACATTTAACACAACAAGAATCAGATAACAGTTCAATAGAGCTCTACTGATACTTCTTATATATGGTTCTAAACTCATGTCAATATCACTGCTAGAGCTGATGCATGTACTGCCCACCCTTTCCAAGCACTTGGAATGCAGATTCATGAATCAGACATAGCCTATATTAGGACGACATTCAATTAGATTTCAGAAAAAATATCTCAAAATTGAATGGTTTGGTTCTATATGAGCCCTTGGCAATCCAGTCATGTGTACTATTTGGTCAGATTATTAGAATCCACATAAGTATTGTGGTCTCATAACCTTTGCTCAAAGGCCAAATAATTTCAGACCTGTGGATCCTCGATTCAGAGTTTCTTCAAGTCAGCAACAGCTTCAACACCAGATCTTAGCACCTTCAAGTCAGCAACAGCTTCAACAGGCTAATCCAGCAACATTTTATGGATAGTATTTAGTTCAAAAGTATGACAGAGTGGAAAAGATCTCAAGAACTGTGTGATCCAGATTCTTGCTGTTTTTTTCTCACTCAAAGCTTCCCATGCTGAAAACTAAGGAACTGAATCTCAACACAGCTTGATTTACTTTAACAAAAACATAATTGGAATGAAAGCACGTATTGGAGAAGTGAGGGCTGGAGACGACAGTGTCCATGGTCACTCGCACCAAAATGGAGGGAGCTAGTGGAATCCTGAAATCATTGTGACAAAAAAATGGATTCACCGTTGTATCATAAATTAAACAATTATTACCTCTTGAAAGTAATGCACTAATGCTAACAATATCAATGGGCAATGGCTATGGCACAAAAAATATTACCATGTCTTGGGTATAGAAAAACATCAATAGAAAATTGCCAGTTGCAATTCTCTAAAAAACGCAACAGGGAGTAGCAATATCAATAAAAATCAGATGATTGGCCAAGAAAGTGAAACTTCAATTGCAGGATTCATGTAATCAAAAGCTATAAAAGTGAATACGTGCAGGATAAATAATATGTTAAGATTTAATAAGAAAGAAATGATATTACTATATCACAATGCAGAGTTAAAATTAACACGGAAAAGCATATATAAATATTCATACTATACTTAAAAGTTTTCAATGTGGGCCCAAATGATGCAGCATACAAGCTCTAAATAGTTCTGCAAAGCACTGTTCTGGCAAGAATCCTAAATGAACAATTACACTGCCACCTCTTAGCTAAAACTACAGGAAAACAAACCTACTAAAATAGTTTCTTTTGCCAAACTTATTGTTTCAAGCAGTTATAGTTGGTTGTTGCAGTTTAAGCCAAAAAACAAAGAAACTTAATTCTTGCAATCATTTAAGCTGAGAGGGTACATTCTCAAAAGACATTTTACCATAGCCCACTACAGCCAGGTGCTGCAGATAGAATAGATTAGCATGGTTTGAAGAAGTATCATCTTGGAAAACACAGATAATAATCAGTTGGTGACTTGGATATCAAAACATTACAATTAGCTTTCATTGTAGAGTGAAAACACACCACGAACGCTACAAACCATATCAGAAAATCAGATATGCAACAATATAGTGCCGACTTCTACAAAGAATCATAAGAGATGTGCATTTTCCCTTGCCAATTGTGGACATAGCACCATATAAACTGAACGATTCTTGAAAAATCAACTGATCTCTACACAGTACAACAGAGTCAAAGCATTACCTCTGAATCTGAGAGCCCGTGTAAATGGTCATCCATTTAACCTAGGTCATTATGTCACTTTGAGAGGATAATGTTTCATCTTGATTTGATGTCTCTAGAGACAAAAGGACAGAATTAAATAAAAAACTGGAATTTTGTTGCCTTGGTGGACTGTTCTCCCTGCCTCTAGTCCAGAAAAGGATAGTAGGATACAGCTAGAAAGCAATCTGTTCCAGATAATTTCCACTCTACATATTCATTTTGTTAGTGTAGCTATCACTGTATGATGATGTTCCAAGCAAGCACAATTCAAGTGACTGCTAAAAGAAGATTGCTATATTTGGACCACATGACATCTCCTCGACTCGTAAAAAACTATGGTATCAGGACTGTCATGCTACAGCTCCCTTCCAGTTAATTCTAAGAGATGTGGTCCTAGGTATTTAGAAGACTAACTGAGCAACTATTGGGATTCAGAAATTGAATGCAAATAATATTTACATGACTAATGTAAAATTACATCATAGATCATTCAGATACATTGTACCCTATGATTGACTTGTTATTAGCATCATGGTGAGTGCAATGATGAAAATTTACTAAAATCAGCAATACCCGGTAGAAGAACAATAAGCATGCTTCCGCACATTTCCAGGAGGAGCAAAGAAATGCCCCCCATGCCACCATAAATCTGAGAGCAAAATGAGGATTCATTTTATGAAAAGCAACACACCGGGATGCAGGGATGTGTTTTACCCATGGATAACGCATGAAGTAGAATACAAGCCTTTTTTAATATGGAGAGCCATTCTATTGCTTAAGGATGGCCTACGTGATGGGTAGAGAGATCTATATGTGGGTGACAATAGACATCAATTATAGATAGAATAATCAGTCATCACTGTTACAGTAGCAGAAGTATCAAATACCCCCAGGACATTTTTCTGATGTAATGTGCTAGAAATGGCTAAACAACAAAAAGCTAAAGCATGACTTAAGGCAACAATAATTATGAAAATGTGACATTACCTCTCAGAGCCCATGTCCTGGCAATTTGATCTGCTAAAGAACATGGGACAGGAGAATAAATTGAGAATGCATTTCTGAAATCATCTCCATACTCTCATCAGTTGTCCAACCTAGATAGTTTCTGCAATTAGCCAGTTTTTCTGAAGTTGAAGAAGACCTTGATAGTTCTTTGAGCAGATATGCAGAGAACAATCTGCTAATTTCAGCATTATTTTTACTAACAACAATAGAGAAATAAGCTTGGATAGATCCGTTAGGTACCAAAGTGTGATTTTTTCCTAAGAATTGGCAAAGGCATGCAAACAAAATATATACTTCAAGACCCTAAGAAGGAATTCTCAAGAACCTGAAAACAGGGCATGCCAACCTTTGTTGAGCATGAACTGCAGCTACTAATTTTATTAATGGCATTTGATACAACGAAAACGAACAGTTCTGCAGTCATAAAACAAGAAAAGAAAGTGAGGAATGGATATAATATGATTCTCACCGGGTGAAAATGAACACCATTATGGTATTAGGATCAACTCTAAAGGGGATCAGTGAGCGGAGTGGTGGGCGACTGATGTTGATTGCCTGCACACAAATGCGTTCTCAAACTAATCAAGATCATTGGTCATTCAATTTCTTATTTTGTATCCCAGATTAGTTTGACAGTTTGACTCTTCATATCAAACCAAATACCCCATCATATGGTAGTATCCAATGCACCCGCTATCAATAAACACGAAGCATGATATTTCTGTTAGAAAATGATGTCAGAATGATTTGTTCACCAAACACTACTACACAGGTGAGCATAGGAGGAGGCAGCAGTATATTTAGGAAAATGTTATCAAGGTGATCGGCAGCAGGAAGCTAAAATCAAAAGCGGGAGTTATGCGGAAGCAATCGATGTGATGCTTACCTAGGCTTAGGCCTCACTGGCAAGGAAAGAAAGAGATCTGGCGGCTCCCCGTGCGGCGGATGAACCGCGCCGCGCCGCGGAGGCCCTTGAGCCGCGCTCGAGATGGGGAAGGAGTGGGGCGCCGTCGCTGTCGCCATCCAGTCGTCGTCCCTCGGCTCGCCGCCCCGTCGTCGTCCTTCAGGCGGGGAGGAGAGGCAGAGAATGGGGCGCGACATCTAGAGAAGAAGACCAGCCACCGCCCCGTCGTCGTCGCCGGGCGAGAGGAGAGTGGACGGGGAGGTGCGGCCCGCCGCTGGTCCTCCTCTTCCGTATCCACGGAGCCGTGGGGATGGAGGTGCCGGCGGCGGCGGCAATGGCGGGGGCGCTCGTGCCTGTCTCGCGGATGACGGGGTACAGCTCGGGGGAGCGCGCCGCCCTGCTACCCGTCGGAGAGGGTGCCCTGCCTGCAGGGTCGCCGCGCTCGTGCTCCAGCGAGGGAGGGGAGGGAGGAGGGGCGCGCCGGCGGCTGCGCTGAGGAGGGAGGAGGAGCATGTCGGCGGCTGGCGCAGATCGACGTGAGGAGCCGAGGAGTTTTTTTTCTGTACGGGTGGGCAGCGGCGGATTTTTTTTCTTCCGTGGTGTGGGGACTGTGGGCAGCGACGGGAAGGGAAAGGTGGGCCCGGCGGGTACACAAGGAGGGTATGCGTCGGGTGAGTGAGAAAAACAATTCGTTTTTGGCAGAAACGCTCTCCAAATTACGATTTTTTGGTACTTCATAGTCCTTCCACCCTATCCACTCCCAAAAACATGTGACGGGTGGGTCCGCCGTGAGGGGTAAAGCGGATCCGATTTGAGTGAGAAAAGTTTTCAATTGTCTTCGCTCCTTATAGTAGTATATAGATGTACCTCCCTCCTACTCATCACGTAACTGCGCGCGATCGAATTAGCGGGAGCATCGCGTACCCTACTCAGCAACTCAGCCGCCGCCGCCCATGGCCGAGCCGAACCACGGCGCCGACCAGCCGCCGCAGCCCATGGCCGAGCCGAACCACGGCGCCGACCAGCCGCCGGCTTCTCCCACGGCCGAGCAAGATCCAGGCGTATCGCCAGATCAAGACCCTACCCAACTCCTCAGCAAGATGTTCGCCGGCACGACCCTTGGCCTTGGGGTGCCCACGGACGACGCGCCGACTCATCACGTCGACCTGCAGCCACCGGCGACGGCAGGCGACGGCGAGTCGGTTTCGCCCACGGCCGGCCACGATCCGGGCGCCGCGATGTCGTCATATGGTGACGACCTCACTCGAGTCCTGACCTCGATGTTGACCAAACCGCCCCTCGCGGCGCTCCCGCTGACGAACATCTTCGCCGAGCCCGGCGAACCGGCGTTTCACACGGCCGGCGGCCGCGATCTGGAACTGCCGTCCTATCGTATTCGCATCCGCCCCGAGCCCGACATTACCGAGCCCTTGGAACAACTGGTAGGCGAAGTGATGACCCCCGTCCCCGTGGCGCCCACCACGCCGCTGCAGTCGGCCGGCGGGAGCCAAGATTCGATCCGGAAGCTTAAAGGCATGCCAAATTATGAGAAGCCGCCGGAGCCGGCAGGCGGCGGCCGCGCCGAGCGCGCGGCGCGGCGGCGAGAGGAGCGGCGGCTCTTCAGTGTCCCCACGGACTACCTGCGCGCCGGGCAGGAGAGCCGCGAGCGGCGGCGCAGGAGGGAGATGGTGCGCCGGAACGTCCGCAGGGTCTTCTCTATCCACAAGGAACGCGCCAACGACCGCGTCCTCTCCGCAATGATGGCGCGCCAGGCGACGCTGGAGCCGGTGGCGCCGCAGCCGGCCGCCGGTGATGGTGGCTCCGCTGCGTCTGAGCATGCTGCGGCGCCGTCGTCGTCAGAGGATCCTGAGCTGGGAGAGATGCTGATGGAGATGTCGTTCAAGGATTGATCGAGTTCACTCATTGCTGGGGTTCAAGCTAATGAGGCCATGATTTGTCAGAAAGGGAAGAGGCTACTCTTTGTGTCTACGGCAGATTTGACAGGTAGATTTGTTGTGAGAGAAAAATATTATGTGCTGATTGCGCCGGTAGATTTGTTGTGAGAGAAAAATATTGTAGCGATAAGCAAGCCGAACATAGCCAGAACTACAAGAGTGTGGGCCGTGGTAGCAGCATTGAATCCAGTTTAGTCCACTACAGTAGTATCCTCTTGTTTGTTTTTTCACTTTCTGAATAATGTTGTTGATTAGGATTGGATATTTGATATATTGTTGCATCAATGAGCAGAGTGATTGTGACTGCTCCTGAGAATCAGTACCAAATCCAATGCCAACCAATGCAAGGTTTGAACATGCTCCAAACCTAAGTTGGCACCTAACTTGTTAAAAAAAATTCCTGCACTTTGTTCCTAACTTGTTAGGTTTTGAGCATGGAGCATCTTTGTGATTTTGAATATTTTTTTATATCAGACATTCATAAAATGTAATAGAATTATGAGACTTAGGAACTATATATACTTGTACAGTTGTACTAAGTCAAATTACTTTAAGTTTGATCGAATATATGAAAAATAACAAAAATATTTATGATATCAAAGGATCATATAATTATAACATGTACTTTCAGTAATAGTTTTATTTATTTGATGTGGTTGATGCTAATTCTCTTCTCTATGAAAATAACATGTAGGATATCAAATGAGTCCAAATTTCAGGACGGAGGGAAGATCTTTTTTTAGTGTCTAAAGTTTCAAAAAAAATTGGGTAAATATTTTCTAAAAGTAGTTTGTGCATGGTTGAGGACGGAGGGAAGATCTTTACATATCTAAAGTTTCAAAAGTTCGGGAATATATTATATATGTAAAAGCAGTTATTCATGGTCAAGGTCTCAAAAATTTTGGCAGATATTATCTAAAGTAGTGTTTGAATGGTTAGTGTTTAAAATTTTGTTATCTAATAAAATAGATATTTATTATTGTTAAAGTTTCAAAGTTTTGGTTACAGATTATCTAAAATGTAAGTACTCCGTATACATTTATTTATAACGCGAAGGAAAATATACCTTTGCTTCTGGTACTATATTGGGAGATTTCTAGTCAGCAATTCAGCATTGGCACTGAAAATGCTGAATCGAGGGCATATGCATGCATGTTAAAATAAGGACCCCAGTGGACTCTGGTCAAGCAATGGGGGCTCTGGTTTTTCTTAATAAAATCACGGCGCAGTGGTTGATAGTAATGGCCAACCTTGTCACATTTGTTAATCGAAATAAATCCTCTTTCTCCCGTGCCTGTGGCTGTTTCGTCGACCTGTTCGTGCTGGCCTGGTGAGACAGGGGACGACTCTGCAAACTCCAATCCAAAGGTACCGCCACTACTATGCTCTTGTGATCCACTCCACTCCACAGCTTGTAAATTTCTAGGCGATTCCTGCTCATTTCACTTGATTTTTTTTTTGTCTCGACCTCTTGCTGCATGCGTGTGCTTACGGATCCTTTTGGGTTTCTTTCTCCTTGGAAGCTTTCATGACATCCTAATTCCTAATACAGTAACTAGAAAAAAAATCAAATAAATGAGCACGTACGTACTGGACAACTACACATTACAGATAGCTCACACTCGCTTTCTTGGCTAGGCCGGCGACGGTGCTCGAGTAGCAGCCCGTGAGCATGTCAGGGGAGGCGACATGAGTGAGAGAAGCCGGAGAAAGAATTCCAGATCACATGCACGATCACTGTCCTTCCCTTTCCCCAAGCAGTCGTCCTCTGTATGAACCAGATCCATGGCGAAGAGAAGACGCGAGAGACCCAGGAGGAAGACAAGCGAGGCCAAAACACTTTCCCCAATGGTCATCGGCCTCCCAAGTACTCCTTTTCGATGCAAAGCACTACTCACTCTGCAGAGACGATGGCGACGCGTGGTGCGCGCCGCAGTGGCCGGCTCCGACGTGTCGATGCGCCAGGATCCGGACGGCAGGCCCCGCGCACAAGCTTATTAATCTTTATCCTTGTCTTTTTTAAAAGATATAAAGAAAAAGTTCAAGCTTATAATACGCCTATGTGTTAGTGTTACAGTGCTAATATTGCTCCGACAGTACGACTACCTCACGGTGATCTCTCCCACAGCTTTATCCAGTGGTTAACGCACAGCTTCTGGATTATTGAAGTTTGATGAAGGTAGTTTGCAGAGATGCTTGCAGCACTTCACTGAATAGTGATGTTTGCAGGGCACCTACTATGCTTCATTGTCATATCCAACTTCAAGCTAGCCTCAATAAACTTGGAAGGAATCCTAACAACACCTTGCGATGGGCACTGCTAATAATCATTGTCATATATCCAACTTCAAGCTAGCCTCAATAAACTTGGATCGGTTTCCTGCTGAAACCATTTGGGAGTTCCATCACCATCCGCCCCCTGCATTTTTCATCCTAACCTTTACACGATTCTGTGCAGGAATTGATTGCTGAAACTCAAACTCTGATCAGCACTCACAAATCCAACAAAGACTCTGCAAGTTCAAGGCTGCTGCAGCTGCCAGCATCGTTTGCATTCATCTTTCGCCATATAGCCACAAGCAACCCAGTCAGCCACTCCCACCTTTCGCCATTCCTGCAGCTTGCCACTGCCAGCAAGTCACAAGTGTCCCTGCCGACCAACCACCTCGAATTAAACACGCGGACGAGGGCCGGGGGGACGCCATTGCCGCCCTCCTCCCCATCTCCTCATCCTCCTCCTTGGCTTCAACTCCACTCCTCGCATGCTTGCTTTCCAACCCAAGGGATAACCGCCCGTCCAAGCGCCTCCACGCACGTACGTCTCCGTCGTCCACCTCCCCAACTGCACCGAGCAAGAACAGCAACTAGCTAGTGGAGGACGACGTCGATCTGCCCATCTATCGCCCATGGGGAAGCTTAGGTACTACTGCTCCTGCTAATCACATGCGTATGTATGTACGTATCCACTTACGGCAATAATGCCGCCGCCATGGCTACTGCTCCAAGCTTTCTCCAGTCAGTTTCTATATATACGCGCAAGAACATGGCACTGGTGTCTTGCCTCTCATCTCTCTCCCTCTCGTATGCGTGCGTTCGTCTGCTTGAAGCTGCAGGAGCCTGTGCTGCATGGGCCCTCCGCCGGCGGCATCGCCGGCCGCCGGCGCCGTCGACGCCACCGCCGGCGTCAGCGTCAAGGTCAGCAACCGATATGTGAGTCCCCATCCGCCCTGCACTACTTTCTTTAAAAAAATATATTTACAGGATTAATTGATTTGAGGGTGCAGGTTGAGATAAAAAATGGCATCTTTGAGCTGACGCTGTCCAACCCGGACGGGATCGTGACCGGCGTGCGCTACAATGGTGTGGATAACCTCATGGAGATCCTCAACAAGGAAGATAACAGAGGGTACGGTACCAACTTCTAGTTACTTCATTTTGCTTCATTCAATATCCTGATGAGTACTTTATTTTTTTCAATCTCCACTTTTGCTATATTTTGTATAGCTCAATAGGATTGCTGCTAATAAGATTTTGGCACAGTTAAAAATGTACTTTTATTCTTCAGTTATTGCTTATACATGCAAAAATTGATGCTGAAACAGAGTTGACCAAGTGTAATGTTGCTGCATGTTCCGTCAGGTACTGGGACCTTGTTTGGAACCCACCAGGACAGAAAACCGGCATCTTTGATGTGTAAGAGCTCTCTTATTTCACAATTTATACTTTGCTAGTGCCTCCCTGTGAATGAACTTTGATTCTGATTCAGAAAAGAAAAAAAATAATCTCCAATGAATCTGAAATGGAGCATTCGCATGCAGGATCAAAGGCACCGAGTTCCGCATCATCTACCACGACGAAGACCAGGCTGAGGTCTCCTTCACCAGAAACTGGGATCCTTCCCTTGAAGGCAAAGCTGTTCCCTTAAACATCGATAAAAGGTGAATGATGAACAGACATAACAGTTCAGCAATTCTCATCAGTTCGATCAATTCATCGATACGATGCGAAAACGAAAGAGAACATGTTAAACAGAGCAAAATTTTCTGTACAGATTCATTGTTCTCCGGGGTTCTTCAGGATTCTATACCTATGGAATCTATGAGCATAAGCAAGGATGGCCTGATTTTGGCTTGGGGGAGACGAGGGTGGCTTTCAAGCTCCGGAAAGACAAGTAGGCCTAGTTATCTGATTTTCTTTCATCTTCACTGAATGTCTGAATGTTACTGTCCATTGAAGCCATCTATGCTTTTGGTGCAATTTCAGGTTTCATTATATGGCATTGGCTGACAACAGGCAGAGAATTATGCCAATGCCTGATGACCGATTGCCTCCCCGAGGCCAGCCATTAGCATACCCTGAGGCTGTGCTCCTTGTGGACCCAATCAATCCTGATCTCAGAGGGGAGGTAATAAGCTGGCCTAACAGAGAGAGAAAAAAGATCATATACTCTTGCTATCCATGGTGAATGTCTGACTGCATTCTAAATCTGAACATTTGCTGATAATGTCTGTCAAGGTTGACGACAAGTACCAGTACTCTTGCGAGGACCAGTACAACGATGTCCATGGATGGATGTCATTCGATCCTCCCATCGGCTTCTGGCAGATCACTCCAAGTGATGAATTCAGGACAGGAGGACCCCTGAAGCAGAATTTGACTTCTCATGTTGGCCCCACTATGCTGGCTGTAAGTTCAGGCAACCAGGCATTTATCATGATCTGGAACCCACAAAGAGTCTGAACCACAGCTCATATTATTCTTCTGAAATGTTTTCTTCCATCTGACTACAGATGTTTCTCAGTGCACATTATGCGGGGGATGACCTCTCACCCGTGTTTACGAATGGAGAATACTGGAAAAAGGTCCATGGACCGGTATTCATGTACCTTAATTCCAGTTGGGATGGAAGTGACCCAACTATGCTCTGGGAGGATGCAAAAGTTCAGGTGACAAAAATTCAGATTTCCTGATCAAATAATTAAATCAGATTTCCCACAGAGCAGCTACCAACTACTAGCTACTAATCTTATCTACAAGTGCTAGAGAACTGTGAAGTAACTCTGTTTTATTTATGTTTTCCCTTGTGCTATCAGATGACGATTGAGAAAGAAAGCTGGCCATATAGTTTCGCACTTTCAGAGGATTTTCAGAAGACTGAGCAAAGAGGTAGCATCTCTGGTAGATTACTAGTTCGAGACAGGTATGCAGTGCCACCAGTTTCCAGTTTCTCCGGCAAATAAATTATAGGATTATAGTAGGTTGAAACTTTGTTAAGTGCCCCTGAATCACTGATGCAGTTAAATTCCTTTTACTCCCCTTATTAACTATCATGTCATTTAGGTATATAGATGATGAGGACCTTTATGCCTCTGGAGCCTATGTAGGCTTGGCCCTACCAGGAGAAGCTGGATCCTGGCAAAGGGAGTGCAAGGTAAATTAGCATGCCATGCACATTCCCTGTTTCTGTTCCCATAGAATGAGTTGCATTTTAAGTTTCAGGGTATTCAGTTTCTTCTCGCACACTGCATATCCACAGGGATACCAATTCTGGTGCAAAGCAGACGTAGATGGGAGCTTCTACATAAGGAACATTGTAACTGGGAACTACAACCTGTATGCATGGGTTCCCGGTTTCATAGGGGACTACAAATTAGATGCTACACTGACCATAGCTTCAGGTAAGCACCTTTAGTTGCCTGGCATACATACATTCTTCTATGCAACTTTTAGCAGTCTCCTGATGTATTCAGTATTGACATGCAGGGGATGATATTTATCTGGGTGACATTGTGTATGAACCACCAAGAGACGGCCCGACAATGTGGGAGATTGGAGTACCTGATCGATCTGCCGCTGAGTTCTATGTTCCAGACCCTAACCCCAACTATGTCAATAGACTGTACATCAACCACCCTGAAAGGTCAACTGAAATTGCTCTGTTGAAACCTATACTGATCATCGTTCTTAACCATAGTCTTCTGAACAGTCACCAGTAATTGCAGGTTTAGGCAATACGGACTTTGGGAACGATATGCAGAACTATACCCAGACAGTGATCTGGTGTACACAATCGGCCAGAGCGACTATAGCACCGATTGGTTCTATGCTCAAGTTAACAGGTGCAGTGTTTGTTGTTTCCTTCAGATAAAACTGTTTGCACATAGGTAAATATGGTTCACTTCCACCAAGTGCTAACACCTGTGCCTGTCTTCACATCAGAAAAGTTGATGACAACACTTACCAACCAACTACATGGCAAATCAAGTTCAATCTTGACAGTGTGAGTCCAGGCAGCACCTATAAGTTCCGAGTGGCGCTTGCATCTTCGGCACGTGCTGAGTTGCAGGTATTATTTCAGAAAGAAGATATTTCTTCTTCTTTCCAGTTTTCTCTTTTCAGATGTCCTCCCTGAAATATCCATGCATGATCAATCTCCTTGTGCAGGTTTTCTTCAACGATCAGAACAGGGGTGTTCCTCACTTCGCCACCGGGATGATCGGCAGGGACAACGCCATAGCAAGACATGGGATCCATGGTCTATACTGGCTGTTCAACATCAATGTGGATAGTACCTGGCTCGTCCAAGGGATGAACACTATCTACCTGAAGCAGCCCAGGAACCAGAGCCCGTTTCAGGGGCTGATGTACGACTACTTGCGTTTAGAGGGACCGTGTGGCTGCTAATCTCTATTGTGCAACAACTAGCTGAATGGTATGTGTAATTGCAGTTGCTAGTTGTTGTGGAAATTTAATCCAACCGTATTATACTGGAGTTATATAGCTTAGGCTAGTTGAATTATCTCATTTAGCCGTGCAGCTGGTGCTGACCGCACTTCTAGAAAACTGAGCATCAGTTTAGATATCAAATTTATGTCAACACTGAAGGTAAACAAAGGATTAAGGGTGTCGCTAATGAGTGTCAAAACCAGCTATGTAGGAAAAGATCTGCCACATACAACGGTAAAAGCTATGCAGCTATTCAACGGTAAAAGTTACAGGATCTGCTACGATACAAAATGGTAAAAGGCTAAAAGCTACACAATCTACTATTGTACAAACAGAGGTTCGATACTAGTGTACGTGTTCAATTTGCTTTGAATGATCATTATTCTCTGATTTAGTATTTAATAACTATAGGGATGTTTGGTTTCGAGAGGTTTAATAAGTCCTGTTACATTGAATGTTTTGATGCCATTTAGGAGGAGTAAACATAATTTAATTATAATACTAATTGCATAAGTTCTTGGCTTTTTCGCGAGAAGAATCTAATAAGTCTAATTAACACATATTTACTGTAGCATCACATAGGCTAATCATGATCTAATTAGGCTTAACAGATTCACCTTGTGAAAAAGTTTATGAGTTATGGAATTTGTTTTGTCATTGGTCTCCGTTTAATACTCTTAATTAACATCAAACATCCGTTGGGACAGGGCTTATAATAAACATTGCAAGAACCAAACAGGGATGTAATGGTACTAACAACTTATGCATCTTCTACGTTAATATTAGACCGTGCAACATGAGTTGACATTTGATATATAAATATTAATATAGGACTCTTTTACGGTGCAACATACCACCAGATGGTGGTATAAGGTATAAGTTCATTTTTGAAATAGGTAAACTTGTAATTATCAAAAAAATATGTTACTTTGGGTATTGCGATTTTTTTTCTCTTGAACGTTGTTTTTCCACATACGACGTTTTTCACTTTTCACCAATATAAATTTCCCATAATACCCCTATACCACCTATATCACCCATGTATACCACCTATACCACAAGTGCGAGTTTTAGTGGTATACAATTAATCTCAACCGTCGAATCTTTTCATATTAGTCCTTGCTATAGGGTGGTATGGTGCATCGTAAAAGAGCCATTAATATAATGCCTCTCTCTGTGTTTGTCACGTGTTATCTACATAATAAGTTGAGATAATATAAAGTTCAATATTTATATGAGGGTGTAGTATATCAACATAAGACACAAAGAAGCACACAATACTTTTTTAGAATAGAAATAGAGGATGATGATGTATTTGTCACTTTGTGATATATATGGAACAAATCAATGACAAGTACCAGTACATATAAAACAATGTTCAAATATATACAATATTGATCTTGTTTTGAATATCTCATCACAAGTAACGGAATTATACAAATGGAATTTAAAATGGATGACAAACAAAGCAGTAATTGCAACTTCAAGATTCTAGTTCAAAATTAATATGGTTACATCATAGCTAATGTCATATGAAAGTGACACCTAATATACATTGGTTTCTCTGATCCATAAGTGGGTCTTTATCAGCTGTCATCGGCTTGTTGGAGGGCTCTCTTCCTACGTGTGACGGATCACGCGTTAACGCATTTCCTATATAAATGATCCAAAGGGCACTTGAGCTCTTCTCGCTTGCCATTATGTTTTTTGTGCCTTCATCCCTCTCATTTCTACCTTTCTACTCTCCTTCCTCTCTATTCTCTGTTCGGTGGGGTCACATCCCAACACTTACCAACGAATTCTTTGTTGAAGTGCCAATATTTTCTAGGAACTTAAATGAAACAAAAAAAATCCATTGCTACTCAACAAAGTAGTAAAGATACTACTGATCTAAAGAAACATTGCTTAGTTACAAAACAAGGTATTATCGAATTATAGAGAGAGAGAGAGAGAATCAAATATTGAATTTTGTTATGACTTTTAGTATTAGTATTGAATAAGGAGCGCGAGTGGTATTGAATACATAGTGGTATTGATTAAAACTAGATAAAACAAAGTTCTAAAAAAATTCTATACACACTGAATACTGAAATAATGGAGTATTACTTAAATAAGATTAATGAACCCAAGCTATATATAACAATATATGAATGCTCTAATATAAATTGATGAAGAAATGATAATGATCAAACAAGTATTTATAAGCTCACAATCGAATCATGTGAAAATATTCCATTAATCAAACCACTACACTTGTTCTTGCGTTTTGTATCTATTTACCACTTAGTGTTTAAACACCTTTTCATTAGCATTGGTGGATAGGTAGCTATAAGATAATGATTTGGTCATGAAATTCTTATTAGTTAGACGTTATGTGCTTTTATATGTATCAGTTTGTACTCCCCCTCCAAAGAATACTACCCTCCTAGATTGACAATTTAATTACTAAATTGTGAAATTGTGCAAAGTACAATAATGAGCTTATGTCCATAATATATGAGGAACTCGCCATCTGTCGCGAAGCGAGCTTGGACTCTCTCACTGATACAGAAGTCATCGAAGAGGCCCTTTGGCACGGGGGACGACAGTGCTGATGTCCTCTTGCACTGATGTACTCTTCTCCTACTTTCACCTTTCTCACAGTCTTCCTCTCGCGGACAGCATGCCCGCCGCAGATCTACGTACCCCTTCATTTTGAAGCTCTGCATGGCAGCCTTCTCCACTTCAGCTCTGCATGACAGCATTTTCCACTTCAGCTATCATGACAAGTCGACATGCTGCCCTGTTCCTGATGTTAAAGAAACCAGTTCCACTGCACCTCGGGGCCGAAGATGGAGGAGGCGTTGCTACAGCTCCTCCAACACCTCGGGAAGCAGCATTGGAGTTGTTCTCTTGAGACTTTAGATGTAGAGGTTGTCGGCCCATCGAGTCTCAACCACACGGTCATCTTGGGCTCGTCAGCTATCTTGCCCCTTGCTCTCTCTCCCTCCCTTTCCACTTACACTAACCCTAACCTCGATGAGGAACCTTGGTGATGGGTGTTGCCGCGGGTGAAGAGAGTACCAAATTTAGAGAGTATGTATAGCCGCTAACCTGAGCTATTCTGTATTATCTGGGATGTGTCCAGTCTGTTCAGCCCAATTAAATATCATTTGGGCTGGACCTAAACTTCAGCCCATATCCTCGATGGACATAGACAGGTGGGTGGGTGGTGCTAAATATGAGGAAGAAGTCCTATCTACCAGGAAATCCTATACATCTTTCAGAATATTTTTTCTTTTCATCTTTCAATGTATGAGATTCATGCAAAATAACTTACACCGTTGGATCCTCTCAATCCCTAACAAACCATATTACCTCTTCCACCTCCTGCCACCACCCCTGCCACTCCTCGACACCAGCCTCCTTGCTGCTAATTGCTGCTAGTATATATGACAAGTTGTCGTTACATATAAAACGATCTTCAAATATATACAATATTGATCTTATTTTGAATATCTCACCGCAAGAAACAAAATGATGCAAACATAATTTAAAATGGATAACGAACAAAGTAGTAATAGCAACTTCAAGATTCTAGTTCAAAACTAATATGGTTACATCATAGCTGATGTCATATGAAAGTGACACCTACTAATATAGACTGGTTTCTTTGATTCATAAGTGGGGTCTTTAGCTGTCATTGTCTGGTTGGAGGGATCAGGCTCTCTTCCTACGCGTGGCGGGTCGCGCGTTAGTGCAATCTCTATATAAATGATGCAAAGGGTACTTGAGCTATTCTCGCTCACCTTTATGTTTTTGTGCCTTCATCCCTGTCACCTCTACTCTTCTACTCTCCTTCTCTGTTCAGTGCAGTCACATCACAGCAATTACTAAAAGTTATGCCAAAATATATTGAGGGGCTTGGATACTCTGAATGGGCTTGATATGCATATTAATATGATGTTCAAGTAAAAATCTAGTTAGACATATGCTTTCGAGTAGAAATATTAGGAGGATCACAACACCAAGAAATGACTCAAATTCTGAACAAAGTGGTTAATCTGATATTCCTTGTCAAATCAAATCTGACTCTCTTGCAATGAAAAGGAGAAATCATAATAACCATGTTCTGCATTTTCCTCCTCTAATCGGAATAGAAAATTGCTAGCAATGAAGAACATTTGTGTAATAAATGTGTTAAATACAGTGAAAATGTTATTTATGGAGGTTGTCCCAATCAGCTTGACTCAATATTGCTAAAAAGAAGTGGTGTCGGACACCAAATACCCTATGTGCACCTAGATGAAGAAAAGGATACAAGTGCATGTGCATATTACATGTGAAATTCGTGTAAGAATTGTGATGATGCACGTGTGTGTGGACCTCCTGACTCTTTGTCAAATTTTTTTCAAATTTGTGTACATTTAGTACCAGACAATTTGGCTGGTACTAAATGGCGTGGCATTTAGTTAGTACCAGTTGGATGCTCGCTACTAAAGGGGTTTGTGGCCGATATGAATGCTCAGTTCTGTGGTAGTGTCATTCAGTCTAAGTTGAGTAGAGTACGTAGCTTGCCTTCGTAATATGAATTTGTATTTATGTACTATCTTGAGATTTATAAATTTCTATTTTTTTGTATCTACATATTTATGAATACATTATTATGTATTCTTACATTTACCTTAGCAAATAAGCTGCCTCCATCTGGTTAAAACCAAGTCAAGTTTAAATTTTGGCCATCAATATATTTTTGGGATAATTCAAATGAACAATTGAACACTCAACTCTTTAGTTTGTCTAATTTTTTGTAGTGTTTTTTAATTTATGTGATAAAAAATTTAAATGAGAGAAAAATAATAATACCTACCTCAATATATTTTAGAAAAGAACCATAGAGATATTTTGGGACACAATGAATCCAAAACAAAGCTATAGCTTAAGAAATGAGTTCTACAATATTGAAATGAAATATTTAATAAATAAAAATAACAAATATGAAGATTTGTTGAATCTTTTAATTGAAAATTGTAGAACTTGTATCACAAGCTTTAGTTATATTTATGGAATCCATGTTTTACTTAAAATTGGAAGAAATTACTTGTGGTGTTAAACTTAAATATAATGAATTATCTCTCAAATAAATTTTGAAAAAGTTAGTTAAATCTAAAAACTTTTACCAAGATTTACCTACATTATATTTATGTTAGGTAGCATCACATCCGCTGCGCAATTTGACAATTCAAACAATACAAAATATATACCGTGGGTACTTAGATATTCACTATGGGGAACCAGCAAGAAGCCGTGAGCCGGTTCCTCATGCCGTGAGTTGCTCTCGGCAAAGCCCTGACGGCAAACATCTTGGCGGCAAAGGTCGTGTTTGTCGTGAGCAGCCACTCGAGCTCACGGCAAACGTTTGCCGTGAGAATTGTTGGCTCTCAGCAGAAATTATTGAAAAACAAATAAAAAAAGAAAAACACAAGCACCACGAGCCCACCAGACGACCATCGTGGCTAAGGATGGCAGTTTTACCTATGGGTAAGGGTAAGGGTATAAAATTCTACCCGCGGGTAAGAGTACGTGTATGAAATTCTGCCCACAGGTAGAGTTACGGGTATGAATTTCTACCCGTTGGGTACCCTTATTAAAGAAGTCCATACAAACATTTGACCTAAGCCAATATATACAAACCCAAGCACACCACCCTATCTATCAACACGGGCCACGCGGCGACGCCTTCTCTGCGGTTGTGCCTCCACTCCACCCCCGACGCCACCTCCTTTGCCCAGATTGCCGCTCCCACTGCGCCTCCTCCAGTTGGATCCCCGCGCCTCACTGCTCCGACCAACCCCACGTCGGCACGTTGTGTCCTCCGGCCGGATCCCCGCGCCCCGCCGCTCGATAGCCACCTCACGCCCCACTGCATGTCAGCATATGTGACATTTTGAGAGTTGAAATTTGAGACTTATTTATGTCAGTATGTGTGTGATTGTGAAGTTTGAGACTTATTTAGCAACCAAATTATTATTGTACTGTTGGATATGAACTCATTGAGACTTTATGTTCAATACCTGGCGGGTACCCTGTTACCCTGTAGGTAAGGGTACGGGTAAGGTTTCTTACCTGTTACATTTGGCGGGTAAGGGTATAATAGAGATAGACGGGTATGCCAACAGGCGGGTAAATGATTTACCATTACCCTACCCTGCCCATTGCCATCCCTAGTCGTGGCCCTCTGCGGCCCCGTCGCCACGACGGCCGCTGCGTCCCCCGCCACCTGGCCTCTTCTGCCTGGGAAGGAAGTGTAGGTGCAATCAAGCTCTAAATGGGTTTTGGTGATGTTGACCACCCAATTAAAGGTCTAATGAGCTTCTAAGTGTATGTCACAGGTTTATGATTTATATAAGGTGCACAGGAACAAAAGGAGAACCCCAATTCAAAAAGGAAGGCTTGCCCTTGATCAAGGATGGTAGTTTAATTCATTTTCTTTTGGAACTTGAGTATAGGACAAGCCGTACTATTAACAGGGATACTGATAGTGGCTTTGGGTGGAACCAAGTGCATAAAGTTCTTCACAAACCAACAAATCATCCCAGCCACAAAAGTCTTATCAGCTGCAACTGTGCTTTTCTCTGTTCCCGGAACCTCTGAGTTTTTCCTGGAAGTCCTGGACTACTTCTTGTCTGTCAGCTAAAGACTTCCAGTTCTCGGAAGTTCCAGGAAATTTTTGGAGGTTCCGAGATTTCGAAAAGAGTCGTTGCAGATCTAAATCTTGGAGTATTTATACCCCTTTGGTCCCCAATGGTCCTCTTCTTCTTCCCTACGTCGAAACAGTAACATTTGCTCATCTCTCACTCAAAGCATTCACTCCCATGTACTTGAATCTAAAATCCATCCTTAGCATTCAAGTCTTGGGTGATTCCTTGTGAGAAGGAGCAAATCCATTCTCTCTCTTGAAGTTCTTGTGCACTTGGTGAAACCCTACCTTTACTTAGATCTTTTACTCTTGGAGTTTTACTCCTAGACGGCTAGAGGTTACTTGGGAGCTTCCTAGCTTTGTGTGGTTGCCCCAAGTCATTTGTATTACCCTTTGTGACTAGTGGACCACTGCACCTATTGCCTTGGTGATAGGTGTGAGAGAGGAGTGGATCTAAAGAGATCCCAAAGCTTTTGTGGCTTACCTCAACAACGTGGATGTAGGCCAACCTTTGTGGTGAGCTGAACCACGGGATAAATCGGTGTCTCTTGTGCTTTACATCTTTTACATATCTTGCTTGCTTGTCCTTAGTTGTTATCTTCTAGATCTATTAGGGTTTGCTCTAAATCTATAAGTTCTTTATGCTCTAAGGTTGTTAAGCTGCTTGTGCTTCAAATTCATAGCTATAATCTTTATCTTATACTCCTGCTATCTTCTTTTATCTAACAAAATTGTGTAGGATCGAAAATCAGAAGCTCCAGCAAAATTCACTGCTCAGTGTATTTTCCCGGACGTTCCGAGATTTTCCCGGAAGTTCCGGACTCTGACAGAGCTTTGGCAAGAAATGTTTGAATTTGTTTTGTAGGCCTATTCACCCCCCTCTAGGCCACTTGCATTGATCCTTTCAGGAAGCCACGGCACCGATGGATCTCGTCACCGTGGAGGAAGCTGCAACGTCACGCCCTGAGGAGGTGGCCCGTGCTGCCGCAGTTCTCATCGAGGGAGGAGGAAGCCGGCAGATCTCGAAGTGATCCGGACTGCCGCCGCCGCCGCCGTGCTTGACGCCGCGGCTCCCGTGGCTCCTGGACCACGATTGCTGCGCAGCTCGTGCGGGCCGCAGCCATCATGCTAGCAGGCTAACCGGAGATGAGGTCCACCACACCGCCGCCATCGTGCCACCTGTGGAAAAACAGGGAACACTACTGGAGAACATCCCTTTGTCGTGCGTCGCGAACGCACGGCAAAGCACCGTATATGCACAACAAAGGATTTTGTCATGTGTTTTTCAACACCACACACGGTAATAGCTACACGGCAGCAATTTGCTCAGCAAAGCGGCTTTACTGAGCACTTTTTACGGCATGCATGACAAACCTCTTTGTTGTGCGTTGGAATTGCCGCACGGCAAAAAAAAAGTAATAGACGGCAGGTGGTGCTGATGGCGAGAAGTTGACGGCATAGAAACAACGTTGGCCGTGTGCTACCAGACTGGCACACGGCAAACCATTTTCAAAAAAAAAAATCAGAGGCAGGCGGTAGCCACCACCGCCGCCAGAGCACGCCGGCAGCACCGTAGCCACCACTGTCGCCACCTCATCCCCGTAGCACTGGAGGCAATTGTCGCCGCCGGGCCGGGGAAGAAGGGGAGGGGGCTACTGACTGTCACAGAAGTAGGAGCGGACGCCGCACCGTCGGAGATGCAGGAGAGGACACCGCTGCCTCTGGATCTGCAGGGGAGGGAGAAGCCGCCGCGCTGGATCTGCAGCCACCGCCGCTGCGCCGGATCTGCAGCCACCACCACCACCGGATCTGTAGCCACCGCCACCAGTCCACACCGCCGAGGAAGGAGGGGAGGGGGTGGCCGGAGATGGAGGGGAGGGCGCGGATCCGGCCGGGGATGGAGAGGAGGACCCGGAACCGGTCGGGGATGGACGAAGGGGACGACCGGGAGGAGAGCCGTTGCCGCCATCGTCACGTCAATGGGAGATAGAGGAGGTGGCCGCCGTCGACACCGCGTCGAGGGGAGGGAGAGGTCATGGCCGCCTCGCCGTGGAGTAGGAGCTGCCGCCGCCGCCGTCATGTCAAGGAGAGGGAGAAGAGGGGGCGCACGGAGGCTGGCAGAGGAGGGAGGCGGCCACCGGTGCGTGCATCTGAGGGAGGCGGCCGCCAGCGGCATTAGTGTGGGCGGCAACAGGGTGAGAGTGGGGAGTGGGGCTGGGGGCGCCGAGGTGTAGGGTGCGGCTGTGTGGGGGTGGGGTATTTATACCCTCGAAAATTAGGGTTGGGGTGTGTGGGGTGGGTACCGGCTGGCTTAATGGGTCGGCTGGCCCAATTACCGGTTTGTCATGCGTTTTAAACAAGAGGCACGTCAAAGTTTTTTTTTTGCCGTGCGTTTTTAAGAAGACGCCCGACAAAGTTTTTTAAAAAATAAATTGCAACAAATGTTTCTAATTCGTTAAATATAGCAAATAGATACAAAAAATTACAAAATTTTAACATGAAGTAAACCATGTTGCATGTGAAGTGTATAGAAACTTTCAAAGTCAAACTCAAATTCATCCGTCACTTTCACTAGAAACATAACCGCATCCTTCTCAACTTTTATGAAACTTCTTACATAGAAAAACACTAAAATTATCAAACAGCTTCAAAAAAAATACCAAACTTTTACATAGAACAACTTATGTTATCTATTTACTATAGAAAAAAATTGAATTCAAATTGAAATTTGATCGTCGCTTTTCATTCAAACCTAACCGCATCCTTCTCAACTCTATGGAACTTATACGGAGATGTTTCGATTTGTAAGCATCGTACATGACAAAATATTCAAAACTCATTCAAATTTTTACCACATCCTTCACACATGATATCTCATAATTTTCAAAGTTCATTTGTATTTTTTTAGAATTTCTAAATCATTTGGACACATGATCATGGTCATGTTTCTTGATCAAGATGTTTGGAATTTCTTTTGATTTCATGAAAAAGGTCTTAAATTGGGCGAAATAACATGCATATCATTTTTTCACTTATTTTATTCTATTATTTGAATCACTTGTATTTCATATTTTACTTTTTCAAAAAATTACTTGAAATGCAATTAATTAGTTAAATATAGCAAATGAATACAAAAATCTACCAAATTTTGCCATGAAGGATGAAATGTTGTATGTATGGAGTAGCTAAAATTTCAAAGAGAGGAGAATTTGTTTTGAGGGGCAATTGGATTTGGGACTTAGGAGGATATATATATGGCAAAATAACTTTGCCGTGCGTCGGCACATGACAAAGTTTTTCTTTATCCTGTGTTGTTTACAAAAACACACAACAAAGGCCCCTCTTTGCCGTGCGCCGAAGCAAAAACACACATCAAATGATTTTTTAATAAAATCCAAATTTTAATTAGAAGAATACCAAAATTATCAAATAGCTCAAAAACACTAAAATTTTATATAAAACAAATTATGTTGTCTATTGACTATAGAAAACCTAATCTCATTCTTCTCAACTCTATGAAACTTATACGGAAATATTTCGATTTGTAAGCATCGTATATGACAAAATGTTCAAAACACATTTAAATTTTTACCACAGCCTTCACACATGATATCATGAAATATAGACAAATCTCATAATTTTCAAACTTTATTTGCATTTTATAGAATTTTAAAATCATCTGGACACACGATGATGGTCGTGTTTCTTGGTCAAGATGTTCGAAATTTATTTTGATTACAGGGGTAAGAACTCAAATGGGGCTAAATAACACGAATGTTGTTTTTCACTCATTTTGATCTATTATTTGAATCACTTTTAGTTCAAATTTAACTTCTTTCAAAAAATGCTTGACATGTAATTAATTAGTTAAATATAGCAAATGAATACAAAAATCTTCTAAATTTTACCATGGAGTATCACATGTTGTATGTATATAGTAGCAAAAATTTCAAGGTGAGGAGAAATTTTTTGAAGGGCTATTGGATTTGGGACTTAAGAGGATATATATATGGAAAAAAACTTTACCGTGCGTCGACGCACGGCAAAGTTTTTCTTTGTTGTGCGTTGTTTACAAAACGCACGGCAAAGAGGACAACAAAATCATTCTCCCCCTTGGTGCTAACGGATGTAAACAGACATTGAAAAAAATAGTTTGCCGTGAAAGAAACGCACGGCAAACTCATGTGTTTGCCGCGCATCCAAAAAAAATGCACGGCACACTCGTTGTTTGCCGTGTGTCGAATAAAGCGCATGACAAACAACAAGTTTGTCGTGCGTTTTTTCTTTGTCGTGCGCACTATAAAAAACGCACGACAAAGTAGCTCTTTACTGTGCGCCTGATATTTTGCTCACGACAAAGATTTTAACGCACGACAAACGTTCATTTTCTGGTAGTGGAGGGAGATGAGAGAGAGAGAGAGGGACACCACGCTGAGGCTCACCCGCCGGACCACCACCATGGCCGGCCGCCGTGGCACCACGCCGTCACTTGGATCTGAGGGAGAAAAGGATGGGGTCGCCGCCCCATGTGTTGCCGCTGTCTGGAGGGAGGGGAGGAGCGCAGGGAGGAGCAGGGCCTCAGCTCCGTAGCGCCGTCACCGGATCCCGCAGCCGCAGCGTCGTCGCCGGATCCCGCGGCATCCCACTGACTGCCGTTGTCGCGCCTCACTCCGCCACCGCTCCTCGCCCCAGGCACGAGGTGAGGAGCAAGCGGAGGGGGAAGGAGAGGAGAGGTTGGGGAGGGAGATGGTCCGGCAGGGGCGGAGGAAGGTCGCCGGGCCGGGGAGAAGAAGCGCGGGCGAGAGAGGAGGAGAGGGGAGGGAGAGGAGGCGACGGAGGGAGGAGGGTTAGGGTTTGTGGGGGGAGGGGTGTTAAATACTCCTCTCGGTGAGTTGTTGGGCTGGTGGGGTCAATGGGCCGCGGCTGGCCCAATTTGGGTTTGCCGTGAGCCTAATGACCGGCCCACGGTAGCAATTTTTTTTAAAAAATACTACTAATTAATTAATTAATTATAGCAAATTAATTCAAAAATATACTAAATTTTGACATGGAGTGCCACAAGTTGTATGTGAAAAGTAGATTTTTTTGAATTCAAATTCCAATTTGAATGTCACTTCGCCTACAAAGCTAACCGCTCACTTCATAACTCTACGAAACTTCTTTGCAGATGTTTTGCTTTGTAAGCATCATATATGATAAAATGTGTGGAACTCACTCAATTTTTTTCCACAACCTCCATGTAGGATATCATGAGATATTGACAAATTTTATGATGTTCAGACTTCATTTGTGTTTTTTAGAATTTTAAAATCGTTCGGGCGCGCATCTTTGATCATGTTTCCTGGACAAGATGTTCGAATTTTCTTTTGATTTTATGGGTAAGGTCTCAAATTTGGCTAAATAACATGAATATCAATTTTTTCACTTAGTTTCTTCTATTATTTGAATCAGTTGCAGTTCAAATTTGACTCGATTCAAAAAAAATGCTTGAAATGCAATTAATTAGTTAAATATAGCAAACAAATGAAAAAATGTATCAAAGTTTAACATGAAGTACCTCATGTTGTATATGGATAGTAGTAAATGTTTTGGGTATGAAAGATAAAAAATTGCATGAAAAAGATTTGAAGGTGTTTTGAGATGAGAAAAGAGCATTTTGTCGGCCGAAGAAGTACTCACGACAAAATAGGCTTTTTGCCGCGATCTCGAGGCCAGCACACAGCAAAATAGGCTTTTTGCCGTGAGTTTGCCTCTTGGCCGTCGGGAAAAAAGCTATTTGTCGTGAGTCCGACTTTGGCTCAGGGCAAAGACCGGGGCTCACGTCAAACTCACGATTTCCGGTAGTGATTACTGGACAAAATGTATACCACTGCTTCAGTCTGATGCAAGCCAACACTATGTATTAGAGCCAAGATGGAAAATTAACTAAGTAGAGACACATACATAATGATCCGGCCTTTCTGCTATTGTTTCTTGATCGATTCATGTTCTTCAGAAGCAACACTACACTACAATACATCCCATCACCAATTCACAATTCAAAAACACAATGCAACATGAATCAAATCACCATTGTAATCACCATGCAGCATGTATACCATAAGCAACACATGATGATGGTTCGATGGCCTCATCTCATCATAATTCATCACCATTCACCAACCAATGCAACTCCATGAACCCAAGTCAGCAGCTAGGCTGCTGCTGCTAGCTATAAGAATGCAATCCTTTCCTTGCCTTGCTTTGGTTGTTTGTTATCTGATGATCTCCTACTTCATTTCAGGGTAATACCACTCAGGACTAAATGACCCCTTTTGTCCCGGTTGCTTACCCGGGACAAAAGGGGAGACCTTTTGTCTCTCCTCTTTAGTCCCGGTTGGACTGAAGAGCAATAAGGCTCTCTCCAACCGGGACTAAAGGCTCGATCTCCACCAGTGAGAATTGCGATGATGCACGTGTGTGTGGACCTCCTGACTCTCTTGTCAAAAAAAAAATATATTCAAATTTATGCACATTTAGTACCGGACAATTTAGCTGGTACTAAATGGTGTGGCATTTAGTTAGTACTAGTCGGATGCTCGCTACTAAAGGAGTTTGTGGTCGATATGAATGCTCAGTTCTGTGGTAGTGCCATTCAGTCTAAGTTGAGTAGAGTACATAGTTTGCCTTCGTAATATGAATTTGTATTTATGTACTATCCTGAGATTTATAAATTTCTATTTTTTTGTATCTACATATTTATGAATACATTATTATGTATTCTTATATTTACTTTAACAAATAAGCTGGCTCCATCTGGTTAAAACCAAGTCAAGTTTAAATTTTGCCTATCAATATATTTTTGGGATAATTCAAAGGAATAACTGAACACTCAACTCTTTAGTATGTCTAATTTTTTGTAGTGTTTTTTTAATTTATGTGATAAAAAATGTTTAAATGAGAGAAAAAATAATAACCGCCTCAATATATTTTAGAAAAGAATCATAGAGATATTTAGGACACAATGAATCCAAAACAAAGCTACAACTTAAGAAACGAGTTCTACAATATTGAAATGAAATATTTAATAAATAAAAATAACAAATATGAAGATTTGTTGAATCTTTTAATTGAAAATTGTAGAACTTGTATCACAAGCTTTGGTTATTTTTATGGAATCCATGTTTTACTTTAAATTGGAAGAAATTAGTTGTGGTGTTAAACTTAAATATAATGAATTATCTCTCAAATAAATTTTGAAAAAAATAGTTAAATCTAAAAAAATTTACCAAGATTTACCTACATTATATTTATGTTAGGTAGCATCACACCCGCTGCGCAATTTGACAATTCAAACAATACAAAATATATACCGGGGGTACTCAGATATTACTGGACAACCACTGCTTGAGTCTGATGCAGGCCAACACTATGTATCAGAGCCAAGATGGAAAATTAACTAAGTAGAGACACATACATAATGATCCGGCCTTTCTGCTATTGTTTCTTGATCGATTCATGTTCTTCAGAAGCAACACTACACTCAAATACATCCCAGCACCAATTCAGAATTCAAAAACACAATGCAACATGAATCAAATCGCCATTGTATTCACCATGCAGCATGGATACCATAAGCAACACATGATGATGGTTTGATGGCCTCATCTCATCATAATTCATCACCATTCACCAACCAATGCAACTCCATGAACCCTAGTCAGTAACTAGGCTGCTGCTAGCTATATGCATGCAATCCTTGCCTTGCTTTGGTTGTTTTTCATCCGATCTCCTACTTCATTTCAGGGTCCAATGAGCCCATGCCAATGCCTGCGGCACCGTGCCGCAGCGGCATCCCTGCCACACCGCCCATGCTCCGCACGACGCCGACGCCGAGGAAGTCTCTGGTGCTCGGCTTGCCGTCGTCCAGGCCGGGGAAGCCGCTGTTCCCGGAAGCGGCGAGCGAGTTCATCAGGTCCCTGAACTGGCTCTCGTTCTCGGCCTGAGAAGTACTCCTCGACGAGCTCTCCCCGGCCATGAACCCGGCTGCTCCGGCAGCTCTCCCGTTCAAGGCGCCGCCGCTACCGAGCCCTCTGAGCAGAGAGTTCACGCTGCCACCTCCGCCGCCGCTCGACGTCGCGCCCATCTGAGCGGCCTTCTGCAACAGCGCTGTCGCCGACATCTGTGGCGGCGCGACGGTCCCAGCTGAGTTGTACAAGGATGAAGAGAAGCCGCCGCCGCCGCCTGCCATTTGGTTGCCCATTAAGTTCCCGGAGAAGATGGCCGCGGACTCGGTGTTGGTGCTGCTGTTGCCGTGCTCGCCGCCATCGCCGCGGCCGGCGGCACCGTTGAACTGGTCCGGGAAGACGAGGCGCGCGTCGTGGGCGCCACTGCTGCCGCCGGAGAAGAACCCCAGGTTGAGGAGGCCGTTGCTCCCCGGCTGGCCGTGCTGCTCAGGCAGCTGCATCAGGCCGTGGAAGGCCGGCTTGCCGTGGAGCTGCGAGTTGTGTCCCGGTTGGCTCTGGTTGCTGTCCTCTGCGCCGCCGAGGTAGAACGGGGAGGAGGAGGACGATGCCGGCTGCGCGCCGCGGAACGCGGCGGAGGTCGACATGAGGTGTTCGAACTGCGCCGCCGGATTGCCGCCGCTGATGGCGGTGGTGGCCGAGGAATGCGCCTGGTCTTGGAAGGATTGCAGCTGGGAGGTGGCCATTCCGGAGAGGCCGAGGGCCATGCCACCGGCGCCGTACATGCCGGCGCCGATGGGCGGCACCCTTGCACTCTCCTGCGCCAGTGCGTCGCAGAAGGCACGGTGGGTGATGAAGCTGTCCCTCCTGCAATTGGCGCCCAACCAAAGGAAAAACACATCAAATTAAAGGCTAATCAGACAAAATATTTTCAAACTGAATCAGAGTAGTTCCTGGCTTCCTGCACTGACGACGATTCTTCAACAAGAGTGAGCTATATAATATTGTGCAATTCAATATGAAATATAGCAAGCATCTTGATCGTCCATGGGCCTTGGAAAATAAAGGTGAGTGAAAATAATGCTACTTTAACACTTGGAAAACAACAAACTGAAATTTAAATTAGAAATTTCATCAGGGAAAATGATACATGTACGTACTAAATGTTAGCCATGATTTTTTTTGTGGCATCTAACTGATATTGGGAAATAACTCCTTTGAATACGAACTGATGAATAATGGGTTGGTATTCGTTGCACTACATACGGGCCAAGCTAGCTGAATCAAAAAGCATGTATCTATCAGTACCCATTTCCTTTGTAAAATTAGATACTATTACATCTTACTGAACCAAACGTGCTCTTAATTTTATTAACACATTTTTTCTTTGTTCAGTTGATTTGGCTAAGTGTACATACCGCACACAAACTCACATTTTTTATTGTTTGCCAAAAACGCACATTTTTAGTTTTTTTTGTGTGCCATCTGGTTATATAGATGTTGACTACTGAGATGCAAACAAAAAAGAGGCAAGCCGGGTTTGCAAAGATGTTGAAACATTTTGCCAAAAGAAAAACGCTGAAGAGTTTTGAACAGTTGTTGATAAATTCTATAACTATTAATAAACTGTTTTTTTTTTGCTAAACTTTCAAGACTGAACTGTAGTTTTTCTTAGAAATTGTTGAACTATGTTTCAAATAGCGCTGACCACTGATGTTGAAAGAACATTCATATATTACTAGCTAGTGGAATATCACCGTAGCCAGAAAATTATTGCATGCTTACATTCAGGAAAATTTCTTCGCTCAATAATTCCATCACGATTTAAACTTAGAAAAACATACAGTAGAGCATTCAGGAAATATCTGATTTGTTTTTGAACAAAGATACGATGCTCTACTGTATGGTATTGTGTAGATATGTGATCTGCTGGGTGGGTAGTACATACAGTGTTTAAACTTGACATTTTGTTAATGCATTTGGGTTGACTGAAATAATTAACTATTTTCTGTTTTGGATGGGAGGTACAAATTAAGTGCAGACCATGAACAGTGCTATGTGTCCAACTCATTCTTTAATTAGGAAAATATCACCAGTTATTAGTAGTCGACATTAGTACGTCCATATATTCTTTGGGAAATATCTAAGATTGTGTAGAAGTGCAGTAGTGTGCTAATGGACTTGCACATCTAGTAATGTACAATGATGATTAAATTGACTTTGTACTTTTTTTTTGGGTTGACTGAAAAGAACTAATTTATGTTTTGGACAGGATATATGCACAAACTGCATATATGGAAACCATATATGCATGAACAGTGCTATGTGCCCAAAAGCAAGCCAGAAATGGAAAACTGACGGAAATAAGATTTTTTCATGCCCAACAAATGCAGTTAGCTAGCTAGCTAGGATCCAAATCCATAGTGATTGACATGGAAATTTGCAAGTATATCTTTACCATATTTGATGCGTTTACATGAACAGAAGCACAGCAAGAACCCTATATCGAGTGGTATCTGTCAAATGGAAGACCGACAGATACCACTCGATATAGGGTTCAAACCTATGCGGCTGCCATGGGAGGAGGGGTGCTCCCTTTAGTTTAGCAATGTTAGTTTTGTGCTCTGAGTCGAGTTGCTTTGTTTTTATATAATCGCATTTCTATGTAAACTCTCTTGTTCTTCTCCCTCTTAAATGAATGGCAGCGCTCCTGCTTAATTTTCAAAAAAAAAAAAGTGGTATCTGTCGTCCCCTCGCTCGCATCGCATCGATCCCTTTCCCTTCGCCTGATTTTGCATGCAGTCGTCGTCGTTTCAGACGAACAGGGACGACGACGACGACCGCCATGAAAAGAATAGAGAGGGAGCAGTGCCGCTGGCTGTGCAGGCATGCGCGATGCATCCCATCCGGGCGTCACGCTCACATGAGAACAGAGGCCGGCCGGCCACAGAGAGCAGCAGGCAGGCTGCTGCAGCCATGGCCGCGAGACATGCATATGTCATCACGTGAACAGGTGGGGATCGGACATCGGAGAGCAGGATGCGGATTCCGAGGTGAAAAAGGAGACTGGCTTTTGTCTTCTCCTCAAAACGACCATGGCATGCACTGCAGTCTGCAGCTAGCTGCTGCAGACCCAGGAGGGATAGCTAGCAGTTCACGTGTGTGTGTGACCACCCCCGGCCTTTCTCTCTCTCTACCTACGACATCTCCTGGATTGGATTGGATTGGATGGTCCAAAAAAATCAAGCGCGCAAAGGGGGAATCGGAATGGAATCCGAGTCCAATTTCCAAACAAGAAAGTTTGCAGAAAGCAGGTGTCTTCCTTGCCGGCCGGCCAGGGACAACCCTAACCCTAACTCCCATGCATCAAATCACCATGGATACATCTCTCGCGTGCCATTCCGTGCCTGAATCCATCATGACCCAATCATGCACATACCCCTTTTGCGCACATGTAAAAAGAATCAAAAGCTAGTAGTACTTACTACTTTTGATTGGTTGTAATAAGCTCTAACACAAACAAATTAGCAACGAACGAATTTCAAGTTTGGGGAAATTAAACTGAAATAATTCGATTGCAGAGATGATCGACTCGGATATACCTGGAGAAGAGGGTTCCGCAGTCGCATCTGTACTCCCTTGTGCCGCAGGTCTTGGAGTGCGCCTTCCAGTCGGACTGCACGGCGTAGCGCTTGTTGCACTTGTCGCACTTCCACTTCTTCTCGCCGTGCTTGCGGCAGTAGTGCTTCTTGATGCCGGTGAGGTCGCCGAGCGCCCGCGACGGGTCGTGGTGCACGCAGGTCGGCTCCGGGCACAGGTACACCCGCCGCCGCGTCTCCTTGGGGTTCTTCTGCTTCAGCTTCCACGGCAGGTTGTGCCCGCGCCGGTGGAGCTGCAGGTTCTGCTCCCGCTGGAAACCCTTGTTGCACACCTCGCACACGAACCGGTTCGTCGCCAGCAGCGTCTTGGGCGACAGAGCGATCACCTCCGCGTCAGGATCTGCTGCCGGCGCGCGCGTGTGTGTATGTGTTAGTATTATCGTATGAACAAGTATTCAGTCATATAATTGGATAGATAATCGCGGGATCGTCAATCAATCAACCGAAAATAAAGGAGGCGCGGTACTTGCTTGGGTTACCGGGCTGATTCCTCTTCTTCTTGAGCGCCGGCGGAGCGGCCGCCGGGGCAGGAGGAGGCGGCGCCGCCTGCTGCTGCGGCGGACGCGGCTGCATCTGGGGGCCGCCGAGTCCGAACAGGTGGGCAGAAGCCGCCATGTCTGTCAGGCTCTCAGCTGATATGATGATGGGGAGGAGAGGAATTGATTATATTCGATTGGCACGGCACCAACACCCACCACCTAGCTGCTGGTAGTTTTGTCTTGTGCCGGAGCTAGTAGAAGACCGAGAAGAAGCAAAGCTACCGGCCGGTCACACTGGCCAGTCCAACTCACGCCGCAGTGTGGTGTGGCAGCTTGAACTGTGTCCTCTTCGTTCTTCGTGTGTGTATCTTGGACACTAGCTTAATTAGCCTGCCTGATGACTCGATCGATCTGTTAATTAGCCTCCGGCTTCTTGTGCACGATCTAGAAGACAAACGAGAGAGAAGAGGCAAATATATGGTGAGAGGGCAAGTAACTTTTACAGATATACACAAAAGAAAAGTCCACACCATCGATCTATATATGTATATATCATCCAAGAGGACTGATGGATAGATAGAAAGATAGATAGATGCAAGTAGCTAGCAAAGTACATGTGCTAGGACACAGTTGAGTGACTGGAGCATGCATGGACATGGACATGGATGGATGGATCTGTGCTCTCTAGCTACAACACCCTGCAGGGGAGAGCTACAGAGGACAAAGGAAAGTAAAGTGGCTCCAAATTACTCCGTCGCTAGCTACAAAGAAAAGAAAAATTGAAGTAGCTAGCTAGCGGTGAAAAGAGGAGCTGAGGAAGAAAGTCCAAACAAACAAAACCTAGCTGCAGCTGCAGCTGTTGCACTTGCAAACAAGGCGCAAAAGAGGTTCGGAGCAGCTAGTATACACAAAGGGATCAGCTAGCAAGAGATTCGTACATGCAAGAAACCAAATAAAGCACCAAACAAGTAAGACGCGCGCACATCTTATTACATCAGTAATTGAAAGAGAGGAATTGAACAGAGAAAAGCTAATTAATCTTTTTGGAAACAAGTAGATGAACAAATCGAGGTTGCGTCAAGCACGAACCGGCCGGATGATGATAATGAATTCCGAAAGGCAAAGTTCGAGAAGGGGTAGAGCTATGGAGACGAAACTGAAGCTAGCAACCGGAGCATGTGCCGCACTCTCTCTCCCTCTTGGAACACACGGAAGGCAAAGGGGAGGAGTATGAGTGGTGGTTGGTTATGAGAGGGGAGGGCTCTCCGCTCATAATTCCCTAAGCTATCGCCTCATATGGCTCTCCGCTCCCAGCAGCTCGATGGGTAAGCAGGCAGCTAGCAGGCAAGCGCGAGGGGAAAGGGCGCGGCTTGGCCGGGGGTGAGGCCGGTGAGCCATCGGCGACAGTGACATGGACGGTGGGGCCCACGTGTGCCCTGTCTGGGACCACCTGATAAGATGCTCATCACCCCTTCCAACTCCTATCCTCTGCAGATGATGTTAATCTGCCGGGATTGCTCGTCCGTTATCCTATTTACCATTGACTCATAGTATACATATGTACCTCTACATATACACTGTAATATAAAATAACTACTAGAGAGATATGTACATGTCACTGTATGGTACAATATAATGGTCTACAGATAAACCACTGACAGGTCTAGACCACTGAATTAGGATAAGGGAAAGAATTTCTTGTGATTTCTAGCTAGCTTGTGCCCTAGCAGCTAGATAAATACTATAATGTACTGACTGAGAACCACACAAGAAATTCTTTCCGTTATCTTTTATTCCACACACGTCTCATCCATCGTTGTTCTACGCAATTCCGGACAGGGAGAAAAAGACATCATCGCCAGCTGATGGTAATTTCATTCTCCTCGTGGAACAATCCGATCCATGTACATTACTATACAGATGCAAAACATTCCATGCATGCATGCTACAAATTAATTAAAGGAGTACTTTTCATATGGAAATTTCATGGTACAATTATATATACTGCAGTATTTGTTGACAGGAGTACATTTAATTTGATCAAAGCCTAATTTGCTCAATTATTGGCCATGCATGATGTCAAATGTCATCCAAAAATATAGAGATTTAACATGCATTTCCTGCCAAATACCAGTATAGTTTTCATGTTATTCAGAAGTTCATAATAATTAAATACACCTAAAGAGAAGTACGTGCCGTGCACATTACGGGGAAATTAAAAAAGAAAATACTAATTAATCTCTGCATCATACAATGCACTTTATGTACGCATCGATTCATGACTTTTTCTCTCACGACATTCTTTGTCACGTACCTTGATTGTCAGGGTCCAGCGACCCATGTCGTAGCTATAAGATTTTTTTTCGAACAATGTATATATAGCTAGCTATAAGATATTGCATTCTAAAATTCCTCCGATCGAGATGTGTTTCTGCATGATTGCATGTGATATCTGAGAAATGCAGGACAAAACAAAACAGCATAATGCTTAGACGCATGTGATGGATGAGCTAATTAAAGATGGTCAAGCATTTCTTCGTTTCATCTCCCCAAGGAATTCCAAATCTTAGCACTAGATGACAGCGTGCGTGGGGAAACGGATCGGAGGGGAATTACACGGTGGCAAGCAAATGACAAGCCATGTACTGTTAACAATGATCGAGTACCGTGCTATATGTATATATACGCATGTGTAGTTCTCAGCTACAGGACCAACCAACAATATGTTGCCAAACCTAGCTCTTGTCACGAGGCTGTACTAGTATTCTCTCTCTCTCTCTCTCTCTCTCTCTCTCTCTCTCTCTCAAATATTTATCCAAGAAACAGCAAAAGTAGCTGAGTTTAAGAAAAAAATGTGTTTTAACGGCACATCTTTTCCATTCTTTTTTTTAACAAAGTTATACCTTGTGTATACTCCGATCCGTGACAAATTATAGGTCGTTTTAATTTTTTATATTTATTTTTTTCAAAAAAATTTCTAAATTTTGCTATGCACCTAGATATGTATTATGCTTGTCTAATGCATATGGATTAAAAAACTCAAAACGACCTATAATTTAGGATGAAGAGAGTATAATTTTTGGAAAAAGAATATATCATAAAAGGGTGTAATCCTAAGAGTTGGACCACATGTATGGACCACTTAATACAATCATTAGTATTCCTAAATTCTAATCAAGTGGTAAAAAAATATTTGTCAACCTACGTGTCATGGTTTACACCAGCTTAAACAAAAACACAACATGCGTAAATAGATGGACTTAGCTATATCTAATCTAATAAAAGGAACCATGGTCAATTGATAACTGTACTAATTTGTTTGAAAAAAAACTACAATTGCAATCTTCATGTACGAAGGAAGTATATATGATCAGATTGGAGAGTGTACTAGCTGAGCTGAATTATTGATGGATGATCTCAAACCCCTGATTCAACGGACTGTGACAACGATCAGTGGCTGAATTATTGCGCGATCATCATCAAAGGCAATATCACATGAACAATGCACATTTGCCCCCATTTGGGCAAATTAACCTATCTTGTATACATATATCAAATTAAAGAAATTAAGGCCACCCTAATTCACAACACATAACATATATATACTTGTGCTGATCTTGCAGTCATGTTCGTCACTTTAGTGGTTGGCTATGACCACTCCCCGTAGTCCAGATTAAATAGAAGATGCAGAAAACAACATTTTTGTTGGCATACCCTGTCGGCCTTGTGAGGTTAGGTAGCCTAGCTTGCATTGCGACCTCTCCACGCTTTGATTAATCGTACTATATGTTTAATCGACCGATGCATGTGGAATTGTAAAAAAAGAATCAGCAAAAGATTATTTCGACTGAAAAATAGTAGCAAGTGGCAGAGTTAAGCTCCAAGCCAATCATTGTATGCAATTTGACGAAAACGCCGAAAAGGATTGACGTCCGGAAGAAAGTGAAGTAAACCAAATAAAGTGAAAATATGAAGTGACATGCGTGTGCTGCGCATGTCTGTCTGTAGTCATGATAGAGTAGCAAAGCTAGGACGATCGACATGTGTGTTGAGGTTTGAGGGGAACGAAGATCTGATGGACTGATGATATGTGATGGGATATATATCTCATAAGCGTGACTAAGAGATCGTAAAAATTAAAATGTTTCTATATATCCATATACTTACTGGTAAATTACTGCAGTAGCTAGTGCTAGTCAAGACTAATTCAAATCAACATGATTTACATTTTTTGGTTTTTTTTGTTGGCATATATCGATATGATATGACTTTGGCTTGTTATTGGCATGTTCAGAGTCCAAGTCGACGATCGAGAGTACGTACTTAATTAGGGTGTGTTTAGTTCCCTAAAATTTTGGAGTCAAAATTTTAAAGGTGTCTTTTCAGCTCTATTAGAGGTAGTAAACATCGACTAATTATAAAACTAATTACATGAATGGACGGGAAATTCCGAGACGAATCCATTAAGTCTAATTAATTCGTCATTAGAGATTGTTTACTGTAGCATAACATTGTCTAATCATGACATAATTATGCTTATTAGATTCGTCTCGAAAATTAAGGTAGAGGTTGTGGAATGAGTTTTGTCGTTAATCTACATTTAATACTCTTAATTAGTGTCTGAAGTTTGATGTGAAGGATAGGTAGTGAAATTTTAAGGAACTAAACAGATCATTAGTTGGGCACTGCATGTCTAGGTATATTTTGGGAGACGACTAGATTTTCGGCTCCATTCTCCGACATGAGCGTGGCCCCATATGGATGTTTCATGTTTGACAGTTTGAGTTTGACCAGCTGGGGCGCTGACTTTATTGTGCGCACAGCGCACTAGCTAGAGCTTGCTCGAATTCGAAGCTGCGGCCCAAATTGCTTCAACAGTGATCCAAGACTCAAACATGCATGAATGATATGCGCTTCCCAATTATTTAGGAGTCTCTCCTCATCAACCAACTGATGTCAGTCAATTTCAAAACAAATAGTACAACATTATTGCTTCTCGGAAGTCAATTTCAAAAGCAGCCAAAAGTAAAATTAAAGGTGAAGCAAACAGATCAAGAGAGCCCTTTTCGTCTGACTTATCAACCATCGGCCAGCGGTACTTTTATCTCAGAACAAATCAGCACCAGCCAGCAGTCACTAGCCCAGCAAACATGCCTAATACGATAATAATTAAGGGGAGCTGCGTAGTGATCAGGTGGCTAGCTTGGGGTGCCTTTGGCACAGCTCCAAGAGTAGCTTCGGGAACTGTTTTTGAAGAAGCTGTACCAAAAGGCTCTCAAAAACAGAAACACGGGAGCCGAAAATAGCCGCTTCCCCCGGCTCCGTCCGCAGGCCTTTCAAATTGCCTTCCAACTTCGTAGTAATAACAACGAAAATGCCATCCCACCGCATTGACTCCCACCCTGCCTCCGTACGCACGGGCATCCCTTCCCTTTCCTCTGCTTTCTTCTCCGCGAGTTCTAGACAGAGGCTGGCGGCAGCGGCAGGCGTGTAACGGCACGGGGATGAGGCGAGGAGAAAGAGGAAGCGTGCACGGGAGAAAGGATAAGGATGAGGAGATAAAAGAAAGAGAGAGAAAAATAATAGAAATGAAGAAAAGGAAAAACAGGAAAATAAAAAAAGGAATTTGAAAAAAAAAACAAGGGTATTGTGGACATTTCACCTCTCCATCTAGTTTACACAGCCAGGAGAAACTGTTTTGCCAAAAATTTCTTTAAAACAGTTTCAACTTCACCACAGAATCCGCTCCACCACTGCTAGGGAAAGGGCCTTTTGTACCGGGTCACAACCCCCCTTTAGTACCGGTTTCTAAACCGGTATTGTGCTATCGGTACTAATGTTAAGGAACATTTATACCGGGTGAAAGAACCGGTACTAATGCCACCCTCCGTCCGTCTCCGTCGCTCCCCTCCGTCTGTCCGTTCCATCCTGCCTACCGTCACCCTTCTCTTTCCTTTCTCCTTTTCATTCATTCTTTTCTTTTTCTTTTTCCACACATTTACATTCATAGCCACATATATTCAACCACAAAATTCACATATTCCTCATCTAATTTTCACATTCACAAGAATTACAAGAATCACAGATTCAACTACTACACAGATTCATAGAACAAAAATCAAAGATTCACAGAACACACAAATCAAAATCCATGGCTGCGAGCTCGCCGCCCGTGCGGCCTCCGCCGGCCTCGCGCCCGCCGCTGCGCCCCCCGAGCTGGTTGCGCGCTCCCCCCGCGGGCCCGCCGCTGCGCCCGCCGCTGCGCCTCTCGCTGCTGGCCGCGCGCCCAGCGTCGCTGCGGGCCCGCCGCACGCCTCTCGCTGCTGGCCGCCGCGCCCCCGGCCGGGATCCCGGCCTGCTGGCCCACCGGAGCCCTGCGCAGCCTGGCCTCGGGAGGCCGCGCGCCCAGCGCCGCCGCGAGCTAGCTGGCCGCCCGCGCCAGGAGGCCGCGGCCCCGCGTCGCGCTAGCCGGTCACCGCCCAGCGCTCCCCCTGCAGATAAGATAAGATAGAGAGGTGAGGGATGAGAACGAAAGGAAGAAGAAGAAAGAGATAGAAGAATGAGTGGATAGAGAGGAGCTACACGAAAAGATCAGATAAGAATGCGTGGGAGCAGCGTGGGGACTTAGAAAAAAATGAGCGTGCAGTCGGTGGAAGGCATTTGTACCGGTGGGAAACTAGCCCCGGTACTAATGTGTGCGCATTAGTACCGGGGCTAGTTCCCACCCGGTACTAATGTGCTGTTACGGGGGCTCGGCGGGGGCTCTCCATTCCTACCTCACATTAGTACTGGTTTTTATTCACATTAGTACCGGGGGCAAAATAACCGGTACTAATGTTAAAAATGCCCTAGGATGAAAGCCTTTTTCCCTAGTAGTGCACCAGTACAGCCACAGTCGGATCTGCCACAGTTGTGCCAAACACACCCTTGATCTGACCACCAGGGAATTCGTTGGTGGGCCCAGCAGGGTGACACGTAGATGGAGAATCCCGGGAAAGTGCCGCCTGCTGCGGCATCCAAGGCCAAGGCCGTGAAGAAGACAGGGACGCAGCACCTTTCCAGGACTCATGCATGATCCTCCTCCTTGGTGGTGCCATGGACAGTGATGTTACCATCCTATCCTAGCCAGGACTCGATCTTCTATCTACTGTAAAAGGAACCTAGCCAACCTTTAATTTCCTGCGTACGTGCATGGTCGTAGCTAGCTTCTGTAAAAGGAACATGCATGAAAGCTAGCTATAGCCATAGAACAAGGTGATTATCTAGGGGTGTGTTTAGATCTCTGAATTGGGATGCAAAATTCTGATTTTAGGCTGAAAAGTACTGTTCCGAACTGAAAAGCACTGTAGCACTTTTCGTTTGTTTGTGGTAAATATTGTCCTACCATGGCCTAACTAGGCTCAAAAGATTCGTCTCGCAAAGTACATGCAAATTGTGTAATTAGTTTTTGATTTCATCTACATTTAGTACTTCATGCATGTGCCGACATTTTTGATGTGATGGGGAATTTTCGTTTTGCATAGTGAATGTTGGGAGAAGTTGGGCTTCTAAACACACCCTAGTACGGAGTACGTGTCTACTGCTCCCTCGTCCCTTCCAAACTACATATAAATCGTTTTTTTCTTTTTCGCTAATTCAAAGTTTTTGTTATGTATCTAAATGTAGAATATAATAACAATATATACATAGTAAAACCAATGAAACCTATCGAAAAACTAATTAAAATGAATAACAATTTGAAAAGAAGACAATAGTACTTACGGGTAATGAAGCATGTCCACATCCATCTGTTGTCTATCATACCAATGTGGCGCCATATGCAAGCATGGCTCCCAGGAACTTGCTGCATGCAAATGTAAGAGAATGAATGAAGAAGGCTGATCCCTCCGTTCCAGAATATACCTACGTTTAGACTTTTTCAAAATATTTTTCAACTTTGACCAACGATAAATCTTAAGATAATATTTTTTAAAATAGAAAAAATTACATATTTTTATAGTTGGATTCATAATAAATCTACCAATATTATTTTTATATTATTATTTTGTTAGTCCCGGTCAAAGTTGAAAAAATCTAAAGGCAACTACATTTTGAGATGGAGGGAGTACATAGGTAGTAGGCTATGCCCCGTATAGTACTCCCTCCATCCCAAAAAAATAAGGGTTTGTTGACTTTGGCTTATCACGTTGGACCACTTGTCATATTCAAAAAATGTGAAATATTATTTATTTTGTTATGATATGTTTTATCATCGTGTATATTTTAAGTATATCATAATTATTTTCATATGTTCATAATTTTTTTGAATAAGATGAGTGATCAAACGTGATCAGCAAAAGTCAACAAATTTTTATATTGTGGGACGGAGGGAGTAGCTAGCAGCAAGCTCTAGCTACAGTGTGTGCACAGTCGTCGTCGCCGCTCCCCTCTTGAAGTGATGGGTCGATTGATCGACACGTCGATCGATCCGCAAGACGTGTACTACGTGTTTGGGGACTGTACATGTCGGGCCGTGATCGATGATGGATGGATGCTATGTGATCGACGTGTGCATGGACGACGGAGATGCACGTACGAGATTGGCCTCTGAGATGCACCCGGGACGTGCTAATTAACGAACGGTCGTCACGGACGATCGATTCTATCTTCTACTCCACCTCCACCTCCACCTCTCACCGGACTTTCCTTTTTTAAACTTTTTCTTCCTGGAACTTTTCATTTCTGGAATCTTATAAATTATACGTATAACTTCGACACATAACTTTGACGTATAATTTCGAGCTATAACTTTTTATCGAATAATTCTTTAGCACAACTTTGACATTAGCCAACATGCATAATTTATGCATACAACTTGTGTACATAATTTTTTGAAAATGACTTATGCGCAACTTTTTTCAAAAAATCAGTTTCATCTTTTCATTTCTTGGACTTATACACATAACTTCGACATATAACTACAGACTATAAATTTTTGTCAGATAATTTTTAAGTATAATTTTTGTTGTCGCGCATAACTTATGCGTACAACTTGTAGACGCATTTGTTTGAAGAATAACTTGTGCGTATAATTTTTTCTACACTAGATTTATCTGTATATAATATTTGTTTGTATAAAAAAAAAGAAAAAAAACTACCGCAGCACTTGGCGGACGCGGACCCCCTCCCCCACGTGCGGCCTGCCGGCCCGCCTCGCTCGCTCGGAACGCGCGAGTGCTATATTGACTTTGCGGATGCACCCCTAAAAGGCACTGATTTCATGATCGAGAATTGCTCTCGTACGACTACAGTTCTCTTGTTCTTCTTGTGTCCCCATTGCTACTAGCAGTTGACTCCGATCCCTGTGGCTGCAGTGCTTGCTGCTTCCCACGTAGTACTGTTAATCCTTTGATTATTGTCCACCAGCTATCAAGAATTCAAGATTGTGGCTAGGCTGTGAGTGGTCGCAGAGGTCGTAGACTATTCCTTTTCTCTAAAAGAAATCAAGATTTTGGCCTGATAGTTTTGTTGTACCATGCATACAGGTATAATATAATGTGCAAATTAAACAGCAATTTTATGAACATGTTCATTAAACAAACTAAGCTTTGCTTTGACGGACGAAAAACAAAACTATCTAGAGACACAGCACACAACCTGCTCATTATTACAACCAGCATCCGTGCAATTAATTAAGGTTCTTAATTTCATTTCGCTCAAAAAAAAGTTGTTAATTTTATGAAATACTTCCTCAGTTACGAATTTGTTTGAATTTTTTTATCCAAATTTGACTGCTCGTCTTATAATGTCCGTGTTTGGTAAGGATGAAAAATTTTCATCCAAAAGGAATCTTTCATGCATGCAGGACTAAATAAAGTCTATTTGCAAAACCTTTTCACAAATAAGTGCAACTTTGCACGACGAATCTAATAAGCATAGTTAATTCATAATTTGCTACAGTAACTATCCTCTAATCATATGATCGAAAGCCTTATTAGATTCATCTCGGAAATTTACCTAAAGTTGTGAAGTTAGTTGTATTTAATAGGGGTGAAAAAAAAATTTACCCTCTTACAAACACTGTCAATGCTCACAGCAGCATGCATGGTCACGCCTTATGCAGCTTTTAATTTCTCTAGCTATCTCTTTCAGAGGCGGCCAGTGCAGGAAACGCGAGAGACGATGGACGACGACGGCGACGACATAATAAGCCGCCGGCAATGCAAGCTGCAGTGTGGTCACGCCTGCCGTCGCGCTCCTTGTTGCTGCCGTCTGGCCGGCGTCGGCCTCTCGCTCCTTCTCTTGCTCGCTGGCTGAGTCGCTGGCTGCCTTCACGACCTTTCCTCGCTTGGCGTTTTCGAGTAATAGCCAGCGCTGCAGCCGCCGGGGTAAAGCCGCGCCGGCAGTGAAGGGCAGCTACTAGCTGCGGCCTGTACGTCTGTGCAATCACTGTTGGATGTTGTTCACGAGGCATGCAATGCAATGTATCGATCAGAGATATATTCAGAGGTCCATCGTAGCTGTTGTTGTTGCTGCACGATTATTCAGAGCTGATCGAATTGGCTCGCCGGCTAGGGCAGGGGCAGGGTTTGGTTGACGGCTAGTGGGCGGCCGGACGCATGCGCTCTCGATCTTCTCTCCAATAATTCGGCACCAGAGCACACGGGTACATCCCCACGTCTTGTCGTCCCTGCAGCGCCTCGGAGTCCGGGCCTAGCTCTGCCGCTCAGTGTAGGGATGGAACCAAAACATCCGAATTGTGTAATAGATTGATATTTTTAGATCACAATAAAATAAATTTGGTGCTAATTTTTTATGCATTATAACCAGCTAATTACTGGAAAAATTAAAAAAAAATAGCTACAATTTTTTTATGGATTATTTGCTTTCGATAGAGAAAAAAGTGAAAAAACATCCGTATCCGAATCCGAATAGATATCCGAATTTCTTTTCATCATTTGATCAAAATATAGCGCACATTTGGGGTTTATTTTGTATGAATCTTAACAAGCACGATGCCAAGAACAAGAATATAAATTTTGGATACAAAATATTATGCCTAATTTAGCTAAAATCAAAAAAGAACGACTAAAAAATGATATCCGAATTGATATCCGGTTCCATCCCTAGCTCTGTGTACTACGTGGTGGATGGATGGATGGATGGATGGATGGCTCACGAGCTCGTGCTCCCATCCATGCACGGGTCACTCGCTCACTGCTAGCTGCTGGTTGACATGTCGGCCGGGGTCAGATCCATGCATGAGAGGTCAGCAGCTAGGCCTAGGCCTCCTCCTCTAGCTGCATGCCCGGCCGGCCTGGCCATGCACGGCTGTCGTCGATCGTCGTCGTCCTCAGCCGCGGCATGTTCAATGACAAATTTGCACGGATTCATCAGGTCCTCAGATGAATGGTGGATCTAGCACTAGTAGTAGTAGCTATACCCAGAGTGATGCCTACGAAAATGGATTGTTCGTCGTCCATCTGCATGAATGTGCAGTCGTCAGTCGATCTATACATGCATTACAAATCCAGATACTGTTGATCATATATGATATATAAGATCTTGTTTAGATCGTCAAGTTTCTACTATTCATCCGTCACGTCGGATGTTTTCATACTAATTAGGAGTATTAAACATATAAATTAATGATAAAACTCATTTCATAATACTGTAAATTCGCATGTGTAATTAATTTTATAATTAGATCATGTTTAGTCATTCTAATTAGCATCGATAAATTCGATGCGACATTTTCGACAAATTTTCTTCACCCGAACTAAATAAAGCCTAAAAACATCCAAGATATATACATAGTTACATACACTTGTTGTACTCGTGTTGCTGGCACGCATTGACCTAGGCACCTAGCTACGACAACCTGGCTACGATACCCGAGTGTGTCTTCAAATAGGTGTGGTCTCTTGTATTGAACACCTAATATCAAGAGAACACTTACAACATGTGCTATGGATTATCGATCTTTTGAGTTTTACACATACATTCCACTCTTACCACATCCCAACCAAGATAATTTATCAATACAAAAAAAAATCCAATTATACAGTAGTTCCACTGTAGTTAAATAGATATCTTAATTTGTAGTAAAAATATATGCTGATAATGTGCAAGTGTGTCCCCGTGCTTGTACGGGTGCAGTGTCTGCACAGCGGTCAAACACGGGCATGCAGTGATGCAGAGCTGGCAATCTGCAACAGATGCAGAGAGAGAACATGTCCATGTCTCCTCTCTTTCTTTCTCTTTTTTTAAAAAAAAATATCGATCGAGCATGCTTTTGAGGTGAAGGGAACAATCAAAAGCCACTGCACGCACACTATTCTTGTGTGATGTGATGAGTAATATAAACAAATTTAAATGAATGGAAAGGATGAGGTGATGATTGGGCTTTGATGATGCCGGCCGGCTGCTGGTCGAAGCAGAAGCCACAAGCTGATCGAGAGATGATGAGGTGAGTGATGACGGTACGGTGTCAAAGACAGAAAGCCCCCAAAAGGGTCTTATCGATCACAACTTTCCAATGCCATATACATATTCATCACGCTTTCTGATCTTCTCACCTAGTAAAAGGTAGCAGTGCAGCGTGGACCTAAGCTCTATCTGATGATGCACGTCTGATGGAACCCTAGCTCCCTGGGGGAAAATGTGTTAACGTTTGACTTGATTTGGGGTGTGTTGACGCTTTTCCGGTCAACACACGAACGTCGTGCTAGATCGCGCAACAGTCAAAATTCTGAACTCGCTGAAGCTCTTGTTTTGACCAGTCTTGACTGGTCAGGAACACCGGTTTGCAGTGGCGTAGCCAGTGGCGGAACTGGGGGGGAGGGGGTGGCCGGCAGGGGCCATGGCCACCCCAACAAAACTAAAAAATGTTTATATCCTTTGTTAGCCCATGGTCAAAACATTGTCAGGGGTAAAATCTAACTACATACCACCGGTCAGGATGTTAAGATGTCCTTGCAAAGTGAGCTTCATTGTCCTATTTGTGTCTCATAAATTGTTTCTAATTTAATTTCTTATCTCCACATTGAGAAAGAGATCGCAATAAAGGTCACAACATATTTGAGTGATCGCAATAAAGTTCACAACATATTTGATTATTAATTACTTCAATACGGTGAAAAATATCGTAGTGACATTTAAATGAACAAGATATGTAGACCACTTTTGCGAACTATTCGTCTTTTATTGATGTTGCATAATTTTGATCGAAGTCCGTAGAGGAAGCTCCTACTTATTTTTTAATAAATTTTATTTCAGCATTGTTTAATTCGCTCCCACATGGTTTTTTATTGTGTTGCATAATTAATTACTATAATCATAGCTAACTAATGTACGCTTGGGTGAACAATGAAAATTACGATCAACTGTAAAAATTTAAATCGGCAAATACTTGTCTAGCCTGGCCCTCCTTAAATTTTTTGGCCAGTTCCGCCACTGGGCGTAGCCACATTGGGGCAAGCTGGGGCATCCGCCCCAGCTAGATCTACGCTAGCTCGAGTATGTTACTTCTTCTCTGATGATATTTCCATGTTCTGGCATCACTCCTAGATGACATCATGGCTCGTAGGTTTGCAGTACTTGCTAATTTGTGTTTTTATTCTTCAAATTTGAGACTACATCTTTAAACTTCGCATAAAATTTGTACAATTACAGTATATGGGTGTGTGAATTGGTGTGTGTTTCATTTTGGTTTGGTCCGCCGTTAGGAGTCGTCCCAGCTAATTTTTCCCCTGGCTCGGCCACTATCGGTTTGACCGGTGTACGCAGAGGTGCCGGGAAAAACCTAAATCCACCACCCTGGGAGGGACCCCGTCAGGGATGGCGAGCCTAGGGTTGCTCTGAGATCGGTAGACCACTCAGAACGTCCTTGAACTTCATCGAGACAAGCAAGGAACACAAAGATGTTGGAAAAGATAGAGTTTGGAGATAATAGATGTAAAAAGTAATGATCATTTGGGTGGTAGACCCTCAACCAGCCATTGCCCTTTATATTTATAGGGTGGGAAGGTCTTGCCCCGCAAGAAAATCCTTTACAACTCAACAATCAGGACTCTTCAATTCTACTCGGACTCAGGGTGGACCGGTTAGACCGGTCAAGCCCACCGGTCAGACCGGTGTGGCGCCGGACCGGCTACAGGACTCGACCGGTAAACCGCCTAAGAGAACCGGTCAAACCGGTCGTGCCCAGCCTGATCGGCTTCGTGCCAATTTTGGGTGCGAGCAGGGTGAAAAACTAAACTTTCATAAGTAGTACTCCCAATATATAAGCATTCATTGAATTATGCAGTTCACGTTTGACCTTTCGTCTTATTCAGAAAATTATGAAAATATTATTTATTTTGTTATGACATGTTTTTCCTTTGTATATATTTTAAGTAGAGTAAAATACACAACCAGTCCCTAAACTTGTCTTATGGTGTTATATGGGTCTCTAAACTCTCAAAATGCATTTTTATATGCCTAAATTTGTCTAAGGTGTCATCTGGGTCCATAAACTCTCAAAGTGCATAGTTAGGCCCCAAACACGTCCTCGGGCTTCAGTCGGACCCCTAAATCCTCAAAACACATCTTCAAATCTTAATATTTGTCACATGTCACTGATGATAATGCTTGTTTCTCGATTGTCGTCTTCACAACCACCATATGCTAGTGATCACGCATGTGTTTATTACTGATTGATTGGGGATCTTAAAATTCTATTTGAGAGTTTAAGGATTTGCACGACACCATATGACAAGTTAGGGGACCTTAAATGTGTTTTAAGAGTTTAGGGATCTGGATGTCATATTAAGACAAGTTCATGAACCTGAAAATACATTTTGAGAGTTTAGTGATCTAAATGACACTCCATGACAAATTCAGGGGACTACTCGTGTATTTTACTCTTTTAAGTATATCAAAATTGTTTTACATTTTCACAATTTTTTTGAATAATACGAATAGTCAAATGTGATCAAAAGTTAACAAATGCTTATATTTGGGACAGAGGGAGTATTTAACATGTTCTAGGTACGGTGCAGATTTTTAAAAATAAAATGATGAACTAAACATGACGACTGTGTCTTTGGAGTTATCTTGTAGTGGTTGAAAAGGTGGAACGTAACCAAAGCTTTATTCGTGTGCTCATGCTCCATGCCTCCGTTGAATCAACAACCATTTGCAGTATGAATTGAATGCACTCTGTATATTCCGAATTGTAGGTCGTTTTGCCTTTCTAATTTTAGCAAGACATAACAATTTATGCCGTACAATTTGTATTTATTTATATTTAATAAATATACAAAATTCTGTTGACCTTTTTTCGTTATGTATTTATGAATCCGGTGGAAAACAGTCAGATCAAAATTTTCCTGTCGTTTTCAGCTCTACATTAACACATATATGGATTCTTTCAGTCATTAAAGTGTGCCACATGCTGCATTTGATTGATTCCGGTGACGAAGACAATCTAAGATTTGGTGGATGCAGGCTTTGAGCTCAATACAAGTATTGCTGGTCTTGATTTCATTGCAAGAAATCATTTGGGCAATGTTGTCTTCTTTGGCTGGTCAATTATATAACTACTTTCGCTTGGCAATAATAATTAGTAGCTAAACTAGTAGTGATCCCAGACACACTGTCTGACTTGATTTAGGGTGAAAAAATAAACTTGCATATTAATTAACATGTTCTAGGTATGGTACAAATTTTTTAAAAGTAAAATGATGAACTAAACATGACAGACATGTTCGGTTGCGTGATGAAAGATGTGTTAATTTTGTGAACGAGGTGGTATTGTCTTTGGAGTTATCTTGGAGTGGTTGAAAAGGTGGATCCAAAGCTTATTCGTGTGCTCATGCTCCGTGCCTCCGTTGAATCAGCAACCACTCGCAGTTCGTATGAATTGAATGTACTCCCCCTGCTTAAAATTGTAGATTGTTTTGACTTTTCTAATTTAGCAAGACATAACAGTTTATGCCATACATTCTGTATTTATCTATACTTAATAAATATGCAAAATTCTGAGTTGACCATTTTTTGTTATATGTATTTATGAATCTGGTGGAAAATGGTCAGATCAAATTTTCCTGTCGTTTTCAGCCCTACATTAACACATATATGGATTGCTTCAGTCATTTAAAGTGTGCCACACGCTGCATTCGATCGAATCCGGTGACGACGGCAATCTAAGTTTTAATGATTCTATAATTTGCGAGCTTACCTAGAAACCTCTAATAATCTGATAATTGAATTTGGCAACCTTGCTGACAGAGATTGACCAAAACTTAAGGAACAGCTCATGCATATGCATGTTATATATACTTCCTCTCTTACCTGTCAGAGCTACGAAACCCACCAGCATGAATGGACGAACAGTAAACAATCATCAAGACAAAAACTGATGAATGAAGAACATCTACTAATAAATTGAAAACGTAAATCTGCGAATCAATTAATTACACGGAGCAGCAGGCATGCCATGCATCTTCCTGGCAAGATTCGGAGGTACCTTATTGGCATGCGGCTGCCTGGGGCTTGAGCTGCTTGCATTACCTCTATGGCTGCATCTGCATTATTTAATGAATGCCAGTCATGGCATGTGTGTGCTCGCAATTGCAGCATCAGAGCGTGCCCACTGCATGCATACAGATGGTGGTGAATGTAGGTAGAGAGATGTTCTTGTTGTCTCGCTTGGACTCAACTGCTTGGGCTCACCTGCTTGCTCCTTTTCGCTTTAGATCGATAGCGGATCTCATCTCAGGCTCCCTTCTCTGCATATAAGCCTAGCTTCTTGCTGGTCCTGATGCAGTGCAGCATGCCCTGCCCTCCTCCTCCTCCTCCTGCTACTAGCTGGTAATAGTATACTGACAGAACGTAGATCAGAGAATCGATCCCCACACCCTTTCTGAGCTTTTGTCCACACTCCCTGCTAACCGTTAGTAAAACCGGCCTCGGAGACCGTGCTAGCTCATGTGGTTCAGCCGAGAGACTGAGTGATGAGCATCACTAATAGTATACTTTTGCATTGCAAATCTTAACACTGATGGATTCATGGAAGTGGTAGTTACTGATTGCAAATCTGAAATTCCTGTCTCTCTCAGACTGTCCAGACCAAATAAGTTTAGTGCTACCTTAACTGTGCTTCTCGTTTGAAATTTCCTAGTTTTAAATGCACCCAACATATGCTGCAAATTGTTTGGTCGAATGCCATGAAGAACTCTGAAGCAAACAGATTTGCTGTCCATCCATCGTTTGTTTTCTTGAGACGGCCGGGCCCGGCTGCTGGAATCGTAAGCAAACGTGCCGAGGCCCACCGAGCAACAAGCCCATCTAAAACATTCGGAGTAAACTACACGACAGCCCATTCGATGGCCGGCCTCAATTATGTCTGGGCTGGCGGCCTGTTACGCTTCGGTGCTTCTGTTCAAGTGGTTCGCTCGGTTAGTTGAGAGGAGGGGGGCCAGCGACAGTGGCGGGGCTCGTCTTCTTCCAGTAGCGACCGGTGGACTGCGAGGGGGGAGAGAGCCTCTGCCTCAGATCCGCCGAGTCTCCGAGCCCCAGTCTCCCCCCACAGGCCACACCCATGCGGCCGCCGGCGATGCTCCGCTGGGCCACGGTGGCGCTCGCGCTCGCGGCGCTCCTCGCCGCCGCGCCGGCCGCTGCCTTCTACCTCCCCGGTGTCGCGCCCAACGACTTCCAGAAGGTCCATTTCTTCTTCCTACTGTCTCTCGTAATGGCTCTCTCTGCTCATTCCGCGCCGGATCTCGACGGCTGGATCTAGCGTGACGCGTTTGTTTGTTGGGCTGCCTGTATTTGTCGAGTTGGTGGCAGTGGGGTTCGGATCTAGGCGTCCTGCTGGCTGTTTTGCTAGATCCCTTTGTTCCTTGTCGCCTGGTAGAAGACAGCTACAAGTCTACAAGACATTAGCGTGTGCCAGTCATTTATGTGTTGATGCATTCTAGCTACATTTAATTCTGATGAACGATTTCACAAGTCACAACCTTTGGATCCTTAAGTATCCAGCATGTGCGTGCTACTATTAGTTATGTTTACGGAACGAATTATCAAACTGTGCATTAAAATGTTTTGAGCTATGGGACAAAAATATCCCACCTCTTGATTTGTAGCCTTTTACTGAAAACATATGTCGTGTGTGCTCTAACCTGTATATCCATAATTGTCTGCAGAAAGATCAACTTTTGGTGAAGGTGAATAAGCTGACATCCACAAAGACACAGCTTCCCTACTCCTATTATTCTCTTCCTTTCTGCAAGCCAAACACGATAGTTGACAGTGCTGAGAATCTTGGAGAAGTTCTGCGTGGTGATCGCATTGAGAACTCCCCTTATGTGGTTAGTACTAGTTTACTGCTTGAAATGTATTCACTTTTGTAATTTGCAGTGTACCAAATCGCTGAGTTCTCGTCTAATCTGTTGTTTGGGCTGTAGTTTGAGATGAGGGAGCCCAAGATGTGCCAGATTGTCTGCAAAGCATCAATTGACGAGAAACAAGCAAAGGAGCTCAAGGAAAAGATAGAGGATGAGTATCGGGTGAACATGTATGGATTTTAATGTGATACTGTAATTTTGTTTGCATGATGGATGCTGGAGTTACATGATGAATTTTTTTTCACAGGATTCTTGACAACCTCCCACTAGTTGTTCCTATTGCAAGGCAGGATAGGGATGCCACAGTTTATCAGGGAGGATATCATGTTGGTGTCAAGGGCCAATACGCTGGTGTAAGTTTCTGTGCTCAGCTCACCGTTTTAGTTTTAACAGTGTAAGTTATCTTATTTGAAAATATATATGTTACAGAGCAAGGATGAGAAGGTCTTTATCCACAACCACTTGACATTTTTAGTCAAATACCACAAGGACGAAGCTACAGAACTCTCTAGAATTGTTGGATTTGAGGTCAAACCATTCAGGTTTGTTTTAAGTTATTCTTGCCATGTTTTATTTGTATGACATCTTTTACATCCTGACACTATTTCGTTTACGCACTAAGGTGTCTTTTTTATACTTCTGTTGCCAGTATTAACCATCAGTTTGAAGGCCAGTGGAATGATAAAAACACTCGTTTGATCACATGTGACCCTCATGCCAGCAAGCTTGTGACAAGCTCAGATACTCCTCAGGAGGTTGAAGCTGGAAAGGATATCATATTTACCTATGATGTTGGCTATGAGGTAATATTTCTCATGGCTTTTCTCCTTCTCTTTTGCTTTGTAACTCCTTTCACTGGTAATTAATAATACATTTTAAATGTTGAGTATGTTTTAATGTTTTCTGATTTGCTCGGCATTGCTTTACAGGAGAGTGACGTCAAGTGGGCTTCTCGCTGGGACACCTACCTGTTAATGACAGATGATCAAATTCACTGGTTTTCTATTGTGAACTCTCTCATGATCGTACTCTTCTTATCTGGGATGGTGGCCATGATTATGCTCCGCACTCTGTATAGAGATATCTCCAGGTACAACCAGCTTGAAACTGAAGAAGAAGCCCAAGAAGAGACAGGATGGAAGCTTGTTCACGGGGATGTGTTCCGACCTCCTGAGAACTCGGACTTACTCTGTGTCTGCGTTGGGACAGGTGTTCAGTTCTTTGGTATGCTGCTAGTAACCATGATTTTCGCTGTTCTGGGATTCCTTTCGCCATCGAACCGAGGAGGGCTGATGACTGCCATGCTGCTCACTTGGGTCTTGATGGGATTGTTTGCTGGATATGCTTCATCACGCTTCTATAAGATGTTTAAAGGATCAGAATGGAAGAGTATCACCCTAAAGACTGCCTTCCTGTTTCCTGGGATTGCTTTCGGTATTTTCTTTATCTTGAATGCTCTTATATGGGGGGAGAAGTCATCTGGTGCTGTTCCTTTCACCACAATGTTTGCCTTGGTCCTCCTTTGGTTCGGTATCTCAGTTCCTCTTGTATTTGTTGGGAGCTATCTGGGCTTCAAGCAACCTGCCATTGAGGCTCCGGTGAAGACCAACAAGATCCTGAGACAGGTCCCTGAGCAGGCTTGGTACATGAACCCTGCCTTCACTGTTCTTATTGGTGGCATTCTTCCATTTGGGGCTGTTTTCATTGAGCTCTTCTTCATCCTCACATCAATTTGGCTTCATCAGTTCTACTACATCTTTGGCTTCCTTTTCCTGGTGTTCATCATCCTCATCATCACCTGTGCGGAGATTACGATCGTGTTGTGCTATTTCCAACTGTGCAGTGAGGACTATAATTGGTGGTGGAGGTCCTATCTCACTTCAGGATCGTCTGCAATCTACCTCTTCCTGTATGCTGGGTTCTACTTCTTCACCAAGCTGCAGATCACCAAACTGGTGTCAGGCATACTGTACTTTGGCTACATGCTTCTCGCCTCTTTTGCGTTCTTTGTGCTCACCGGTGCAATCGGCTTCTGCGCCTGCTTCTGGTTCACGAGATTGATCTACTCATCTGTGAAGATTGACTAGGCTTGATCACGAGACCGCAGAGAGTTGGTTGTACGGTTATGGTGAAGCAGACTCCATTTTCCACCTTGTGTTTTCCTGGACTTTGGGGAAACCTGTATTTTAGGTGTTAACAACATAAACCATTTATGCCCACTGTGGTTCAGAGCTGAGATGAATGATACATTTGTTACTACAGAGTTGTGTAAGGATAGGACGCTACTGTCAGCTTCATATGGGGCAATTTCTCCTTGTATTGTTATGACTTGTGAACTGCTGTATAAATTCAATTCATAGCTACTCGTTCATAATTGTTTCATCTTGTTCCACCTCCGCAATGATGTTGATAATTTGCTTGGTCTCTTCCAGGAAGTCTTGCGTTCAGTTCTAAGTTATTGATTTTCTTGGTATAATGGTATATATATTCAGAGATGGTTTGTTGATCTCTGCAATCTGAACGCTCCATCGATAGCCTTCTTGTTGATATTCTGAAACAGGCAATGAAATAGGCAGGTGCATCACCACATTGGTGTAGTTCTTCAGAATTGGCCAGGTGGACGTTACCAGAAGAACAAGATCACACATCTCACAAGCAAATTGGTGACTAGTCAATGCTGGATTCGATGCCCAAACCGAAACAATCGCTTACAGCCGCGTGTCAATTTGAAGTTGCTGCAGGGCTGGGCTTCAGGAGCTCCGGCACGCCGTCGCGAGCTTCGGCCACCTGCTTGGCAATTGGCAAAGCCGCAAAGCTCACCTCGATGGCGTTGGCCGCCGGCCACGACCGCCGCGAGTTCGGCGGCGCACCACCTGCATCTTGGCCATACACGTAGACGAGGAGCCCCACTCTCCGGTGGCTGTCCCTGCTTGTATGGCATTGGCGGCGTGCTCCGACGTTGCCGTCCGCCCGCCCCGCCGTACTCCGATGAACTGGTCCCCATCTCTGCCCGCCAGAGACCTGGTCACCTGGTCCTCCCATCCGCTCCCTTTCCTGTTTCTCCAGGCCAATGTCCGTCCTCCACATTCAGGGACAATAGGAACCACTCATTCTGCCGTACCATCCAGCCGGTGCCGAGCTCTTCACCGGTGGAGCTCGCCGTTGCCATGTGCTGGCCGCCAGGCGATCTAATCCGGAATCAGGGGGGTTTCCGAAAATATTTGGATCGCGATTAATAGTCGCAATCCGTTTTAGGGCTCTTATTATAAATATTAGGATCGCGATTAATATCTACATTCACTTTAGGGGGTTAGATGAAAATAATCAGATCCAGTCGCGATCCAGTTTAGGAGGTTAAATGTAAATATGCGGGTCGTGATTAATAGTCGCGATCCATTTTAGGGGGTTTTTGTAAAGTATGTTGACCGCGGTCTTTTTCATTCGGCCCCCGCTCCCCGCTCCTCTCCTCCCGCGTGCCCGCCGCCGCGATCGCCATGGCGCCTCCTGGCCACTCCCGCCCGCCAACGCCGACGGCTTCGGCGGCGACGGCCACCTCTTCGTCTCGGATAGACTCGCCGTCTCTGAAGGCCGCCCTCGCGATGGCTCTCATCCACTACAACCGCCTCCCCGGCAAAGCCGCCGCCGCCGCCGCGGGCACATCCACATCATCCCCACCTCTCCTCCACTGGAAACGCAAGGTACATTTCGCCCAGCAGGTGCACCCTCGTACTGATACCCTAACCCTGCGTCTCACATTCCATCTCCTTCTCCTGCCCAGACCAAGGACCGGAAGCGCGAAATCCTCCGCCTCCGCGAGGAGCTCAAGCTCCTCCAAGGTATGTACGCGAGTGCCAATCGGTCCTCGCTTGTTCGATTGACCAACTCCTTGATGGTCTCGTGTAAATTCCTTGTGCTGTGGGGATCAGATGGGGCTCGTGTGGAGGAGATGGAACCGCCGGTCGCCTCGTGCCGATGCCACTTCTTCGACGGTTGCGGGGACCTGCTGCCGCAGCCGAGCGGTGGTGGTGGGGAGCACTGGGTCGACGAGGTGCTGAGGAGGAGGTTCCTCAGACTGGGTATGCATGCGATTCGATTCAGTGTGCTAGTTTTTTTTTAAAAAAATGTGTAAGCTAGAATTTTACGCTTATGTTATTCTGTGACAGTGCGGTGGAAGGAGAAGCGAAGGCGAGTGGATCGACCACTTTCAAGGAGTAGTTTGATTGGTTAGTTTTAACTTGAATTTACCAAGTCATTTGATGTTGAGCACAGAAAATTTTAAGAAACAACCTTCCTTTGTACTGCAGTTCTTCTGCACCCTATCAAAATACAGTATAAAATTTTGCCCTGTTAAGCTCACTTCTTCTGACTGCAGGGTTCCTTTAGCTTGAGGAAATGTTATAATTGCTTCAGCTGTAGTTTCATTTTAGCTTGAGGAAATGTTATAATTGCTTCAGTTGTTTCATTTGTGCAGATTTCAACAGTGAGGATGAGTTGCAGCAGCTTAGCATGTCGACTGATTTCCTGGTGGAGCTATCAGACGGCATTTTTGTCAAAGTAAAACTCTGTCATCTGCTTGTAACATGGACCATTTGTCGTGTTTCTGAAGTCAGATTTACTTGTGCAGAGAGAAGCTGCCCCCTCATTTGCTACATTTTCTCACCAAGCAGTGGACTTCATTCTGGGTAAGTTACAATTGTGCTGTTGTGTGCTTAATGTATCTGACAATTAATCTGATACAACTGAGCTGCTGAATGCCACGGAAATTATGGATAATGAAAATGGTGATGTTTACTCATGTTATCTGTGCAAATCTATTATTTGATTGAAACAATAATGGGTAATCAGTTGGTAATCACTTTACCTGCTCAGCTTTACTGAAGAACATTCTATCATCAGAAAGGGAGAAGGAGCTAGTGGGGGAGAAAATTGATGGTTTAGTGTCTCGTTTGATCAAAAGGATGTGCGCTGTTCCTGAAAATGCCGGTACTTCAGATTCAGGTGACACTTGTTACAAATCTGCTATCTGTGGGGTCCATATTATGTTGTTTTGCATCCTTATATCCTATTGATGTGTGTTTCCTCCATTTTGTTCAATATTTTGCAGGATCAGTTGACTGCTCAGATGCCCAGATCTCTGTGCAGCACTTGTTCCGTAAGTTAGGAAATGAGGAGTTCATTGGTCTGCGGATAATCCTTGCAGTTTCTCAAAAGATCTCGAATGCATCAGAAAGGTTACTTCTGGTTGATCCGTTTGATGATGTTTTCCCTGATATGCATGGCAATTTATTCATCATGTAAGCTGACTGTCAATTCGTTCTGATTTCGATTTCATTGGAAGTCTTGACTCCTTAAGTCAATCTTGATCGTCCATTGTATTCGTTTTAGCTTTCTCACTTGATTTAAAAAGAAACATTTGACCTCCTCAGCATTGAATAATGGATGAAAACAGTTCACATTGCCCTGTTTCTTTATGCACAATACTTCATATATAGAGGATGTGTCAGACTGCACTAATATGTTTGTCTGGTACTATTTGGCTTACTCTTTTTGCAAGTTCTGTTAAGGTGCACTCAAATATCTGAATACTATTTCTTTTTGTTGGCTTTACTAAAAAATCATCAGAAACAAGCCATATTATGATATTTTTAGTTTCAGAGCTGGAAAATCTCTGAAGACTTTCTATTTGTGTATGGTTGGTAATTGTTTATCTGGATTGACTTCTTGATATTGCTTATAAAAATTAGTAGTTGTACTTTGATTATGTCACTGTATTTTGTGAATGATCATTTTGTCCCATGTTGCAGGATCCAGTTAATCGAGTTCCTAACATCTGATTACATGAAAGATTGGCTTTGTTGCCAGCATTTTGACAAAAGTTAGTGCTTCCATGCCCTTGATGGTCCTATTTCCTATTTGCTATGTTGTAAGAATTGCATCATTACTGAACATGATAATGTGAACATCTTCACTTGGGATGAGAACACACCATATCCGTTTTTTTTACTGCACTAAATCTTCTGGTTTAAATTGTTGTAGTAAATTATCTTTCATTTCTGCACTCTGCTACTGCGCTACATAATTGTTTGAAAAATTACTGTACTACATAATTGAGTGCTATATTTTGATGTACAGCCACACTGTAGAAAAGTACATTGATTGAATAATGAACATTATATTATATTCCCACATTCGCAAATAAAAATTCCTAATCACAAACATGAAAGAGCGAGTACTGAAATTTATACACGCATCCAATGCCAATGCAAGTACTGCTCATCATTGCACGATACATCTCACTAGATGTGCCTAATTAAACTTAAATAAAATATCCAGGACTTTTTGAAGAATGTGTCAGATCTATTCTCAAGGCACGCAATGATTTGCAAATCCTGGAAAACATGAATGGACTGTATGTGGTTTACATTGAGCGCGTGGTTGGAAGGTTGGCAAGGGAGGTGGCTCCTGCGGCACATCAGGGGAAGCTAGACCTAGAAGTCTTATCCAAACTCTTGTGCTGAGAGTGCCTACCTCAGACTTCTCAATGTATTGCACAGGTCGTTTCATTTTAATCTGGTTACTTGTTTCTCTATTAACAACTCGTGTCTCACCTTCTGCGTGTTGATTTCAGGCTGATTATATGTAAAAAAAGCTGGCCCAGCAAGTAGGTATATTCTTCATCGGATGATTGGGAACTAAGGCATAGTAAAAAACTGAAAAGTATGTTTTATTTACTTCGTTGTGTGTGAATGAGTAGTTACTGCAAACAAATGTGCTCTAATCAAAGCCATGATATAATTGCTTCACTGAGACTCACATATTTATATTTTGTTTTACATGAGAGAGAAACTTTGGAATCTAGACCTAGTGGCTTGATATGGTTTCATGTCTATTGATAGTTGATTACTTTCATTTTTCTGACTTCACTTCATACCCAGGTTGCTATAGATTTTTTTCCCACCAAGATGAGTTACTACAGATATGCTTTGCCTATCTGCAAATATAGGTGCAGCTAAATTTTTTGTGCTCTGGTCCTTTAATCTTACAAATAAAAGCATAGGTATCCTAAAAGTAAAAGTACAACTAAAATTCAAGCTTTTACTCGAATACACATAAGCCATCCATATTCGGAAGGGTATGCATTTGCGTGTTGTATCTGCTTTGAAATGGGAGAGTACTTCTCTGAGCTTGGAACACGTGATCACCTTACAGCCTAGCTATTTGTGTGTGCCGTGCTGAGGAGTCGGTTGTCTGTTACCGTTTTGGCATGCATGTTGCTGTCACGGTTTCTGTATCTTGCGAGACGGGAAGAAATTTACAAGAAGCATGTCTGGGGGGCTTTTAGTCAACAATTAACACTCCCTTGTCCCTTGAGACATGTGATCTCATCTGAGTGCTCCTTGTGGCCAACTACATGATGACTTTCTAGAATTAACTAAGGTTGCAAATAGATTGGCCCACACCTTGTGTAACTGGGAGAATATATAGAGCAATCTGGGACTAGGTTCTGTACTTTCTCAACTTATATATCTGATTAATGTTCAGGAGGTATCGCCACTTGCATTTATTTTTGGCGAACATTTTTTAGCTGATAAGCTTTTATTCGGAATACCGATGAAGTTCTACTACCTCAGCACCTAAATCTGTTTTCCCCTCTTCTTGGAAGTGGAAGATATCTAAATTCTTTAAGTTTGGAGAGCTTTAACAAGGTTCATAATTCTCTGAATTATAGCTCCATTGCTGATGCGGTACATGCTAGACGACAAATGAAAATGAAAGATCAGGGAGGGTTCCGTCATGCTCAAAGAACATAAAGTTTTAGAAATGAAAAGCATAAATACCCCAAGAATGCTTTCATGATGGTCATTTTGGGAAAGAATGTGCTTGCACTCTTCACCCTAAGACAAGGTGACAACTTCTTGGCCAGCTTAGCTGCCAAACCTGTGCTTGAGTAGTTACATCACCTTTTAAGTCAGCAACTATCATATCTCCATGTCTCCACCTGTATAACAACAACTAACATTGAAGAAGGTACTGGTAATCAATTATCTCAGGCTCTTCCATGACTTTATCTTTGCTAAGCTCAACTGTCCTCTTCGTCCATTGACAAGCCCTTATGCCTGATCAATGCAAGGTCATTTTCGTGGAGATCAATCCCATGTAGAATCGTCCTTGTGCCCTCCCCAATTCATAAGTGACGTGCATCTGTTTCATAGTCCGAATCTGGCCTCCAGCTTTCTTCCTTGACGGTGAAAGATCTGAATCCAGGTTTGCTATATGATGTAGCCTTCCTACCTCTTAACATGAATGAACTGAATGGGTGCACACTACTTATTGGAGGCTTGAAGGTTAATTTGCTACTGATGATTAGCTGTGCTACTGGGTGATTGAGTAGTGAAACTATTTGAAGGTTCAATACCGCCATGTCTTCATCAGATTGCCCTTGACGAACTCGCTGGAGTGATAGAGTCGGTTTATGTATTAGCGCCAGAGTAATTCACATTGATTAAGGGCTTTTTTTTGGTTAATATTAATCCCCTCGCAAGGGGATTGGAGTGGGATTGAGACGGATGTTTTGGATATTAACTTGGCTATTATGTTTTATCAAGAAATATATATTTGAAATTGATGTTGGTGGTGGTGGATTGAGTGGGTTGCTAACAAAGGTAAACATGCATTAATTTGTCCATTTGCCATAAACGACGGTGACACCGTACCATGTGGTCCCTGGGATATCTTAGGGCCTGTTTGGTGTGCTGCATGCGTGTGAGCCAGGCTGACCGCATGCAGACTTTGGCAGTTTGGTTTGCCTGCTTCACCGTCTGAGCCTGGCTGGCCAGATGCAAAAGGTACCGTTGGGCCTGGCTCCCAACGAACGAGAGAATCGGCCGTTCCTGGTGAGCCTGGCTCGCGGCATGCGACGTTACTCTCCTTAATGATACTATTAGCACATAATTATTGCATATTAAGTGATTTTAATTTATTTCAAAGCAGATTAGGCCTTGATAAGACAAAGTAAATATTATTATAATACAATATCATAAAATAGTTATTTTTTATAGACACATTTGTGTTACTTACACGTACTCATGCAGGAAACCAAACACCATCTCATCTCATTCAGGCTAACACATACAAGCAACCAAACATGTACCTCTTGCATGAGTTTGGCCTGGCCCTCGACAGCCAGGCTCGGTTGGGAAGGCAACCAAACAGGCCCTTAGGGTCCTTCAATTTGCATGAAGCAACAGGATTGTGCGCAACCTTGTGTATCTGTAGTGCACAACCTTCTTGTTTCTGATGTGATTTGTGGTGTGCGTGCAACCGTGCAGCAGGTGTTTAGTTGGCGTGCCGTACGTGGATGCACACTTCAAGATGTGAACATACAAGACCGATGGGGTGTGAGATGACATGTTGAGCTATGCTCATCGGCGACAAGGAACCAACTGGACTTTTGCCCAAAGCAGTTGCTTTTTTTTTTTTTTTGGTCTAGAGCCGCATGCCGCCTTCTTCATCAATACAATGAGCAACGTTTCAAAAGTAGAAAGAATTATAGCCACATGCATAGGATTATCGTTGAGCAAACAAGATGGGGGCGAAAAGAGAGCCATGTACTGTATAAGGTTGATCAGGATGTAGGTTTTCAAGTTATTAGGTCGCCTCTTTGTTACTTGATGATGGAAGATGGAACCATTCTTATTCATAGTCAATTGAAAGCTAAAATGATGGAGTAAGAGTACTTACTAGTCACTACTGCCAAACTAGTTATCCATGACATCCATACGCAACTAATTAAGCAAGTGTGAGCGAATCCTAATCGCATGAATTAATCCATAGTAACAAATTGTGATAGCCGGATGCCATGATATATGCAGCTGCAAGAGGACAGGATCGGAGGATTGTGATGAACGTGCCTCTGTCACAGGTGCTTGGCATAGCTTGGCAGGATGAGGTGCAGTGCAGTGTCCAGGAGCATTCCCAGCTGCACAAGTGTGCGTCCATCACTGGATCTTTATGGTTGCGCGTACATCACTTTAAAAAGCAATGACGGTGGTGCCTGCCAAGGAAAGGATCACATGCAGAGATGCAGATGGAGGCATCCCATGAGATCAGCTACCATGCACCTGTATTATGCCATTTTTCGTTCGTTACAAATTAATCATGACTTATACAATTATTAGTTTCGCGCACATTTTAATTAGTCCTTCAAATCGGGATACAAGTCGGATCCAAGAATTACCTGTTGTATATGTAGGTTTGTACCGTGTACGAATTGCTATTAATTTACTATTCTCTCTCAATTCCTAAAAATATCAAAACGATCTATAATTTGGAATGTAGGGGGTCACGCTCGTTACCTTTTATATTGGGCGTTTATAAGTTATTAAAAGGATTATTTTTTTGTTCATGGAAAAAATTGATAGGCTTATCATTTTCACATGACATCATGCCATATATTGTGTAGAGATTTACTACTACAGTACTACTACAGCATATACTGCCTTGAGGCGTGGAATACTAAGCATCTCTGATGCAAACTCAAAATTTGTCTGCTAGTATGTACTCCCTCCGTCCTTAAATATAAGCATTCTTCGATTTCTGCATCATGTTTGACCGTTCGTCTTATTCAAAAAATTTATGAAAATATAAAAACAATTATGATATACTTAAAATATATACGATGATAAAACATGTCATAGCAAAATAAATAATATTTTTATAAATTTTTTAAATAAGACGAACGGTCAAACGTGAACAGAAAAAGTCAACGAATGTTTACATTTAGGGGCGGAGGGAGTACTATACTCGTGTAGCATTTGAGGCTTGATGCGTTAGCATCTCGCTCGCTTCTAAAGAACGACGACACTGCAACTTGTGAGAGTACTTGCTGATTCTCTTACTTATTACTAGCATTTGTTAGAGAGCAATTAATTAGCTTGTCTTGTCCTGATCATACGTTGATGATTTAGCTTTTATTAATTAAACTGTTCATGTTCATTAAAAAACGTGAAACTAAAATAGAATACAGAAGCTACAAGGTATGCACAAGCCAATCGAGGAACAGTCTAACATAAGCATGCATCGTTCATCGCAACAGGATGATAAATGACATCCAGTGCTGAGATTCAGCACATAAACAATCCATCAGGCAACACTACAACAAGCGATATTATACTAGTGTTCTTTTGCTTGCCTTTGTTGGATGTGCAATATAATTAGCACTGCACAAGCACACAGTTACTGATCATGCATGTCTCATACTCTCATCGATCAAGATCTCGATCCATGATGCTGCTTGCAGATCATATATAGATCTGGCATGAACTGATGCAATCAATTAATCAACCTATGTTACTGTACTGGAACAAGCAAACGAGCTGCAAGAACACTAAAGCAGTTCACAGGATCAAAAGCAAGCTTGCGCGTTGGATGGCGCCATGCTAGCTTAGCTTGAACGAGCGTGCGTACGTCTCGTCGCTCGTGCCAGCAGGCGGGCATTGATTACGCTAGCAGCTTACAGCTTGAGCGAGAGGTCGATGTCGTCGGCGTCGCCGGTCGCGGCGGCTTGCACGCGGTGGTACGCGTGCCGGCGCCCGCCGTCGGCGATCCAGCTGACGACGGCTGCGGCGGCAGCTGCCTGGTGGTCCCCCGCGCCACGGTCGTGCGCCGCCGGGTACCAGCTGCCGAGCTCGGAGGCCGCCGCCGCGCCCACGGAGGAGGACGAGGGTGAGGAGATGATGGCCACGCCGGCGGCGACGGCGCCGGAGAGCTCGCGGCTGCGCTTGGCGAGGCTGCGCTCCAGCTTGTGCGCGTTCTGGTGGCCGCCCAGCGCCTGCGAGCTGAAGAACTTGCGCCGGCAGTAGGTGCACGAGAAGGTGCGGTCGGGGTCCGCCGGCGCAGGGTGGTCGCGGTGCCTGCCCGAGCCGCGGGACGCCGCCGCCGCCGCCGCCGCCGAAGGGTGGATGAGGCGCAGGTCCAGGTTGACGACGTCGTCGCCGCCGGCCGGCTGCTGCTTCTCCATGAGATCGAGCTTCCTTTATTTCTTGGTGGCGATCGAGCTGAGCTGGGCTGATGAGTGATGAGCGAGCTGAGGTTGCTTCCTTTGGGAGCGATGGCACTATATAAAGAAGCGATGGCTAGATAGCGTCGGCTGTCTGCACGACTCATATCTTTATTATTGGTTTGGCCTTTTCTCATGTCGGCCGTCAAGAATCATATTATTCCTAAAAGAATTTCTTACTACCTTCTTTATTAACGAATTTATATTATAATTACGCTCGATGTAATTAAATGGATTGTCCAGTCATACTTAACCTTTGTCTTAATCCATCAAAAAAATTGATAGTTTGATACTACTAAAACCCTTTTGATCCTAGCTAGTAACATATGTTTTCGTTCATGTGTATAGGTGTGTGATGGTGATTGGGGATGAGCAGAGGACAGATCCAACAAAGAGAAGCCGATGGTGATAGCTTGGCTACTGGTCATCAGGATAGATACGATTCACGAAATGGACTTGATGTGTAAGTGCAATGGCGGCCGATGTCAAGCAAGCTAAAGCCAGTGGTAAGTCACAAGCACTACGTGAAAACCTCAAATAGATCACGCAGCATTTGTAACAGGTCTTTAACACTTGTTACATGGACCCCATCTGTAACGGTTGTTGTTTGGCGCCTATTACGCATAAGCGTGGCAGGCTCGACCCTGACGTGGCCAACACAGCGCCCGTTACCAATGAGGACTTCCAGTAATGGGCTTCTTAAACGCCCGTTACAGTTATTCTTTGTAACGGACGTTAAAATGCGACCGTTACGAAAGTTAAACCTATCGGTAACAGGCTTTTTGAGTCCGTTACTGATCACTGCCCTGTCGGTAACGGGCTCTTTAAGTCCGTTACCGATCACTACCATATCGGTAACGTGCTTTTAAGTCCGTTACTGATGACAATTTGACGCCTGTTACTAGACTCAGAGCTCAATAATTGAAGTTCATTAGCACTCTTACTGCCGTCAAATATTTGACTATGTCATCATAGTAAATATTGGATATCACACAAACATATAATCATGTCTCTTAATAAGATGCAAAACCACAAGTACACATAGATAGTAGTCATAAGAGCATATTCTACATATTTAAGATGCATATATAGCTAGCATCACATGTTCACATATGACATGCATAATGTTCAGAACAAACATATTCACATGATCACATCTTACGTGCATCAGCAGGGGCACTAGTTAGATGACTTCTTTTGTGCTACAGCCTCAAGTTCAGCTATCTTTACTTCTAGTTTTACAAGTCTTTCCTGCAGCTCAGCATTCTTCTTTGCAGCTTCGGCAAGTTCAATATCCTTCATCTTCTGTGCGCCTTTAAGCTTCTCCACCTCAGATTCTAGTATTTTCTGACCATTTGCTAGGAGACTTATGTCGTCCACAGCCTTGTCATCCATCCTTCTATCCATCTTGTCGAGTACTTTCCAGATGCAGTAAAGATCTTCCCGAGTAACAATACATTTCTACAACAAAGACAAATTGATGCAAGTTTCATAATTAGATTGCCAAGTTTAATATCATGAAAGATGTAACTGGTCAAACAAGAAAGTTGTTTAGCTGTAACTGGGTTCAGAGCTTGGTTGATCCTGTGGATTTGTTTCCAGATCATGTCAATGTCCTCCCAAGCTACAGCACCTCCCTAAAACAAAGGCACTGTATGTTCAGTTAATAAAAGTCGATGTAGCATGAAGGTTCAGAAATTGAAGTAGTATATAGAATAAGTTCAACAATTTTGTGAGCAGCATATGATGAGTACCATGCATTAAATTTCAAGCATAACAAAATTTCTACTCGAAAGGTTAATAATTTTCCTCCCGAGTAACAACACATTTCTAAAATAAAGGCAAATTGAAGCAAGCTTCACAATTAGATTGCCAAGTTTAATATCATAAAGTTGTAACCGGTCAAACAAGAAAGTTGTTTAGCTGTAACTAGGTTCAGAACTTGCCTGCTGCTTCTCTTTACCAATGTCATCCTTCTTCATTCTTTTCATCCTGTTTAGGAATGTGCAGATGTAGTCTAAGGTTTTCTTGAGCCTGTCGATTTCTGTCCAGATCCTGACAATGTCATGTGCTGGTACAATAACTTCCTAAAATAATGAAAATTGATGCATTGGAACCATTGATCAGTGAAGGCACTGGATGTTCAGTTAATAAAAGTCACTGAGCATGAAGATTCAGAAATTGAAGCAGTATACAGAATGAGTTCAACATTTTTGTGAGCAGCATATGATGAGTACCAGAAATTCAATTTCAAGCATAAATCTAACTTCAAGCATACCAAACTCGAGGAAGGCTCGGCCTCTGCCTGCCGGGCGTCGCCGGAGTGCACCCCCTTGGCGCTTGCGCGCGTGTACGGCCTCCTCCCCCTGGCCGACGAAGAACCGACCTCTTCGCTGCGGAACCTCACTCTCTTGGCGGGGGCGGCGGGCGGAGCCTTCTCCTCCTCGCTGCAGAACCTCCCTCTTGAGTCGCGGCAGCGGAACGACTGCTTTCCGCCGGCCATCTGTGCGACGGAGACGAGGAAGGAGAAGGGGAGAGAAGGCGACGGAGACGAGGAAGGCAGAAGGTTTGAGAAGGAAGGCAGAATGGCAGAGTGGCAGGGGAGAGTGGCTTTTGGTCAAACATTGGGAACAAAGGATACGTGGATAAGCCAAACCTCGTCTCCAATGCACGGGGGCGGCGCGTGGGGCCGGCTCCTCCTCGTCGGTTTGGAGAGGCAAATGCGACGCGGAATAACCATCCTGCGCAGTCTCCTTTGTATCTGTCTTGATTGACAGGTCAGCCCGATCTCTCAGGGCTCCCATTTCGACATACAGGCATAATCAACAAAAAATCTTTTGAGACAAAACAGACATAATATAGATAAAGATAACTTGTCCACATATATAGATAAAGATTACTTGTCCACAAAGATCCACACAGATATACATAATTATTACAAACAGTTAACTTGTCTATCTAGCTAGGCCTTAACTTGCCCGTCACATTTTTACAATGGTCACGCTATCTGACCATGCACATCAACAAAAGCATGCCCCCTTCAACATCAACAAAAGCATGGTATCTTCAACTAAGGTTTGCTTTTTTGCAGCCTCTTCAAATGCAACTAAGGTATCTTGAAACACATCTAGCGCATCTTCTATGGGCTGCAGATTTTGTTCAGCCACAAACTTGTACTGCCTCATGAATGCAGCCTTTTGAGGAGGATGTGCATTTCTTCCTTAATATTATCAACCTCAGGTTTCACATATTCCCAGACAGTGTCATGCCATTTTGATTCCTATGGAATGAAAAACATAGGAAAGTTGCTACATTGATTATTTGGATGAACCATAGGAATGAGAAGATTGAGATAGACAAAGGAACAAGCCATTTCATAGGAACAAGTTACTACATTGCTACATTGATCATGTTAGAAATCCTACAAAATCTCTATGGAACAAGCCATTTCATAAGAACAAGTAGATCAAGCTCAAGCTCAAGCTTAAGCTGCTCCATTTATAGAACAAGTAAAAGGCACTGTGATTCAGAGAAACTTGCCTCGCCGTCGTCGTGGTAGTTGCCAGCGTCGGATATGAGGTCCTCTACACCTTCATCGCTCCCTCGACCCCTCTCCGTCGTTGCAAGACATTTGCTGTCGCAGACGTGAGGCAAGCGCCTTGCCCTCTTCGCTGCCCCCTCACCGGCACGCTCCTCCCTGCCGTTGCTTGGCCCCTCGTCGGAATCCGAGAGGATCCAGTCGATGACGCTCATCTCCGGCTTTGGGTTCACTGCACCGCCGCTTGGCCCCTCTCCGACGGTCATCGTCGTCTCCGTCTTCGCCGCAATCTCGCCGGCGCGCGTGCGGATCCAGTTGCGGCACCGCATCGCGTTCGGCTTCTCCTCCTCGATCCACGGTGCACGGGGTCGTCCGCTGCTTGGCCCCTCGTCGGCGCTCATCGTCGTCTCCCCGCCTCCGCTCACCTCACCGGCGCCGCCTCTGCTCACCTCCGCTAATCCCTAGTGAGAAATTAGGAAAGCGTCCTGTGTGCTGTGCTTATGCATTCGGGATCTTATATTCATTTTCCAAAATGGAGAGCCATTGCCGACGCAGGTTCGAGAATGCGCGTCACATTGGTTGTCACGTGGGGGAGGGCAGGCAACGGTTATCTTTTTTATATAGGCTGCTGACGCTGACACGTGGGTCCGACACTAGTTTTTTTGAAATGAAACTTGCTTCCCTTAAATATTAGAGCCCATAAAACATCACTTATAAATTCATTAAAAATACGAACAATTAGTAGTTGGTCATTTAGTATTCGAATAAAATATCAGCAGGCACACTTGTAACCAAAATTATCAAAATTCGAATTTTTATCTCGTGTTTGGGATATAATAATTCTAATAACGTATTAGGTTGGTCTAAAAATTCTACAAATTGAGTTAGGCAACATAATTTGGGTCCCTAAACTTGTCATAAAAATTTCAAGTGGTTTCTAAAAAGGAAGATCATACTTGTGTACAAATGTGTACATCTCTCACATAGTTTCCTAGAATGTTACTTCGACACTGAAGTTTTCCACACTTTACAACATGTTCGAACTCATATACATTTGAAAAATTAACACAACCTTGTGTCCACCTTAAGAATCCGAAATACAAAGTTTCATTAGTAATGGTTGTGTAAAACAAATATTATTTCTATGTTGTACTTATCAAGTACAAGATAAGGCATAAAAACATTACTAACAAAAAGGAAATATACACTAAACAATGAAAATAATGAAAAGATGGCGATTTTAGAAAAAATAAGAAAAACAGTCATCAAATTTGGATTACATATGACCGAGAAATACGTGACACAAAATTTGGTTCCAGATTAAAAGGAGAAAGGAGAACTGTTTCCTTTGTGGTCGGTTTCCAGCGAATAGAGGTATTAATAAATTAAAATAAGCTATATGAACAGTCTTTGCATTGGAACTTGAAAAGAGGTATTAAAATAAGGTATATGAACAGTCTTTGCGGGACGGAGGGAGTAAAAGTATATTGTCAAATGCGACGCTGGTTAGTGGACACGTGTCGCCGCAGCGTACCGCGTTCCGAGGCGTAGTGGCGTGTCGCAGTGGGAAGACTAGCCGCCTGATGGTTCCCCGTCTTGTCATATAAATGCCCGGCCGGCCAAGATCTTCTTCCTTAGGCTTTCCTCAAGCGTGCCACCAAGAAAACCCCAGCACCACCGTCTCCGGTCACCAAGAGCTTCTTCTTCCTCAAGCGTGTGCATGGCATCGTCGTCGAGCGAGCCATCGAGGAAGCGGGGAAGGGAGGAGGACGACAACGACGAAAGCCGCCGCCGTCGGCTCATCTAGGAGGCGCCGGCGCCGCCGGCCGAGGAGGCACCGGCGCCGCCGCCCGTGGAGCCCTCCTCTCTACGTCCTCAACTAGTTTTGGACAACATTTGGTCCGTCCCAATGTTGTACGAAGCTTTCAGGAAGCTTCAAGAGGTGGCCGTTGTGCTCGGCTTGCCACGACCCAACGATCCGCTGCAGAGGTCCATGAAGGATTTCACCTTCAAGATCCATGGGTTGGCTGGGGACCTTCAGAGAGTCGTGGTCTGCGCCGACGGCGACGACGACGACGACGGCGACGGTGACGATGACAGCGACGGCGACAATGGCGGCTTCGATGGTGGTGACGAACGCGGCCTCGGCGGCTCCGACTCCGACTCCGACGGTGGGGCTCCTCCGGCGGCGGCGACAAGTCTTCTACCTTAGCTTAATTAATTTGTTCCTCCTCTGTGTGTTCGTCCTCCTCTGTTTGTTCGTGGAACTCTGCTTGTTTGTCATGAACATGTTCCTCTGTTAATATGTGTTCCTCCTGTGTGTTTGTTGAACTTGTGATGAACTACATCTAAGTGGCAGGGGAGAGTGGCTTTTGGTCAAACATTGGGAACTCTACTTGTTTGTCATGAACATGTTCCTCTGTTAATATGTGTTCCTCCTGTGTGTTTGTTGAACTTGTGATGAACTACATCTAACAATGGCAGAGTGGCAGGGCAGAGTGGTAGCGGGCCAACAATGAATTGCAATGTTTGTTACTCTATTTGTTAGTGAAAAGATTCTGAGTTTCGAAAAACTCTGTATAAAATCATTGGAGACGCGGGTGCAGGCTGGTTAATTTCACACTGAAACGTGAACACAGATGAATTGATGAAATTTGTGATATGTGACACATTAAGATTCGTGACCCAATTGTCATTCCATTCCATTTTCTTCATTCATACATTTAAGTTTGTCATCTGTGACAAAATTTTCATTCCTCATTCACACAGATGAAACAAATTAAAGCACCACTTTTCACATCACAATTACTTCTTTGCAGCATACATCCCCAGTAAACATCCAAATACTACACAAACAGCACCCACAATAATCAAGTTCATCTTCCAGATCACATTGTCCATCTTCTCCTCCAGTGTTTTCTTCCTCTGCTTGTCGTCCGGTGCTTTCCTCTGATTGTCGCTCCCAAGTTGACAATCCACTGAATCAACTACTTCATCGATCACGTCTGCCCAGTTCGACGGTCGAAAAGATATGACGCCAGCATCCTTCAGCATCTGGAGATACTCCTTCTCGAAACGATAATATCCATAAAGCTTGGGGAACTGTGCAAATCAAAAGCACATAAGAACCCTAACTCAGATTTGGGACATCACAGCTCAGACTACTCACCGCGTTCCTCGCACACTTGAAATAAAGACGACTGTGGTTTTCACCTTCCTTCTGCATCCTCCCCTCCACCACCCGAGCCATACCACAGTCCGGGCAAGGGACCAGTGGGAAGCCGCTTAGCTCACCGACTGGATCCAAGCCGATGGAGTGAATGCGGCTGCCCCGGCCACCTTGAAACCTGCTCCTACCACGTCCACCTCCAGACGAATCGGCGTAGTGCGACATGTGTGCGACGGTGGGGAAAGGAAGGGCGGGCAGCGGTGGAGCTTAAAGCGGGGAAGAAGAAGCAGGGAACTCAGAGGTCAGAGCGTCATGTGTGCTGCGCTTATCCCATTCGGGATGTTATATTCATTTCCAAAATCGAGAGTCATTTCCGACGCGGGTTCGAGACCCCGCGTCTCATTTGTTGTCAGGTGGGTTCGACCGGCCAGGCAACGGTTATCTTTTTTATATAGGCTGTTGACGCTGACAAGTGGGCCCGACACTATTTTTTTGAAATGAAACTTGCTTCCCTCAAATATTAGAGCTCATTAAACAGCACCTAAAAATTCATTAAAAATATGAACAATTCGTAGTTGATCATGTAGTATTCGAATAAAATATCAACAGGCACACTTGTGTAACCAAAATTATCAAAAATTCAAATTTTTATCTCATGGTTGGGATATAATAATTCTAATAACATCTTAGGTTGGTCTAAAAATTCTATAAATTTACTTGGCTACATAATTTGGGTCCCTAAACTCGTCATAAAAATTTCAAATGGTTTCTCAAAAGGAAGATCATACTTGTGTACGAATGTGTACATCTCTCACATAGTTTCCTAGAATGTTATACTTCAACACTGAAGTTTTCCATACTTCACAACATGTTCGAACTCATATACATTTGAAATTTTAACACAACCTTGTGTTCACCTTAACATTACGAAATACAAAGTTTCATTAGTAGTGGTTGTGTAAAACAAATATTATTTGGGTTACGAATGACGGAGAAATACGTGATTCAAATCTTGATTGCAGATTAAAAGGGGAAAAGCGATCTGTTCTTCATTCGAATATTACTGGATCCGCGTCTTTTTTGTTGCTCTTCCATAAATTCACACAGATAATACGAGCAACATAGATTTAATTTGCAGGTGCAAAAGGAAAACATAGATTTAGTTTCCTATTGCCCATTCGAGCTTCACCATTTCACGACAGAGCCTACAGGCTTCGGTGCAATACAAAGCAATTTCCTCAAATCCTTTATCCACGCCGCAGCCGTTGCCTGCGCACAGTTGATCTCCGCACACCTGTGCCGGCAGCGGCAGCGGGTCTCCCCAAATGCGCCACGTCGTCCTCCAAATAGCTTTCGCGGCCTTGTTGCGCAAAGGCACACAACCCTCGTTGCTCACCCGTGTCGTCGTCCTGCCGCCGCCCGCGACCCGCCTCATGTACCGCTTCGCGGTGTCGTCGGTGGCGGCACCGCCATTGTCCATGTATAGCAAGATGGCGTACAGATAGGCCGCCGCATCGTGCCCACCATCGGCGGCGCGCCGCAGATCATCGCTTTGCATGTTTTTCATGAACACGACGTTGATCCCGGAGTAGAAGCAAGGCCCCGGATTGCCGAGATCGGTCAGCATAGCAAGGAAGGCTGTGTAAGCGGTGAGGTCCCACATCCAAGCAATCTCATCTCTTATCGCCTTTATCGACAAACGCCGACCGACGTTGCGGTGGCTGCACAGACGACGCATGGTTGAGCAGGTACCTCGTAGGCTGTGGAGGTCAGCCAAGGGCCGCTCTGAGGTCGTACCGACGAGCGCCGCAATCTCAATGTGGACCTCCTGAGGGAGGTCCTCCAGCAGCGACGGCTGGTGCGGCCTGCTAGGCATCTCCGGGAAAAATGGCAACCACCGTCTTCTCGTCCCTAATCTTCTGCCCCCGCGCAGAGAGAGAACACGCTGAGGAATGAGGACGATGAGGAGTGTATGCAGTTGTGGTTTTTTAGCGGGTAGATGAAGGAGCCAGCAGGACAACAGTTTTTATCGAGGAGTCAAACTCTTTGAAGTTGGACCAAATATAGACCAAATAATAACATTTCGCACAATGGAGAGTTGTTGGCGACGCGGGTTGGTGAACCTGCGTATTCTTTGTTGGGTCGGTAGGGTTATCTTTTTTATATAGGTTGCTGAAGCTGACGTGTGGGCCCGACACTATTTTTTTGAAATGAAACTTGCTTCTCTCAAATATTAGAGCCCATTAAACAGCACCTAAAAATTCATTAAAAATACGAACAATTCGTAGTTGGTCATTTAGTATTCGAATAAAATATCAGCAGGCACACTTGTGTAACCAAAATTATCAAAATTCGAATTTTTATCTCATGGTTGAGATATAATAATTCTAATAACGTCTTAGGTTGGTCTAAAAATTATACAAATTGACTTGACAACATAATTTGGGTCCCTAAACTTGTCATAAAAATTTCAAATGGTTTCTCAAAAGGAAGATCATACTTGTGTACAATAGTTTCTTAGAATGTTATACTTCAACACTGAAGTTTTCCATACTTCACAACATGTTCGAACTCATATACATTTGAAATTTTAACACAACCTTGTGTTCACCTTAACATTACGAAATACAAAGTTTCATTAGTAATGGTTGTGTAAAACAAATATTATTTCTATGTTACTTGTAAGAAACAAGATAAAGGCGTATAAACAACATCCAGGAAATAGAGTTATATACGAAACAATGTCATAAATGAATAGAAGTTTATTTTAGAAAAAATCAAAAACAAATATCATCAAATTTGGATTACGAATGACGGAGAAATACGTGATTCAAATCTTTGATTGCAGATTAAAAGGGGAAAATGAAGCGAACCGTTCTTCATTCGAATAGAACTAGCCCCGGCCTGACGCGTTTTCCTAATAATATTGGGCCTTTCAGTTTTAAGGCCCACACACGCCCACTCGCACTAGGGTTAGTAGGAAAAGACGCCTCTCTCACGCAGTCGCCTCCTCACTCTCCCCTCGCACCGTCGTCTTTCTCCCCCTCGCGCCGCCACCGCTTCCTCCCCCTCGCCCCCTCTGCCGCCGCTTCCTCACCCTCGCCTTCCTCCCCTCACCCCCTCCCCCCCGTGACGCGACGCACGCTACACACCTTCGCTGAGATGTGCGCCACACCACCCCTCACCTTCCAGCCACGGCGACTAGGAGGAGGAGGAGGGATCCAGCCACGAGGTCTACGCGAGGATGTGACGACTAGAGATCCCTCCGCTCCGACAGTGACAAGGTGAACTGCATGCTAGAAATCCCTCCTACATCATTAAGATACATTCTTGACTATGCTCAGTTGCTCAGTTAGGGTTTCGAGTTTCAAAACATATACTTAGCATTTTCCTTTGGACTCACTCTTATATTTGGTTTTGCTCTTGTTCCATATGTACACTTGGACATTCTCTCCAAGTTGAATAAGTACCTCATCAGCAACAGAGGCAGCGAGCATCTTACTCTTTAAAATGGTAAGGTCGTATTGCCTGAACTAATTTTTTGGTTTCTGACTATTGCATTTATGTTAATGGTTACCATAGAACCAATGAGATTATAGTGGGCTAAACTAGTTACTGTAATTATTTTGTCATTTGTATGGTCTTGTACACAGTTCTGTGGGTGTTGATTAGATAAATGCTTAGCTATTATGCATGGTTAACTAAAAATGTGCTCTACTTGTCTCCTGTTGTAGCATGTCTCCTGGGAGAGGTAGCAGTATGGTCTGCTTTTTGTGCTATTCTTGGACACTGGGCTGACCTTTCTCACAATCCCTCAACAATTAATTCACAGGATAACTCTGTCGAGAACTGCCGACATGGGCAATTTGAAGAAGATGCATATAATGAAGAAGATGGATATGCCACTGCTAGTGAAGAACAAGAACAGGTGGGTGGGGCTACGGGCCGAGCCAGAGTACCAAGGACAGCGACAAAGTGACCAAGAGACAAAATGGTAGTCACTGAGGTTGAGAGAGGGTGGATGCCAGTACCATTGACACAAAAGCGCAGGTTCAGGGCGCTTGCAGGGCTCATTGCTAGACAAAAGATACCTTTGGATTTGCCAGAAATAAAAAACTAAGCGATGAACAAAAGTGGTACTTATTTGAAACCTATATGCATAAATACGTGGAGTTCCAGGAAGACATGAAAGAGCAGGCATTCAAGCTTTTGTGGAAGATTGCAGCCAAGGCATGGAGACAATTCAGATTTCAGCTTAGGCGAGATTTTATCAGAAAAGGACTCGAGCCATTTGGAAAGCACAACTTTATCAAGCCGGAAGAGTGGACAGAGTTTGTGAAACAGCAGGAAACCGAGGAAGCCTCGTCTCTTAGTGGCAAGTTCAAGTCACTTCGAAGCCTGAACACAAACGAGCACAGCATGGGTCCAGCTGGTTATTGTGGAAAACTACCACTGTGGGAGGAAGAGGACAGGAAATTAGCTGCGGCTGGGATCGCCAACCCATATGATGCCATCACTGATGATCGTTCTAGGAATTAGATGCGAGCAAGGAGTAAACTAGTGGTGAAAGACGGTGTTGCCGAGGTAGTGTTCAACAAAGTAGCAAATGAAAGTGTGGCTGCAGACATCATGGAAAAGAATGCACATGCAGAATCTTCAGGAATGACTTCATGGCTGATCCAGAATGATGTGCTAAGTCAGTGCTTGGGCCGCCCCAAACAACCAGGCCGTGTGCGTGGTGTCTCCAGCTACCAAGGCTGGAAGTTTGCATGGCCTCAGCATGCTTCCATGTACAGGAAGAGGAAGAGGGCCAGTACTGACTCATCAGTTGATAAGCAACAGATGAAGGAAGAAATCAAGCAAGAACTCAAGGTTGAGATGGAGAAGGATATGCTTGACATGATGGCACGAGGGTACCAGGTGGTGTTTGTACCAGTGTCCAATCGCACAAGCCCTTCACCCGTCGGACTGAAGAGCAGTTGTGCGTCCACAGATAATGTAGGTTTGATCAACGACGCTACAGAGTTGTCGACAGAGGTAGTGCACATTGCTTCCCACACACAGGAAGACCTTATAGGCACATTGACTTAACCCACAGACTGTGGCCTATGGATCATATTTCACGGTGTTGAATGTGAAGCTGCAATTGGTGTGGTTCAACCAGAGCAGAGTACGCTACACACAGTCCCGATTCATGAAGACTGTGCTGTGGTCGAAGTGCTGCATGTATATTCTGTCTTTAGGGATCACGCGCTGGAACACCCTCCTAATGATGAGGTGACGACACTTGGACAAGCTCTACACCAGAGGATACAGTGGAAGAGGTGTCACATTCACATCAAGGGAGCACCAATTGCAAAATCTTGTTCGCACACTATGGTATAGTTTCCTTCTGGTTCACAGACTACAGGACAAAACCCAAACCTAGAAACGCAAATTACAGAACAAAATTCCCCACCTGGTAACCCACCTCCTCCTCCTCGTCCACACCCAGAAACGCAAATTACAGAACAGATTCATTCCCAACCTGGTAACCCACCTCCTCCTCCTCCAGACCCAGAAACGCAAATTACATCCCCACCTTCTCCTCATGAAAGAACAAAACCTCCATCCCTAAAAGAAAGTGCTCAAAACAATGATGCCAAAGCAGGAGCCCAGAGTCATATGTTGGCTGATGCCGAGAAATCTGTCGACGACAGTTCGAAGAAAGCTGCAGGTACATCTGGGCCCAATATCTCTGCAATAGCTGCTGGTCAGACACCACCTGAGAAACCTTCTTCAGCCATCTCAAAGCAGCAAGAAAAGAAACTCGTTGAAAATAAAAGGTCTACCAGAAAGCAATCTGAGAAACCTTCTTCAGCCATCTCAAAGCAGCAGCAGCAGAAAATTGCTGAAAATAAAAGGTCTCAGAAGCCTACCACAAAGCCTTCTTCAGCCATCTCAAAGCAGGAGCAAAAGAAGCCTGCCAGAAAGCCATCTGAGAGAAACGCCAAGAAGAAGGCGGCCAATGTTGCTATGACTTATATTAACCCAAACTACAAATTTGGAAATGCAATGCTCAGTGCTACTGAACTCAAGCATCCGGATACTGCTCCTTCTGTCACTAATCTCCACAATTTCTACCTGGGACATTGTAAGGACAATGATGAGTCTCTAATTCAGGGTATAATATGGCCCAAGCACGGCTGGTGACCTGTGAGAGAAGATGAAAAATACGAGCTGTTGTCTGTGATCATCAGTGACTTGTACGATCTCTTCAACTTGGATGCTTTGGATATGGGACTTATCCGCTGTTTCATCCTGTAAGTTGCTTGATAATTTAATCTGCTTCTCACTAGTCATTTTCTATCTAAATGTGCTTTCTGCCTCAGTTCATCTTTACTATGTATTTTGCCTCCTTACACTTTGTTTTTTCTTAATATTAGGAATATGGCTGTAGAAGTACGGCAGAAGAAGGAACCCGTTGCCTTCCTTGATCCTGAATGCTTTAGCATGTCAAATATACAATAACAGGGATTTTTTTGTGTCCTATACGAAGCATGCCTACCAGTCATATGCTAAAAAGAGAGTCATCATTTCCTGCTATAACACTGGGGAGCACTGGATTGCAGTGGCGATCTTTCCAAAGCAGAAGACGGTATTGTATCTTGATTCATATAGGATCCTAGGCACTAATTTCTCCGAGTTGGTACTTGCTATTGATGAGTAAGTTCTTTTTCTTTCTTAACCTACAAACTTCCTCAACAAACTCTACGGAGTTTATTAATGGTGCCCTAACCATTGTTGCATGTTTTGTTGTAGTGCTTGGAATAGTTACTGTGATGACAACAAGTTGCCCCGCTGTGCCTTGAACCATGAGAAGGCTTTTGATGTACGTATTACTTAGTATTTCCTGCCTGTGGAAGCTAGTACTAAAGCTTGAGTTTATTTCTTCTCACCACTGTTTGTCTATGTATATTTATTGCAGTGCCACCAACAACCTTACAAATCCAGAGTCTGCGGCTTCTATTGTGCCTATCACATGCTTACAGTAAAAAATAAATTAAAGGACCCTGAGGTACTTTCTTGGGATCTGCAATTGTAACACCTGCAACTGAGCACAGTTCTTGCTTATTAGCACTGCACATGTTTGGTAACCACCTGTGTGCTGACTGCTGACATTGTTATATTCAGGCATTTCACATACCTACTTGTCAGCTGCACCGAGGCACGCTGCTCCACATTAGGGAAAGAACTGCCTCATTCCTCAAGGACCAGGTGATCACACCCTCAGGAAAATTTCACATTAATGATGCTATGATGGCTCGCATTGTATTAGATACCAATCCTCATGGCCAGTGATGATATTGTTGTGAACCTTACTTAGCTTGTTAGAAGAGGATGCTGAAAGCCTGAATTTTGACAGATTATGCATGTGAATCTTGTGGATTTCTATTCAGTTTGTGGAGTTTTGTGAATGTGGATGCTGGACCTAATTTTTGTGAAAGTAGACAACGCGTCTCCTTTAGTCGAGATAGAGGAGACGCAAGTTCACAGTACTCGTCTCCTTTGGTCGATTAGAGGAGACGCACGTACATAGTAGGCGTCTCCTTTGGTCCAGACAGAGGAGATGCACGTACACAGTACGCGTCTCCTTTGGTTGAGACAGAGGGAGACGCGTACTGACAAGATGCGTCTCCTTTGGTCGAGACAGAGGGAGACACGGGTTCACAGCAGGCGTCTCCTTTCGTCGAGACATAGGAGACGCGTCTCCTTTCGTCCAGACAGAGGAGACGCGCACTGAGGAGACGCGTCTCCTTTCGTCCAGACGGAGGATACGCGCACTTACACGACGCGTCTCCTTTCGTCAAGAAAGAGGAGACGCGTCATTTTCCGCGTCTTCGATGTTGAGTTCATGTAACGGGCTCGGTTTCTGTGACTGTTACCAAAGGTCCATGTGGGCCCAGAGAAACAGACATTTCAGGTGACCGGTAACTAGTTTCGGTAACGGTCTTTGTTAGACACCCGTTACTAATACGTGTTATGAGTAACGGGCTCAATGTCTGCACCCGTTACCAAAGGCTCCGGTGAGCCCGGAGAAACAGCCATTTCAGGTGACCGGTAAGTAGTTGTGGTAACGGTCTTTGTTCGACGCCCGTTACAATTACGTGTCATCAGTAATGGGCATCGGCCCGTTACCTTTGTTGGCTTATTTGTAACGCTTGATCGGTAACGAGTGTTTTGCCCGTTACCAATAGCCATCCGCGCCCGTTACCAATGTCTGTTTTTCACGTAGTGAAGTAGCAGGGCATCGTGGAAATAAAAGAAGAAGGCTCAGCTTAGCCATCATCTAGCTAAACCGATTCTGTCAAGCTAATCATTTGGAAGATTGATAGATTTGGAAGAGACCTAGATATTGGGTCTTGTTACCAGGAATTTAAGCTGGGGAATTCGATTGATGCACGCGGATGAATAGTACATTTGCAGTGTAAAAGTGTTGCAAAAGTGCGTATTGGAACATATGTTATGAGAGAATATGTGACTCGATGTGATGGTCGAATTGTGTATTTGCAGTGCAAATTTACACATCTAAACCGCCCTAGTTGCATCCAGTCAACAATTTCAAAGTTTAGTTGCGAATTGCCTTTTTAAAACTGATCTCCATACACGTGTGTTTCATATACTAAATTTAATTTTGCTATGGGTATTGGTACTGTAAATGGCTGTTCAGCACCTTTGCGAACGAATCTGTTTGAGCATCTCGCTGCGTACTAGGCAATCTCCCTGCTGGCGTCATGCAAATCCAAGCAGTGGAACAATGCAAGTACACATACCGTAGATACTCCGTAGATGTTCAGAGAGATGCCCGGCCTGCCTGACGTAACGTGTAACCGTGATGGATGTGAAACCGGTGAAGTGAAGGTCGATTTGGACTTGATCGATTGACAGGCAGGCCAGTGACTGTGATACACGTACGTGTTCGCGTATGCTGAAGTGATCAAGGTGCGCTTGCGGGCCTATTGGCTATTGCACTAGGGAATATTGCACTGAATGGTGATATCAGAGTAGAAGGATACTAGTTACGGCCTGTTTAGTTCTCCGTAAATAATTTTCATCCGTCACATTAAAAGTAGCAACAATAATCAATAACATTAAATGTGAATTAATAACAAAACTAATTCCATAACTCTGGCTCAAATTGCGAGATAAATGTAATGAGCCTAATTGTATCATGATTAAACAATGTTGTTACAATAAATATCTCTAATGACAGGTTAATTAGACCTAATAGATTCTTCTCATGATTTTTCATCCATCCGTGTAATTGATTTTGTAATTAATCTATTATAATACTCCTAAAAATTTTTTCAAAATTTTTTAAACTAAACAAAGCCCGTCCGTTTCTATATGGTTTCACAAAAAATGATAGTAAGTATGTTTTCACAACATGCTTATTCATCTTTGAATCGCATGTTCGTACTGTATGGTTGTGGTCGGTGAAAAGTGATGAGAATGTGACGGGTGAATAGTGGAAAGATTGCATTAGATTGCCTGCATATAGAGCTGATAAGTTTGACAGTGTCCGATTGTTTGACAATAAGTTTGGACGACTGTGGGTTCATTATTTTATTTGGATATTCAGATAAAGGAGGAAAAATTTACATGGCGTCTTTTTTTTCTCCCATGCATTATGAGGCAGATACATGAGCTACGTGTACCATGCTCCATATATATATAATATACTTCTATCTTCTATCATGTTTTGTACAGTAGCCGCTAGATTGATCCTACACATAATGCTCAGACGTACAGAAGCTACTGTGGACGCAAGCATCGATCAGACACTAGCCACCAGCTACTGTGGACGTACATCATCCACGCACGGTGACTTGGACGTGTACAGAGACACATTTATGCACTGGAAAATATGTCTAGTGACTAGTGTAGCCGCCCATCCCAAACTGTCCGGCCTAGGTAGCCTCTCGCTTTGCCTGCAACAAATTAATTTGTTGGTGCAAGTGCTGAAATTTGATTTGAGCGACTACATTCAGCTTGTCGGCTAGTGTATCAAAAAAATATCAGTGTGAGCTAATGGTGCATGCATAGCCGGCCTGTAAAAGCTAGGAAAAAAACTGACAAACCATGCATGAATTGAATTTGTAGAATTTTTGTTATCAGATGGTGTATTTTGATCCAGATGAATTGACTGAATTGGGAAAGAATTAAGAAAAAATTGTTGTAAATGCAGATAAATAGTAAGAGATGATGTGATAGATGATGAGATATTTTTTGCAAACTTTTTTTATCTAAACACACCGTACAATGCGACCATCTGGCTATGCCTATTCGGTTGTCAATCACAATCAGTGAGGGTGAGTGAGATGAGGCTAGGCTATATATAGGCAGCAGCTGCATGCCAGGATTGTACCGGCCGGGGAGTTACAGGGGGCTAGATGTTCAGAATCAGGCAAGGAATCCAATACTACCATCACTTGCTGAGTGAAATGACATGCTCACATGCATGCTACACTACCAATATCCGGAGTACATCACCAGCGATGCACACCTATTGGCTCTGCCGCTCTGCTAGGGAAGACCTAGGGTGTGTTTAGTTCTTTGAATTGAGATGCAAAATTCTGGATTTTGCACGGATTTTGGGTTGAAAAGCACTGTTCTGAACTGAAAAGTACTGTAGCACTTTTCGTTTGTTTGTGGTAAATATTGTCCTACCATGGCCTAACTAGGCTCAAAAGATTCGTCTCGCAAAGTACATCCAAACTGTGTAATTAGTTTTTGATTTCATCTACATTTAGTACTCCATGCATGTGCCGACATTTTTTATGTGATATTTGATGTGATGGGAAATCTTCTTTTTGCATAGTGAATTTTGGGGGAAGTTAGGCTTTTAAACACACCCCTAACTAGTCCAGTCACGGAGTCACCTCTACGTACTCCTTTCGACCCCAAAGGCTGTCGTTTTCACTTTTTGAGAAATATTTTTGACTAAATATATATATAAATATATTAATATTTATGATACTTAATATAATTAGATAAATATTTGATTCTCTTCTTTCAAAAAAAATATATTTGATTCTAGTTTTTTAATAAATTTATTTGGAGATACAAATATTACATGTATTTTTTAACAAATTCGGTTAAATTTGTAGCAAAAAACTAACGGTCACACTCTTTCGGAGACGGAGGGAGTACACTCTACCTGCTGCACTGACTATAGAGATCTTCCATTGATCTACCAAAGCAAGCAATCCTAGCTGGAGCCTGGAGAAGAGAACTTTACACTAGTGTACATGCGTATGGCCATCAGGCCATGCAATGAGACGAGATGATCATGCATGTTGCATGCAATTGCAATGAGATCGATGGGACTGCAGATGGAACCATGCATGATGCAACTTGCCAGCAGGACGACGACGCATGATGCGTGATTGGGGTCAGTTGGATTGTCCATCGGTCTGGACGGAAGCCCTGCTGGTGGTTGGATCGACGAATGGACTTTGGCATCGTCCACTACAGTAGTTCGTTCCTCCTACTGTTACTAGGAACATGCATGGCCATGAGGTCGTCGATGGGAACTCACCTCCATGCATGCATGGCTGGTGCGAGGTGGTGGTCTGTGGCTAGCTGTGGGAGAATCTGACAGATTTGGTCGGCAGCAGCCACCAGGAATTGCTCATGCTGTCATGCGACATGCATGGAGTGATAGATCGATGAGACGTCGGCACGGCATGGCTGTGAATGCATCATCCATCTACTACAGACTAAGCTTCGAGGCTACTCCATTAAATAATCATATAACATATCACTTCACTCTCGACGGACTTCTCTCTAATTTCTTCCATGCTACCATATCTGTATTCCAGTGCAGTGGAGGCATGGGCCAGATAAAGCTAGGCTTGGCCGTTCATTATCATCATAACGATTAGTCACTCGATTTGCTAAGAAAATGAGCTAAAAATCTCATTTGGCTCAGCTCATTAAGGAGGCTAGCTGATGGTTGGTATTGATTTATTCTGCGAGAAAAATACCGTTGTCTGATTAGATGGTGCTGGCTAAGCCTTCGGGTGTGATTTGTACAATTGTGGTCAACTGATGGACATTTCAATGGTTGTTTTTTTTTGATAAAGGCATTTCAATGGTTGTTAGTTGTTGCCTGCAGGTGATGAGATTTTTCTTTCTGCTCTGGCTCGTTTAGCTCGTCATAAGCGAGTTGGCTTGTTACCTGAAGTTGAAACTGTAGCTCGGCTGAGCTGAGCCAGCCAAGAGCTAAACAAGCGTCCGTGCTTTGTTAGATGCTCGCCACTTGCCAGCCAGTGCCAGCAGCAGTTTTCAGCACTGGCGTAACTACCAAAGGGCCAAAGCATTTCGGCCCAGCACCACTATCGGCCCAGCTATTAATATATGTGTTCGGAAAATGTAAGACCAAATCGAAGGGTACAATTTTTCATATAAACAAATGCGTTCTAAAACGTTTACGCAGATATACTAGCAAACTGTAATGAACAAGTGGATTCTGCTTATACACAACTTTATAAAGTACGTAATAATCCAAAACATGATTCTGTTTAGGCAATGCTTATTTTCGTACTCCGCCGGCGCAGTGACCCTTCTCCACAGCTCCCCCCAAGCCACTCCTGCTCGACGCCGCCTCGCCGATGAACTCGCCGCTCGCCACCGCCACCGCCTTGCCAAAGTTGTCAATGAAGCGCCGCGTCGTCCACGTCAGGTTCATCACATGGCATCTGAACTCGGCCCAGTCCTTCCTCTCCGGCTCCGGCCCCGCCTCGACGTAACACTGCAGCTGAAACAGCATGCATGGCGTCCGCCTGCCCGAGCTGGAAGTCCAGCAGGTCCCACCGCGCCCGGAGCGTTTCGGCGTCGCCGTCCTCCTCCTCCTCAAGCCTCAACCGCAGCGTCCGCCCGAGCACGCACACGTTCTCCAGCACGCGCCGCCCCTCCGCCACCTGCTCCCACACCTCCTCCGCCACCACATCCGCGCCCCTCCGCCACACGCCCCACACGCAGCCGCCCTCGTCGCGCAGCCGCCGGAGCTCGCGCTCGGCGGTCCGCCGCGCGAGAGTGCTCGCCGTCCACAGGTTGTCGTAACGAAGGAACCCCTCCAGCGCCCGCCGTGCGCGCTCCCGCCGCTGCTCGTGCTCTGCCCTGGTCTTCTCGTCCTCCTCCGCCTCCTTCTCCGACGCGTAGACCTCCGGGCAGTCATAGTGGCTGACGCGGGGGCGGTCGGGGTCGTCCATCGGGCTGAGGCACCGCCAGCAGAAGCGGTACGAGCACGGCGGCGCGCACACGATGCTCCCGCAGCCGCCGTCGTCTGGGCGGCCGACGGGGCGCCGCCACCGCGGGCACGGCTTGGCGTGCACCAGCAGCCACGCCGCGCTCGCCACGCACTACCGGAAACGGAGCCTTCGCTGAGAGTAATACTCTTTGGTGAGAGTCAAACCTTGGGCTCTCGGCGAAGAGCTCTTCGCCGAGAGTAAAAAAAATAATTCTCGGCGAAGAAAACAACTCTCGGTGAAGGAATTCTTTGCCGAGAGCAAAAGAAAAACTCTCGGCGAAGAAATTCTTCGCCGAGAGTTTTTTTCTTGCTCTCGGCGAAGTAATTTTTAAAAATTCACTTTTTCACCTTCAAAATTTTTTTATCATCAACATGCACTTATACAAAGGATATGTTCAAATTTGACGCAATTTTATCTCTGTTTGCTATATTTAAAAATTTTAATTCATTCTAGGTAATTTTTTCGATTAGGTCCGATATGAACTACAAGTGCATGAAATCATAAAGTAAAATTGTTGGAAAAATGAGATTCATGTTCATGAGACATCTCTAAGACCATGTACATGAAACGAAACTAAATTTTAAACATTTTGTTCTCTGATCATGACAGAGATCGTGTCGCGGAAAGGTTTTAAAATTGTATAAAATTCAAATGAAGTTTGAAAATCACGAATTTTGTCGAGCGCTCATTATATCTTATGTCGAAGTTGTGGTAAAAAGTTGAGAACATTTTGAGCACTTTGACATGTACGTTGTTTAGAAACCGGAACATCTCACGAGAAGTTTCAGAGAATTTGAACTAATGTCACTAGGTTTGGTACATTAGAGAAATTTAAATTTGAGTTTGACCACAACTACTTTTTTATAAGCAATACACAACATATCTAGTGTCATGTTAAGTTTTTGAGAATTTTTACATTTATTTCCTATTTTTAACTAATTTAAAAAGTTTTAGAAAAATTCTTCGCCGAGAGCCATTTATTGGGCTCTCGGCGAAGCATAATTGGGCCGGCGGCCCATAATCCCCGGCGGCCCATTAACCCCGGCGGCCCACCCCGCCCCTCCCCTTCCTATATAAACCCGCGCCCCCCACCCAGAACCCTAATCCTCCCTCCCCTCCCTCCTCGACCGCCGCCGCCGCCTCTCTCGCACCGCCGCCGCCTCCCTTACCGGTCTTCCTCCAGATCCGGCGCCTCCCCCACCTCTCCACCTCTCCCTCCCTCCACATCCACCGCCTCCCCCATCTCTGCCTCCCTCCTGCCGGCGCAGCCGCGCCGCCCCCCTCCTCCCCCCTCCGCTCGCCCCTCACCTCGTGGCGAGGAGCAGCGGCGGGGCGAGGCGCGGTGGCGGCGGATCCGGCCACCGCGCGCCTCGACGACCCACCGGCGCACCCCGACGACCAGGCGGCGCGCCCCGACGTACGACTCTACCGGCGCGGCCCGCGGCCCGACGACTCCGCCGGCGCGGCCTCGACGACTCCTCCGGCGCGGCCTCGACGACTCCGCCGGCGCGGCATCGACGACTCTGCAGGCGTGGCCTCGACCCGACGACACGGCGCGGCGTGTGCGTGTGTGCGCGTGTGTGCGTGCGTGCGTGTGTGGGTGTTTCTCCCTCTCCCTCTCTCTGTGTGTGTGCGGCAGTGGTGGCGTACGGCGGCGGCCAACCGGCGGCGTGCGTGTGCGTGCGCGTGTGCGCGTGCGCGTGTGCGTGTGTGTGCGCGGCGGGGCGTGGTGGTGCAGGTGGTGGCCGGTGCGGTGGCGGCCGGTGGCGTGCCGGCGCGGTGGTGCAGCGGCGGGCGGCGGCGCTGGTGGCCCGGGCTGGTTTTTCTTTTTTTTTGTTTTCGAAAAAAACCTTCGCCGAGAGCTAATTGGGCCTCTCGGCGCATATCTGCCGAGAGGGGTCCCATCTGCTCTCGGCGAAGGCGCCTTCACCGGTAGAGCTTGGCCGAGAGGCCTTCGCCGAGAGCTTCCTCTCGGTGAAGACTTCACCGAGAGGAAAGACCCCTTCGGCGAGAGGAACCTCACTCTCGGCGAAGGCCTCGTTTCCCGTAGTGACGTCCGCGTCGCGCGCCCACCGCGCCACCGCCCCGCAGCTCGCCGGCCAGTGTGGCGCGCCGCCGCAGCGCAAGCAGAAGCCGCGGCCGCACCGGCACAACACGTCGCGGACGGCGGCGGTGTAGACACTGACGGCGCAGCCGCACCCGGGCGCAGGGCACGGCCTGAGCCCCCTGCCAGGCGCGTCGACGTACGAGCGCAGCAGCAGCCGGCCGTAATCGCCCTCGCCCGTGGCGAACCGCTCGACCGTCCCGCGGAGGACGGCGCGCCGGCAGGACGCGGCGGGGCACCGCAGCGCGAGGCAGCGGGCGCCGTCGCCGAACGCGGCGGCGACGTAGCCGCGCCAGCACCCGTGGCAGAAGCGGTGCGCGCACCCCGCCGAGGCCATCGCCGTCGCGGGGTGGGCCTCCAGGCATATCCCGCACGCCACGGTCGTCGTCTCCTCCTCCTCCTCCTCGTCGACGGTGTCGCCGGAGGCCTACGGCGTGGCGCACGGCGGCCTGGTCGGATTCCCAGTCGTACTCGAGATCGTAGGCGCGCCACCGGTAGTGGACGAGGAGTGCCAGGGCCCAGTCCTCGGGGACCGAGAGCACCTCGGCCGTCATGGTTGCTTCTAGGCTTAGGTGCTGGCGTATCTTTTCTTGAGTTAGGACGGCATAGCGGCGGTGGCAGCAGCTCTCGTCGTCATCGTAGCTCACGATGGCGGAGTCGACGATGAGCGAGTTGTCGTCTTCGCCGTAGCTCTCGCCGTCGGAGTCGATGATCGAGTCGTCGTCGCCGTAGCTCTCGGCGTCGCTGCTACTCGAGTACTCGTCATTCATGGCCTCCATAGCCAATGTGGCTTTGCAGCTAGGAATAGATTTGTAGGGATTTGATGTGACTACTATCGGACCAGATGGTTTTTCTCTCTGAATATATCAAGCACGATGTGCGTTAAAAACGGACTGGGTTCGAACTTGAACCGGAAACCTGAAAACAGTCGATCGACGGTATATATGGAAGTATTGCCGCAATTGGATTCTGTTGTAAAGCAGAGTCGATTCGGATTGTTCGTTTTTTTCTTATCTTCAGAAATGTACCGAAGTATTGGGATTTCAATTCAAATTCTTGCACCAATCAATTCGCAACAACACATGGTTATATGGTTTAAGCAAGAATACATATACACGGCTGGTTTTAAAAGTGATTCAGAAATTTAAAAAAGTTTTCCGATCTATGAGTTGGCTAGAGTGTTTTAGTAGCACCCTAGTTCTTGAGTTCTCTCGTGTGTCTCACATAAAAAAATATGACAATTCTCAATTCCATCTCAGAGCATCTCCAACGTTTATTTTATGAAAGTTGCTACGGCTAGCATGTGTCAGACAAAGATTTCCTATTGCTTTAGGCTGGAGGAGGGGGTGTTGAGAAACACCACTCTAGCTCTACCGTCCAGTTTTGCGCCCGTTGCTTCAAATAGAATAATACTTTTTACCACATGACCGATGTCTTTCAAGTAACCGTTGCAGCACATTTACATTCAACAGTTTGTTGCAACTACAAATATGCAAACACTCTACATATCTAGATTCAGTTCATCCCTCTCAAGAAAACAAAAGCTACATGTCACATACCACACAACAATGGATGGTGCAAACCCTCTCAACACTTCCAATCCTTCAGACTTCTCTCCTGAAGAGCAAGGAGACAAAAGCAACCAACCCAACCTAGGATATACCATCCCAGTTTGCAAATTTCCCTCCTCAATTCTATCAGCAATTCCAATCTCAATTTTCTAGAAACTTTAACCCTTATGGCATGTCTCCAAAATACCACTCATATGAAGATTTTCTTGTGGTATTTAAGAAAAGGAGTGGTCCTCACTAAAGATAATTTGGCTAAGAGGAATTGGAAAGGAGGCACTGAGTGTTGTGTTTGTGGTCAGTACGAGACAATTCAACACCTTTTTTTATTACCTGATTACTATGCAAGTTTGGGACATGGTCAGTATAACTTTTGATATTAAAAAACCAAGAAGTAGTGATATATTTGGGGCATGGATCAAAAGCTTTAGTGCTAAATAGAGAAAGCATGTATTGCTAGGGATAGTGGCAGTGTGTTAGGCTATATGACTTAGCAGGAATAATTCAGTTTTTCATATATCAAAACCTTGTTCATGCTTGCAGGTAATTTTTAAAAGCGCTTTCTGGATCAGGAGTTGGTCAATTCTGACCAAGGAGGAAGAGCGGAGGTGCTTGCTATTTGGTAGCCGTTTTTTGGAGACGACAACGTTGGAAATCTTCAACAAGTTTGGATTCGCTGGAGTTTGTGGTAGCAAACTTGTTGCATCTGTGCTTTGCTTTCAGTCTGTCTTTGGCGTCCGGTAAACATGTTGGTTTCTGTGGTGTGGTGACCAGGGGCGAATCCAGCCGAGTTGGCCGCCGGGGTCAGCTCTATTAAAATGACGGTGTCAATACTTGTTTAGCTTAGCAATGAACAGTGATTTACTTAGGGAATACAAAATTTTGTCGGGGTCAGCTGACCCTGATGGAAAGGACTAAATCCGCCCCTGGTGGTGACAGTCTGAGTACTACGTTTGTACCCTTTTGGACCTTGTATGGGTTGCATACATTCCTCAGTGAATGTAGAGGCCGGATTATTTTAATCTAATTTCTAAAAAATATGAAGGGCTTCACACAACAAGATTTCACTATCTATGTACCGGTATGGTAGAGGTTCGAAAATTTTCTCAACTTGTCTAGTAAAACTTTCTCGACCTGCTAGGCTGCTTGTTTGGAATTGCAACATGCGGATGTCCGTAGTTATATTGTCCTACGGAGTATCATTGGTATTGTTACGTGCAACTGTAACAGCTGGACGCCGGCTCGCATCGCACATTCGCACTACACCTCTGGCCGCCCTTCCACCACCGCCCTCGAGAAATTCTCAAGGCAGCACCGCGTCACGCTCGTCAGCATCCAGACCTCTGAGCTCGTCGCGGTGCTCGGCCAGTTCCTTTCCAATCTGTCGGCGCCGCCGCGCCGGGATGCTGCGGCCGCCCCAGCACGGCGTCGGCATCGCCACGCTAGTGCTCGAACAGCTCCCAGTTCTCCCGCGCCGTACGTGCATTATTCCTCTCCAACAGGCTCCGCGCCGTGTGCACGGACGGGTTGCCCAGCACGCGCCGGCCATGCACCACCTCATCCTCCCTCGCCACCAACGCATCGTGGTGCCGGCGCAGCTCGCGCTCGGCGTCCCGCAGCCTTCTGAGGCTCGGCGTCCAGGTCCTGGCACTGCAGGAACTGGCGGCGAGGGCTCTTCTCGACAGGCAACCGGAGACGAAATTCCTCCGCATCCACGGTCACCCCCCGACCAGGGCATCCGGCTCCGGTGTCCGCCACGGCGCTGGTGCCATCCACCTCCTGCCATCCCGCGCGCGCCTGCCTGACGAGGATGAGGATGATCGAGTCCTCCGATCGATCTAGGCCGCGCGGGCCCGATCCCACGGCCAGACAGCACCCAGGGGTGGGCGGTATTTGAAACACCGTCCACCCCAGGACGGTATTTCGAACACCGTCCACCCCAGGTCGTCATGCCGTGAGTCGCCGCTGACCTTCAAGTACCCTGTGCGCATCTACGAACAGCACGATCACCTCGCAGGTGCTGTCAGCGTTCGCAGCGGGCACGGGCGTCGAGCTTATCTCCACGCCACGCTCTACAACGAACTAGTCCCGGACATGGCTGCCAGCCCGTCCCAGGTGCTGCAGTGGCTCGCCACCGGCCTCGCCGTGGCAACGAGTGAACGAGGTGTTCACGGGTGAAGACGAGCAGCCAGCACACGGCGTTGGGGCAGCTCGGGATCGACGGCCAACTCCCTCGCCCACTACCGGAATCACTGGCTTTGCCGAGAGCCACAGGCTGTGCTGAGAGTCACAGGTCAGGCTCACGACACAGGGTCTGCTTTGCTGAGAGCAGGAGCTAGGCTCTCGGCACAACTCTGACACACTGTACAGGCTGACTTTGCCGAGAGCTAAAAGCTAATGCTCTCGGCACAGAGTCTGCCTCACGGCGTTGCAAGCCTGCCGTGACGGCCGCTGGCCCTGCCGTTAGATGTGCCGAGAGCCAGGGTTAGAGGCTCTCGGCAAAGGCGCCGCACTCAGCGCATTGGCCTCTGTGCCGTGAGCAGTGCCTCTGTGCCGAGTGATTTACTACTACTCTCGGCAAAGAATACAAAAAAAATCACTATCCGCACCTCCAAAATTTTCCTTCATCAACATACACTCATGCAAAGTATATGTTCAAAGTTAGCGCAATTTCAACTCAGTTTGCTATATTTAAGAATTTTAATTCATTCTAGGTAATTTTTTCGTATACATCTGAAATGAACTAGAAGTGCATGAAATCGTATAGTAAACTTGGTGAAAAACTGATATTCATGTTCATGAGACATCTTTAAGACTATGTGCATGAAATGAAGCTAAATTACTTTCATTTGGTTCTCTGATCATGATGAAGATCGTGAGGTAGAAAGGTTTTAAAATTGTAAAAAATTCAAATAAAGTTTGAAAATCACGAATTTTGTCAAGCGCTCATGATATCGTACACTACCGGAATCGAGAGCTTTGCCGAAAGCATGGTTCCTCTCGGCAGAGGCTCTGCCGAGAGGAAGCTCTCGGCAAAGGCCTCTCGGCTCATCTAGGCCGGCAAATGCCGCTTTGCCGAGAGCCGGTGGATATCCTCTCGGCAGATATGTGCCGAGAGGCCCATCTGGCCCTCGGCAGAGGCGTTCACACCGTCCCCCGGGTCACGCCGTTACGCGTGGGGCCCAAGTTCTTTGCCGAGAGCCGGGGCAAAGAGCTCTCGGCAAAGAGCATGCATGTGCCGAGAGCCGTTGACCACCGCTCTCGGCAGAGGTCTGCGCAGGGCCCCACGGCACGCGGCTTTGCCGAGAGCCACGTGGCTCCCGCTCTCGGCAAAGAGGGCGCCTGTGCCGAGAGCCGGGGACCGCCGCTCTCGGCAGAGGCCTGCGCATGGCCCCACGGCACGCCCCTTTGCCGAGAGCCACGCGGCTCCTGCTCTCGGCAAAGGAGCGTCCCAGGCAGCCACGTCAGGCACCTTTGCCGAGAGCAGTAGATTTGGCTCTCGGCACAGAGGAGTCTTTGCCGAGAGCAATGGATTTAGCTCTCGGCAAAGCCTATTTCTTTTTTTTAAATTTACCAGCAGCGTCAAAACAGCCCACAAATCACAGAAATCATCACAGATATACAATATTCATCACATGCAGCTAATATTCATCGCAGGCATATTATAATCATCACAGGCAGCTAATAATCATCACAGGCAGGTAATATTCATCACATAGTCCACAAATGCAAATAACGAGTCCAATTGCAAGTACAAGTCACGAAGTCGAAGTCACAAAGGTCCAGCAACTCACAAATGTCCAAATGCAAATAAAAGGTGCGTAGTTCACGAACTCACTCGTTCGCCACGTCATCATGCGGCGACTGGGAACCCGACCCCCCCGTCGGCTGCTGCTGTGGCCACGACCCCCACCCAGACGCCTGTGGCTGTGTCATCATCCCCGGCCAACTGTGAGGCGGCTGCTGAGGGCGAAACGGCTGCTGAGGGCCAGGCGGCACCCACTGCATCCCGCCCCAAGGACTCTGCTGAACTGGCGGCGACCACTCGTTTGATGCCGCCGATAGATTCTGCGTACGATTTAAAGTGAGAAATGATAATACGAGTCATTTGTACAAGTCATTTTTGAATTCTACGTCATTCTAAGTTTTGCTAACATTTATAAGTTGTATACCACGATGAGAACATGAATGTAAGGTTTTGAGCATTTATATGAAGTAATTGTAGATCACTACGAGAAACAAAAAGAGGAGGGTTTGAAAGTAGCTCACTGGAGAAATAGTAGCCGGTCGAGGGACTGGAGGCAAGTACACCTGCGGTAGTGGAGGGAGTTGCGCCTGTGGCGCCACCGCGTGACCAAGAGTCTACATGTACTGAAACACGGAGGCATACTGCTGATTGTGGGCCTCTTGTATCGCATCCATCTGCCTCTGGTGGGCCTCGGCCATCTGTCGCATCTGCTCATCGGCGCGCCTCTGCGCCTCTTCTACCTGCCTCTCCCGCTCGGCCCTCTCTACCGCAAGCTGGGCCTACAATATTTGATCTACACATTAGAATACAAAGTAAACATATGAAAATGTCAATGGACGACGCAGAGAACAGAAATAACCTGGAACTGCTCGTGCAAGCTCTCCGTAACGGTGGGCCGCCGTTGTATGGGCGGGCCTGAGCTCGTGCCCCTATCTCGAGATCGAACCTGCGAGAGCGATGGAACCTCGGACGGGACCAGGAGACTGTCACCAATCCAGTACCGTCCATGCGTCTTGCCGCCTCCACTCCTCATGACGCTTTCTCCATCAATAGGCTGTGTCACTGGATCGAAGTCTGGCCCACGAACCTCCCTTGCCGTCGTGACGTAATTTGTGATGCGGGGCTGGATTGTCGGGTTGCTGTACGCCTCGGGCGGGTCGTCCACATTGAAGGTGACGTCGGACGTCGCCTTGCCCTTGTGTGCCATGCCATATGCCTGCAGCTCGCTGCAAGGCTGATCCCCATGTGCCCGAGACTGCAAGAAAACAACAGAGTGGATGTTAGACTAATTGAGAGTTAGATAACAAAAAATTGGAATAAAGAAATAACTTAACGTACCCATCTACGACCATACTCGCGAAGGTTAACGGGGCCTTGGTGGTGTGCTGGACCTGGCATGGCCAAACGCCGCCGCCGGCGCTCGAGGTGCTTTGTCTCCCAATCCTCCGTAAACCACTGATCCACAATCGCTCTCCAAACCCGAGGCCGGTCGGCAACCCACCACGGAGTCACCTGCACGTCATCAAGAACATCAAATTGACCAAATTTAATCGAAGAAAAATGAATTGAGCATATTTACCTCCATGTATTGTTCTGGAGTGAGCCGCAGGTTTCGAACTTCCCGTTTTGTGGTTTTCACCTTCTGCCTAGCATTCCAGATAATGGTCTGCGAGACGCGGGACTCGTAGATCATATCCGTCACAAGCTTCCGGTAGATGAACATGGCGTTGTTAGCTGCCGCCTGCTCGTATCCCGGCATGCATCTGTAGAAATCCTGCATATAAAAGTGTTGTCAATACTTGAGCAAAATGTAATTAAGTCAATTTATTCAGAAACACAATTTATTGCTAGGAAAACTCACCCAAAACTCACCAACCACCCTGGCGGCCGCGTTCTGGAAGTCATGCCCAGTCGGATCAGGAAAATCGGGAGCAAGGGCGTAGTGGTCAAACGACGTCACCAGCACCTCTCGCCGAGCATCTGGCTCGCCAACCCACACGAACCTGGGATACCAAAGCCTAGTAAGAACGCCCAAGATGCCATTGGGAAGACGCCTGTGACTACCGGGAGTGACGATCTCCCACCCCCTGCCAAAATGATTCACACAATGTATTAGTTTGAATCGTTAATTTGTTTCAAAAGAACAAATGAAAAGGTTAAGATAAGTTACCATGTTCCCTCGGGTCTAATAACCGGTCGGTTCGCGGGCAGTATGGGCCGATCCAGAAGCTGAGCAGGGCCTCGCAAATAGACCTTTGACCCCTCCCCCGCCTCCTCCTCGTCCTCCCCCTGCTCCTCGGTGCTCAACTCCTGGAAAAATAAACATAATAATGTCAATCAAAAATTTCGGCAGCACCTCCCCTGCACGGTGAGGTTTTCAAAACCTGCAAGAAAAGCCACAACACGAAGGTCGGGCCACACACAAAATTTCTTCTCACAGCTCGATGGCTGGACACATAAAATGTGGTGCCGCACGACACGAGGTCAAATTGACAAGTATGACAAGTCCAATTGAGAGGCATGACAAGTTAAAATTCTATATCTAAAATTATGTATATATAATTCTATATCCATAATTTTATACATGCATTTCTATATGTACAATTCATAACTACAATGGACAGGTAGAGCATTGTTCTACTAAATTGCAGAATCATCAAAGACCAAACATGCTTTCTAAAATTGCAAGCTACTAGAGCATTGTTCTACAAATGTTTTAAAATTGCTAGCTAATTCTAAAATTACTATCTAAATTTCTATCACTATAATTGCTATCTAAATCTAAAATTGCTATAACTAAAATTACTATCTAAATCGCTACACAACTAAAATTACTAAAAATTAAAAAAATTACCCCGGAAGCCGGAGTGGGGGGCAGCGGTCCGGGCGGGCTCTCCCCCGGCGGCCGAGGGGACCTCACCCCCGGCGGCCGGCCTCTACCCCCCGCGGCGGTGGCCGCAGCGGCGGGGGCAGGGCTGCCACCGGCCGCCCGGGGCCGGCTAGGCCGACACCGGCGCCGGGGGAGGCCGAGGGTGGCGGGGAGGGCGGTGGGGGAGGGCGCCGGCGCCGGCGGACGGGCCGGCGTCGTGGCGCGGGGGCCGGCGGCGGCGCGGCGCGGTGGCGCGGTGGCGGGGGCGCGGTGGCCGGCGGCGGCGCGGTGGTGTGTTGCGTGCACGTGCAAGTGTCTGTGCGGGCACGCGTGTGTAGTCTGTGGTGTGAATGTGTCACTGCAGGTGGGCCCCCGCCCCACGCTTTGCAGAGAGCCCAGATCTACTACTCTCGGCCAAGCTGTGCCGAGAGCCCTAGATCTTGGCTCTCGGCAAAGTGTGGGGCGGGGGCCCACCTGCAGGCCCCGGCTGTTTGACCAAACGCTGGGAAGAGGTGGCCCCACCTCTTTGCCGAGAGCCCTAGATCTTGGCTCTCGGCAGAGAGTGGTATGGGGCCCACCTGCAGGCCCCGGTCGTTTGATCGAACGAGTGGGAATAGGTGGCCCCACCTCTTTGCCGAGAGCTTGGGATCTGGCTCTCGGCACAGATTGTACAGCGGGCCCACCAGCAGCACCCTTGCCGTTTGACCAGCAGCGGGCCCGCACACACGACTTCTTTGCCGAGAGCCAAGCTGGCAGCTCTCGGCAGAGGGGACCTCTGTGCCGAGAGCATTACTCTCGGCACAGAATTTCTGAACCAAATTTAATTTTAAAAATACCAAATACATGAGAAAAAAACCAACACTTAACATGGTACCATTTATGTTGCATATTACTTATAAAAAAGTTTTTGTGGTCAAACACAAATTTGAATTTGTCTAAGTCTCCAAATCAAGTGACATTAGTTCAAAATCTTTGAAACTTCTCGTGAGATGTTCCGGTTTCTAAACAGCGTATGTGTTAAAATGTTCAAAATATTCTCAAATTTTTACCACAAACTCAACATATGATATCATGAGCTCTTGACAAAATTCGTGATTTTCAAACTTTATTTGAATTTTATACAATTTTACAACCTTTCTACCTCACGATCTTCATCACGATCAGAGAACCCAATGACGGAAAGTTAGCTTCATTTCATGTACAGAGTGTTAGAGATGTCTCATGAACATGAATATCATTTTTCCAACAACTTTACTCTAAGATTTCATGCACTTGCAGTTCATATCGGACGTATACGAAAAAATTATGAAGAACGAAGTAAAATTGTTAAATATAGCAAACTGAGTTAAAATGACGCCAATTTTGAATATGTACTCTGTATGAGTGTAGGTTGAGCAAGGAAAAATTTTGAAGCCGAAAATATGAAGTTTTCTCCCACATTTTGCCGTGAGTTATAGTTATGCTCTCGGCAAAGAGGTCAGGCTCTAGGCAAAGGTGGGAGGTGCCGTGCGTCATTTCTTTGCCGAGAGCCGGGGCCCCCTGGCTCTCGGCAAAGAGGGCCAGGGCTAACGGCCGGGGGGAAGGCCGTGACGGTGTCGCCCATGCGCCGTCTGCTGCGTCCTCTGTCGAGAGCTAGGGTCTGAAACTCTCGGCAAAGGCCCGCTGCGCTGTGGGCGTTTTCTCTGCCGAGAGCGTTCCCCACTACTCTCGGCAAAGAGGACCTCCGCCGAGAGCGCTCTCGGCAAAGCCAGGAGCTGTCGGCAGAGGCTCCGTTTCCGGTAGTAGTATGTTGAGTTTGTGGTAAAAATTTGAGAATGTTTTGAACACTTTAACACATACGCTGTTTAGAAACCGGAACATCTCACGAGAAGTTTCAAAGAATTTGAACTAATGTCACATGATTTGGAGACTTAGACAAATTCAAATTTGAGTTTGAATACAAAAACTTTTTAATAAGTAATATGCAACATAAATGGTGCCATGTTAAGTGTTGGTAATTTTTCTCATATGTTTGGTATTTTTAAAATAAAATTTGGTTCAGAAATTCTGTGCTGAGAGTAATACTCTCGACACAGAGGTCACCTTTGCCGAGAGCTGCGATCCTGGCTCTCGGCAAAGAAGTTGTGCGGGCCCGCCACCAGCGTGGCTCACACACGTTTGCGGGAGCGGATACCGCATGTGGGCCCCGATCCCCCTCTTTGTTGAGAGCTGGAATTGGGGCTCTCGGCAAAGGCCTCGTGGTGTGGGGTCCGCTCGTCAGCGTGCTGCACGGGGGAGGAGGCTGCAGGTGGGTCCCCGCCCGCCCTTTGCCGAGAGCCAAGATCCAGGGCTCTCGACACATCTGTGCCGAGAGCCCTGGATCTTGGCTCTCGGCAAAGGGCGGGTGGGGACCCACCTGCACCTCACACTCACACCACAGCACAGCACCACACCACACACGCCGCCACACTTAGCCGTTCGCACGCATGCACGCATAGCGCCGCCACACACAGCGCCGCCGGCCGCCACCGTGCCTCTGCTCGGCCGCCACCACACCGCCTCTGCCCGGCCGCCGCCGCGCCTCCTTGGCCCGCCGCCGTGTCTCCCCGGCCCATCTCCGCACCTCTGCCCGGGCGCCGCCGCGCCTCCCCGGCCTGCCGCCGCGCCTCCCCGGCCGGCCGCCGCGCCTCCCCGGCCGGCCGCTGCGTCTCCCCGACCGCCCGAGCGCCAACGCGCCTCCCCGGCAGGCTGGCCCGCCGTCGAGGTCTCCTCCACGATCGCCGCCGGCCGTCGTCCTCCCTGCGGACAACACCTCCTCCCGCGCGAGCCGCCGCGACCACGGCTGCGGGGAGGACCTCCTCCTCCTCCTCTCCCTGGCCCGCGCTCAGCCCCCACCTCAGGGACCGTCGTTCTCTTGGCCGGGGTTGACACAGCAACCACAGGGGTCTGGGTGGGGGTCGTGGCCAGAGGAGCCGGCGGCGGTAGGGGCGGGGTACCAGCCACAGCCGCATGATTACCTGCCGGACGAGTGAGTTAAGACTTACCAACTTTTATTTGCATTTGGACCATCATGACTTGCATGTGCCGTGTCTATGTTTATGTACCTTTGTCACTTGTATTTGGATCTTCGTGACTTGCACTTTCATTTGGATCTTAATTATGTGCCTGTGATGAATATTATCTGCCTGTGATGAATATTAATTATCTGTGATGATTATATACTGCATGTGATGATTATATACTGCCTGTGATGATGTATATGTGATGAGGGTAACATATGAAGCTGCTGGAAAAATTAAAAAAAACAAAAGGGTCTTTGCCGATAGTAGAAGCCATTGCTCTCGGCAAAGATTGCTTCTATACCGAGAGTAAAAGCCACTGCTCTCGGCAAAGATTGCCTCTATGCCGAGAGCAATGGCTTTAGCTCTCGGCAAAGGGGGCCGACGTGGGCTCTTAGAGGCCTCTGTGCCGAGAGCCTGGCTCTCGGCAAAGAGGTGGGGCCGGGGCGAGGCGGGCCCCCTGGCCGGTCCTTTGCCGAGAGCCAGCTTAGCCGCTCTCGGCACAGCGGTGGGCCCCGCTGCTGATGCGGTCCACCCTGACTGCGGCTGTGCTGAGAGCCAGGTCAACGGCTCTCGGCACAGGGATCTTCGTTGCCGAGAGCCTGCCATGTGGCTCTTGGCAAAGAAGTGGTGGGCCCCAGCGCTGGCGGCTGACGGCATGACCCCTAGTGGCGCCTTTGCCGAGAGCTATATTGGGCTCTCGGCACATCTGTGCCGAGAGGGCCTTATTTGGCTCTCGGCAAAGCCCGCTATGCCGGCCCAGCGGTGCCGAGAGCCTTTTGCCGAGGGTCCCTCTCGGCACAGACTGTGCTGAGAGTATAGAGGCTTGTGCCGAGAGCATCTCGCTCTCGGCAAAGCCATGCATTCCAGTAGTGGCCGTGCTATCGCCACCTCTCGTACCTGCCGGCGGCAAGGACGACGAGGAGGTCGACCCGACCCAATGGTCAATCTGCCACAGCATTGTCCACGCCGCCGCCTCTTTCCCCTCCTTGGAGCCGTTAGTTAGCCTACGGGTGTGAGCGACCCCCACTCCCACTGTCCCACATGATCTGCTGCGACCGGGCATGTACTCCGGCGGCGGCGACATGCGGCACGCCGCGCCAGGACGCCGGCTGTCAGCTGGATCACGCACGTACGGACTCACAGCGCGGGCTCTTCTTAGTTCATGGGCTAAATGGCTAATGGCTAAACGAGCAGCTGCTCCAACATTTCTCTCAGCATGTGGCCATGATCCGAGTTGAAGCTTAATTTCATCCACAAACAATAGTGACATTGTGATCCGATCATTTTCTTTAATATTTTACCAGTGGCCAGCTCGTTACTGATGCCTGGGTCACAAAGCGATAGGCGTGAGGCCACCTCTACGACGAAGCTCGCCGGGACGCCGGCCAGTAGTGCGCCACGCCGCCATAGCGGTAGCAGAAGCCATTGCCGTCCCCGCCCTCTCTCGCAGTCGCAGCACCTCGATGGTGCCCCTGCGGCCAGGCGCTGTGCACGGTTTGAACCTCAACTTGTGCGCGTCGATGCGCGCAAGTGAGTATTTGAGTGTGCCATAAAGATACTATCACACTAATTCAGAGTCTCTAAGTACAACAAGATGTGAGGGATCTATTGGACGTGGATATAGTAGATCAAATTTTATTCTTTATCTACAAAATTCAGTGACATATTTTTAGAAGGCGTACAATAGGATATTAAGATTCGAATTCGGACCAATGGTAGTTTTTTTTGACAACAAACAACTTTATATATTAAGCAGCTATATTACAAAACAAACTTTCAAAGAAGGTTGTATTACAACTTGGTCCACCGACCGGATTACAACAGAGAGAGCGGCGGTGGCGGAGACGAACTCGCTGGCGATAAGCTGATGTTTCGCCGGAGGCGAGGACGACCGGATGGGAGGACCGCGCCGAGCGTCGGTTGAAGTAGGGTCGACGAAGTCGTCGATGGAATCCACACCGTGCGACCGAAGTATAGGTAGAAATCTCGTCGCCGGTGGTAGAAGATGAGGCTCGGTGTCGAAACCTAGGTGAAGGCGAGTTCGTTGGGTCAGCACCGGGTGATGTTGCGCCATGGTGAACTGGATCTACTTGCTTGAAGGCTGCTCGAAGACGGTGGAGGGGGCGTAAGCGGTGGAGGTGGGTGAAAGGACCTTGTGATGCCTAGAGGGGGGTTGAATAGCATCACTTCGAATTTCTGAAACAAATGCAGCGATTAAAACACAAGCCGGAACTTCCGACACTATGTCGGAACTTTCGAGGGGCTCGGAACTACCGGCACAGGGTCGGAACTACCGACCTGACAAAGATGACTAAAATGAAATTCAAAAATAGAAGTGAATCTAGCAATTCTATATGAATCAAAAGTTAAGTTTAGATGCTAAGAACCACCTGCAACCAAAAATATAGATAGAAACACAACAAATATATAGATCGGGCCAACACAAGCTTCTATGGTTAGTCAACTAGATGAAGAACTCAATCAAGCAAGAGACAAGAGATTTAATCCGAAGTTCACTTCCACCAAAGAAGCTACTTCTCCGTTGAGGATCCCACAAAGAGAGGGCTATCACCAAGAGTCTCTTGCCTCACTCAATCTCCACAAAGGGAGAATGGTGCTCACTAGGAATTCTCCACCAAGGAGAGGGTAATACAAACGATTTCGGGTACTCCACACAAAGAGGGCACTCAACGGGCGATGCCTAACCGTCTAGAAGCAAGCTTCAAGAGTAACAAATGCGAATCGATGCCCGGAGATGCTTCAAGTGCTCTTGAGATCGAGGAGATGGACAGGTTACTCAAAGCTTCTCAATCTCACACCTTCAATCTCTTCCTCACACAAGCCCTAGCTCAAAGGAATCAAGGCTTAGCTCTAGGAGGGAGTGAATGCTCTTGGGTGTGTTTGTCTCGAGTTAGGTCAGCAACAAATGAAGGAGGAGTGGGGGTATAAATACCCACTCCAAGAAACTAGCCGTTACTGTGCTGAAACGGGTTTTATCGGTAGTACCGGCGTCAGGTCGGTACTACCGAGGGTCTCTGGAGGTTGAGACAGTGAGAGCTTATCGGTACTTCCGACCTGAGGTCGGTACTACCGAGGGTGACAGAAAAAGAACCAAAGGGATGAGATGGTTACTACCGACCTAGGGCCGGTACTACCGACAGATGCTGATCTTTTCCAAAAAGATCAACTTGTGTACGTGTAAGCTTTGTGTCTCTCTAGGTTTCTTTGGGGCATCTCACTAAGCACTTTTAGCATCTTAAGGCGGTCAATTTGCATCCCTCTTTATAATACGGTGTTTCGTATACTCAATTTCGAAATGAAAAAGAATTTAAGCCTTCAATGTAGCTCAACACCGAGAAAACGAGTTGGGGGGGGGTCTTCTTTTGATCAACACATATTTTTCTTTTGTTTTTAATGTGCACACATCTTAATTAACCATTAAATACCTCAATTTGTGTTTGTCATTATCACCAAAAAAATTAGGGGCCAATATGGATGTGTGTATCCAATAATATTTTGAGAGAAACTCCCCCTAAATGTGTGCTTCAACCTTTTAGAGGCCTCAAATGCCTAACACACATTTAGCAAAAGCTTCCCTCTCAATTTGCATACACATGTGCATAAGTGTGAGTTAATAACCGTGATGCATATGACATGATATCCAAATCAATAAAGTGAGAAATAACATTCACCAAGCATCCATAGTGAGAAACCAAGTTGATATGTGCCTTGGTTTGTATATGATGAGCGATTGACTGGATGTTTTGAGGCTTTGTGTTGAGTGTGTTTCGTCGGGTTGTGTTGTCGGTTGTGTGTCTTTTATTCATATGTTTATGTGGTGTGTTGTCAATGCACTCGTGAGGAGTGGTTGACAACGTTGTGTGGACAGACTCTTGCCCTAGTATCGCAGGTGTTGGTTGCGGCTTGGTTTGCGTTGGTGTAGGTGAAGAACAAGCGTGAAAGGTCTATGCCAATGTGGCCTCCAGGGTGATGGAGAGACAAGTAGGTTTGGTTCGAGGGACCCGGTGGCCGATGGGATCAAGTGCGGACCGCATGGTGCAAGAAGAGCAAGACGAAGTCATGGACATGGAGCCGGTGCATCGGTGGCGGCCAAGTCTAGGAACGAGGCAAGACCGAGTAGACCGTCCGGGCACCGGAGGTGAAAGGCTTGATGGACTCGACGCTTGGAGTGGTGAGGCCGAGTCGTGTACGCGGGGTTTGGTGGTTTGTCCACAAAACCATCGGAGGACGGTTTCTTGGTTTGGGCCTCAAAACCAAGTCCGAAGGCCCAACGCGACAGAGACGGGGATCCGGGAGCGTCAGGAAGCTTCGAGGCGGGTGACACGTAGCATGATCGAGGTGCTTGCGTCGGGAGGACGTAAATGCCCGATGGATGCGCGGCCGTCCGATGGTGAACTTCATGTGTTGACCAAAATGTCCCTGTGAGGGCTTGTATTGTATCTCCTAGTATAGGGGCACTTCGGTCTTTTCCGGAGGGCCTATATATAGGAGGAGGGGGCTGAATTTTCAGCCAACTCTTTGGCTTAGTTGGTGGGAGTGCTCTTTTATTTTGGGGTGCTCTTGGGGAGAGAGGGAGAGGAGAGTGTGTGGCTCTTTGTTTGGAGCTTTTTGCCATCCAAGATTTGCAATTCTTGGAGTGGCTTGTAATCCAACATGGCATGAATATTCAGAGTGAATTAGTCCCTCAAATATTGTGCAAATTCCTCAAGCAAACTCTATCTCCTTCTAAATTCCCGAGTTGGTTTTTTTGCTATTTTCGGAGCTTTTCGGTTCGATCCTTGTGCGTCGATTTCTAGGCCGTTTCCTTCCGGATTTCTTTGAGGGGATCATGGGTGAGTGCCTTGTGCCTCTTTATGGATGATCTTGACCCCTCAAACGCCGGGAATCGAGCTCGATTTGGTGAGGTTTGGATGAACTCAGGTTGTTGTTTTGAGCGCACGAGATTTGCGATTCCGGTTGATTGGATAGGTTTGGGGTTCCAAGATTTTGGGCATAGCTTCTCTTAGAGATGCTTCTCATCTACCCAAAATTTGAGATCAATCCATCCAGCGGTTTGGAAGATCCGTCGATCGGAAGTTGGAGGTGTTTTCGCGGGGTTCGCGGCTCTGCTTCTGCGTGCAGGGCGGACGGTCCGCGAGTGAGGGGAGGACGGTCCGCGAGTCTGGGGCAGACGGTCCGCGAGTGCGTAACAGATGGTCCGCGATGGTAGTGTTCGTCGCGTGTTCATCGAGTTCTTCGCGAGTTCTTGCGTGCCCGTGTTTCGATCTGTTGGGTTAGGAGTTTTTGGTGGCAAGAGGTTTGCGGACGGTCCGTACTTGAGTGCCGGACGGTCCATGTCGTGGCGGACAGTCCGCGGGTCCCTCACGGACAGTCCGATTTTTCGAGGTGCGTCTCTGGTGGCTCGGTTGCCTTTTTCGGACAGTCCGACCCATCCGTGCGGACAGTCCACCGAGGCCTTGCGGACGGTCCGCCCGTACCAGCCGGACTGTCCTCCTGGTCTGTTGCAGACTCACTTCTTTTCCTTTGATTCTTGTCTAGTGCTTCCACTCTTTGATTTGAGGGTTGTCTCTAGGACTTGTAGGCTTGTGTGTGCCTAGTTTAGAGTTGCTTTTGTGTGTGCGAGTGATTCGAGTGGCAATCAGGGTATAGGTCGAGTTCTCTCTTTGGAGAAGAATTTTTATCGGCTGCCATTCACTCCTCCCCTCTCTGGTCGCCTATTCGGTCCTTCAATTGGTATCAGAGCTGGTTGCGGATTCATGTGACTCTAACAAGTCTAGGATCCATAGGGTGACAAAAGAGAAGGGGCGCTTTGCTTGCGGTTTCGGTTTTCACGTTTTGAGCCTGGCGATTTGGTGTTGTGCCTTTGAAAACTATAACTTGAGATACCATCAATGAAATAGGCATAACTTTTCGCTCGGTGCTCCATTTGAGCTCAAATTTTTACAGCGGTTTGGTGACAAGACTTCGGTCACAACTAACAATTTTTATACCCGCTAGGCGATTATCAGTAGTTTTGGCGTGGGGCCAGTACTACCGAGGTCTGTTGGCATTTCTTAGCGTTGTCACTTTAAGAACAGATCTGGAATCCATCCTTAGTGGCAACACCAAGAAACGCCTTGTAGGCACCTCTTATCGTCAAAACTAACAATGCTGAGTTAGCTTGAACATCAAGACTTGCCAAAGGTTAATCTAAACGATCATGAACGAATCCGCAAGTGCACAGATAAACCATTGTAGCATTTCCCCAAGGAAGGAGAATATTCCAAGGGTATCGTATCCGTGGAAGGTAATGGCGGATATCTCAGACTTATGCTTTTGCACTGAATGTAAACTAAGAGATAGATATAGGAAACAACAAACTCAAAGGCAAGGGTAAGATAAAAGATATAAAGGGTAGTGTGACACACACACACTCAGATCTACCTCTACTCTAGCGCACTACAGCTTAGGGGGAACATACGTATTAGCTCTAGGTTCTAATGTACTAAACATACAAAGCAAGAAGATGCAGGAGATAGGCATGAGTATTGCATGAGAGGGTAAGGTTCAACACCCAGGTACAAATGGGGAGCTAGCCCGCGATGACCAGCACTCTGCGAAACTAGACTTTAGACTCCTACAGCAGGTACCCCAGTGCGGAGGGTTGCAAAGGATCCAACAGCTGTCACCACTGCGGACCTACCTCTATTGTTACGGGGGGTATGCTCATAACTAACATAGCCAGACAACCCAGGCACCATGCCTACGTTGCTGCTAGACTCCACCCGGCCTGGGCTATTGTGACCCAGGGTGAGAGCCACCAGAAGACTGGTCAACACAAACCTCATGCAACACTCTCATGCCATCTAACAAGATCAACTAAGGTTAGACATACGAACGGATACGAACTCTCTTATGTCTAGTCAATAAGATTAAGGGTCGTGTTCGTGAAGAACACGAGCCTCTAACTTATGAACAAACACATAACGAATGAGTTTATCATCCTTCAAGTGGAACAAAAGGTAGTGTTCATGAAGAACACAAGCCTCTAAATGATGAACAAAGGATGAACTCAAGAACATATCAAGCATATGATCTACCATGACTTTATTTGAAATAGCGGAATAACTGAAGTAGATCAAAGTCATACAATGAAATAAAGATAAAAGAGAACTCATACCTAGACTCTAAAGAAGACTTGGAACCTGAAGAAGAGCTACTCTACCCTACCCCCTAGCCTTGGAAACTAAAAGTGAGAGGAGAATGAGAGAGTGGTGTGTGGGAAATGGGAGCCCCTCCCCTTCTATTTATAGGCAGGGACAAGGCTTGCTCGGAGCACCAAATGACCTCAAAACACCCAGGAGTGAGGCAATGGACCAATGAGCAGCTGCCACATGTAGGGCGGTTCGGCTGATCCTAGGATCGGCCGGCCCCCTAGGGCGGCCCCACCTGTGTGCTTCCTCTGGGTGGCTGCCCTGTGGGCCCTCTGATCCTTCCCCGGTGCATGGGTTGATTTGGTATCCGAGGTGGGCCCTTTGATCCATGTGAAGTCCATGTGGCGCCCTCTGATTCGTCGATGAGTGCCTCCCTTGGATCAATGACGTGGAATGCCATGTGTTTCCTTGGTGGTAGCCACCTCCTCAGCTGAGTTGGCATGGTTTCTCCATAGAAGGTGGGTTTCCATCTCTTTTAAGGGGTATTTCACCTACATACAAATAATCTCCAAGGACAAGTGGAACTACATTATTCAAACCAAAATGCAAGTAAATAATGCATATGCCTCCATTTATGTGAGAATATTGAGGGCTGAAAGTAGTACTTAACAGCCGTCAACAAACTCCCCCAAGCTAACCTCTTGCTCGTCTCGAAGCAAGACATTAGAGACTTAGGTTGGTTGATCAGGAGTTGCTACAATGTTGTATTCTCAAGTTATGGCAAACATACAGCAAGATACTCTACCAAGAGTTGAACAAGTTGGCAATGTTCTTACCTTTCACCTGATGACGTGGGGCATATAGCTTCACCTGCCTTAGGCGGTTGGGAGACAGAATAGTTATATAGCATGTGCATAATCACTCATACCTTGATCAGCTATCAATCCGGAGGTTTTGCAAATTTTTCAAAAGAAAATCAGAGTTCCTCAAATAATACTCTCGTATCGCTCAAAAGTGTATGGTTCCTCACCAAGGCATCAATGTTGCCTTTCTTCATATCCTACTCCTAATAGGCTTTATGTGGAGCTGTAGGTAGGAAAAAATGTGGCATACTTGTTTCTCATGTTTTGCTAAGTCAAAAACCAGATCCTTAGAAGAAACAAACATACATCCTGATCAAGATGTGCATATGTGTGTGATGGATATGAGCATGGTAAGGTGGATACTAGGCCCGGAGATGGGTGCTAGATATTACCATGCTTTATATGAGGAAATGAGGGATTGATGGTAAGGTGGACACTAGCCCCGGAGTAGGTACTAGTTATTACCATCTATATGGTGGAACTCTTTCTCTTGCACATATCAATCCCTTTTTCTCCTTTAGAAATTTTTCGAGACTTGGGCTAGCTCACTTTATTTTTTTTGCCATGCTTTTGAGTATGCTTTTTTTTCTTTCTTTCTCTTTTTTCAGCTAGCCCTTTGTCTCTATTGTAGATATTTGGAGAGGGATGAATGATGCAAAGATACATAGAGTTTTATTTGTGGAAGAATGCATAAGCATATGGAACAAATGATGAATGCTAACTTCTAGTGTAGAAGTGTAGCATGAATGTGTACGTGATCTTGATCAGAGGAGTATGAGTTCTAACAAAGGTCACAACAATTTGGCAAAGCTCAATGAGAGAACAAGCTGCATATGTGGAGGCTAAGGGCTAGAATCTACATATGGCCTTGGATGGAAAATTCTCATCATTGAGGAACTCATCATGTTTTGATTTTTCAAAAAGAAAAACTCCGGATGTCAAGCATCACTAAGCACAAGATCATAGCACTCTATTCTACCATATCATGTCTTACAACAACTTAGACAAGGATCATGCTTTTTGTTACCCACAGTTTTCAAGCTAAGGTTTGAACATGCAAGCCAACAAACTCAAAACTTAGGTAGGTTACAAAGTTGTAAGCAAGACATACGAGGAGAAATAAATAGAGCAACTATTCATCATTTCAACCATAGAGGCAAAGCATTCTTACTATGCATATTAAAGCAAACTAAGAAAACGATGGTGATGAAAGCAAATAAATATTTTTAGTCTTTTTATTTTTGCAGATTTTTTTGGGTTTTCATTTATAAGATACTCTGAAAACAAAGGAAGATACAAGTTACCTCAGGATGGGGGTCCTCCCCCAAGCTAGCTTCAGGCTCACTGCGGAGGAGGGTAGAAGAAACCCTGACTCGCGTAGTAAGCCCTCTGCTCCTCCATGTATCGCTGCTGGTTCTGCTGCATGGCTTTGATCCTTTCACCAGCCTGACGCTGCCACACTGAGGTAGACTCGACGTGGGTGTTTAGCATCTCCTCCAGTCCTGTGACCTGGACGGTGAGCTCTCCCATCTGCTGTGTGAGCTGAGCATCGTGTGCAGAGGTTGAGGAGTGCCGCCGGAAGGACGAAGACGGAGGTGGACCACCAGAGCTAGAACTAGCGGGTGTGGCCCACTGAGCACTGCTCGCACTCGCCCAAGCTGTGCCACTCGCACTTGGATGGTAGGTGGGCTGGTCCCAACGAGGTGCATATCCAGGGGTAACCCCGAACATGTACCCCGTAGGGGCCCCTCCTGCCACCGGTGGCATAGCAGGCTGTGGCTGTGGTTGTGGCTGTGGTGGTGGTTGTGACTGCTGCTGCTGCTGCTGCATGTGTGCTCTCTTCACCGCGCTTTTGGTGGACCTGCCTGAAACACTAGCACGACGGCTTTCCTCTTGTGTAACAAGGGGAATGGTTAGTGATTCCGAGCTATACAATCCAAACCCCAGGTTAGGCAACGAGATTTGATTTGCATATCCCAGAAAGAAGAAAGTCAAAGAATCATCCGGGCCTTTCTTAAGTATATGCCCTTGGATCAAGTATGCCTCATCAATGAGAACTCGGGGCGCCCTGATGAAGGGTATGGAATTCCCGCTAAGAACCCCGAGTCTGAGAGCAATACGAGTCACCAAAGACGTACACTCAATAGGACCTATCATCTTGAAATTCATCAACCACTGCCGAATCATAGCTTTAACGGGCGAGACCTTGATCCGGTTAATAGCGGCGTATAATAGCATCATCTCATCACTGCGCACGGGCCGAACATCCTCTCGTGGAAAGAGAGTGATGGCGAGCCACTTGTGCCACAAACGGAGAGTGGGATGCACAATATCGTTGCACCGAGGTACAAACTTGCCACTGTAAACAAGACCAGAGATGTCTGCCCAGAAAGAGTCTCGAACAAAACCCTCACAAGCCTTCTTCAGAGAAACAGCACAACGAGGACTAAAACCAAGAAGACGACTAAGTTCCTTCCAAGAAACACAATAGTCGGTCCCAAAAAGACGAAACTGAATGCCATCCGGAATCTCGGTAAGAGAGCAAAGGAACTGGATGGTGAGGGGCCGAGAGCCAAGCTCTGTAACCGGTGTAAACTCCTTGTTGGCGGTCGATTTTCGTCAACCAAGAATACTTGTTATGTTATAGTTTGGATTTCATTTTGGAACTAACCCGCCACTAGGCATACTAATGATATAACAAGTTCATTGTTGGATGTGTGTTTTGGAGTTTAATGTTTACACAGGAATTCATGCACTAAATGAGAAGAAATACATACGGTTCGGAGGACGATTTACATGATGATCAAGAGGCTCCGACCGTGCGTGAACTTGACTCCAAAGGTGGCAAGGACCAATGAGCTTCGAAGAAGAATCTTCGAGGACCGAGATGAAAAGACCGGAAGATCATGCATAAACACCCCTTAACTTGGTCGCGGAGATAACGACGTCCAAAGCCCATATCTGAAGGAGGAAAATCCCAAAGTGCAAGAAACGACACGTGGCAAAAGACGGAGCCAAACCGGGCTGAGGATGGGCTAGGCCGATCGGCCCAGGCCGGCCGGCCCACCCCCTCTCTGCCTCAGTTCGCCGCCGCCTTTCTTCGGTGATATATTCGCGGAACCCTAATTGTTTGAGGGAGGGAGCCATTCACGAAAGATGGCCAGAGAAGCCTCAGGAGATCAAACACAAGGAAGAGGGTTGATTGAGAGGGTGAAGATCGAGGAGGATCATCACCTAGGTCAATGGAGGCCACCACGAGGAAGGAGGACGCCGAGGCCTTGCCACGGCGCCGCCGGAGTTGAAGGACACCGAGAGACGGACTCCATCGGAGGCATCCACCATGATCAACGGTGCCATGCCTAGCATCTTGATAGGGTAAAGTAATCATTTGTCCATGGAGTTGTAATGGATCTTGACATGTAGCCACCCACTCTTTGTTTGGATCTTTGTCTATCATACCTTCATGTTGATGATGCTTAATGTTTAAGGTTCACTACCATTGCCATCGAGGTTGCTCCCGTAGATGACGTCAACATACCGTGTTCATTAGGGTTAGAGATGATTACCTTCGCGTAGTGATAAGTACGAGGGAAGGGAAATGCTTAACTCTTTGTTCACATCCTTAGATAGATTGGATCGAGGTTTTACCATGTTTTAGGGTGATTGCATCTCAAGTACCTAGACTCCATGGACATACGTCTTTCATACTCGTGAACACCTCTCTCTCTCTCTTAACAAAATCTAGGGTTAGTTTGTCTTTACTTTATAGATTAATCTTTACATCATAAAGTCTTTAATCAACTAAGTTAGTGTTAGGTTAAACGCAAGTAATTCCCTTGCTCCGTGGATTGACAAGAACCTAGGGGGTCCCCTCCCTTGGTGAAAAAGGCACCAAGTCACTCCGTGGACTCGCAGTGAAGTTGAAAGCGGTTTTGAACCGTCAACAAGCCCCTTTTTCTGGCGCCGTTGCCGGGGAGCAAGCCAGTTTACTTCATTTAATCTCTCATTAATTTTGTTGATTACTAACATCTAACCTTTGTGTTCTAGAAAAACACACTCTTTTGTTTTTGTTTTTGATTGTCTAGATGACGCTCGTTGGAAATCCTTTGGAGGAACCGAAAAAATCACTAAGAGACTATGCTAGCCCTCGATGTGAGGACATCAAGGTACAAGAGTTGGTTTCGATTCTCGAGGCGACAAGGTACGAAATTAGAGTTCAAATCATCAAGATGGTAGCAACTAATCCATTCCGAGGGATAGAGACAGACAATCCATATAGACATATCCAACGCTTCACGACATTGTGCAATACAGTGCGACAAGAGGGAGATCCCGACACTTGGTTTAAATGGAATCTTTTTCCCTACTCACTTGCCGATGAAGCAATAAAGTGGTATTCATTTGCGTCTTTCGAAGCCGAGGGAAATTGGGATCAATTGGTAAAGAAATTTTGTGCCAAGTTCTTCCCTATAACCAAGATTCAACATATAAGGATGCAAGTGATGACTTTCAAGCAAGGAGAAGAAGGGGGGATTGATCAAGTGTGGAATCGATTCAATGAACTAGTTGAACAAGGACCAAGACTCGGATTCCCGGGTGACGTACTATTGCATACATTCTTTTTTTCCCTAACCCCTAGTTGCATGGAATATGTTCAAATGTGTGCAGGAGGGGATATCATGGAGAAAACACTCACGGAAGCTGCCAAACTTCTACAAAAAATAAGTAAAGCGGCAGCCATGCGAAGAGATTGGGAAATACGACTTTCGGGAAAGCCGGAATGCGACACAAGTGTGGCACCCCTTGCTGCAATTTTCAGAAATACGGCTCCGGAAGAGAAGAAAGAGGAACCAATCCTTGAAAAGATTGAAGAAGCCAAACATGAGAAAACTAGAACTATCCTGGAGAGTGATCACGCCGAGACAAGCAAAGCAAATGAAAGGACTATGTCAAGCGCAAAGCCACTAAGGGAGTTCGAGCAAATGGATTGGATCCCACTAGATTTTGGAGAAATCTTTGATAAGAGGAGACCGTTCCCTAATCAAAAAGGGATGGCAAAAGCTTTGGAGATAGACTTCCCGCCGGAAAAACAAGTGGAACATTCATACAACATAGAGACAACCGGGGAGGTCCTTCAAAAACTCTTTAGCGAAGAAGAAGTTGATCCGGACCATGTGGCCGAAGCTAAAAGAATCATGGGAATCAAGCCCGAGGCGTCACCATTTTCCCGCCTCGCTGAACTTTTTGCCATAGGATCCGATGACGAAGAGAATACATCGCCGCGTATAGATTTCAAGGTCAACAACATTAATTGCAAGGCGTTATGCGACATTGGAGCACAAGTAAGTGTCTTGTCTTCTAAGATTTTTGATGCAATTCATGATCATACCATTGACCTAGTTCCAACCTCTACTAAATTAATTATGGGAGATGGTAGAATTATTAAACCTCTAGGAATTGCTCGTGACCTAGAAGTTTTAATTTCCGAAAAATGCATTCCAACTGATTTCTTCATTGTTGATGTCTACTATGATAAGAATGATCATTTAATTCTTGGTAGACCTTTTCTTAAGTTAGTTAATGCCGTTTTAGATGTCAGAAAAGGAAAAGTAACTATTAATCTTGATAGAAATAATCACACATACAATTTTCTTCCCGCTTCTAGAATTGCCTCACCCCTACCTCTTGATGATGAAGAGGTAGGGAGCCTTTGTTTTGTTGAAACTTTCAGGGATCCGCTACAAAGAGCTATGGAGAATCAATCTAATGATGAGCTAGATGAAGAGTTAGTGGAAGAAACCAAAGGACTAGAACCGCAAGACGGAAGCTTAGAGGAGGATAAATTTGAAGATCTTGGAGAAATTGTACATGAGGAACCACAAGCACCTGAGGTGGATCTTAAGCTATTGCCCAAGGGATTGAAATATGAATTTTTGGGCCCGGACAAGACTTATCCCGTGATTGTGAGTGATGAATTGAGTCCCGAGGAGAATGATATGTTGCTGAATTTATTGAAAAAGCACAAGAAAGTGATGGGATATTCGATTAATGACATTAAGGGACTCAGCCCAGCATTTTGCACTCACCGCATACCTATGGAGGATCAATGCAAGCTTGTAGTGGACCATCAAAGGAGGTTAACCCATGCCATGCGAGAGGTAGTGAAGAAGGAGGTTATCAAGTTGTTGGACGCCGGAATCATCTACCCAGTGCCGCATAGCGAATGGGTGAGCCCCGTACATTGTGTGCCTAAGAAAGGAGGTTTGACCGTGGTGAAAAATGAGAAGAATGAATTGATACCACAAAGAACCGTGACCGGATGGAGGATGTGTATTGACTATCGGAAATTGAACAAAGCAACGAAGAAGGATCACTTCCCCCTACCATTCATCGACGAGATGCTTGAGAGGTTAGCAAATCATGCATATTTTTGCTTTCTTGATGGGTACTCGGGGTTCATGCAAATACCTATTCACCCGGATGATCAACATAAGACAACATTGACATGCCCTTATGGAATATTTGTGTATAGAAGAATGCCTTTCGGTTTATGCAATGCTCCAGCCTCTTTTCAACGATGTATGATGGTGGTATTTTCGGAGTTCATCGAGGAAATTGTTGAGGTATTTATGGATGACTTCTCCGTTTATGGTAAATCTTTTGCGGATTGCTTGGCAAACTTGGATAAAGTTCTCACTAAATGTTCGGAGGTTGATTTGGTGCTAAATTGGGAGAAGTGTCACTTTATGCTGAAACAAGGTATAGTCTTGGGACACGTGATATCCGAAAGAGGGATTGAGGTGGACAAAGCTAAAGTTGAAACGGATGAAAAACTTCCACCCCCAACAGATGTCAAATCTTTACGCAGTTTCTTAGGCCACTATTGACGGCTGTTAAGTACCTACTTTAGCCGTCAATATACTCATGAATAAAGGAGCATAAGGCATTTCTTACACGTATTTAGTTAAGAATAATGTAGTTCCACTTGTCCTTGGAGATTATTTGATTGCAGGAAAATAAGCAGGAAAAGAGTGCCAAACTCACCTTCTATGGTCCATGCCACATCACCTCATCCTAGATGGGCTGCCAACAAGGATGCCATGCTTGCAAACCTGCCAACTAGGGAGCCATGCATGCATGCCATGCAAGCAATCCAAGTGAAGCAACCCCTGACGAATCAGAGTGTGACACGTGGACTTCACATGGATCCATGGGCCCACAAAGGCAAGCAAATCGCGCCAAAACAGGGTGGACACCGGGAACCGACCTAAGGACCCACAGGGCAGCCTCCAGGAGGAAGCACACCCTGAGTGGGGCCCACAGGGGGTCGGCCGACCCCACAGGTCGGCCGAACCGACCTTGTGGCCGCCACTCAGGGGCTTCCACATGGTGGTTCCCTATTGGTCCTAGGCACCTTCCCCGGGGTGTTTGCCTCCATTCGTCGCCGGTGCACGGGCATATAAATAGAAGGAGAGGGGGCTCACTTATGAGACATACACACTTGCAACACCGCTCTCACTTTTAGTCCCAAGGCTAGGAGGTAGGCTAGAGTAGTTCTAATTCAGGTTCCAGGTCTACTTTGGGATCTAGGTATGAGTTGTCTTGTATCTTATTTCATTTGTATGACTTTGATCTACTTCAGTTATTTATCTATTTCATATAAAGTTGTGTTAGTATGCATGAGTGATTTGTTCATGTGTTCTTCACCTGTTCATCATTTAGAGGCTCCTGTTCTTGATGAACAAGGCCTTTCGATCCACTTGACGGGTGACTTTTACATGTTTTTGGTGTTTGTTCATAAGTTAGAGGCTCGTGTTCTTCGCGAACACGACCCTTTGATCCAGTTGAATAGACATAGGAATGCACGAATCCGTTTGTGTACTTAACCTGGTTTGATCTAATTAGATGACATGATTGCGTTGTATGAAGTCTGTGCTTGAGCTACGGTACTCGGTGTAATTGGCTGGTTTATCTGGTGGCTTGACCTGGGTCACAATAGCCTGAGCCGGTCAAGTCCAGCTAACAACGTAAGCATGGTGCTTGGGTTGCATAGCTACCTTACTTATGAGTTTATCCCACGGTTTCTCTTGGGGTAGGCCGCGGTAGTGACAGCCGTTGGTCCTCTGAAATCCCCCACGTTCGGATAAGCTGTAGGAGTCTAAAATATAACAACCGGAGTTGTGCAGAAGCAACGCGGGAGGTGATCTCCCCGTGGTACCTGGGTGCTCAAGTCAATGTTCTTCAACGCTAGTGTATCTAACTCGTTCCTTCCAGCTTTATGTGTATAGTACATTAGAACCTAGAACTAAATCGTGTGTCGCCTCCTATGCCTAGGACCCTTTAGAGAGAGAGTGAGTGTGTGTGTGATCACACTACCCCCATTATCATATCTTTACCCCTGCAGTTGAGTGTCTGATTTATTTCCGTCTATAATCTATACTCATTGCAATAGAGTTGATCTTGTCATTCCGCCAATGCCTTCCTTGGATTCGATACCCTTTGGAATACTCCTTTGGGGAAATGCTACAATGGTACTTCCGTGCGCTTGCGGATCTCTGTAAACGTTAAGATTTACCAATCAGCATTTCTGGCGCTATTACCAGGATGGGTTCCAAACCTGTTCTTAGGTGATTGCGTTAAGAAATGTCAACAAGCATTTCTGGCGCCGTTGCCGGGGAAGGCTTAAGGATGACATATCAACACTTTACATATGTTTATAATCATGACAGGAATAAAACAGTTCTCAATGCAGGCTAACTTGGATTGTCTTCTTTGTCTATTGATGATGAAGACAGGTAGTGCATGACTGGTTTCGACTTGCCATCGAATTTTACTGAAGATCCTGAGTCACTCGTAAGGAAGGCACGAAATCATTTCGGCTCTCCTTTTCGTGAACATTCGGAAGTCGATCCAGCTTCCTTTGTGCCATCTGCATCAACTTCCATGGCCAACCCTGTCGAGAAGACTCTTCGTGAGTATTCTGCTCCCTCTGCTGACCAGGTGCTGACAGGCCCCGTGATCAACACTGGGAATGGAAACTTCGAGATCAAGACTAGCTTAATTACGATGGTACAGGCTAGCCCATTCTGTGGCAAGCCTAATGAAGACACGAGCGCCCACCTGCAGCAGTTCCTGGAACTATGCAGTACCTTCACTATACGAGGAGTGGAGGAAGATGCTATTCGTCTGCGACTGTTTCCCTTCTCCCTCTTGGGAAAGGCAAAGCAGTGGTTTTATGCTAACCGTGCAGAGATTAACACCTGGGCAAAGTGCTCCGCAGCATTCCTCGCGAAATTCTTTCCGTTGGGCAAAACCAATGTCCTTCAGGGGTGAATTTCAAGTTTCCAGCAGACAACAAATGAGAATATCCCCGAAGCTTGGGAGAGACTCCAGGAGGACATCCTGGCTTGTCCTCATCATGGGATGGACAACTAGCTTATTCTTCAGAGTTTCTATAATGGGCTGACTCCGACAGCCCGAGGCCATATTGATGCTGCAGCTGGAGGGGCTTTCTTCTCTGTTACTATCACTGAAGCTACTACACTGATAGAGAAGATGGTTACCAATCAAGGGTGGAGTGATGATCGACTCCAGCCACGTCAAAGGGGTACACATACCGTCAAGGAAGCGGATATGTTGCACGCCAAGATGGACCTAATGATGAAGATAATGGATGATCTAGCCAATGAGAAGGCTGCCATGGCCACCACTACTCAAGCTATGGATGCTCGCATGACTTGCGAAGTCTGTGGTAATACTGGGCATTCAGGGAATTACTGCCCTACAACTCAGGAGGATGTGATGTAATGAACGGCAACAACAACGGTTATCGTCCACAAGGAGGTCAAACGTGGAATCAATCACGCCCTTATTATCAAGGAGGTAATCAAGGTAATTCTTTCAACCCAAACCAACCTTCCTTGAAAGATCTAGTCTTTGGGCAAGCTAAGATTAATGAAGGCTTTAATAAGAAAACAGCTGCCTATGATAAGGCCTTTGAGAGCGTTAATGTTAAAATTGATAGCCTTTCGTCTGCTCTTAAGAACCAGTTGAGCTTTAATAAGATGATAGAAACCCAGTTGGCTCAGTTAGCTGCCTTAGTTCCCTCTGCTAAAGACGGGAAGATTCCGGGACAACCCGTGTCCTCCTGTGAAAATGTTTGTGTAGTGTCCACCAGATGGGGTAAGCATTCTGGGCGGACACAAGCCACTGACCATGCAGGGAAGCCTATACATCAAATACTTGACCCATGGGAATCTTCAACAATTACACACAAGAAAGATCCTGGTTATCCGGCTATCACCTGCAAGATATACTACCAGAAGATTAAGCATGCTCTTTGTGACCTTGGTGCAAGTGTTAACCTTATGTCCAAGGCCATGTTTGAACAATTGGGGTATCCAGCTCTAACTCCAACTGCGACAGCCGTCCAACTTGCTGATGCATCGATCCGATATCCAGAGGGGATCGTAGAGAATTTATTGGTATTCGTCCAAGGTTCATGCATCTTTGCGGATTTCGTGGTCCTTGATATGCAAGATGATGAGGGAATGCCTCTCATTCTTGGGAGACCGTTCCTGAGTGACGCCAACGCAAGAATCAATGTGGGAGCTGGAACGATCTGATTCCGCATTGGGAAGAGGAACTTGATGTTCCGATTTCAAACACCAAAAGAGAAATGCTATACACTGCAGGGCCAAAATGAGCAATCAGGGGCATGGGCGGAGCTACAGCCCCCGCGACTTCCCACCACTCCAACAAAGCCTAAGAAAACAAGAAGGGTGTGGCGGGAAATACAGAAGTCATCTCCATCAATTTCTCGGAAATGGGGTGACGAGTGGAAATAATCGCCGAGAAAAGTCTCGCTCTCAGACTTAAAAAGATGAGTCCTTTTTGCCAAAAGGTAAAATTGGTATTTATCTCATATTTCCCTTCCAAAGTTTTATTTGATTTTTCCAAATGCATATTTCATTTTTCCGACCTTGCATCTGCATGCTAGAATTTTCTAGCCAATTTCCCTTTTCAAATAAAATTCTGAAAATAACTTCTTGAGTGGAAAATCAAAGAATAATTTTTCGAGCAACATTTTGGGCGAATCTGGACCTAGACATCTGGGCAGGACATCAGGTAGCCGTTAGAGAGCCATTGCAAAAAGTTAGAAGCAGGCGGGCCCGGCAGGGGGTCGACCGACCCCAGGGGTCGGCCGACCCTGGCCAACGGTCATGTGGGCCCCGCCTCTTCCAACGGCTCCTAGCCGTTGCCCTTGTCCTCTACCCCAGTGCCTGGCTCGGTTGCCTATAAATAGAAGGGGGATTGAGGGGTTTCTTCACCCATTCACTCATTTCCATCACCCTCTCTCCCTCTTTGCTCTTGCTCTTTGGTTTCCTTGGATTTCTTGGTCAAGTGGAAGTATCAAGCACTCTCTCCAATTTGTCGCTGAATATTGAATATTGGTGGAGCAAGCTCGGTAAGGATTTCATTTCGGTTTCACTAACCCATCACCGAGTTGCTCGTGTTGTCCCATTGTTGTGCAAGATGAGTTGGATTACCGGTGCGTACCGGAAGGTGACCTGCTCACGCCGTTCTAGAGACGGAGAGGGCTCGTCTCACCACTCCGGAGCTACACCAAATCCAATGTCAACCGACCGTGAAGAAGAGGAAGAGGAAGAGCTACCTACGCCACGAGCCGAAGGGGTGATCAACACCGATGCCGCCTTCATCGACTTGAGGGACGACCGGGAGAGACATGCCTATGCTCTCATCAAGGATCGAGTCTTCGCCAACACCAAGGAGTTCGAGTCGGCCCTTCTCGAGAAAACAGGTATGGACTCCGAGTTCGATTCCATTTGGCATGCCCTTGGTTGGGAGAACTTTGTTCTGGTGTGGGAGATTGGTTCTAGGCCTCTCACCATTCAGTTTCTCTGTACTCTTCGGGAGGATGAGGCCGGTATTACGTTTCGTTTCCATGGAACGTCGTATCGAGTCTCATGGCATGATCTCAGTTGTGCTCTCGGTTTTCATCGTTGTTGTGCTATTTCTCTCGATCAAGCTTGCAGTGATTTTATTCGAGATAGTTTTTGGGAAGAGATTTCTGGTCGGCCTGTCCGTGGCAAGTTAGCACCTCGGTGCATCGATATCACGCATCCTACTCTCTGACTGTGGCACAAGTGGCTCGCCATTACTCTCTTTCCGAGGGATGACGTTCGACCTGTGCGCACAGACGAGATGAGGATATTATACGCCGTGGTTAGACAAATCAAAATCGCCCCAGTGCAAGCTATGATTCGGCAGTGGTTGACAAATTTTAGGATGACGGGTTCTATTGAGTGTACGTCTCTGATCACACGTATCATTTCGGGTCTTGGGATTTCACTAGGGGCTAACGTTCCCTACATTGATTCTCCCCGGGCCATGATAGATGAGGCGTATTTGATTCAAGGACATACTCTTAAAAAGGGCCCGGATGATTCCTTTGTTTTCTTTTACCCTGGCCACGCAAACCAGATTCGGTTACCTAACCCGGATTTCCATTTGTACGGCCAAGGGCCACTGACCGTTCCTCTTGAGGAGCCTCGTCGTTCTAGCATTTCTGGAGACAGGGTCACTAGGAGTGCGGCGAGGAGGGCAGCGACAACACAGCAACTGCCACAACATCCGCCGCCACAGCCATCACCGCAGCCGTCACCGCAGCCACAGCCTCAGCCTACACCACCGCTGTCTGGCGCATGGGCCTCGGCCGGGTACATGTCTGGAGTTACACCCGGATATGCCCCCGGTTGGGACCAACCCATGAGTCAGCCGGGTGCGAGTAGCTCGACCTGGGCTAGTGCAGGGAGTGGCGAGTGGGTTCGGCCCGCCGGTGCTACCTACGGAGACTCGTCTTCATCGTCCGGGTTGCGCTCGTCATCTCGTGCCCTCACTCAGCAGATGAGCGAGCTCAACATCCGTGTCGGCACCATGGAGGAGACTATGCACCAGCAGGCTGAGTCCACTCGGGATTGGCAGCGTATGACGGGCGAGAGGATTCACACCATGGAGCAGAGACAGCTGCGACAGATAGAGGAGCAGAGGGCTTACTACGGGTGGTTGGGATACCACCCTCCACAGCAGTGAGCCTGAAGCTAGCTTGGGGGAGGACCCCCATTCTGAGGTAACTTGTATCTTTTATTATTTTCAGAACCCCATATGCTAAAAACACATAAAAATCTGAAAAAGTTAAAAAGACCAAAAATATCTATTTGCTTTCTTAAATTAGTTTGTTTTCGTATGCGCGGTAAGAGTGTTCTTATTCTCCATGGTTGAAATGATGAATAGTTGCTCTGTTGATTCCTCTTGTATGCCTTGTTTACAACTTAGTATCCTATCCAAGTTTTGAGTTTGTTGGCTAGTATGATCGAACCTGAGCTTGAAATTAGTGGGTAGCAAAAAGCATGATCTTTGCCTAAGTTGTTGCGAGGTATGATATGGTATAATAGAGTTGCTATGAGCTAGTACTGAGTGATGTTTGATATCCGGAGTTTTCTTTTAAAAAATGTTAAAATGATAAGTTCCTCAATGATAAGAAATTCATATCCAAGGCCATATGTAGATTTTAGCTTATGTTAAACCTCCACATATGCTACCTGATTTCTTCATTGAGTTTTGTCGAATTGTTGTGACCCTCGGCGAGTAACTTGTCATACTCCTATGATCAAGATCACGTACACACCACCATATGTGAAACTTCTACACTGGAAGTTAGCAATCATCATTTCATCCATTTCCCATCCATTCCACAAAATAAAGCTCCGCGCATGTTCCATGATTACTCTCCCTCCAAAAATATTCAGCAAGGACTATGGGCTGTGTTTAAAAAAAAGAGAGAAAAGAAACATGCTCAAGGGCATGCATAAAAAAATGAGAATAAAGAGACATAGCCCAAGTCTCAAAAATTTCAAAAAGGAGGAGAGTAAAATCATGCAAAGAGGAGTTCATTATCCATCCACCATACACACACTTTTGCACATCTTGATCAGGGTGTATGACTTGTTCTCCCAAGGATCCGGTTTTCAACTCGACAATACATGAGAAACAGGTATGCCACATGTTTTCCCTACCTACAGCTCCACATATCAGCTTATTAGGAGTAGGTAGTGAAAGAAGGCAAACCAAAGCCTTGGTGAGGAATCATACACATTGAGCGATCCAAGAGTATCATTTGAGGAACTTTGATTTCTTTTGAAAAACCTGCAAAACCTCCGGATTGATAACTGATCAAGGTACAAGTGATTAGTAATCTTTATACAACCATTCTATCTTTCAACCGCCCAAGGCAGGTGAAGCTACATGCCCCATATCAATCAAGTGAAAGGTAAGATCAATGCCAACTTTTTCAACTCTTGATAGAGTACCTAGCTGTATCTTGTCATACATTAGGAATACAACATCGTAGCAACTCCTGATCAACCAACCTAAGTTCTTGATCTCTTGCTCGGGACGAGCAAGAGGCTAGCTTAGGGGAGTTGTTGACGGCTGTTAAGTACCTACTTTAGCCGTCAATATACTCATGAATAAAGGAGCATAAGGCATTTCTTACACGTATTTAGTTAAGAATAATGTAGTTCCACTTGTCCTTGGAGATTATTTGATTGCAGGAAAATAAGCAGGAAAAGAGTGCCAAACTCACCTTCTATGGTCCATGCCACATCACCTCATCCTAGGTGGGCTGCCAACAAGGATGCCATGCATGCAAACCTGCCAACTAGGGAGCCATGCATGCATGCCATGCAAGCAATCCAAGTGAAGCAACCCCCGACAAATCAGAGTGTGACACGTGGACTTCACATGGATCCATGGGCCCACAAAGGCAAGCAAATCGCGCCAAAATAGGGTGGACACCGGGAACCGACCTAAGGACCCACAAGGCAGCCTCCAGGAGGAAGCACACCCCGAGTGGGGCCCACAGGGGGTCGGCCGACCCCACAGGTCGACCGAACCGACCTTGTGGCTGCCACTCAGGGGCTTCCACGTGGTGGTTCCCTATTGGTCCTAGGCGCCTTCCCCGGGGTGTTTGCCTCCATTCGTCGCCGGTGCACGGGCCTATAAATAGAAGGAGAGGGGGCTCACTTATGAGACATACACACTTGCCACACCTCTCTCACTTTTAGTCTCAAGGCTAGGAGGTAGGCTAGAGTAGTTCTAATTCAGGTTCCAAGTCTACTTTGGGATCCAGGTATGAGTTGTCTTGTGTCTTATTTCATTTGTATGACTTTGATCTACTTTAGTTATTTATCTATTTCATATAAAGTTGTGTTAGTATGCATGAGTGATTTGTTCATGTGTTCTTCACCTGTTCATCATTTAGAGGCTCCTATTCTTGATGAACAAGGCCTTTCGATCCACTTGACGGGTGACTTTTACATGTTTCTGGTGTTTGTTCATAAGTTAGAGGCTCGTGTTCTTCGCGAACATGACCCTTTGATCCAGTTGAATAGACATAGGAAAGCACGAATCCGTTTGTGTACTTAACCTGGTTTGATCTAATTAGATGACATGATTGCGTTGTATGAAGTCTGTGCTTGAGCTACGGTACTCGGTGTAATTGGCTGGTTTATCTAGTGGCTTGACCTGGGTCACAATAGCCCAGGCCGGTCAAGTCCGGCTAACAATGTAAGCATGGTGCTTGGGTTGCGTAGCTACCTTACTTATGAGTTTATCCCACGGTTTGTCTTGGGGTAGGCTGCGGTAGTGACAGCCGTTGGTCCTCTGAAATCTCCCACGTTCGGATAAGCTGTAGGAGTCTAAAATATAACAACCGAAGTTGTGCAGAAGCAACGCGGGAGGTTATCTCCCCGTGGTACCTGGGTGCTCAAGTCAATGTTCTTCAACGCTAGTGTATCTAACTCGTTCCTTCCAGCTTTATGTGTATAGTACATTAGAACCTAGAACTAACTCGTGTGTCGCCTCCTATGCCTAGGACCCTTTAGAGAGAGAGTGAGTGTGTGTGATCACACTACCCCCATTATCATATCTTTACCCCTGCACTTGAGTGTCTGATTTATTTCCGTCTATGATCTATACTCATTGCAATAGAGTTGATCTTGTCATTCCGCTAATGCCTTCCTTGGATTCGATACCCTTTGGAATACTCCTTTGGGGAAATGCTACAATGGTACTTCCGTGCGCTTGCGGATCTCTGTAAACGTTAAGATTTACCAATCAGCATTTCTGGCACTATTACCAGGATGGGTTCCAAACCTGTTCTTAGGTGATTGCGTTAAGAAATGTCAACAGTGGTGCTTAGTGGAAACCTACCTTTGTAAAGTACCCATACTCAAAATTTAATCTAGGACTTTGCTTCGTCCATGCTCTTAGTATTGCTAAACTTTGGAGGTTTTATTTCTGAAAATTAAGAAAAAACACCTTGCTATGAAGGTTAGCAAGTTCTTTTCTCCAACTTGAGAGGCGATATCTATCATATACAAAGCCTTTACATACATACATGAGTTCCACCATAAGTGTTGATTAGCATGATGAGTTAAGTCAGGATTTTACTATCTTGGGAGGTCTAATTCCATGCAATGGCCATGTCCTTGATATATACCTTTTGTTGCTAGCCTCTTCGTGTATTCGGTAACGGGAATTTCACATTGAAATGCCCCGTACATTACCGGATTCCTTACCCAAACCTATATACATCTTTTTATCATCCTACTCCTTGAACACAACCTATATTCAAAGATTCATTCAATCTCTAGGCATGTTTATATTTAAAATTCAGATTGTGATCATGTTCGAAAGTTGAGCGAAAAGCATGGGAGAAGAAGGTAAAGAGGTGGAAAGAAAGAGAAAAAAATATGTGTATGTGTGTAGTGCACACACAAGAAAAAAAAGAGAGAGAAAGAAGAAAGAAGGAAAAGAAAGGAAAGGGAATCCAAGGCAAGGCAAGAAAGGTGAAGTGAGGGATGACAAGTCAAGTGAAGACCAAATAAAGTGCAAGGAAGGATGCCACAATGTTAGGAATGAATCTTATTCCATAGCATGTGCAATCCGACATCGAGGACATCATTAGTGCCTTGAAGTCATTATTCTTTTTCCCTTTGCACATGTCCACCAATCTAAATCTTCTAATCCTTGACACCCCTACATTATGGATAATTCTCATGATCATTGGCTTGGAAGGTGAACAACCACTAGAGGATTCTCCTAGCTTGACAACACTTGTGCTAACTTCGCTAGCCACACCTATAGCTCCACTTACATCACATATGAGAGACTTGTGGGAGGTGGGAGTTTATAAAATTATCTAGGATAGCCACCTTAACAAGTGACATGTGAGAACTTGGAGAAGGGCTTTGTCTAATGCTTTGTGCAGGAATTTATTTTTAAAAGTGCAAAAACCCTCCAAAGGAAGTAAGAAAGCAAGTGTGGATGAAGTTGAAGATCTCTAGTGAAAAGGTAAGAGTTGTGGGGTAAGTCTTGAATTGGTAGATTCTAAACGCCCATGTTTACCTTATAATTTTTGTTTCATGTCTCTTATATTAAAGATGAATGATTGACTAACTTGAAAGGAAGGATTTGACGAAGCATGTTTTAAAACTCCATGGATGATCAACTTTTGAGCAACTTGCTCGAGGACGCGCAAGATCTAAGCGTGGGGGGATGTTGGCAGTCGATTTCCATCAACCAAGAACGCTTGTTATGTTATAGTTTGGATTTCATTTTGGAACTAACCCACCACTAGGCATACTAATGATATAACAAGTTCATCGTTGGATGTGTGTTTTGGAGTTTAATGTTTACGCAGGAATTCATGCACTAAATGAGAAGAAATACATACGGTTCGGAGGACGATTTACATGATGATCAAGAGGCTCCGACCATGCGTGAACTTGACTCCAAAGGTGGCAAGGACCAATGAGCTTCAAAGAAGAATCTCCGAGGACCGAGATGAAAAGACCGGAAGATCATGCATAAACACCCCTTAACTTGGTCGCGGAGATAACAACGTCCAAAGCCCATATCTGAAGGAGGAAAAACCCCAAAGTGCAAGAAACAACACGTGGCAAAATACGGAGCTGAACCGGGTCGAGGATGGGCCAGGCCGGTCGGCCCAGGCCGGCCGGCCCACCCCCTCTCTGCCTCGGTTCGCTGCCGCATTTCTTCGGTGATATATTCGCGGAACCCTAATTGTTTGAGGGAGGGAGCCATTCGCGAAAGACGACCAGAGAAGCCTCGGGAGATCAAACACAATGAAGAGGGTTGCTCTAGAGGGTGAAGATCGAGGAGGATCATCACCTAGGTCAACAGAGGCCACCACGAGGAAGGAGGACGCCGGGGCCTTGCCACGGCGCCGCCGGAGTTGAAGGACACCGAGAGACAGACTCCATCGGAGGCATCCACCATGATCAACGGTGCCATGCCTAGCGTCTTGATGGGGTAAAGTAATAATTTGTCCATGGAGTTGTAATGGATCTTGACATGTAGCCACCCACTCTTTGTTTGGATCTTTGTCTATCATACCTTCATGTTGATGATGCTTAATGTTTAAGGTTCGCTACCATTGCCATCGTGGTTGCTCCCGTAGATCACGTCAACATACCGTGTTCATTAGGGTTAGAGATGATTACCTTCGCGTAGTGACATGTACGAGGGAAGGGAAACGCTTAACTCTTTGTTCACATCCTTAGATAGATTGGATCGGGGTTTAACCATGTTTTAGGGTGATTGCATCTCAAGTACCTAGACTCCATGGACATACGTCTTTAATACTCGTGAACACCTCTCTCTCTCTCTCTCTTAACATAATCTAGGGTTAGTTTGTCTTTACTTTATAGATTAATCTTTACATCATAAAGTCTTTAATCAACTAAGTTAGTGTTAGGTTAAACGCAAGTAATTCCCTTGCTCTGTGGATTGACAAGAACCTAGGGGTCCCCTCCCTTGGTGAAAAAGGCACCAAGTCACTCCGTGGACTTGTGGTGAAGTTGAACGCGGTTTTGAACCATCAACACTCCTCCCAACCAAGGGCATGCCAAATGGAAGCGAACTCGAGATTCATACCTGTTTTCTCCATGAGAGCCGGGTCGAAGTCCCGGGTGTGGGCAAAGACTCGGTCCTTTAGGAGAGCGTAGGCTTGCTCCTCTCGAGCGCCTTGCAAGCTAAGGTAGGGGGTGTCGTCGACGACCTCCTCCGCAGCTTGTGGCTCGGCTTGCTCCTCCTGCTCTTCTTCATAATCCATCGTCGATGGGCTCAGCGTCGGCTCGGCGGGGGTGGATGAACTCGCGCTTGCCCGCGAACGGGAGTGTGAGCGTGTCACCCTCCGGAGAGTGTTCGTCGCACAATTCATGCTAGCACAACAACAAGAGACAACAAGAGCAACTCGGTGATGGATTAGTGAAATCGAATGAAATTCTTACCGAGCTTGCTCCACCAATAGCAATACTTTCAGCAACACAATAGAGAGAATACTTGATGATCCAATCTTGAACAAGAAATCCAAGAAAACCAAGAGAGCAAGGAGTAGAGAGGGGAGTGTGAGTGAATGGGTGAAGAACACCCCCTCCCCCCTGCTATTTATAGGCAAATGCGTCGGGCATCCAGACATAGCCGTTGGGCAACGGCTAGGAGCCGTTGGAGCAAGGTGGGGCCCAGCAGCCGTTGGGCTGCTTCGGCCGAACCTGGGGTCGACCGACCCCAAGCCGGGCCCACGTACCCTTTGCCCTAGCCAGTGGCTCCCCAACGGCTAGCTGGGGGCCTGCCTGAGTGCCACGGCCCAAATTCCCTCGAAATATTTTTCAAATGTTTTTTCTTGAATTTCAAACTCATAAATTATTTTCAGAAATTTTATTTTGAAAAGGGAAAGGGGCTAGATAAATCTAGCATGCAGATGCAAGGTTTTGGAAAATCAAATATGTAATTTTGGAAATAAAATTTTGGAAAGGGAAATATGAGATAAGTACCAGCTTTAACCTTTTTGGTAGAAATGACCCATCATTTTTAGTCCGACGAGTTGGACTCTTCTCAGTGATCAATTCCACTCAGCACCCCACTCCTGAGAAGCAGAGGGTGGTGCCATCTCAATTTTCCGCCATTCTTTCTGAATTTTCTTTTGCCTCTTTGACGGAGATTTCTTCCTTGGGGGTAAAGGCTCCGTCCTTCCCCCAAGCTGCTCAACACTGTCTTGCACCAAATAGCATTGCTCTTCTTTATCCTGAAACTTGAACTTCAAGTTCCTCTTCCCAATGCGGAAGTGGATTATCCCAGACCCCACATTGATTCTAGCTCGGACATCACTGAGAAATGGTCGCCCAAGGATGAGTGGCATTCCTCCCTCGTCATCCATATCAAGGACCACAAAATCCGCGAAGACATAAGAGTTCTTGACCTTAACCAATATGCTCTCAACAATTCCTTCTGGATATCGTATCGTTGAATCGGCGAGTTGGATAGTCTGGGCTGTAGGAGAGAGAGCTGGATATCCCAGTTGCTCGAACATGGCCTTGGACATGAGATTGACACTTGCACCAAGGTCACAAAGGGCATGCCTGATCGTCTTGTAATAGATTGTGCAAGTGATAGTCGGGTAGCCTGGATCTTTCTTGTGCACAACTGCTGATTCCTCCCATGAATCTAGAATTTCTTGTATGGGTTTTCCTGCATAGTTAGAAGCATGTGTCTTCCTAGGTGGCTTACCCCACCTAGTTGGCACTACACTAACATTTTCACAGGAGGACATGGGTTGCCCCGTGATCCGCCCGTTATCAGCAGATGGAACCAAAGCAGCTAGCTGAGCCAACTGGATTTCTAACATTTTATTGAAACTCAGCTGACTCTTCTGAGTAGAAGAAAAACTATCAAGCTTAATGTTGAGACTTTCCAAAGTTTTATCAAGGGCAGCTAGCTTTTTGTTAACACCTTCATTAATCTTAGCTTGCCCAAAAACAAGATCTCTCAAGGAAGGTTGGTTGGGATTGTACGAATTACCTTGGTTACCTCCTTGATAATAAGGGCGTTGTTGATTCCACGATTGGCCTCCTTGTTGAGGTGGTCGATAACCATTGTTGTTGCCATTCGTGTACATCACTTCCTCCTGAGTCTCCGGACAGTAGTTGCCTGAGTGCCCAGTGTTGCCACAGACTTCACAAGTCATATGAGAATCCATAGGCAGAGTAGTGGTGGCCATGGCAGCCTTCTCACTGGTGTAGTCATCCAATCTCTTCATAAGAAGATCCAACTTGGCAGTAATCATGTCTGCTTCCTTGACAGTATGAGTACCCCTCGGTCGTGGTTGGAGTCGTTCATCACTCCACCCTTGGTTGGAAACCATCTTCTCAATGAGTGATTTAGCATTATCAATAGTAAGTGAGAAGAATGCTCACTGAGCAGCAGCATCAATATGGCCTCGGGCTGTCGGAGTCAACCCATTATAAAAGCTTTGAAGAATGAGCCAATCCTCCATCCCATGGTGAGGACAGGCCAGGACATACTCCTGAAGCCTTTCCCAAGCCTCTGGAATGGATTCACTTGCCGCTTGCTGAAAACCAGAAATTCTTCCACGAAGAGCATTAGTTTTACCCAATGGGAAGAACTTCTTGAGAAATACCTCTGAACACTTACTCCAAGTGTTAATAGCATTACGATTCGCATAGAACCATTGCTTGGCTTTCCACAGGAGAGAGAATGGAAACAACCTTAGACGAACAACATCCATATTTGCACCCCTGATGATGAAAGTGCTGCACAGCTCTAGGAATTATTGCAAATGAGCATTGGCATCCTCATTTGGCTTGCCAAAGAATGGGCTAGCCTGTACCATCGTGATTAGACCCGTCTTGATCTCAAAATTTTCAGTCCCCATTGCCACCTCAGGGCCTTGCAGCACCTGGTCAGCAAGAGGAGCTGAGTACTCACGAAGTGTCTTCTGGGCCATAGCGTTTGACATGGATGGTACAAAGGAAGCTGGACCGCCTTTCGGACGAGTACGACGAGGCGAGTCGAAATGGATTCGAGCTCTCCTCACAAGTGACTCGGGATCTTCAGTGAAATTCTCTGGTAAGTCGAAACCAGTCATACACTACCTGTCTTCATCATCCAAAGATAAAAGAAGACAATCAAGGTTAGCCTGCATTGAGAGTTGTCCTAACCTACTCATAGTTTATAAACAGATGCAAAGCATAGTCATGATAATCCTGTGCCTTCCCCGGCAACGGCGCCAGAAATGCTTGTTGGCATTTCTTAGCGTCGTCACTTTAAGAACAGATTTGGAATCCATCCTTAGTGGCAACACCAAGAAACGCCTTGTAGGCACCTCTTAACGTCACAACTAACGACGCCGAGTTAGCGTGAACATCAAGACTTGCCAAAGGTTAATCTAAACGATCATGAACGAATCCGCAAGCGCACAGATAAACCATTGTAGCGTTTCCCCAAGGAAGGAGAATATTCCAAGGGTATCGTATCCGTGGAAGGCAATGGCGGATATCTCAGACTTATGCTTTTGCACTGAATGTAAACTAAGAGATAGATATAGGAAACAACAAACTCAAAGGCAGGGGTAAGATAAAAGATATAAAGGGTAGTGTGACACACACACTCAGATCTACCTCTACTCTAGCACACTATGGCTTAGGGGGAACATACGAGTTAGTTGTAGGTTCTAATGTACTAAACATACAAAGCTAGAAGATACAAGAGATAGGCATGAGTATTGCATGAGAGGGTAAGGTTCAGCACCCAGGTACAAACGGGGAGCTAGCCCGCGACGACCAGCACTCTGTGAAACTAGACTTTAGACTCCTACAGCAGGTACCCCAGCGCGGAGGGTTGCAAAAGATCCAACAGCTGTCACCACTGCGGACCTACCTCTATCGTTACGGGGGGTATGCTCATAACTAACGTAGCCAGACAACCTAGGCACCATGCCTACGTTGCTGCTAGACTCCACCCGGCCCGGGCTATTGTGACCCAGGGTGAGAGCCACCAGAAGACTGGTCAACTTAGACCGAGTACCGTAGCTTTAACACAAACCTCATGCAACACTCTCATGCCATCTAACAAGATCAACTAAGGCTAGACATACGAACGGATACGAACTCTCTTATGTCTAGTCAATAAGATCAAAGGGTCGTGTTCGTGAAGAACACGAGCCTCTAACTTATGAACAAACACATAAGGAATGACTTTTTCATCCTTCAAGTGGATCAAAAGGTAGTGTTCATGAAGAACACAAGCCTCTAAATGATGAACAAAGGATGAACTCAAGAACATATCAAGCATATGATCTACCATGACTTTATATGAAATAGCTAAATAATTGAAGTAGATCAAAGTCATACAATGAAATAAAGATAAAAGGGAACTCATACCTAGACTCCAAAGAAGACTTGGAACCTGAAGAAGAGCTACTCTAGCCTACCCCCTAGCCTTGGAAACTAAAAGTGAGAGGAGAATGAGAGAGTGGTGTGTGGGAAATGGGAGCCCCTCCCCTTCTATTTATAGGTAGGGACAAGGCTTGCTCGGAGCACCAAATGACCTCGAAACACCCGGGAGTCAGGCAATGGACCAATGAGTAGCTTCCACGTGTTGGGGCCAGATGGGGCGCCACTAAGGTGGTTCGGCCGATCCTAGGATTGGCCGGCCCCCTAGGGCAGCCCCACCTAGTGTGCTTCCTCTGGGTGGGTGCCCTGTGGGCCCTCTGATCCATCCCCGGTGCATGACTTGATTTGGTATCCGAGGTGGGCCCTTTGATCCATGTGAAGTCCATGTGGCGCCCTCTGATTCGTCGGTGAGTGCCTCCCTTGGATCAATGATGTGGAATGCCATGTGTTTCCTTGGTGGCAGCCACCTCCTCAGCTGAGTTGGCATGGTTTCTCCATATAAGGTGGGTTTCCATCTCTTTTAAGGGGTATTTCACCTACATACAAATAATCTCCAAGGACAAGTGGAACTACATTATTCAAACCAAAATGCAAGTAAATAATGCATATGCCTCCATTTATGTGAGAATATTGAGGGCTGAAAGTAGTACTTAACAACCATCAACCAGGTCCAAGATAAATCAGGCAGAGCGCTCTTATCCGTAGTTCCAACGTGAGGTCGGTACTACCGAGGGTCTTAGAAAAATCCACTAGAGAGTTCTTATCGATAGTTCTGGCTTGACCCCGGTATTACCGAGGTGTTTCGAATTTTCAATAGTGAAGCTTTACCGGTAGTACCGATGTTGGACCGGTACTTTCGATGGATTTCAGATTTTCCTTGAGAGATTTGGAGGAAGAGGCATAAGATATGGAGAGATTAGACTAAGGACATGTAGAACAACCATAACTTTTGGTGATCAGGCACAATCAATCAAACAAAGCTATGACCACCAAAGATCATGGAAAGAACCAATTTTGTAAGCCTCACACAAAATACAAGAAAATAAATCATTTTCTCTCTATCTAGGTAATAAACAAGTATGTGCAACAAGTCAAGCCAAGTTACGAGAATCCAAGATATTTAGTTCACTTCTCAAAGCACAAAACCTTTGCTCATCTAGAGGATTAGTGAAGATATCAGCAAGTTGCCTTTCAGTGCTCACATGACGTAAAGCAATATCTCCCTTCGCCTCATGATCCCTTAAGAACTGATGTCTAATATCTATGTGTTTTGTTCTAGAGAGTTGCACCAGATTGTTTGCTAGCTTCATAGCACTCTCATTGTCACACAAGAGTGGAATCTTACTAAACTCACAACCGAAGTCACTCAAGGTTTGCTTCATCCACAAAAGTTGTGCACAACAAGCACCGGCCGCCACATATTTGGCTTCGGCCGTGGATAAAGCAACCGAACTTTGTTTCTTAGAGTTCCATGACACCAAAGACCTACCAAGAAATTGGCCAGTCTCCATTGTAATCTTTCGATCTACTTTGCAACCGGCATAGTCCGAATCAGAATATCTGAGTAGATTAAAAGAGGAACCCTTGGGATACCATAAGCCAAGGTTAGGAGTGTATACCAAGTATCGAAAGATTCTCTTAATAGCCATTAGATGAAATTCCTTAGGATTGGCTTGAAATCTTGCACACATGCACACACTAAGCATGACATCGGGCCTAGATGCACAAAGGTAAAGTAAAGAGCCAATCATGGAGCGATATACCTTTTGATCGACGGACCTTCCTACTTCATTTAGATCAAGATGTCCATTTGTTGCCATGGGAGTCTTGATGGGTTTGGCATCCACCATATCAAACCTCTTGAGCATATCCTTCACATACTTGGTTTGACATATGAAAGTTCCTTCCTTCATTTGTTTGACTTGAAATCCAAGGAAGAACTTCAATTCACCCATCATGGACATCTCAAACCTCTTGGTCATAATCCTACTAAATTCCTCAGACAATGTTTTATTAGTAGAACCAAAGATGATATCATCAACATAAATTTGACAAACAAAGATATCATTTCCAATCTTTTGAGTAAAGAGAGTAGAATCAGCTTTGCCCATTACAAAACCGTTATTAACAAGAAAATCCTTAAGGCATTCATACCATGCTCTAGGACCTTGCTTTAGCCCATAGAGCGCCTTATGGAGCTTGTACACATGGTTAGAAAACTTAGGATCTTCAAAGCCCGGTGGTTGATCAACATAAACTTCTTCAGTAATTGAGCCATTCAAGAATGCACTCTTCACATCCATTTGAAAAAGCTTGAAATCATGGTGAGTAGCATAGGCCAGTAAAATCCGAATTGACTCAAGCCTAGCTACGGGTGCATAAGTTCCACCAAAGTCCAAACCTTCAATTTGAGTGAAGCCTTGAGTAACAAGTCTTGATTTGCTCTTTGTGACAATACCATGTTCACCGGTCTTGTTTCTATATACCCACTTGGTACCAATCACATTTTGCTTTGGTCTTTCCATCAACTCCCATACTTCATTTCTCTTGAAGTTGTTCAATTCTTCTTGCATAGAGATAATCCAATCCGGATCGTCAAGTGCGTCTTCCACCCTAAGAGGCTCCAAAGAGGAAACAAATCAGTAACTTTCACAAAAATTTGCCGAATGTGAACGAGTGGTTACCCCTCTTTGGATGCTTCCAAGTATGTTGTCAACGGGATGATCTCGTTGAACCATTTGATGTACTCTTGGATGAGGTGCTTGAGATTGACTTTGAATGGGTCCATCATCATCTTCTTCATCTTGTAGACCATCAACTTGAGGCTCATCACCTTTTTCTCCCCCTTGATCATTGCCACGGTCATGATCATCACCATGACCTTGACTTGAGTCTTCATTTACTTGAGAAGTAGGTGGTTCAACTCTTGTTGATGATGATGGATATTTGTTGCTTGTGTCAACCAGTGCTTGAACTTCAATTTCCCTTGGTCTCACTTCACCAGTACCCATTCTCAAGATGGATTGACTTGGAGGTTCTTCATCATCTACAAAGTTCTCATTAACTTGCTCTACTTGAGAGCTATTGGTTTCATCAAATTTCACATCTATCGTGACTTCAACGCAACCATTAGTTTTGTTGAAAACACGATAGGCATGTTCGTTAGTTCCATAACCAATGAGAAAACCTTCATCAACCTTGGATGCAAACTTTGAGGCTTCGGGTTTCTTGTTAATTATGAAACACTTACACCCAAAGACCCTAAAGCAGTGCACACTAGGTTTCTTACCGGTGATTATTTTGTAGGGAGTCTTGTTCAAGTACTTGTGAAGGTAGAGTTGGTTGGCGGCATGGCAAGCCGTGTAGACCGCATCGGCCCAAAAGATATCAGGTGTCTTGTATTCATCAAGCATTGTCGTTGCCGCCTCAATCAAGGTACGGTTCTTCCTCTCAACAATGCCATTTTGTTAAGGAGTATATGGAGCGAAGAGTTCATGCTTGATGCCTTCTTCATCAAGAAATTCATCAACTTGAGTGTTCCTAAATTCCAAGCCGTTGTCACTTCTTATGTTCTTGACCTTGAGCTCGAACTCATTTTGAACTCTTCTCCAGAATTTCTTGATTGTCCCTTTAGCTTCACTTTTATCATGCAAAAAGAAAACCCAAGTGAAACGGGAAAAGTCATCAACAATTACAAGACCATATTTGTTACCACTGATGCTTATGTAGGTAATAGGTCCAAATAAATCCATGTGTAGAAGCTTCAATGGTCTTAATGTAGATAGGATGTTCTTGGCGGGATGTGGAGCTCCTAATTGCTTCCCGGCTTGGCATGCGCTACACAACCTATCTTTTTCAAAAATAACATTTGTTAGTCTGAGGATGTGCTCATCCTTTTGAAATTTGGTCAAGTTCCTCATCCCAACATGGGCTAGCCGGCGATGCCATAGCCAACTCAAGTCGGTTTTTGCCACAAGGCAAGCTTTGGGTCCACATAGTAAAGCTTTCCTCTTAGCTCACCCTTGAAGACAATTGAGAAATTGTCCCTTCTAGAAACGGTCCACCCTCAATGGTAAAGAGACAATTGTAGCCTTTCTCACAAAGTTGTGAAACCGACAACAAGTTGTACCCCAAACCATTTACATGATAAACATCATCAATTGCTTTAGAATAAGAGATAGCAATTTTACCCATACCAATGACATCCCCAAAACTATTATCTCCATAAGTAATTCTTTCCATAGGCTTGTCATAATGTTCAAGGGATGTAAATAAGCCTTCATCTCCGGTCATATGATTAGTGGCTCCACTATCAATCAACCAAGCACTTCCACCGGAGGAGTAGGCCTACAAAACAAGTTTAGACTTTTGGTTTAGGTACCCAAAAGGATTTGGGTTCTTGAATGTTAGAAGCATAAACTTTGGGAATATCCACACACTCTTCATGATAGTCTTTCTTGCGTAGGCTCCAACATACTTGGCCACCATTTTACCATTGTGGTCTAGGGTGGCTACATAGTCACAAGTGTAGTTGCGAGAAGGCTTGTGTTCCACTACATTCTTCGATGTCTTAAATGGAGAATTAACCCCACCATTTTCTTTTGTAGTGGTTGCACTCTTGAGCTTGTCTTGAGATGATGTAGAGGTAGTGACTCCATGTACAATATCCATGATGGTGTTGAGATAGCCTCTTTTTTTCCACAAGGGAATTTCTTGGCCATTCACCATTTTCCTACCATTTCCTTTATCATCCTTTTGATGACCAAGCCCCTTACCATACCTTGAAGTTGTTCCTTACTTATACACCACCTTGGGTGTAGGCTTGACATCTCCATCATGCCCTAGCTTGACAAACATGTTCAATCTATCTAATTGTTTGTCCTTGGCTTTGATCAACTCTTCTAGCTTGGCATGGTTAGCTTTACAAGCATCAATATCAAAGTTATAGCATTTAGAGCAACCTTTACTTGTGGAAGCATTAGAATCAAGTGTTGCCTTAGAGTTGGCTTTGGAACTTTCCAAAAGAGCACTATAGTTTACTTCAAGGTCTTTGGATTTGACCTCTAAACGTGAGAAGCTTGTTTGAAGTTCACTATGAGTGGCCTTTAGGGAAGCAAAAGATTCATTTGTCACGGAATTATCCTTTGACATCCTCTTGTTGGAATCATTAGCCAAGGATAGTTCCAAGGTTAATTTTTCCACCTTAGCCTTTTCTTCAGCAAGGAGCTTCTCTAATTCAAGGTTTCTCTCCTTTGCAAGGATGAGCAAGTCCTCTTGATTATTGATAAGCTCCTTCTTGTTCTATAACTTTTCCCAGAGTCTTGTGATTTCTTTATAACCCTTTTTGCTAAATTTTTGAATCATGATTGTTTTCATTTTCTCTTCCTCTTCATTAAAATCATCATCATCTATGTTATCATTGGATGAAGAAAGAGAGGAAGGAGTGAGAGTTTCTAGTACCTTGCTCCCACTTGCCATGAGGCAAAAATGAGAGTTGTCTTCATCGTCGGAGAGGTTGTTGAAGAGTCTTGATGAGGATGAGGATGAAGTCATGAGCATAGCTAGAGTGGCCATGCCTTTCTTATTGGGTGCTTCATCTTCCTCATCACTTGAGTCCCATTGTTGACCAACGTGAGCTTGACCTTGATATTTCTTTTTGAATTCTTTGTTCTTCTCCTTGTACTTCTATTCGTCCTCTTCCTTGTTCTTCTTAGTAGGACACTCGGTGATGAAGTGACCACGAAGTCCGCATTCATAGTATGTTCTTGAGGATTTCTTCCTGTCATTTCCACCTTTCTTGAATTGCTTCTTCTTGAAGTATCTCTTGAGAGTAGCAAGAGCAAAGGCGGCATCTTCATCATGGCTTTCATCGTCACTTGTATCTTGCTTCTTGGCCTTTGATGATCCTTGACTTGATTCTTTCACTTCACTTGAAGTAGCATTGAGGGATAGACTCTTGTTGACCTTGAAGCTAAGTGACTTCTCCGCATCTTGATCCACCAATTCTTGATGCAAGATCTCACCAAGAAGTTGGTTAGGTGTCAAGTTTTCATAGTTTGGATCCCGTCTTATCATGGTTGCAAGATTGGGATTTCTTGGAGTGAATCTCCTTAGAAATTTCTTGGTGACCTTAACATCATCCCAATCCTTGCTTCCAGGAGCTCTAATTTCCGAGACAGATATGTTGCTTTGCTGATTGGTGCTATTGACTTTCGCTACAGCATCTGCTGCTCTAGCTAATTGCCCACTCCACATTGGCTGTGATAGCTGCAGCTAGTTGTAAAGCAAAGTGCCTTTTTCTGCTCCGCGCCTTCCCCATAGGACCGAAGAAGCATAAGTCTATCATACAATTGTCTTACGGTTTCACCATCCTTCATGATGAATAACTCTAGCTCTCCGTGAATCAAATTAATCTTGCCTTGCCTCACATGATGAGTTCCCTCATGAGCCTCCTTGAGGGTATCCCAAATCACCTTGGCAATGTGAATCTTGCGAACCTTGAATTCTTGAGTGCACAATGATCCCGTGATGACTCTTGTAGCTTGAACATTGCAGTAGAGGTCATATTCATGTTCGGGCGTTGTTGGCCCCCTTCTTCAAGCATTGTCACACCTACACACACAACTTTCCATAGAGAAGGGTGAAGCCCATAAAGGTACATTTGCATATCATAAGCCCATTTAGGATAGTCCTTCCCATCAAAGTGAGGTGGCTTTCCCAAATGAACGGAAGAGAGTCTATCATTAGAGTTGTTGCCCGGTACATTCGTGTAGTGGTATGGAAATTCATGAAAGCCGGAGGAGACAAACTTCTTCTTCTCCTTCTTGATCATCTTCTTGAAGAGCTTCTTTGCCTCCTTCTTAGCCTTCTTCTTCCTTTTGGCTTTTCTTCTTTTCTTTGCCGCTTTCTTGGCCGCATCCTCAACTCCTTCTTTGTCTTCTTCACTACTTGAGTCGGAATCTGAGTCAGAATTGGAATCCGTGTCAGAGTCGGAGTCGGAGTTCTTGGAACGACTTAGAGCTTTGGAGAGGGGGTTAACACTCTCTAGAGCAGCTTTCTCTTTAGCTTCCTTTGTTGCTTGCTCTTCCGCGGTGAGTACTTGAGCTTTTGGATCACCTTGAGTTCCAGACATCGTGTTTCCCTTAGCGGTTAAACCTTAATCAAGGGATTAGGCTCTGATACCAATTGAAAGGACCTTGTGATGCCAACAGGGGAGGGTGAATAGGATCACTTCGAATCTCTGAAACAAATGCAGCGGTTAAAACACAGGTCAGAACTTCCGACACTGTGTCGGAACTTCCTAGGGGCTCGGAAGTACCGGCACAAGGTCAGAACTACCGACCTGACAGAGATGACTAAAATGAAATTCAAAAACAGAAGTGAATCTAGCAATTCTATATGAATCAAAGGTTAAGTTTAGATGCTAAGAACCACCTGCAACCAAAAATATAGATAGGAACACAACGAATATATAGATCAGGCCAACACAAGCTTCTAGGGTTAGTCAACTAGATGAAGAACTCAATCAAGCAAGAGACAAGAGATTTAATCCGAAGTTCACTTCCACCAAGGAAGCTACGTCTCTGTTGAGGATCCCACAAAGGGAGGGCTATCACCAAGAGCCTCTTGCCTCACCCAATCCCCACAAAGGGAGAATGGTGCTCACTAAGAATTCTCCACCAAGGAGAGGGTAATACAAATGATCCCGGGTGCTCCACACAAAGAGGGCACTCAACGGGCGACGCCTAACCGTCTAGAAGCAAGCTTCAAGAGTAACAAATGCGAATCGATGCCCGGAGATGCTTCAAGTGCTCTTGAGATCGAGGAGATGGACGGGTCACTCAAAGCTTCTCAACCTCACACCTTCAATCTCTTCCTCACACAAGCCCTAGCTCAAAGGAATCAAGGCTTAGCTCTAGGAGGGAGTGAATGCTGTTGAGTGTGTTTGTCTCGAGTTAGGTCAGCAGCAAATGAAGGAGGAGTGGGGGTATAAATACCCACTCTAAGAAACTAGCCGTTACTGTGCTGAAACAGGTTTTATCGGTAGTACCGACGTCAGGTCGGTACTACCGAGGGTCTCTGGAAGTTGAGACAGTGAGAGCTTATCGGTACTTCCGACTTGGGGTCGGTACTACCGAGGGTGACAGAAAAAGAACCAGAGCGACGAGATCGGTACTACTGACCTAGGGCCGGTACTACCGACAGATGCTAATCTTTTCCAAAAAGATCAACTTGTGTACGTGTAAGCTTTGTGTCTCTCTAGGTTTCTTTGGGGCATCTCACTAAGCACTTTTAGCATCTTAAGGCGGTCAATTTGCATCCCCCTTTATAGTACGGTGTTTCCTACACTCAATTTCGAAATGAAAAAGAATTTAAGCCTTCAATGTAGCTCAGCACCGAGAAAACGAGTTGGGGGTCTTCTTTTGATCAACATATATTTTTCTTTTGTTTTTAACCTGCACACATCTTAATTAACTATTAAATACCTCAAATTGTATTTGTCATTATCACCAAAACAATTAGGGGCCAAGATGCACTTTCAGCGGGGAGGTGGCCGGAAATTGAGCCAAGAACTAGATCCACCAAGGAGGGTACCCTATCAGTGGGAGGCGACCGGGCTACCACAACACTGGCTGGATCTGAGGCGGCGGGGCGAGAGCTCCACTAGCAGATGGAGGGTGGAGAGGAGGCTACAGAAGTCGGTGACGGGGAGGGATTTATTTTATTTCTACTCACCTAAGGAACGAGAGCTTCGGCGACAAGGAGACAGAGGAGGATCTCGGCGACCATGGCAACGACGACGGCGTCCAGGCGGAGCTTACCACAGAGGGTAGATGCCAAAACGCACAAACTACAACTAGAAAAGGGAAATACTAGTGGATCTACATGGTGGGGGGATCCCTTCCCCTTCTTGCCGTCGGCGAAGATGCCGGAGGGGAGGAGGGGAGGGGCCCAAACTGGTTGAGGCGGAGGAGGTGAGGTTGGGGAAGGAGAAGCTTCAAGAGGAAGAAAGAGGTTGGGGACCAATGGTAGGGTGAGGTAGACTTGAGCAAAACAGACTCAGTTTGACTCGGACCGACACTCATTTAGGGTCGAGGTGTGGCCCTGATTTTCGTTGCCCAAAAAAATGAGCAGGCTCGAGCCTGATCCGAATAATAAATAAATTAAATTTACATTAAAAAATTACACTAGAAAATGATGGGCGCCTTGGCTCAAGATCAAACTCGGCCTGAATTAGGCCCGACAAAGTTAATGGGTGGGCTTAAGCTAAGAGTTTGAGCTCGAAAGAAATCAGACTTTTATTTGTCGGCCTGGCCTGAGATTTGCTCATGTCTAGGTTGAGGAGGCATGTTCTCAAAGCTCCACACTGTAACTTGAGACTATCATACGTATATACATGTAGATAACTGTACACGGATTACTCGTGCTTAGAAATTGTCATATGAAATAGAATACAATTCTTTTTTTTTTTTGCATTGATTTGCCTTCAGGATTGGATGCGAGCAGCAGCCCCTTCACCAGAGAAGCTAGTACTAAAAGTGGTAGCACAACCGGTAAGTAACAGTGAAATGTTGATTAGCATGATCTTTATTCTTCTTTGTTTCTTCTGTTACTTATACTTGCATTTTCAGGTTTATAAAACTTCAATAAATACCCTCCTAGGGAGTGATGATATAGTGGATTATGTAGAAGATTACTTGGACCATCTTTTAGTGGCATAACAATCAGCTTTACTTGTCAAGGTAAGATCTGTAGCATGCAAATGTTTTCATGATTTAACCTACATGCTGAAATTCTTGAAGAAAATAGAGATAACTTTGCTTTTCAGTTGATATCTGATCAGTCTAGAGCTAATTCGTTTTTAACATGTGTTGCTTTTATAGTTTTTACGGCCGCATGCACATGCTCTCTTTAGTTAGCTAGCTGTCCAGTTCCAGGGTCCAATAGTGGTTTATGTTTATCCCTCGGCTTCTGAGGCTCTTGCTGATGTTGGCACGGTGCTACAGCACCATTAAACCAGATATTTCAGACTTAGTCATCTGGTTTTCCTTCCTTGGTGCTGAAACTGTCAAAATTGCAAGTTAAATATATACGAACTCAATTTAAGAATGGACACGATACACAAGGGATTACAGTCCCATTCAGCTGTTTGACTAACATGGCATGTGGCGGTGTTCTTGCAAATGTTACTCATTAAGCGTTTGGTACAGTCATAACTTATAATTCCATGAATGTTTACAATTTGTGAGTAATTTGCAATTGTGAATGTAGAATTATCTGTCAAGTTTGATAACTTAGGTTTGCCTTTTCACTTGCAACTATCGATCTATACATTATAAATATAAGGAGAAAACTGATTGAAATTATCACTAGCTAATTTTTCTGAGGTTACTGAAATGACATGTAACTCTGCAGCCCTCTAAACATTCAAACCCCTTTTGAAATCATGATGCTGCTTGGAATGCAACTGAAATTCCAATCTAACAATTAGAGCTATGTTATTCATACAATTAGAGCACTACTGTTGAAATCCCTTTTGCACTATTGTTGTCATCAAACCTTAGTTGGCCACTTCTTTTTGAAGTCTTTGTCTCCTTAAATGCTAACAATTAGAGCTCTGTTATATATTCATACAAGATCAAAACTGCAAGTGAAACTTCTTTTTCCAAAAGAAACAACTAGTTAGTTCCTTGGCTGTCAGCCTAAGAATGCATTTTGTATCATGTTTGTATTATCTGTTTTTTATTGGCAAATAGATTTCCTTTCGGATTGATAGAGCACTCCTTGATTCTCTGATCAATCCATGATACAGATTGAGTCTGAAGAAGCATTAGGTGTTGGTGATGGAAAAAAGATTCAGCCTTTGCTTTGTGACTTCAAGTTCCAATTCATGGCAAGCAGTCACTACCGTCAACACAATCTTTTTGGCAGATCTATATTATTGACATGTAATCCTTCGATGTCATGTAATCTTGTCACTGTAATATGCTGGCAGAATATTAAAATTTTGAGTACTGAAGAGTACTGTAGCAACAAGTACTGTAGTGTACTGTAGCGACGAGTATTGTGTTGTACTGTGATGACGATGGATACTAATTATTTCCGGGTACTAATTGGGTCAACTGGTGTTGTTAGCTTATTGGGTTAGTGGAACCCAAAAACCATACATAACTTTGGTGGGTAGACTGGGTCAGCCACTGGTTGACCCATTGGGTACCCACACTACTAGGGAAAGAGACTTTCGTCCCAGGGCAAAAATAACATTAGTACCGGTTCTGTTTGCCCCCAGGTACTAATGTTGGAAGAACCAATACTACTGTCCCGTGCCAAAATGGAGGCGGGCGGAGTCATCCCGTGGCAAACATTAGTACCGGCTCTAATTGAGCGCCGGTACTAATGTCCCACATTAGTACCGGTGCACAATATGGGCCGGTACTAATGTGTGGGCGGGACATTAGTACCGACCCGTATTAAGAGCCGGTACTAATGCGGCTACATTAGTACCGGCTCTTAATAAGGCCCGGTACTAATATCCAACGGTTATATCTCAGCTTCTTCCTCCTCCAGACCGAGCCTCCCACCTTCTTCCTCCACTTCGAGCTCCTTCTTCTCCATGGCGCCTTAGAGGAGCTTTGCCGGATTTGCGACCATTTCTCGACGATTCACTCGTTGAAGTGGTCTAGAGGTTAGTTACTTCATCCTCTCTTGATTCATGCTTATTTTCTTGAGTTTCATTGGTTGAAATAGGAGTATTTTAGCACTTTAAAATGAACTAAGAATAGGGGATTTTAGCACTTTGAAATAGGAGTATGTTCTAATAGAATTGATTGAAATGGATGTACCGTGTTAGTTGGATGAGATGTTCTATATGATGATACAAATTAATTTTTTTGCATTATTTTTTATGGAAATAAATATATTAAATGCTTTAGATGTACTTACTAAGAGAAACGACTAGAATATTAATATTAGAATTAGAGAAATAATTTATTAGTCAAAAAAATAGTTTGCTTATAATAATAATAATTTAAATTGAAATATAGTTTTCTCATTATAAAAAATGTTTTCTTATAAGAAAAACATTTTCTTAAGAAAAAAAGTTTCTTTATTAGGAAAAAGTTTTCTTCAATACCATCAAAATGGTTTTTTCTCATTAGAAAATTAGGAATAAGTTTATACTTGATGTGGAATATGGATTTAATTGATGTGGAATATGGATTTAAGTAGTTTGAATTTGTGTAACATAGTCTTCCATTCATTATTTAAACACTAGTACCGAGTCAAAAATGGTTTTCTCATTACAATAGTTATTTCTTAGTTAGAAAAATAGTTTCCTCAATAGAAAAATAGTTTTCTTCATTAGAAAAATTGTCACCTCACTATAATCTTGTTTATATTTCATGTGGAATATGGATTTGAACACTATGAATTAGTGTAACACATATAATCTTGAACTTGTTACATGATAATAATATATTTTATTCGGTTATATATTCTTTATTTGTAGATGGACCGGCAATGGATGTACACCAACAAGAGAATATCCAATGAATTCTTTAATGGGCTTCGTGGATTTCTAGAAGTAGCAGAATCGAACAAGCCCCCGTCTGGTTTCATTATTTGTCCATGCAGAAAGTGCAGGAATTTGAAGGATTACTCAACGACAAAGACTCTTCACGATCACCTATACAAATGGGGATTAATGCCAAACTATTTTGTTTGGACAAAACATGGGGAGAGAGGGGTTATAATGGAAGATGACGAAGAAGAAGACGACAATATTCCTGACTGGACTCAAGAAGGTGCCTTTGCAATGGGAGATGATCCAATGGGTGAGGATGATGTTGCAATAATTGAGGGAGAGCCTGAACAAGGAGAAGATGAGCCACTTGATGATCTAGGTCAGGTGTTGCGAGAGCAGAAGGAAGATTGCGGAAAGGTGAAGGAGGCAAAGAAGTTTGACCGTATGTTAGAAGATCACAAAAAACCATTGTACCCAAATTGCAAAGAGGGGCACAAGAAGTTGGGTAGCACATTGGAAATGCTGCAATGGAAGGCTAAACATGGAGTTTCTGACAAGGGCTTCGATGAGTTAATGATGATCATAAAGGACATGCTTCCAAAGGAGAACGAATTGCCGGAGTCAACGTACGAAGCTAAAAAGGTTGTTTGTCCTCTGGGTTTGGAGGTTCAAAAGATACATGTGTGCCCTAATGATTGTATCCTTTACCGAGGAAAAGAATATGAGAAATTGGAGGCATGTCCTGTGTGCAGAGCGCAGCGTTATAAGATCCCACGAGATGACCCTTACGATGTTGAGGGGGAGAAGCAGAAGAAGAAGAAGAAGAAAATTCCTGCTAAGGTAATGTGGTACTTTCCAGTGATACCACGGCTGAAGCGTTTATTCAGGTGCAAGGCTAATGCAAAGTTGATGCGTTGGCACAAAGAAGATCGTAAAGCAGATGACAAGATGAGACATCCCGCTGATGGGTCGCAGTGGAGACTAATTGATAGAGAATTCCCTGAGTTTGCAAAACACGCAAGGAACATTCGGTTTGGTTTAAGTACAGATGGATTCAATCCATTCGGTGAGTTCAGTAGTGGTCATAGCACTTGGCCTGTGACCTTATGCATATTCAACCTTCCGCCATGGCTGTGCATGAAAAACAAGTTCATCATGATGCCAATAATCATCCAAGGCCCAAAGCAGCCAGGCAATGACATCGATGTTTATCTGAGACCGTTGGTTGACGATCTTAAAACGTTATGGAAGAAAGAAGGTGTACCTGTGTGGGATGAGGACAAACAGGAGACCTTCAATCTACGAGCGTTGTTGTTTGTCACCATCAATGATTGGCCGGCACTTGGTAATCTATCAGGACAAACAAAAAAGGGATACCGAGCATGCACACACTGTTTAGATGATACTTGCAGTGCGTATCTAAAACACAGTAAAAAGATTGTGTATTTGGGTCATTGTCGATTTCTTCCTCCTAAGCACCCGTTAAGGGAAGAAGGAAAAAAGCATTTTGAAGGTGTTGGAGAAAAACGTAAGAAGCCAGTGCACCGTGATGGTAAACTTGTATTTTCTATGGTGAAAGATTTGAAGGTAGTGTTCGGGAAGGCTTCTGGTGCCAAATCTGTTCCAAACGACAAGGATGGACGTGCACCCATGTGGAAGAAGATGTCGATATTTTGGGAGCTTCCTTATTGGGAAATCCTTGAGGTTCGCAATGCAATTGATGTGATGCATGTGATGAAGAATTTTTGCGTGAACTTTCTTGGCCACCTAGGTGTATACGGAAAGCCAAAAGATATAGTTGAAGCTCGTCGGGATCTTAAATTTATGAAACAGCGAAAAAGCCTGCATCCCGAAAAGAGAGATAAGGGAAATTGGTTGGCCCCTGCTAGTTACACCCTCAGCAAGGAAGAGAAGAAGATGATGTTTGATTGTTTGAACAGTATCAAGGTCCTGACTGGCTACGCCTCAAATATACAACGAATAATAAATTACAAAGAGAAAAAATTCATAAATCTGAAGGCTCATGACTGCCACGTGTTGATGACACAATTGCTGCCTGTTGCACTAAGGGGTATTCTACAAGAGAATGTGAGATTGGCAGTCGTCAAGGTTTGTTCATTCCTCAACCAGATCTCTCAGAAGGCAATCCATCCAAAGAATCTAGTGCAGTTGCAGAAAGATGTCGTGCAATGCCTCGTCAGCTTTGAGATGATCTTTCCACCCTCTTTCTTTACTATCATGACCCACCTTCTAGTGCACCTAGTTGAAGAGATTTTTATCCTCGGGCCTGTGTATTTACACAACATGTTCCCTTTTGAGCGGTTGATGTCTACTTACAAGAAGTATGTCCGTAATCGTGCTCGTCCCGAAGGAAGCATCGCGAAGGGATATGCTACAGAGGAGGTGATTGAGTTTTGTGTCGACTTTATTGATGAGCTTGCTCCTATTGGACTCCCTGTATCACGTCATGAGGGGAGACCCAGGGGAAAGGGCACACTAGGGAAGAAAACTCGGATGGATATGGATGAAATGTTATTTCGTACAGCACATTCCTTTGTCCTGCAACAATCATCCCTAGTGGCTCCATACAGGGAGGAGCACAAGTCCATTGTACGGGCCTCAAACAAAGTGAAGTCAGAGGCTTGGATTACACGTCATCACAATGATAATTTTGCATCATGGTTGTGGAGAAAACTTATGGGTGATAACACTATTGGAGAGCAACTGCAATGGTTGGCTAGAAGTCCATCTATCTCAGTACTTACGTTCCAAGGATACGAGATAAACGGATACACATTCTACACGAGAGCCCAAGACCAAAAGAGCACAAACCAAAACAGCGGTGTCCGTATAGATGCAATAGACAACGAAGGAAATGAACAAACATACTATGGTGTCATTGAAGAGATATGGGAATTGGACTACGGACCTTTAAAAATCCCTCTTTTTAAGTGTCAGTGGGTTAAAAACCCTACAGGAGGTATAATGACAGACAAATTTGGGATGACAACAGTGGATCTCAACAAGATTGGATACAAAGATGAACCGTTCGTCCTAGCAAATGATGTGACTCAAGTTTTCTATGTGAAAGACATGTCGAGCAAAGCACCAATAATAAAGAAAGGTGATGATAAGGGTGTTGTTAATAATGAGCCAAAGCGTCACATAGTTCTACCAGGAAAAAGAAAAATGGTTGGAGTTGAGGACAAGACTGACATTTCAGAAGATTATGATCAATTCGATGGTCTTCCTCCATTTTCAGTAAAGATTGACCCAAGCATCCTGTTAGCCGAAGAGGACACTCCATACTTACGTCGTGATCACAACCAAGGGACATTCGTGAAGAGGAAGATTGTTAATGTTGCATTAGATGACGATGTATAATATGTACCAAAGTATTGTAATATTTGAATGAACTAGTATTTTGCTACTTTATTAACAAAACTTTCAATTATTTCAATTTTTTTAGCATTATCACATATTAAATAATAAATTTACGTAAAAACATACATGAGCAAGACTAAATCATGATTTTTATATTAATTACACTAGATGTACTATTTAAGAAAGATTTTGCATGAAAAAAAATAAAATTATTTCCGTTTGTTAAAATCAAGAACAAAAAAAAAACAATTTAGAAGATATTAGTAGCTTATTGATAAGAAAATTTTAATTTTGATTGTTAAATTTAGAATGTCATAGTATCTACGTAAAGAAAATTAAATAAACTTGTTCCACCATTTTATGCGTTGTATATGATTTACCATAAATAAACTACAATATAGAAAATAAAAACGAAAAATAAAAGGTAAACAGTGGGCAACAAAATGAAAACAACATTAGTACCGGTGCTAAACTAGCATCGGTACTAATGTGCTTCTCCATTTGGCGGCAAATGAAAAGTCATATTAGTACCGGTACTCAACTAGCACCGGTACTAATGTTGACATTAGTACCGGGCCTAAACTAGCCCCGGTACTAATGTGGGGAGGTTATAAGGCGGCGTCCCCCTTCTTCCCCACACATAGCCAATTCCCCGTCGCGTGCGCGCTTCCCCTGCTCATCGCCGATTGCGCCGGCCCCGCCGCCCCTCGTCTCCCTCGCCGCCGGCCGCCGGTCCGCCGCGCCCCGACGTCGACGCCGTCCTCCATGTCGCGACGCCAGCCCCTGTCCCCGACGACACCGATGCCGCCATTTTCCCGGTCGGGCCCGCGCGCGCCGCGCCGTCTTCGTCCCCGCCCGCGCGCCGCCGTCCGCCGTCGTCCGCCGCACCTCGGCCTGCGCCACGCACCACCGCGCCACGCCGCCGAGTCCGCAGTGGCGCCGTCCCCAGCGCGCCGTCTTCGTCCCCGCCCGCGCACTGACGTCTGCCGTCGTCCGCCGCCCCGGCCCCGGTACGCCACCGACGCCGTGGTGCGTCGTCGCCGCGCGCACGCCGCGCGCGCTCCGAACTGCATGCATTGGGGGGATGACGTCAGCCCGATGGTGGATGACGTCAACCCCCTATTTTTTTCATTTTTTAATTAGATTTAGATATTTTATAGATTGAAATTAGATTTAGATTTAATTTATAATTAGATGTTATTTATAAATATAGATTTAGATTAGAAATATAGATTTAGATTTAGAAATATAGATTTAGATTTAGAAATATAAATTTAGATTAAGAAATATAGATTTAGATTTAGAAATTAGATATAGATTTCAATTTGGATTTGGATGTTGATTTAAATGTTATTTATATTTGGATGTAAATGATATTTAGAATTTGATTTAGAATTTGATTTAGAATTCAATTTGGATGGAGATTTAAATGTTATTTATATGTGGATGTAAATGTTATTTAAATTTGAATTGCACACGTTCGATTCTCACTACCGACGCCCCATCGATGCTCCCGACTCGCTCTCGACTCGCTCCCGACTCGCTCGATTCTCACTACCGACGCCCCCTCTACGCTCCCGACAACCCTGCAACGCTCCCGACCCCCCCCCCCCCCGCCACGCTCCCGACCCCCGCCACGCTACCGACTCCCCCGCCACGCTACCGACTCCCCCGCCACGCTTCCGTCTCCCCCGCCACACTCCCGACTCCCCCGCCACGCTACCGTGTCCCCCACCACGCTACCGACTCCCCCGCCATGCTACCGTCTCATCACTGGAATAATATTTTTTGTCCACATATTATTTTTTGTCCTCATATTAATAGTCTCATCATTGGAATAGTTTGTCCTCATATTATTTTTTGTTACATTATTTTAATTACAATGGTGCGAACCGAAGAGGACCGTGAAGCGGAGCAAATGATCATGGATTTAATTGCTCGCAATACTATGAATGATGCACCGAATGAACAAGAACAGGATCACAGAGAGGCCGACAGCTACCTGAACATGTTTGCTGATGGCAACGAGAGGGAGCAAATAATTGCTCAAGGAAGCAACGATGGAGAACCATCCGAGGTATAATTAATAAAAACCAGTACCTCGTCATGATTTTCGAGGAACCTACTAATTATAGAAAATAAGTTAATAGTTCTTAAATTTCCAGGAGCCTGCATCGAGCAGCAAAAAGAAGCCGGGTGGGAAACGCGGCCCAAAGAAGAAGCTAGACGGGCGTTTCATCATCATGGAAGTATCTCCCGATGGGAGACCGTTAGCTCCACATGAAAATGTTGTCAAGTTGGTAAATCACATTGGGGCTCTTGTTCGGGACAACATCCCAATAAGCTTTCGGTTTTGGAAAACGGCTGACGCACCTGACTTGCTACCCGAAGAAGGTAATCAAGCAGAAGCTGAGCACGAAGATCAAGATCAGGACGAAGAGCAACATGAAGAGAATGAACCCCCGGTACCGGTTCGGCCAGATGTTGTCCCGGTCACAGAGAAGAACATGATTTGGGCCGAGGTGAAAGCACACTTCGGATTTCCCGAAGGCACATGTTTGAAAGATGTGCGCACTTGGGCCCTGCAGAAGGGTGCAATTGCCTTTCAGACGTACAAGAAGCGACTGACCAAGGAGTTCATCAAGGAGGGGCTTACACCCGATTTTAAGAAGCCGGGATATGCCAAGTTAAGAGATCATTGGGATGCATTTGTGCAGGGCAAGCAATCGGAAGATGCCGCCAAGTTGATTTCAACCAACACAGCCAATGCACGTAAAAAGAAAGAATTCCATCATCTTGGCCCTGGAGGTTACGCGATGGCCCTGCCCAAATGGGATCGGATGGAGCAAGAGATAATGGCACGTGGAATCATACCGGCAACTCTGGAGTGGCCTGACCGAGCGTGGAATTACTATTATGCACATGGTGGCACGCTCAATCCCGAAGATGGATCATTAATACCGTACCGGGTGAGCAACTAAGACAGACAGCTGCAAGGCTTGTTGATTTGATCAGGGCTGCTGCTGAAGGAACATTCATAGTTGATCGAGAGAAGGACGAGCTTTCTGCTGCAATAGGCACTAGAGAACATGGTGGACGTTGCCGAGGCAAAGGTGTGATTCCATGGAAAGTCGCATGGCATGAGCACATTGACTCGTATAAGAAGCGCAAAAGGAACAAGGACGAACAGGATAGGAAAATCAGACAATTGCAAGAGCACGTAGAAATGACTGAGGCAAGAATGGAGGCCATCATTGACGAGCGTGTGGCCCTTGCTCTTAACAAATAATCACCTCAGCAAGGGCCCATAGATGAAATGAGCCCGCCATCTACTAAGGGGAAAAGTAGTGTCGCTTCAACGGATGCAGCACCAGCAAACACGGAAGCACCGGTCAAGGAAGCAGAAGCACCCCTAGCCTCACATGAAGCACCGGTTGCCTCACCAGAAGCACCCCCAAGCCTTAGCAAAAGCAGCCGAGGTCTGCCACGAACGGTTCCCCGTGGATGACATCACAGTGAGGTCAGTGTGTGAGCTTCACGCTCAACTCAGAAACAAGATGTTACCGGTGGCTTATGGTGTTGCTGAGGTCCCGGAACCGAGGGAAACATTCATGGGCGTGGAATTCAGTAAATCATTTTACCATAAAGTTGCCGTCGACCGAGTGGTCCCCGGTTGGGAAGACCTCGAACTGGAGTTACCAGGACCTGATGGGGAAGAGGTGCTTGGAGATACCATGCACGGTTGGGTATTGTGGGCCAAGGCTCACATAAATATTACGGAACCGGTCAAAGAAGCACCCCTAGCCTCACCAGAAGCACATCTTCCTGAAGCCTCATCTACACCCCCGTGCTTGAAGGCGAAGATCATCAACTACCATCATCTCCAACAGGAAGCATGAGTCCTCTAGTTGATCGGGACCCAAGTGAGAGTCTGCCCCCTCAGCATGATGAGTCTGTTAAGGGCAAGGGTACCAAACGACGAGCTACGCATCATCCTCCGCCCCCTCCTCCAAAGAAGCAGACGAAGCCCAGGCCGAAGAAGCCTCAACCTAAATTATCTTACGAGAAGACTCAGGAGGAGCTAGATGCCTCAGTACGGGCTGAGCTTGATAGACAAATTTTCAAAGCGAAGAAGCCACCTGTTGAGAAACCAATTGACCGGGTCAAATTTCATCGCTTCATGAAAAAAATGGAGGAGAAACGAGTAAATGCCCAGGCACCTCCTTTGAGTGACTATGACCGACAAGCACTCAAGATGGACAAACAGAAGAAGCTCGCGAATAGAGCTAAATCTACAATTCCACAACTAGGCACACAGTCAAAGCAATCTGTCTCCCCCATCAAGGTGCTTTCTTCGCTTGAGCAGCATATGCTCGTATTCAATAAGGATTCAGGTCTGACTCCTGGTCAAATCCGAGGGGACGAACCAATCCCAAAGCATGAAGGGGCAAATAGACCGAAGTATGAGTGGGGTAAACCTCTTGTGTGGCCGCAGTTGGTGCCGTTTCTTCCAACGAGAATGCATGAACTGCACGATTGGTACATGGCTGTGTCAGCTAGCGGTGTAACCTATGTGGAAATTACCATAGAAGATCGACATTATTTCCGTGGCCGAGAAACTTTTGGTATGAAATTTGACCAATTTTGGTACTTATTCAATCAAGATGCAATTGACTCAGGACTCATCACTTGTTGGACTCTGTAAGTCTCGAAAACAATGATCTAGACATTCTACCTTATCTTAACTTGTGTTTAATTTGAATTTAATTCAATCATGCAGCTTTGAGATGCAGCGGTGCTGGAGGAGAGGAATAAGGGACGTCGGCTTCATGGATCCACTAATGATAAATCAGACTTGTGTCAGAAAATGGGAGCTGGCCACATTGGACTATATATATATTTGTATCTAGAAAAACACCATGAGAAGGGTATCATACTTCTGCCATACAACTTCGGGTGAGCAACGTGTATCTCATCTATTTTATCTTTTTCAAATGACATTGCATATATATTTCAAGAAACTAATACTTCTACACGTATGCACAGGTTCCACTGGATTCTTTTTGCATTCTGTCCGTCTCTAAGCAAGGTCTTCATCTTCGACTCTTTGAGGGCAAGTACAGACAAAATCGCATACCAAGATGTCGTAGAGATGATCAAACTTGCATGGACTCGCCTCTGTGTAGAGCACCCGGAAAGATACAAAGAGAACCTTTATTTCCACTATGATTTCCCTGTATGTGTATTCTGCTAGTCCGCATATCTCATGTCTTCCAATATAATTAAACATATTTCATAACCTTGTTTTCGCACATGTGCAGTGCTTGACACAACCTTCCGGTACCAATCTGTGCGGATACTATGTATGCGAGTTCATGCATACCTTTTCAAGCATCGCACAAGGTACCAACCTTGAAGACAGGGTGCGTCCACTAAACTAAACGACACATGCATGTAGTTCTTATTTGTCCATGTTCTTTTTTGTACTAGTTCTTATTATTTATTCATATTTTTTTGTAGATTGATGACATCAAGCAGGGGTTCCTCGAGTCAGAAAGAATCCGGTTAATTCAAGAACAACTATGCGGATTTCTTCTAGATGAGGTGATTACGCCAGGTGGAGAATTCTACTCAGGCTTATCATCTGTGATTGTAACGGGGAAGTCCACGGAAGAAACATCGGGGAAGTCCACTGCAAAAGCAACTGGGAAGTCGACGGAACAAGCACAGTCGACTAAGCAGGGGAGCAAGAGAGGAAAAAGCTCTGCAAAGGACCAATCGTCAGGAAGCAAAAAAAACTAATATTAAACCTTGCTAACCTTTGATGCAATGTATTACATACACTAATATATATTTTTTGTATTTCTGTATGCACAATATTATATATGTTCTTGCATTGGATCAACTACCGGATTTGATATAATACATGCATACGAATTTATATGTACATGCTATAATATCTAATATTATACTAATACATATATACATATGCATGTATAGTATTATCTCAAATATTTTATACGGCACACGAATATATATTATAGCGTATCAGGCATTATGATTAGTATACGTAAATACGATAGAATTAATAAACCAGAAAACAATAAAGAAAAAGAAAAAACAAAAAACATTTAGTACCGGTTGGAAACAAGAGCCGGTACTAATGTGGACCGTGCCACGTCGCCGGGACCGGGCACATTAGTACCGGCCCTCAATACCAGCCGGTACTAATGCCCACATTAGTACCGGTTTCCAAAACTGGTACTAATGTGACTTCACATTAGTACCAATCGAACAATACCGGTTTGGAAACCGGTACTAATGAGGGTTATAAACCAGTACAAATGTACGTTTCCCTAGTAGTGCCACTTGCATGCTTAGGAGGGAGCACTGCCATATCATTTAAAAAGAAAGAGGAGGTTGAAGCTTACATAGTTTTGATTACATAATACATTAACAAACTCAAATCACTGGTGGAAAAACAGCCTTCCGTCCCGGGTGGGAAAGGCTTTAAGTCTCTAAAGCCCACCCGGGACAAAAAGGGAGAGACAAAAGGCCCCCCCTTTGTCACCGGGTGGGCAACCAGGAATAAAGGGTGGCCTTTATTCCCGGGTGGTAGCCCCACCCGGGACAAAAGGGGAGGGCACACCAGCGCCTGTGCGCCACCCCTTTAGTCCCGGGTGGTAGCCCTGCCCGGGACAAAAGGGGAGGGCACACCAGCGCCTGTACGCCACCCCTTTAGTCCCGGGTGGTATTGCCACCCGGGACTAAAGACCCCGCTGTCATTTTTTTTGTTTCAATTCCAATTATTCTAATAATATTATACGCGTATATTCTCATGTATTTGGGTGTAATTTACGTGTACGTATAAATGTTTGCACTAATTATATGTGTCTACTATACGTACTATATGAAGAGAATAAACTTATAAATAAATATATACACACATTATATTACATCGAAAGCATAGATAGTATTTTTTGAAAGTAGTATATATATACATCAAAATACCATTTCATTCTAATTCTAGTCTAAAGTTCCACCGGAGGTGCTAATTAAACTTTATCAATTCGATGACCGTCATAGTGATTTCTGCCTTGTGGATTAATCACCTGGTCCATTATGAATCCGCAGAGACTTTCTTGAATCGCCAAGAGTCGGTCCTTCTCAAAGATTGCGTCCCTAATCATATTGTTCTGTAATGTGCAAATAATTTAATATATTACACACAAGAATTAAATATATAAGCGGTTAGAAAAAAATGTATTATTAACTGGTTTAAAATAATACTTACAGTATAATCTGACGGGTCTGCCTCGCAGAAATTGTGGATGAACTCACACACATAGTATGCACATAAATGTGTCCCTTGTTCCTGTCTCATACACTAAATTGAAGAAGATAATTATGAAAAATTAGTGTTATACATTTTAATTTGCCCAAGCTGAAGTTGTTATTTGGTTTACGTACCGGAAAATTTGTAGAGAAGTTTATTCTAGGTCTCCATTGTCCAGGGTTGACAGCCTTGAATTTTTCCCAAGCTCTGGCAGAAAATAATGAAAGTTAGAGCTAGATAGTGTTAGTAAAAGCACACTATTGCATAAAAGGCAATGTATGGATAGAATTATTACTCTTGAAACATATCTTGAAGGTCCAAGTATTTGTTCGGATCTCTTCTCAACGAATCAAAGACAAGGACGTTGCTTCTGTTGACATCAATTATGAGAAGAATCCAGTGGAAACTGTATATACATAGAAGCTCAAAAGATTAGAACTAAATAATGTTAACTAAGATAATTAGAAATGCGAACCCTTAGCAATTAAGATGGTAATCACACTTACTCGAAGTTGTAAGGTAGAAGTATCAAATCCTTGTAATGCAAATTACACAAGGTCCTTAGGATTGTTTTGAATATTGTTTCTGGTTGGCGCTTTACTTGATCTTGATTAACTAAAGATGGGTCCATGAAACCTATTTGTTGGTAACCATTCTTCCGCATGTTATGCATTTCCAGGCTACAGAAAATGAAAGACAAAGTTAATAATTAGAGTATGCATTAATTTGTTAATTGGGGTATGTATTGCACCATCACTTACAGGCACCAGGCCATGACAAGATCGGTATTCAAGGAGTCAAGATGGTAAATTTCATAAATATCCTTGAATTGCAGCCAGACCAACTTCTCGCCTTCACCAGCAAAATCTCTCGGTTTAACAAGCATGCCAATCATCTCCAGGCCCACCTTAGACGTCTTCATGTAGAAGTCACGCAATCTGCGCATCTGAGTAGGGAGTTTATTCACCAACTCAGGCCTGACAAAAGATTTCCCATGCTCGTAGTGCCATCTAGGTACGAAGTTTTTGTCCCGAGGAGGTGATTCGTGGCCGAGAACATATTCTAGTGGGAGCCCTGTTGCTTCTTGCATTTGAATGACATTTGCTAGTTGTGCTGTGTCCATAAGTGCAAGAGCTCGTTCAGTTGCAGTGAGGCCGGAGGCGACGTAAGTCTGTACTCCCGACGTCGACGCTTTTGTTGCCTTCTTCGTTGAAGGCTCTTTCGCTGACGTCGACGTTTGTGTTGCCTTCTTCGTTGAAGGTCCTTTCGTCGACGTCGACGTTTGTGTTGCCTTCTTCGTCGAAGGCTCTTTCGCCGACGTCAACGTTTGTGTTGCCTTCTTCGTTGAAGGCTCTTTCGTCGACGTCGACGCTTCTATTGCCTTCTTCTTCTTCCTATAATCCTGTGGCATCGTCGACCCCGGTACTTGGTTGATGTAACTATTTGGTGACCCTCCTTGTCTCTTCTTCTTTAGGGACTTGTGCAGCGACCGGTCATAATCACTTAGTAGAGGTTTTATAATTTCTTGTCTCTTTTCTGCTTCCTTCTTCTCTATGAAAGCTTTGAGTTTCTGCGGACGATCTTTATTCTTTTCTGCTTCCTTTTCTTCGAGCAGTTTTTGTCTAGTAGCCTCTTTATTCCCTTCAATCCACGCCTTGAGTTGTTTATCACACTCCGCCTCATTTTCGGATGCTGTCATGTCATATGGCAGCTTCCTTTTAACAGGCAGCTTTTTCCCTTTCTTCTTCGGGGGATCCAGATTTGGCACGGGCATAGACGCGGTAGATTTTGATTGGGACCGCCTCTTGGCAGGCTTTGGTGAAGGCTGCTTTGGTGGTGATTGATGCTTTGGTGGTGATTGCTGACGATCGCCATCGCTTGCGGCAGGAGAATTCCCCCGTTGTGGAGACGGTGAGCTCCAATCATTCGGCGACGACCGGCCCGGTGACGGCCCGGGAGATGGTGGCTGCTGCTCGGCAACACTCGGAGGGATCGGTGGCGGCACGTTAGGTATTATGATGTAACGTTTGGGCCACAATATGATACTGTGAAGCGCATCGTGGAGTGTCCTTTCCCGTCACCTCCTTGGATGTCTAGCTCTATGTCGTTAAACTTTGGGTCAACAATCTCCTCCAAACCAACTGAGGTGTAGCCAGCTGGAATCTCCATGCCGTGGCTTGTACGTCCTGGGAGATGTGCTAAAGCCATTCCGTACGCCACCTAGATATATGTAGAGAAATGATGAAGTTATTAAATGCCTGAGACATGCATCAAAGGTTGAGATAATTGCACGTATAATCAGGTTTATACCGTCATTGTGATGTTGCCGATCGGCTTGTGCAGCTCACATGCGGTGTGCTGACAGAGTTCATCCACAGGGTACCGTTCATTGTCCTCTACTTGAACTTCTTCTTGGTTTGCCGCCCTTTGTTCTTCGGGGGCCTCTATGGAAGCACAACTGCTTTTGCGAGCGGAAGGGCAAATGACGGGATCCACCGGTGCTTGGGGCAGTGCTCCGGCAGGGGTGATCTGAGCTACCGCGGCAGCCACTCGTCGTTCAATCTCTACATTCATACGTTCTTCTTGATCTTTAAGTCTCTGCTCCATCATTTCACGCCACCGCCCCTCTTCACGCTCCCTTCTTCTTTTGCGGCTTCTGTAGGTGTCGGCGCTTCCCTTGAAAGCAAACTTCCACGGGACTACCCCATAGCCTCTGCAACGTCCTGGGTGTTCCGGATTCCCGAGGGCCAAAGTGAGCTCATCCATGTCTCTGTCAGGAACCAATCTGCCCGCTTTGATGTCTTCATTCTTTTTGATTATCTCATGTGCTGCCTCCCGTAACATGGGTGGGAATTCGAGGGAACCATCATCAGGGTTCAATCTTCCACCGCGGGCATAATACCAATTCTTCGATCGTTCTTCCCAGTCAAAGACCCCGGGTACGATACCTTTGTTGAGGAGGTCTTGTTCAATCTTCCGCCACTTGGGTGCTGCAACCGCGTAACCACCGCGACCAAGACGATGGTTGTAATCCGTCTTCTTACTTGCACTTTTCTGAGCTCGTGCGCTCTTGTTGGCAAATTCTTCACTATTCTTGTAATCCATAAAGGACTGCCAGTGATCCTTTAGCTTGGGATAATCATCAAAATTTGGAGTTCGATTCTGCTTGATATAATCTCTGTGCAGCTGCTTCTTGAAACTCTGCAATTGAGTTGCCATCTTCGTGAAAGTCCACTGCTTCACAAGGTTTGCGTTCACGCCCGTTGGAAGTGTGAAGTGTTTTAGGATATCATCCCATAACATATTCTTAAGTGAATCTGGAACCACCCATGGATTATCTTCCCTTCCCTTCCATTCTCTATATGATATGGGCACGTTGTCCCTCACAATAGCACCGCATTGGGACACAAACTTGTCCCTGACCTTCTTTGGTTCCCATGGCTGGCCAAGCTCGTTCACTTCAGTGATATGAAACTTCACGTCATGATCGACGATTACTTTTGTACGGCCTCTCTTAGTCTTTTTGCTTGTCGAGGTTGAAGCCTACAAGTTGCGGATTTGTTATTCACGCGGGGTTCCAGAATGATATATATACCTCGTTGTTAATGAATGATATATATACCTCGTTGGAACCTTCTGCATTAACTATGAAAAGGTCTTCATTATTGTCCTCGGTGCGGCTGTCGATGTCCGTGGTGCGGGAGTCGATGTCCGCGGTGCGGGTGTTGATGTCCCCGGTTATGTTGAGGAACGCGTCCGCCTGGCTACGCTCCTCCTCGGTGAAGGTTGGGACCTCGGTATTTGGACCCCCAGCAATAAGGCTCTCCATCAGCCGCTCCTCGTCCTCATTGTTATCCATAACTAGAAATTTCTGAAAACATAAATGAATTTCTGAGCACATAAATGATTTTCTGAGCACATAAATAATTTTCTGAGCACATAAATGATTTTCTGAATACATAAATGAATTTCTGAATACATAAATTATTTTCTGAGCACATAAATGATTTTCTGAATACATAAATGCATTTCTGAATACATAAATGATTTTCTGAGCACATAAATGATTTTCTGGATACATAAATGAATTTCTGAATACATAAATGATTTTCTGCGCAAATAAATGATTTTCTGGATACATAAATGAATTTCTGAATACATAAATGATTTTCTGAGCACATAAATGATTTTCTGGATACATAAATGAATTTCTGAATACATAAATGATTTTCTGAGCACATAAATTATTTTCTGAATACATAAATGAATTTCTGAATACATAAATGATTTTCTGAGCACATAAATTAATTTCTGATTACGTAAATGATTTCTGAATACATAAATGATTTCTAAGTGTCGGGCGAGAGTCGAGCGAAACTACCTAAGTGTCGGGCGGGAGTCGAGCGAGTCGGGCGGGAGTCGAGCGAGACTACCTAAGTGTCGGGCGGGAGTCAAGCGAGACTACCTAAGTGTCGGGCGGGAGTCGAGCGAGTCAGGCGGGAGTCGAGCGAGACTACCTAAGTGTCGAGCGGGAGTCGGGCGAGAGTCGAGCGAGACTACCTAAGTGTCGGGCGGGAGTCGAGCAAGTCGGGCGGGAGTCGAGCGAGACTACCTAAGTGTCGGGCGGGAGTCGACCGAGTCGGGCGAGAGTCGAGCGAGACTACCTAAGTGTCGGGCGGGAGTCGAGCGAGTCGGGCGAGAAAACCTAAGTGTCAGGCGGGGTCGAGCTAGTCGGGCGGGAGTCGAGCGAGTCGGGCGGGAGTCGAGCGAGTCGAGCGAGAAAACCTAAGTGTCGGACGGGGTCGAGCGAGTCGGGAAAGAATCGAGCGTGTCGAGCGATACTACCTAATTGTCGGGCGAGCGAAAAAATTAATATCTCTAAATACATATTTCATCTCTAAATACATTTCATCTCTAAATACATATTTCATCTCTAAATTCAAATCTAAAATCTCTAATTCTAAAATCTCTAAATTCAATTCTAAAATCTCTAAATTCAATTCTAAAATCTCTAAATTCAAATCTAAATCTCCAATTCTAATCTAAATTCATAAATAAATTAACTGAAAACATTAAAAAAAATTGTTGACGTCAGCCATCAGGGGCTGACGTCAGCAGATCCCCTCACCGGCAGTGACGGCGGGCTGAGGGGGGCGACGACGTCGGCGGCTGGGAGCGGCAGTGGGCGGACGGCCGGGCGCGGGGGAGACGGCGGCCGGGCGTGGGGGCCGGCGCGGAGACGGCGCCCGGGCGCGGCGGAGCGGGGTCGACGGGCGGCTGGGAGGGGCGGCGGCGGAGCGGGGGCGACGACGGCCGGGAGCGGCGGCGGGCGACGGCCGGGCGCGGCGGAGACGTCGACGGGCGTGGGGACGACGGCCGGGCGTGGGCGGGGTCGACGGGCGGCCTGCGGCCGGCGGCGGCCGGGCGCGCCGGCGGCGGCAGAGGGCGCGGGGCCGGCCGGACGTGTCGACGGCCGGGCGCAGGCAGGGACGGCGGGGTGCGACGGGTCGACGACGGCGGGGTGCGAGCTTCGACGACGACGGAGGCAGGGGCGACGTCGGGGGAAGACGACGGCTGGTGGAGATCAGCAGGGGGGACGCCGGACGACGAAGTGTGAAGTGGAGGAGTTGGGGAAGAAGGGGTGGATCCGTGGGATATATACCTCCCCTCTTTAGTCTCGGGTCGTAATCAGACCCGGGAGCAAAGAGCCTTTAGTCTCGGGTGGTGATACGACCCGGGACTACCCTTTAGTCCCGGGTCGTATCTCCACCCGAGACTAAAGGACTCTTTCGCGCGGGAGGGCCGCAAGGGCAAAATTTCGGCCTTTTGTCCCGAGTGGTGTTACCACCCGAGACTAAAGGCCCCCCTTTAGTCTAGGGTCGTAACACCACCCGGGACTAAAGTATAATTTTCGGCGGGAACTGTTTTTCCCCTCCAATTTCTTTTCTCATTTTCACATTCTATCTCTTTGAAATCAAAAAAAATATAGTAACTTTTACTATTTTTTCCATGCAAAATTATATTTAGTTAAAATATAATAATCTGTACTTTGCTATGTAAAATTATATTTTAAAGTTGTAAACATTCACTTTCAATTTTCATTTGCAATATTGATGTGCATTCCCAATAAAATTCAATTAAACCGAAAAAATAGTAAATTAATTCAGAAAAATCTCAAACTTGGTGGGTCAATCTCACATGACATATTCAAGCTTCATAAAAATTTTGAGACCGATACAACACTGCAAAGTGCATGGACTTCAGAATCGTTAAGACATAAGTGGTACAGACATGGTTCGATGAAAGGTTCTATATAGCTTTGTGAAGCACGTGTACTCCATCTATGTCAAAATGGTCTGAAATTTTTTTTGTTGTCATTTACACTCAAAATATTAGCTCACACAAGATCTTAGATTTTTCTGATGACTAAATGTATTTTAGGTTTTTTCTTCGTGCTAAAGGAGCTAGAATATTGTGAATTACACATCAATAACTCAAGAATTATGATTCAGCTTCCAGATAAATTAGACTCCTAAGGTACAAGAGAACTTGTGGCCAAGTTTGGCACCATTCTGGATCGTTTCAGGGGTGCTCTCAGCTCAACTTTTAATTTCTAGGTGATGCGCACGGAAATTCAATTAAACCGAAAAAATAGTAAATTAATTCAGAAAAATCTCAAACTTGGTGGGTCAATCTCACATGACATATTCAAGATTCATAAAAATTTTGAGACCGATACAACACTGCAAAATGCATGGACTTCATAATCGTTAAGACATAAGTGGTATAGATATGGTTCGATGAAAGGTTCTATATAGGTTTGTGAAGCACGTGTACTCCATCTATGTCGAAATGGTCTGAAATTTTTTTGGTTGTCATTTACACTCAAAATATTAGCTCACGCAAGATCTTAGATTTTTCTGATGACTAAATGTATTTTAGATTTTTTCTTCGTGCTAAAGGAGCTAGAATATTGTGAATTACACATCAATAACTCAAGAATTATGATTCGGCTTCCAGATAAATTAGACTCCTAAGGCACAAGAGAACTTGTGGCCAAGTTTGGCACCATTCTGGATCGTTTCAGGGGTGCTCTCAGCTCAACTTTTAATGTCTACGTGATGTCGCATGAAAATTCAATTAAACGAAAAAAATAGTAAATTAATTCAGAAAAATCTCAAACTTGGTGGGTCAATCTCACATGACATATTCAAGCTTCATAAAAATTTTGAGACCGATACACAATTGATTTGATCAATAATCATTACATTACGACATTAATCTCAAGCACGTAAGTACGGTGTCTCTTCACATCCAAGCAATATGCTTGGGTCAACTTCGACAGCGAACGGAGGCATGCCATCAAACTGATCATAATCATCGGATTGATCTGTTTTGTCCTCGACTCTCACGATTACTCTTTTACCTGGAAGAACTATGTGACGCTTTGCCTCTTGTGGTCCTGCTTCTTGGGGATTTTTATTCTTCGGTATGCTAGTCATATCCTTCACATAGAAAACCTGATGCACATCTTTGGCAAGCACGAATGGATCATCTTTGAACCCAATCTTGGTAAGGTCCACTATTGTCATTCCATATTCATCTTTCTTTACGCCATTCAGGTTTACCCATTGGCAAAAAAACAGAGGGACGTTCATCGCTCCATACTCAAGCTCCCATATCTCTTCTATGATACCATAATAGCAGGTCTTGCCCCCATCTTTTCCGATGACGTCCATACGGACACCACTATTTTGGTTTGTGCTTTTGCGATCTTGAGCTCTCGTGTAAAAAATGTAACCATTCATATCGTAAGCTTGAAATCTTGTAATTGTGCTACAAGGTCCCGTGGCTAACAAAGCTAGTTGTGGATGAATCGTTGAGTTTCCGATTAGTTGTTCACTCAACCATGAGGGAAATGTTTCCAAGTGACGGCGTGCAATCCAGACTGGGGATTTGGTTGGATTTTGAGAAGCAGTAATCTGCTCGTGTTCCATCCTATACGGAGTCACCAGTGATGATTGTTGCAGGACTGTTAGGTGTGCTTTATGGAATAAATCAGTATTATTGCTCAAACTTGATTTCCTTTCGATGGTACCCTTTCCCTGTAGCCTCCTCTCATGTCGTGATACTGGAAGCCCAATCGAGTCAATTGTGTCGACAAAATCAACACAAAACTCAATGACCTCCTCAGTTCCATATCCCTTAGCAATGCTTCCTTCCGGACGGGCACGGTTAAGAACATATTTCTTGAGGATCGACATGAACCTCTCAAAAGGCCACATGTTGTGAAGGTATACTGGACCGAGAATAGTAATTTCTTTCACAAGGTGTACCAGGAGGTGCGTCATAACATCGAGGAAGGAAGGTGGAAATGCCAACTCAAAGCCGACAAGACATTGAACCGCATCATTCTGTAGCTTTCCTAGCTTGGCTGGATCGATTGCCTTCTGTGAAATTGCATTGAGAAATGCACAAAGCTTTACGACCAGTAATCGTACATTCTCTGATAGAACACCCCTCAACGCAACTGGAAGTAACTGTGTCATCAACATGTGACAGTCGTGGGCCTTTAGATTTGTGAACTTCTTCTCTTTCATATTTATGATCCCCTTTAAATTCGACGAGTAGCCAGACGGAACCTTAATACTGTTCAGGCAATCAAACACGCTTTCCTTCTCTTTCTTGGTGAGAGTGTAACTAGCAGGACCATAGTAATCAACATCATCATCATCATCCTCTTCCGGATCAGTTTCATCATCACCCTCCCGCGGAACTTTGGGAATCTTATGAAATTCTTTCAGGTCCTCTCGTGCTTCGTTGGTATCCTTCGGGTTACCGTAACAACCCATGAAGCCTAGCACATTCACGCAAAGATTCTTCGTAAGGTGCATCACGTCAATTGCGTGTCGGACCTCAAGGCTACGCCAATAAGGTAGCTCCCAAAATATAGATTTCTTCTTCCACATTGGTGCACGCCCGTTGACGTCAGTTGGAACAGGTTCACTACCTGCACCCTTTCCAAAGACTACCCTTAGATCATTTACCATCTCAAATACGGCATCTCCATTAAAATGGGGTGCCTTCGTACGATGGTCAGCCTTCCCTTTCCAATGCATCCCTTTCTTCCGTAAGGGGTGATTAGTTGGAAGGAAACAACGGTGACCATTATACACGACCTTCTTACAGTTTTTGAGATGAATACCTTGTGTTCTATGTAAACAGTACGTGCATGCCCGATATCCCTTGTTTGTCTGCCCAGAAAGGTTACTTAGGGCAGGCCAATCGTTGATGGTTATGAACAACAATGCTCGTAGATCGAAGTTCTCTTACCTATCCTCATCCCACACACGTACGCCCTCTTCCCGCCATAGCAGTAATAGTTCATCGACCAACGGTCTTAGGTACACATCAATGTCGTTGCCAGGTTGTTTTGGACCTTGGATGAGCACCGGCATCATAATGAACTTTCGCTTCATGCACATCCAACCAGAAAGGTTGAACATGCATAGGGTCACAGGCCAAGTGCTATGACCACTGCTAAACTCCCCGAATGGATTGAAATCATCCGTACTTAAACCAAATCTTATGTTCCTTTCCCCGTCCTCAGAAAATGTCTTGAATTCTCTATCAATCTTTCTCCACTGAGACCCATCAGCCAGATGTCTCAGCAGGTTGTCTTGCTTACGTTCCTCGGCGTGCCATCTCATCAACTTAGCATGTGCTTTGTTCCGAAACAAACGCATCAAACGTGGTATTATAGGAAAATACCACATAACCTTCGCCGGAACTTTCTTCGTCTTGTCACGGTGCCCCTGGAGATCACCAGCATCTTCATCTCGCCGAATCTTATAACGTAGCGCTTTGCACACATGACAAGCATCCAAATTCTCGTAATCCTTACCCCGATATAGGATGCAATCATTAGGGCATGCATGGAACTTCTGTACCTCCAACCCAAGAGGGCACACAGTCTGTTTTGCTTCATATGTGGTGGACGGTAATTCATTGTTCTCCGGAAGTTTGTCCTTCACAATTTTTAGCATCCCTTCAAATGCCTTATCAGACACACCATGTTTTGCCTTCCATTGCAGCATTTCTAGTGTAGTACCAAGCTTTTTGTGACCTGGCTTGCAATCTGGGTATAACGGTTTTCTGTGATCTTCGATCATACGTTAGAACTTTGCCTTTTCTTTTTCGTTTTCACAGTCCCTTTGTGCATCCTGTAGAACCTGACTGAGATCATCAGCAGGCCCGTCAGCATGTGCTGGTAACTCTTCTTCGTCAGCATCCTCCATTAAAGTATCTGCAAAAGCTTGACCTGCGGCCCAGTCCGGAATACCCTCCTCCTCGTCTTCGTCGTCTTCCATCACAACCCCTCTTTCACCGTGCTTGGTCCAAACCACATAGTTCGGCATGAATCCGTATTTCAACAAGTGGAGGTGAAGTGTGCCCGGGTCATGGTAGTCTCTTTCGTTTCTGCACTCGGAGCATGGACAACACATGAACCCACTCGCATCCTTGTTTTTTTTCGCCACTTCGAGAAAACCATGCATGCTGGTAATGTACTCCGTTGACCGTCTGTCGGTGTTGTACATCCATTGCCGGTTCATCTGCATCATATGAAGTGAAAAATATCCATGTTAATTCTACAACACTATCCCTAGGTATCCTTTTCTAATAACTAAATTAATAAATTCTATTTTCTCTAATATTAAATATAGCAAGCTAAAAGTAAAATTTATATGAAAACAAAAAAAAATCTTAGTACAAATGAATGAAAGAAGATAATCATAACAAATGAAAACTACTTATTACCAAATCTAAAGTATACTAATATAAAAACTACGTCTCTTAGCTCTTAAATCAAATTTTCTATTTTCTTATTTATGGCATAAATTTTAAGTATAAAAAATATACACTATCCCTAGGTCTCATTTTCTAATAACTAAATTAATAAATTCTATTTTCTCTAATAATAAATAAAGCTAGCTAAAAGTAAAAATTTTATAAAAACAAAAAAAATCTTAGTACAAATGAATGATAGAAGATTATCATAACAAATGATAACTACTTATTACTAAATCTAAAGTATACTAAAAACCTCATCTCTTAGCTCTTAAATCAAAATTTCTATTTTCTCCTTCTCTAAATCATAACACAAAATTTAAACACAACAAATGAATGGAGGATGAAGAATAATACCTTAGCAACACCTTGGAGGTGAGAAAACTTCACAAATTGATGACGAAAAATTTGGGCAGCACCTCCCTAGGTTTGACGCGCCATGGAGCTGAGAGGAGCTTGCTCTTTGAGCTCTCGGTGAAAAATGGTCGCGCAGGGAAGAAGAAGGGAGCGTGCTGTCGATTTTGTATAGGGGAGGCCTTTTGTCCCGGTTGGTAAAACCAACCGGGACAAAAGGCCTCTGAAGGCCGGCCCCGCCAACCCTTTAGTCCCGGGTTGGTTTACCACCCGGGACTAAAGGCCGGCCCCAATCATTGCGGCCGTGGAGGGCTGGCCTTTAGTCCCGGGTTGGATTACCAACCGGACTAAAGGGTCGCCCCCCCCCCAATGACCCTGTTGTTTTTTTAGTTTAATATATATTAAGGTCTCCAAAATTTGTGATAAAGACTAATATTAAGGCTTAATCAATACTTTGGAGGTGAGAACCCTAATATTAAGGTTTCCAATAAATTAGTCACTAGCCTAACATCAGTACTTAAAGTCTTAACAAAAAATATAAAAAAGTTCATACATCAATACTTAATTAAGGTCTTACAAACATAAAAAGTTCATACATGAATACTTAAAGTACGGTCTTAACAAAGATAGAGGGGTGCATCAATGCACGACACATATTTCATACTTCATTCTTCTTCCTTAGATAGTCCATATAGTTGAAGTCTCCGATCTTGAAGTCGAGAACTTCAGCGAAATATGCCAGAGAATGGATCAGTGCACTCTCCATCGCTTCACAATAACAGTCACATGGACTTCCATAAATTTCAAACAGTGGCGACGAAAACTGATATGGCCTGAAAAATGTAAGATTTGCCTGATACTTCGAGCATCTTGTAAGTGTAGGATTTGAATCTGCGTAAGAAAATCCCACAACATCCAACACTTGCTCTAGAATTGCATGAAAGCTCTTTGCCGCAAAGGTTTGACGAAACATATCCTACAGTTAAGAATAATGTTATTACGACTCATAAAAAGTATTAAATAAGAAGATTAAAATAACATTAAATGATGCTCCATACTATGTTATGTTCATTCAGCCGACAAAGTCTCTCTGCGGTCGTGGTCACACTTCCTCCCTCCTCGAGTGCCTTGATTAGAAAATAAGAGTAATCCGACACAAAGTACCCATTAGCGTAAAGTTGTTCTAAGTATGCCTGCACAGCGGTCCTTTCATAAGTCCTCCTAACCAGGGCAGGGGTACCCCACCCAACAATTGAGACCATTTGGGTGGGTTCTGAAGACAATGAGGAGCGAATTTGTCCTCGAACGGGTATGTCAAACGAGATTTTTAATTGTATGCAATTGTTTGGACCGACAATGGCACATTGTGAAACAGGAGGGGTACCACCTAAATTTTCAATAACATGTGCGAGTCACTGCAAATGATTGAGAACCTGCATTGTTTGAAAATAATATTATTATACGTGTGTAGTACGTAAACATCAAATTTATACAAGGAAACAATATTACTATGTTGGGACGAGATCCCTGGCTTCGATCACCAGTAGGTAAGTCAATCACACCATGGGTGAAGTGTATGCCTGGACGACGAGCATAAGGTGGCCGTTCATCACGGCGACCGCCACGGTGACCACCGTGACCAGAATAGCTTGCCATAGTTTTCCAAAACTATTACAATCTCTGCAGGAAAATAAGAGAATGGTTAAATTTATTCTATATAAAAACAAAATATATAAGACCTATTTTCTCATTTTCTAATAACTAAACAGATAAGTGCAAGAGTTCGTTCCCTTGCAGTGAGGTCGGAGGCGACGTAAGTCTGTACTATACCTTTTCTAATGACCCTGATCATTTAGGAAGTACAGCCTCACCTCACAATCATATACACGCACCTCGCTCTCCCACTTACAGTACATCGCCAAGCTACAGCCCTGCATCTCCTACCTGGCTACAGCCCAACATCACCGAGCCACTATAGCCCCAGCTCGTAGGTGATGTTGGACTGTAGCTAGATAGGATGTAAGGCTACTGGTACAGAACGTCCAACCGACTGTATATATGGAAAAAAGAAAAAAATAATAAGAGAATGCCTAAATGTATTCTAAATAAATACAAGAAATACTTAACAAAAATGAATTAAATAGGTAGGTAGTATATTTTCATTTGGTAATGATCATTTTTTAATAAACTAACTTCTAATAAATTAAGCTAAATGTAAAATTAAATGCATCTCTCATCTAAAAGTTAAAATCAATTATCTCTATAGTAAAAACTATAAAATTAGAGGATAAATCCCTATGTGAAACTATGCTTAAAAAATATGTGAAACTAAATACAATGTTAGCTAAATCTAAAACATCTGAAAACATCATCTCTTAGCTCCTCCTACCACCTAAAAATCTAAATCCATATTTTCTCCATTTCTAATCATAAAAACGAAATTTAATCATAACAAATGAAGGAAGGATGAAGAATCAAACCTTAGCAACACTTTGGAGGAGAGAAATCTTCACAAATTGATGATGAAAAAATTGGACATCACCTCCCTAGGAGAACTAGCTAGCTCTTCACAAACTATCTCTTAAGCTCTCGAGTGACTTTAGTCTCGGGTGGTAATACCACCCGGGACAAAAACTTTAGTCCCGGGTGGTGTTACAACCCGGGACTAAAGGCTCACCCTTTAGTCCCGGGTGGTATTGACACCCGAGACTAAAGGAGGGGCGGCGCAAACAGCCTTCTGAGGCCACGTCGCCCCAAAAGCATTTGTCCCGGTTCCAAAGTTGAACCGGGACAAATGCTTGGGAACAAAGGTCGTTTTTCCACCAGTGAATAGATCCAAACTTGCATAGTTTTCATTACATAATAAATTTAAAAACTCAAATCTCATAGAAGACACAACCCGACTTGTCAAACTGATAACACACAACACGAAATATAACCACAGTCCACAGGTAGAGGTAGGTAGGTAGCTAGCGTTGCTTGATAGAGAAGAGTGTCTCGAAGATGCCCACAAGGACACCAATGACAGACAACACCGTGACGATGTATTTCGTGTTGTTGTATACGAACCTGTGTGGTGTGATCCACATCCACCGGTTGCGCCTGTAGGCCTCAACATGTGCCAAGACGATCTCGTACTCCTCAGTAGTAAGGCCGGTGATCTCTGCAAGGTCCTTGAAGAAGCTAAGCATGTGCTGGTCGCTGAAATTTCCATGCAACATACCCTTCACCCGTAGTTCGTGCACGTCTTCCTCGCGGTTCATCAGCATAGCGAAGAGCAGCACGTAGGACTTGACAATATGGCCTTTGTAGTTGCCTAAGGAAGCCTCGAACGCCAGCATGTTGAGAAGCCAGCATGCGTTGAGGTCGTCCATGACCAATGGCGCCATGACGAGCTTGTAGCAGAAGAGGCCTTTCTCCACACCCAAATCCCTGAATTTGGCTGTCCCATTTGGCGTCAGTTGGATGCCGATTTCTGCAAGATCGATGGCGCTGCTGGATTGTGGCACAGATGTGATTTCTCTAGTGAGGACGGGATCTGATGATCTGCTGCTTTCACTTGCTGCTGGCACACTCAATCCTGACTGGTAGTACCAAAGAAGGTCAAGGAGATGTGCTGGTTTGTAGTTTTCGCTCAAGGCGAAAGGCGGAGTCCTATCATCAAAATTCCAACGGGCCTCGAAGCTCATCGCTCGTGCGGATATGAACCTGCCCACATCCACATGCGTGGGCATGGAAGCCATGAGAGCATCAAGTACCAGCCACGGGACCTGGTTCTCCAGCATAAAGATGTCCCTTTGGATGCTCTCATCGTTGGTCCTGAACCAACGCCTCAAGTATTGTTGAGTCGTAGGAGCAGCGGCAGTAGCCCAGCGAATGAACTGCAGCAAGAAACAAGCATCCTGGAACATCATAGTGGCGAAGTCGGCTTGGGGAATACCTGCCACGGCGTCATGGTCGTAGCAGCTTCGGGCATCGCCTGCCAAGGCGAGGATCTTGGCGTAGACCTCCTCAACCGGGTGGCCCGAGGCAGTGCAGGTGAAGTAGGCAGCTGCGCGCTTCATCTCCTCCGCCCGCTGGACGTGGGCGGCGCCGTGGTGGTAAGGGCCGATGGCCACACATTGCGGGACGAAGTAGCGGTCGTCCTTGCTCATTAGGTTCCGAAACATTGCAGGGTATTTGTGCACCTTGGCTTCAATCTTGGAGGACTCAATTCTAACCTTTTCCGCTGCTCTCTTCAACTCCTCTTCAACTGAATGATGAGTCCCTGATGCTTGATGTGCAGCGTCGTCGCCGGTGGTAGTCTTATCACCAGCCACCAGAATAGCAGAGTGAAATGCCGACATCGATAGATCTGTGAGTGTTATAATGTTGGATGGTTGAGGAGGACTCCGTTAGTTCAAATATAGTTTCGTCGATCGGCTTTATTTATGGACTGCAAGGACCTGCATTCTCAAGCAACAAGAGATTCTTGCTTGAAGCCGGCCTACAGGGCATGGATTCTTCTTTCCTTGAAACATCAAGCTGATACAAAGCACATTACCCAGGATTCCTTCCTCAAATTCTTTCTATATGTTTGATTCTAGCTAGCTTCATCCTAAGCTCTCTCACATTTCTCTCAGCTCCTTTCGTTCCAAAAATAGAATGCAACTCTCGCTTTTTGATAAGTCATCTAATTTTAAATTTGATCAGATTTATATAAAATAGTACTGCCACGCTACTTCAGTGTGCCGTGACATATTTTTTAGAACTTGCACAATATGATATGGAACCGTGGTGGGTTGAGGCATGCACTCAGAGCTCCACACCACACCAAAGATTATTTTCAGAAGAACAGAACAAGACATTTTAAATTCTCTCACAAGTTTAAATCGGTTTTATTTATGGACTAGAAGGACGTGCATTCTCAAGCAACAAGGGATTCTTGCCTTGTCTGATACAAATCATTATCCAGAATTCCTTCCTTAAATTCTTTCTATATGTTTGATTCTAACTGGCTTCATCCTAAGCTCTCTCACTTTTTCTTTGAACCAACGTGCACAGACTGTGTGCCGTTTCTATTAATGTAGCAGGATAGTAAAAAACATAGCCAAGGATGGCTCTTTACAAGAAAAGAAAGAAGCAAAAAAAAAAGTACATTTATGGGTTATCGATTAAGCCAGTCTTAGTGCAAGTTTCGTTACACAGTTACTTAGACTGAAAACTAGGTAATCGTGCCAGTAGAGTTTCGTGGTGACGAAACTCTCCTCACATCTCATGAAACTCCATCATTCTCTCTTATTGCCACATCAGCACAACTTAATGCATGAAACTTCGGGTCCGTTTGGCACGAGTGTGGCTGTGTTGGTGGAGCGGATTCTCTGATGAAGCCGAAACCGTTTTGGAGAAACGTTTGACAAAACAGCTTCTTCTCTGGATGTGGAAGGTGGATGAGATGAGTGAAATGTCCATAATACCCTTCCTTTTCCTTTTTTATTTTATTTTTTCTTTCCTCCTATTTTTCCTTCTCCTTCTCCTTTTACTTTTTCCCTTCTTTTTTTTTGTTTTTTATTTCTCTTTCCCATGCTTATCTCCACCGCAAGTTGCGGGCTCCACCATTTCTCCCTCGCCTCCTCCTCCCACACGCCTCCTCCCCGCCTGCTCCAGCTTCGCCGCCGGCCCCTCCTCCCGGCCCGTCCTCCCCGCCCGTGACCCCTCCTCCACCTCGGTGGGGTTTCCTGGGAAACCTAGCCCGCCGCGCCGCACGGACAAAGTTGGAGCTGCAGCGACGGACGGCTCCTCCGCGCTCCGCCCTGGTGGTGGACGGCTCCTCCGCGCTCCGCATCGGCGGTGGGCGGCTCCTCCGTGCTCCGCCCCGGCTTCCGTGCAACTGTGGCCCTGCGGACACGCACTGATGAACGCTGGCTACAAGGGCACCGGTCCACCAAGGTTGGGCCAGCGACCTCTACACCGTCCTTCGGACTCCGGTCGTGGCCCCGCCGCTCTGGGATATGAAATGGGATTGCTTTGCGCCAAAGAAGGTCAAGGTGTTCCTCTAGATCTTTCGGCATGACCGAACTCACACCCGGGCCTCGCTCCATCGCCACGGTGTCCTCGACTCCCTAGACTGCCCCTTCTGCCCGGGCAAATCTGAAGACGAAGACCACATGTTCGCGATGTGCCCCGCTTGGGGCAGCTCCGGGCTCGTTTGTTGCCTGGACAGGCACCACCCACCACTGTGAGACACGCCGCCGAGGCACTCAGGGTGTTGTTCCCTGCTCTCCCCAGAACAGCTGCCCACACAGCGAGCGTCGCTATTCTATGGGTCATCTGGAAGGCCCGGAACGCCATGGTCTTCAACGCCGACCACCAGAACACCGCGGCCATCGCTTGGCAGCTACAAGCTCACCTCCACCTCTGGTTCTGTAGGGCGCCGAGCAACCTCGACGTCGAACCACTCAAACTTTGGTGCCAAACTGTTGTTGATGTAAATTAGCCTATGCTCTCTCTCTCTCTCTCTCTCTCTCTTCTCCCCACAATGTTTTCTTTCTAACGAGCGTCGTGCTTGCTCAAACAATGTAGTCACTTGATGGAATACAAAATATTCAGGTGGGCTTCTTGCCCCCGTTGATTCCTCAAAAAAAATTGTCATATGAAATAGAATATATTTCTTTTTGTTTAATTACCTACGGGAGCATTGTCATATCATTTTAAAAGAAAGAGGAGGTTCAATCTTACATTGTTTTGATTACATAATAAATTAAGGAACTCAAATAGGTCCAAACTTACATAATTTTGATTACATAATAAATTAACAAACTCAAACAGGTCCAAACTTACATAGTTTTGATTACACAATAAATTAACAAACTCAAATCTCATAGAAGACACAATTGCATGGGTATATATACCCGACTTGTCAAACTGATAACACACAACATGAAATAGAACCTTATTATCACTGGTAGGTCGGTAGGTAGGTAGCTAGCGTTGCTTGATAGAGAAGAGTGTCTTGAAGATGCCCACAAGGACACCAATGATAGACAACACCGTGACGATGTATTTCATGTTGTTGTATACGAACTTGTGCAGTGAGATCCACATCCACCGGTTGCGCCTGTAGGCCTCAACACTTGCCAACACGATCCTGTACTCCTTAGTAAAGAAGGTGAGCTCTGCAAGGTCCTTGAAGAAGCTAAGCGTGCGCTGGTCGGTGAAACTTCCGTGCAACATACCCTTCACTCGTAGTTGGTGCACGTCTTCCTCGCGGTTCATCAGCATAGCGAAGAGCAACACGTAGGACTTGACAATAGTGCCTTTGTACTTGGCTAAGGAAACTTCGAATGCCACCAAATTGAGAAGCCAGCAGGCGTTGAGGTCGTCCATGACCAATGGCGCCATGAAGAGCTGCTTGTAGAAGAAGAGGCCTTTCACACCCACATCCTTGAACTTGGCTGTCTTATTTTGCGTCAGGTGGATGCCGATTTCAGCAAGGTCGATGGCGCTGCTGGATTGTGGCAGAGATGTTATTCCTCTAGTGTGGATGGGATCTGATGATCTGCTGATTTCAGTACTTGCTGGCACACTACTCAGTCCTGACTGGTAGTACCAAAGAAGGTCAAGGACATGTGCTGGTTTGTAGCTTTCGTTCAAGACGAAAGGCGGCCTCATATTACCGATATCCGAACGTGGCTCGAAGCTGCTCGCTCGATCGGAGATGAACTTGCACACATCCGTGGGCATGAAAGCCATGAGAGCATCAAGTACCAGCCATGGGACCTGGTTCTCCAGCATAAAGATGTCCCTGAGGATGCTCTCACCGTTGGCCCTGAACCAATGCCTCAACCTCAAGCATTGCCGAGCAGGAGTGGCGGCACCAGTCCGGCGAATGATGTAATGCAGCAAGAAACAAGCATCCAGGAACATCATAGTGGCAAAGTCGGCTTGGGAAATACCTGCCACGGCGTCATGGTCGTAGCAGCTTCGGGCATCGCCTGCCACGGTGAGAATCTTGGCGTAGACCTCCTCAACCGGGTGGCCCGATCCAGTGCAGGTGAAGTAGGCAGCCGCGCGCTTCATCTCCTCCGCCCGCTGGACGTGGGCGGCACCGTGGTGGTAAGCAGTGGCGGAGCCAGGATTGAGCCCCAGGGGGGGCTCTCCTGTGCTTCTTCCTCCTCTAGCCACCCCTTCCCTTCTTCCTCCTCCTCAAAATCCTAGGGGGGCTTAGGAGGCGCTCAAAGGGGATTCTGGCGGTAGGGGGGGCTCGAGCCCACCCCGCCCCACCGCTAGATCCGCCGCTGGTGGTAAGGGCCGATGGCCACACATTGCGGGACGAAGTAGCGGTCGTCCTTGCTCATTAAGCCCCGACAAATTGCAGGATATTTATACATCTTGGCTTCAATCTTGGAGGACTCAATGCTAACCTTTTCCACTGCCCTCTTCAACTCCATCTCAACCCATCCTGATGCTTGTGCAGCGTCGTCGTCAATGGCGTCCACTATCACTACCGTAGTCGTCGTCGTCGTCTGATCACCAGCCACCAGAGTAGCAGAGTGAGATGCCGACATATTTGTGGGTGGTGTTGTAATGTTTGGATGGTTGAGGACTCCGCCGTTAGTTGTTGAAATGCACCGCTGCTACCAGTTTCCTGCATGCATCGATCGGTTTTATTTATGGACTGCAAGGACGACGTGCATTCTCAAGCAACAAGGGATATATTCTTGCTTGAAGCCGGCATTGATTCTTTCCTTGAAACATCAACCTGATACAAGTCTTTATCCAGAATTCCTTCCTTAAATTCTTTCTATATGTTTGATTCTAGGGCTTCATCGCTCCCTCACCTTTCTTTGTACTCCTTTCGTCCCAAAAAAGGATGCAACTTTCTCTTATCGAGAAGTCGACCAATTTTAAATTTGATCAGATTTATACAAAATAGTACTGCCATGCTACTTCAGTGTGCCGTGACATATTTTTTAGAACTTGCACAATATGATATGGAACCGTGGTGGTGGTGGGTTGAGACATGCACTCAGAGCTCCAAGCTCTATATGTTTGATTCTAGCTATGTGGTTGATTCTTTCCTTGCCTGATACAAATCATTATCCAGGATTCCTTCCTTAAAGTCTTTCTATATGTTTGATTCTAGCTAGCTTCATCCTAAGAGCAACTCCAAAAGCCTCACTAAAAATGAATTGCTACAATTCTGATTTAGCTATTATGAAAAACAAAATAGTTAGCAAAAATTGGATGAAATCCAACAGCTCCTTTAAATGACTGGAGCTCCGCTCTCCTTCTTCCCGCTGCTGGAAGATCTGCAGGTACCCACCACGACTTGAAGTCGCTCACCAGGAACTGCACCTCCCCGGTGTAGCGGTGCACGGTGATGAACGCCGGGATGAGCACATCTGTGTAGTCGTGGAACAGGTTGCCCGTGAAGCTGCTGGTGGAGAGCACGAACGCGGTGGCCGAGCTGTTGCTCGTGCAGTGCGGCATGTCACCGAGGATGGGGATGGGCCGGATGCCGACCACCACCACAACCATGACGCCGCAGGACATGCCGATAGCTGCCACATGCAGTTCGGCAAAGAATCAAGAAAACACGAGAAGCATCCGGAAGCGAGACGGAGGCGAAACGGGCCAGAATAGGCCCAGGCCATCCGGCCCAGCCCATTCTGGGCCCTGTTCGCCGCTCCCTTTGACCTAGCACCCCTTCGGGCTATTTATAGTCCCCGTGCGAAGAGCCACGCGAGAAGCCATTCGTCATCCGTCGCCGAGGAGCAGAGAAGCTAGAGGGACACCATCTTGGAGAGGAGGGTCGTGCTAGTTGTCTAGGGTTTCCCTAGCCGACGTGAGAACCTTGCATGGAAGACCACATCGGAGTTCCGGAGCTAGAATCAAGATCAAGATAGGATCCCGGTTGTGATCTTGTTCATGTAATCATTCATGGTGAAGCTTTCTTGTGAATCCGATTTCTAGCGATCAAGTGCCTTCTCTACGGTTTTGTCTTCTCTTGGTTTTGCTTCTTCCTCATCTATACTTAAGATAGATTGCTTAGGGTGCTATTGTAACCGTGGTGGCTGTTGGCATTTCGTAGCGTCGTCATCTTAAGAACAGATCTGGGACCTGTCCTTAGTGACAACACCAGGAATCACCTTGTAGGCACCTCTCAATGTCACAACTAATGGCGCGGGTTAGCGTGAACATCGAGACTTGCCATAGGTTAATCTAAACGATCATGAACGAATTCGCAAGCGCACAGATAAACCATTGTAGCAATTCCCCAAGAAAGGAGAGTATTCCAAGGGTATCGAATCCGTGGAAGGCAATGGCAGATATCTTAGACTTATGCTTTTGCTCTGAATGTAAACCAAGAGATAGATATAGGAAACAACACACTCAAAGGCAGGCGTAAGATAAAAGATATAAGGGTAGTGCGACACACACTCAGATCTACCTCTACTCTAGCACACTACGGCTTAGGGGGAACATACGAGTTAGCTCTAGGTTCTAATGTACTAAACATACAAAGCTAGAAGATACAAGAGATGGGCATGAGTATTACATGAGAGAGATAAGGTTCAGCACCCAGGTACAAACAGGGAACTAGCCCGCGACGACTAGCACTCTGCGAAACTAGACTTTAGACTCCTACAACAGGTACCCCAGCGCGGAGGTTGCCCAAGGATCCAACAGGGCTGTCACCACCTGAGGTATGCTCATAACTATCGTAGCCAGACAACCTAGGCACCATGCCTACGTTGCTGCTAGACTCCACCCGGCCCGGGCTATTGTGACCCAGGGTGAGAGCCACCAGAAGACTGGTCAACTAGACCGAGTACCGTAGCTTGAACACAGATCTCATGCAACACTCTCATGCCATCTAACAAGATCAACTAAGGCTAGACATACAAACAGATATGAACTCTCTTATGTCTAATCAATAAGATCAAAGAATCGTGTTCGTGAAGAACACGAGCCTCTAACTTATGAACAAACACATAAGGAAAGAGTTTATCACCCTTCAAGTGGATCAAAAGGAAGTGTTCACGAAGAACATAAGCATCTAAATGATGAATAGAGGATGAACTCAAGAACATATCAAACATATGATCTACCATGACTTTATATGAAATAGCTGAATAACTGAAGTAGATCAAAGTCATACAAAGAAATAAAGATAAAAGAGAACTCATACCTAGACTTCCAAGAGGACTTGGAACCTGAATAAGAGCTACTCTAGCCTACCCTCTAGCATTGGAAACTAAAAGTGAGAGGAGAATGAGAGAGTGGTGTGTGGGAAATGGGAGCCCCTCCCCTTCTATTTATAGGCAAGGGCCAGGCTTGCTCGGAGGCTCAAAGTGCCCCTAAACACCCGGGATTGAGGCAATGGACCAATAGGGAGCTACCACGTGGAGGGCCAGGATGGAGCCTCCTAGGTCGGTTCGGCCAATCCTAGGATCGGCCGACCCCCTAGGGTGGCCCCACCTGGTGGTCTTCCACTGGGTGGCTGCCCTGTGGGCCCTCTGATCCGTCCCCGGTGCATGGCTTGTTTTGGTATCCGAAGTGGGCCCTTTGATCCATGTGAAGTCCATGTGGCATCCTCTGATTCGTCGGTGAGTGCCTCCCTTGGATCGATGACGTGGAATGCCATGTTTCCCTTGGTGGCAGCCACCTCCTCAGCTGAGTTGGCATGGTTTCTTCATAAAAGGTGGGTTTCCATCTCTTTTAAGGGGTAAATCACCTACATACAAATAATCTCCAAGGAAAAGTGGAACTACATTATTCAAACCAAAATGCTAGTAAATAATGCATATGCCTCTATTTATGTGAGAATATTGAGGGTTGGAAATGGTGAATTTCAACCGTCAACAAACTCCCCCAAGCTAACCTCTTGCTCGTCTCGAAGCAAGACATTAGAGACTTAGGTTGGTTGATCAGGAGTTGCTACAATGTTGTATTCTCAACATATGGCAAACATACAGCAAAGTACTCTACCAAGAGTTGAACAAGTTGGCAATGTTCTTACCTTTCACCGGATAACGTGGGGCATATAGCTTCACCTGCCTTGGGCGGTTGAGAGACAGAATGGTTATATAGCATGTGCATAATCACTCATACCTTGATCAGCTTATCAATCCGGAGGTTTTGCAAATTTTTCAAAAGAAAATCAGAGTTCCTCAAATGATACTCTCGGATCGCTCAAAAGTGTATGGTTCCTCACCGAGGCATCAATGTTGCCTTTCTTCACATCCTACTCCTATAGGCTTTATGTGGAGCTGTAGGTAGGGAAGAAATGTGGCATACTTGTCTCTCATATATTGCTAAGTCAAAAATCGGATCCTTGGAAGAAACAAACATACATCCTGATCAAGATGTGCATATGTGTGTGATGGATATGAGCATGGCAAGGTGGATACTAGGCCCGAAAATGGGTGCTAGATATTGCCATGTTTTATAAGAGGGAATGAGGGATTGATGGTAAGGTGGACACTAGCCCCGGAGTAGATACTAGTTATTACCATCTATATGGTGGAACTCTTTCTCTTGCACATATCAATCCCTTTTTCTCCTTTTGAAATTTTTCGAGACTTGGGCTAGCTCTCTTTATTTTATTTTGCCATGCTTTTGAGCATGCTTTTCTTTTCTCTTTTTTTTAGCTAGCCCTTTATCTCTATTGGAGATGTTTGGAGAGGGATGAATGATGCAAAGATACATAGAGTTTTATTTATGGAAGAATGCATAAGCACATGGAACAAATGATGAGTGCTTAACTTCCAGTGTAGAAGTTTAGCATGAACGTGTACGTGATCTTGATCAGGGGAGCATGAGTTCTAACAAGGGTCACAATAATTTGACAGAGCTCAATGAGAGAACAAGCTGCATATGTGGAGGCTAAGAACTAGAATCTACATATGGCCTTGGATGGGAAATTCTCATCATTGAGGAACTCATCATGTTTTGATTTTTCAAAAAAGGAAAACTCCGGATGTCAAGCATCACTAAGCACAAGATCATAGCACTCTATTCTACCATGTCATGTCTCACAACAACTTAGGCAAGGATCATGCTTTTTGCTACCCACAGTTCTCAAGCTAAGGTTTGAACATACAAGCCAACAAACTCAAAACTTAGGTAGGTGAAACGAACCGGGTTTCCGAAGACGGGAACCCGATCCCTGCACCTCTGTGATAGTCCCAGGAGGCTATCACGTGCAAATCCCTGTCTCAGAAAGTAAAGCAAAGTACCGTACAACAAGAATAAATACAAGAGGGTCCATAATATAATGTAATAATTAAGCATCAGAGTACATCATTTCGGCACATGCCGGGTACAAGTCCAACAGGACTAAATCAAGCAGAGTAAACATCTATGCAGCGGCTCTCATGTAGCGAAGTAGACTCCATATCCGCAGGCAACTCGAGTGTAGGGCGAGCTTCAGTCCTCCCAGCCGTCATCCTCAAAGTCATAGTCCGGCTCCTGGTCTGAAAGTCCGTCATCTACTCGATAAGCGAGTAGGTCATGTCAGCTTCCCAACAAAGAGCATAAGCAAGAGAGAATAATTCTACTATGCATGAGTAATCCTATTTATGGTTGTAGAAGGTTAAGCAAGCAGCGGTAGCAACATCAAGGTAAGCAGAATAGCCGAGAGGTAACCATCTCCGAGGAGATCCTCACCTCCGAGGACAACGCCTCCAGGGTCAACGCCCCAACAAGGATAGAAGCACCAAGTACTGGATCTCAACCAAGATACAGCATCCCACACTCATCTGCGACGTGGGGTCACCAACTCCTATCCCCACGTCTCAACGGCACGAAACCGGGCTCACAACACACAGGGGAGAGAAAGCAGCACAAGAAGAGTCTAGCCAGGTGAGAGATCGTAAGGGCCGTCCATACCAGTGGACACGGACTATAGCTATAGGTTTAACACTCTGCAGAGGTTGTACAACTGGACCCGCCGGATAGGGCAGAAATGGTGGCCGCCGTTCCACATCCCTACCTAACGGCTGGAGACCTAGCAGTGGGTGGCTCTCTCCTGCCTCTCTGAGCCTGACTCGTCCTGAACTGGGGCGCAAAACTTGCCAGCAGGGCCTCGGAGCTGTGAAACCATCCCCGGAGGAGCCGGGGCGACGTCTACTCGGGGGGTATAACTCGTCCCCCTCACACGACCACACCGGTCCACCTACAAGCTGAGAGCCAACCACCAACTAGTTCTCGGACCGAACCCCGCCCATACGTGAGCGAACGGTTTGTACGAAAATAGCCCAAAGATCAAGGTCACACAGACGATCGGTCCTTAATTGCAGGAGCAAGCACTCACCAACTCCATCCGTCTGACACGCCGCTAGGGCAGGAGGCCAGGTCGCATCTCCCCTAGACAGGCGTTCACAAGTAACCAAAGCAGCTCGCTCCCGCGGTAACACGTCAAGGATACACACTCACCCAAAACACACGCAAGAGTTCCGAGGTATCCCAACCTCGGTCCAAACCTGAGATCCATCCATAACTAAGGGTAAAATATATGGATGGAGAAGTGCCGGGAACTAGCTAGGGGTCTGTAGCTAGCTCCGAAAGTAGGTGTTTCAAGGACAAGGTAAACAATTTCAAGGCACGGCTAATCAATTGTCTATGCAATTTCAAAACATGCATCAAAAGTAATTAAGCACTAGCAACTAAAGCAAACATTGGATCTATATGGTTGGGAGTGACATGACACCTGGCTGGCGTCCGAAGTCCTGGTCTGGGTAGTAGTCGGGGTCGTAGGCCTCCTCCTGGTCGTTGCTCGGGTCTGTGCAGCACGAGATACGAGACACTAAGATACCGACAAACAACTAGGCAATAAATCCAAAGAAACCCAATTTTAGAAGATTCAAACAGAACCATACTACCTACAAACAGCACCGTCTCATTTTTAGAAAAATATAGAAACTGGTTTCATATTTTTCGGAGTTATAAATAATTAGTTATGAATTTTCAAAGATTATAGGATTTATAAAATAATTTCCAAAATTATTTACAAAACAGAAAAGGATTTTTATTTTTGAAAACAGTTGATGACGTCATCATGACGTCACCGTGACGTCATCGTCACCGGTCAGTGGGCCTTAGTGGGCCGAAAGTGTCAGTGGGCCGGAATCGGCCCATTAGACTTAGCCTACTGGGCCAAAAGAGCTAAGTCTAACAGATCACCCTGAATAAAAATCAGAGTTCACCGATTAAAAGAGAAAAGGGTCACGATGGGCTTCAGCGAGCCGGTTGGCCCATCACTCCCGCGACCTCGCACCGGAGAAGTCCGGTGGGGGTCCTCGAAGTGTTCTAGGGAGCAGGACACCCCCTTGCCACTCACGCCAGAATCGGCGCGCACCGGCGCAGGGGCGCGGCGGTGACGGCGTGTGGCGCCCGACGGCAGCGGTGGCTCTGGTGTTCAACCAAGCGGCGTTCGGAGCTCACTAGGTGCACGTGGTCTTCCCGACGCAGCCACAGCCCTGGGGTGGAGCATCCTCGTCTGCGCACGGCGGCGCTCTCGGTGCGTCGCAGGGGCGAAGCGGCGGCAGCGGCGGATTCGGCCTCGCGCAGCGCCTGTCCTTGCGCTAGGGGGCGCTGGACGCGGACGCATGCGCGCACGCGCACGTAGTCGTGGCAACAGTACAGCCCACGCGTCCAAGTGCAGGCGCGTAGCGCGGCAGCGCACTAGGCACGACGCGGTGTTGGGAGGCGGCGACAAGTGAACGGTGGCGCAAAGCGAAACGGCAGCAAGGCGGCGAGCAAATTGACTAGAAGCTTGGTGAGGCATGGTTTAGCACGCGGGTGTGCTTACCAGGGCACATGTGCGAGCCCAGGCCCTGCCTGGTCGCGACACGGCCAGCCGACGCGCGCGGATGCCCGGCGAGCCGAGTCCGCGGCGCGGCGCATCAGCTGCGGCGGCAGCGCTCCCTGCAGAAGAGATCATCGGCTCGAAGGCCGGTTCACAGGCATGAGCACAAGATGGCGAGAGCCGGCGTGTTGATGGGGTGCCTCGCGGCGGCGAGCTCGCAGAAGATGCACGGCGCGAAGGCCGGCGGCGCGGCGCAGGCGCGCTTCCACACATCACAGGAAGCTCAAGGGGGGAAAGGGGAGAGCCAGGGCGGCGAGGTGCTCACGATGGGGCGAAGGTGAAGACGTAGCAGAGAAGGCCGCGGTGGTGAAGATGTTGACGACGACAGCGAAGTCCGGCGGCGACGCGTTCGGCTCCTCTGCTCCGGTCCCGTGCTCCCGCGGACAGCCCTCCTCCGGTCACGGGCGGCTTCAGCGGGTACGGCTTCGGCTTCCGGGTGACGGCGCGACGACGAAGCGCGCGCGGGTCTCTTCTTCTCCCTTCCTCCTCCTCCTTTCTCCCTCTTCCTCTCCCGGCGGCAAACAGAGGACCAAAGGGGGAAAACCCCAAATGCGAGTTGCCTTGCAACAGGGGTCTCGCCTGGGGGTTTAAAAGCTCGCGCACGTCGAGGCGGAGGGCAAAAGGGTCACGGCGCAACTCCTATTGGCTGCAGCGGTGTGGTGGTCGACGTGGCGGTGCGGGAATGGCTGGCGGACGCGGGAGCGCGTCAATGGGCAAGGGTAGAAAGGGAAAAACCCGGGTGGCGCGCTGGCTCGGCTGTCTGGCTCGACGTCCGTGCCACGGGCGCGGTCGGGGGCTCGTCCCTTGGACGGGCGTGCGCACGCGCGCGGACGGGCGCAGCGGCGGAGCGGTGCGGCGCAGAGAAAGGGTGGAGGGGAAGAAGCACAGGGGCGCGCGGTCGCGGCCCCACCCGTCAGCGAGCCGGCGCGAGGTGAAGAGGTAAGGTGGGCCGAACTGGGCCGCCTTGGCTCGCTGGGCCGAAGGGAAGGGCGACGGAAGAAAGCAGGCCGAAACTTGGAGGGGGTTAACTAGACTTCTGAAGAGGTTAGCTGGCCCATCAGTTAGTATAGGGTTTTGAAATTAGATTTGAATTAAGTTTGAACTATAGGTTTGAATTTGAATAGTTTCAAATTCAAAACACACTCAATAAAATCCAAATAAAATCCATAAAATCCAAATCACATATTTTACCATAATTTGAAAATATATTTTTATATTTTTGGTTTTATTTATTTAAGAATTTAGGAAGAGTGGCTAGAGAGGGTTTAAATATGGTGACACATCATCAACAAATGAAAAGTTCAAATTTTCTCACATTTTCATAACTTAATTTTCTGGGTTGTTACAGTAGGATACAAAGTTGTAAGCAAGACATACGAGGAGAATAAACAAAGCAACTATTCATCATTTCAACCATAGAGGCAAAGCATTCTTACTAAGCATATCAAAGCAAACTAAGCAAACGATGATGATGAAAGCAAATAAATATTTTTGGTCTTTTTATTTTTGCAGATTTTTTTGGATTTTCATTTATAAGATATTCTGAAAACAAAGGAAGATACAAGTTACCTCAGGATGGGGGTCCTCCCCCAAGCTAGCTTCAGGCTCACTGCGGAGGAGGGTAGAAGAAACCCTGACTCGCGTAGTACGCCCTTTGCTCCTCTATGTATCGCTGCTGATCCTGCTGCATGGCGGCTATCCTCTCACCAGCCTAACGCTGCCACGCTGAGGTAGACTCGACGTGGGTGTTCAGCGTCTCCTCCAATCCCGTGACCTGTACGGTGAGCTCTCCCATCTGCTGCGCGAGCTGAGCATCGCGTGCAGAGGCTGAGGAGTGCCTCCGGAAGGACGAAGACAGAGGTGGACCACCGGAGCTGGAACTAGCGGGTGTAGCCCACTGAGTACTGCTCGCACCCACCCAAGCTGTGCCACTCGCACTCGGCTGGTAGGTGGGCTGATCCCAGCCAGGTGTATATCCAGGGGTAACCCCGAACATATACCCCGTAGGGGCCCCTCCTGCCACCGGTAGCGTAACAGGCTGTGGCTGAGGTGGTGGTGGTGGCTGTGACTGCTGCTGCTGTATGTGTGCTCTCTTCGCCGCGCTTCTGGTGGACCTGCCTGAGACACTAGCACGACGGCTTTCCTCTTGTGTAACAAGGGGAATGGTTAGTGACTCCGAGTTATACAATCCAAACCCCGGGTTAGGTAACGGGATTTGATTTGCATAGCCCGGGAAGAAGAAAGTCAAAGAATCATTTGGGCCCCTCTTGAGTATATGCCCTTGGATCAAGTATGCCTCATCAATGAGAACTCGGGGTGTCCCGATGAAGGGTACGGAATTCCCGTTAAGAACCCCGAGTCTGAGAGCGATACGAGTCACCAAAGACGTACACTCGATAGGACCTATCATCTTGAAATTCATCAACCATTGCCGAATCATAACTTTAACGGGAGAGACCTTGATCAGGTTAACAGCGATGTATAAAAGCATCATCTCATCGCTGCGCACAGGCTGAACATCCTCTCGTGGAAAGAGAGTAATGGCGAGCCACTTGTGCCACAGACGGAGAGTGGGATGCACAATATTGTTGCACTGAGGTACAAACTTACCACTGTAAACAAGACCAGAGATGTCTGACCAGAAAGATTCCCGAACAAAATCCTCACAAGCCTTCTTTAGCGAAACAGCACAACGAGGACTAAAACCAAGAAGACGACTAAGTTCTGTCCAAGAAACATGATAATCAGTCCCAAAAAGACGAAACTGAATGCCATCCGGAATCTTGGTAAGAGAGCAAAGAAACTGGATGGTAAGGGGTCGAGAGCCAAGCTATGTAACCGACGCCAACTCCTCCCAACCAAGAGCATTCCAAATGGAGGCGAACTCGAGATTCATACCTGTTTTCTCCATGAGAGCGGGGTCGAAGTCCCGGGTGTGGGCGAAGACTCGGTCCTTCAAGAGAGCATAGGCTTGCTCCTCTCGAGCGCCCCGCAAGCTGAGGTAGGGGGTGTCATCGACGACCTCCTCCGTGGCTTGTGGCTCGGCTTGCTCTTCTTGCTCTTCTTCATAATCCATCGTCAATGGGCTAGGCATTGGCTCGGTGGGGGTGGATGCACTCGTGCTTGCCCGCGAACGGGAGCGTGAGCGTGTCACCCTCTGGAGAGTGTTTGCCGCCCAATTCATGCTAGCACAACAACAAGGGACAACAAGAGCAACTCGGTGATGGGTTAGTGAAATCGAATGAAGTTCTTACTGAGCTTGCTCCACCAATAACAATACTTTCAGCAACACAATAGAGAGAATACTTGATGATCCAATCTCGAGCAAGAAATCCAAGAAAACCAAGGGAGCAAGGAGTAGAGAGGGGAGTGTGAGTGAAGAGTGTTGAATGGGTGAAGAACACCCCCTCCCCCCCTGCTATTTATAGGCAGAACAGGGCAGGCAGCTCGGGGCGGCCAAGGCACAACGGCTAGGATCCGTTGGAGCCGGCTGGGCCCCGCTAGCCGTTGGCCGGGTTCGGCGATCCAATGGTCGGCCGACCGTGGCTCGGGCCAGCTGGCGGCCTGCTTCGGCTGGTGGCTCCCCAACGGCTAGCCCATGGCTTGCCTTGGTGCACCGGCCAAAACTCGCCCAAAAAATATTTTTCCAAAGATTTTTCTTGAATTTTCAGACTCAGAAATGATTTTCAGAAATTTTATTTGGAAAAGGGAAAAGGGCTAGATGAATCTAGCATGCAGATGCAGAGTTTTGGAAAATCAAATATGCAATTTTGGAAATAAAATTTTGGAAAGGGAAATATGAGATAAGTATCAGCTTTAACCTTTTTGGTAGAAAGGACCCATCATATTTTTAGTCCGACGAGTTGGACTCTTCTCAGTGATCAATTCCACTCAGCACCCCACTCCTGAGAAGTAGAGGGTGGTGCCATCTCAATCTTCCTCCATTCTTTTTGAATTTTTTTAGCCTCTTTGACGGAGATTCCTTCCTCGGGGGTAAAGGCTCCGTCCTTCCCCCAAGCTGCTCAACACTATCTTGCACTAAATAGCATTGCTCTTCTTTGTCCTGAAACTTGAACTTCAAGTTCCTCTTCCCAATGCGGAAACGGATGATTCCGGGCCCTACATTGATCCTAGCTCGGACATCACTGAGAAATGGTTGCCCAAGGATGAGCAGCATTCCTCCCTCGTCATCCATATCAAGGACCACGAAATCCGCAAAGACATAAGAACTCTTGATCTTGACCAATATGCTCTCAACAATTCCTTCTGGATATCGTATCGTGGAATCGGCGAGTTGGATAGTCCGTGCTGTTGGAGAGAGAGAGCTGGATATCCCAGTTGCTCGAACATGGCCTTGGACATGAGATTAACACTTGCACCAAGGTTGCAAAGGGCATGCCTGATCTTCTTGTAATAGATTGTGCAAGTAATAGTCGGGTAGCCTGGATCTTTCTTGTGCACAACTGCTGATTCCTCCCACAGATCTAGAATTTGTTGTATGGGCTTTCCTGCATAGTTAGAAGCATGTGTCTTCCTAGGTGGCTTACCCCACCTAGTTGACACTACACTAACATTCTCACAAGAGGATACGGGTTGCCCCGGGATCCTCCCGTTGTCAGGAGATGGAACCAAAGCAGCTAGCTGAGCCAGCTGGGTTTCTAACATTTTGTTGAAACTTAGCTGACTCTTCTGAGCAGAAGAAAAACTATCAAGCTTAACGTTGAGACTTTCCACAGTTTTATCATGGGCAGCTAGCTTCTTGTTAATACCTTCATTAATCTTAGCTTGCCCAAAAACTAGATCTCTCAAGGAAGGTTGGTTGGGATTGTACGAATTACCTTGGTTACCTCCTTGATAATAAGGGCGTTGTTGATTCCACGATTGGCCTCCTTGTTGAGGTGGACGATAACCGTTGTTGTTGCCATTCATGTACATCACTTCCTCCTGAGTCTCTAGACAGTAGTTGCCTGAGTGCCCAGTGTTGCCACAGACTTCACAAGTCATGTGAGAGTCCATAGGCAGAGTAGTGGTGGCCATGGCAGCCTTCTCGCTGGTGTAGTCATCCAATCTCTTCATAAGAAGATCCATCTTGGTAGTAATCATGTCTGCTTCCTTGACAGTATGAGTACCCCTCGGTCGTGGTTGGAGTCTTTCATCACTCCACCCTTGGTTGGAGACCATCTTCTCAATGAGTAATTTAACATCATCAACAGTGAGTGAGAAAAATGCTCCTTGAGCAGCAACATCAATATGGCCTCGGGTTGTCGGAGTCAACCCATTATAGAAGCTTTGAAGAATGAGCCAATCCTCCATCCCATGGAGAGGACAGGCCAGGACGTACTCCTGAAGCCTTTCCCAAGCCTCTGGAATGGATTCACTTGCTGCTTGTTGAAAACCAGAAATCCTTCCACGAAGAGCATTGGTTTTACCCAATTGGAAGAACTTCTTGAGAAATACCTCTGAACACTTAGTCCAAGTGTTAACGATTAGTGTTGGTGTTTCTTAACGTCACCACTATGGCACCGGTTAGCGGGAGCGTGTAAGAACGACCGGGTATACCGCAAGCGCACAGAAATACCGCTGTAGCACTTCCGCAAGGAAGGAGAGTATTCCAAGGGTTTCGAATCCAAGGAACGGTGTGCACTATCTCCTACTCTAGTATGGATGATCCAAGGACACAACTCTGATGGATAGGATAGGTAGAAAGGATCTACTCGGACCGAGCGCAGAGTCTAGTTACGGTCTCTCAGGTATAACACTCACTTAGGGCACCAGGCACATCCTAGGCAATGTGCTGGCTCGAGCCCAACTCGGCACGTGACATAAGAGGGTTGACAAAGGGTCCAACAGGCTGTCACCACTGCGGCCTACCTCTACGCTACGATCGTACGTGGTCTTCGAAGGGTAGCTTATGGTCCAGACACCTCGTCTACAGCACTCACTATTCCTACGAATCCACGAGGGAGATACTGGCACTAGCTCAAGGTATGCTCTATCACTCATTCAAGATCACGAATGCACTTTGATCTAACTAGAGATATGCAGGAGCTTCACTTTACTCTAATAGACAAGCTAGCAAACTAGATGCTAACTTATGATCTAAGTCTACTGGATCGAAAGGGTTGTGTTCGAAGAACACAAGCCTCTAAACCAAGAACAAACGAAGAACACAAGAACACAACATTCTAAGCATGCATACGACTTTAGTCTAAATAGGAAATATCGAAATATTCACTTTAGTCTAGTTGAAGAACAAAGGCACCGCTGAGGATCGTTCTTGAGGAAGATGTCATGAATCATGACATGGCCTCAAGCCTCCCACCTCACTTCCTAGCACTAATCCTATACAAAGATCTCTCCTCTCCTAAAGAGAGAGGCTTCAAGCCAAAATGAAGAGGAGGAGGAGAAGAGTGTGTTCCAAAATGGAGCCCCTCCCCTCCTATTTATAGAGGAGGGAGAGGCTTGCATTTGGCACCATTTGCCTCCACTTTTTCAGCCATCCTTGGGCGCCACCAATAGGGGAGCAACACGTGGTGAGGAATCTTGCAATGCACTCTTCTCTAGCTTCCAAGGGAAGGAACCAAACCGACCTTCTTTCAGCCAATAAACGGGCGCCATGTCACCAATCCACCCCGGGGCGTTGCAAGGGATCAACCAGGAAGCACCACGTGGAAGCAGATGGCGAACAGTGACAAAAAGGGTTCGGCTGAACCTGGGTTCGGCCGACCCTGGCCCACCTCCTTGTGGCTTGTTCTTTCTCTGGGTGACTGATATGTGGGCCCTTATGACGATTCTAGGTGCATGCCGAGTTTGGAGGTGGTTTGGGTCCCTGGTGGGCCCTTGGATCCTTGTGCTGCACACGTGGCTGTGTCTGATTCGTCAGGAGTTGCTTCACATGGATTGATGAGGTGTCATGGACACATGGCATCTAATGTGGCACACGTCGCCACGTGGTCTGGTGTGGGTCCCTCCGAGCTCACAAGATATCTTGTCTTGTGCATATCTTTCTCATCCGGACTATGATGTAGGCATATAATATGTCCATTTCGATCATCTCGACGAGCCCGTCACAATGGTGCAGCCCAAATTGGCACTTGAGGATGTTTATGATGATGTCCTTTAATAGCCATTGGACTACTTGCTCTCAACTGTACCATTTGGCACGTATTTTGGTGCTTCCTGCAACAAAAGCTAGAAACACCAACACTTGTGGAAACTATCAGTATCAAGCCCTATTCTAGTGTTGATGATCCTTTTACCATTATATTATGCAGGTATTGATAGTGTAAAAGCAGCACTTTTCCACCGTCAACAACACCCCCACACTTGACCTTTGCTCGTCCCGAGTAAAGGGAGTCAGGTCAAGGTGAGACATGATATCCAAAGGTATGAAACGAGCATAAGAGATATTCCAAACCATACCTTGTACTTGTGAACTCTGAAGTGTCTATCATGCTATCTTGGGCAGTTGAAGAATGGAATGGTCATGAATCAAATCACTCCTGCTCATCATGTTAAGTAACTTGGGGTTTTGCAATAAATTTTCAAAACAAACCTTGCTTAGCTCCTCATTTGATTCTCTCAGATCGCTCAATGTGTATATGTCCTCACCAAGGCATTAGATTGCCCTTCTTCACCCTACTTCTAATGATGGCTATATGTGGAGCTCAGGGTAGGATAAAGGATAAGACATACTTGTATCACATATATTGCAAAGTCAAAGACTAGATCCACAGAGAAAATCAATTCATACGATCAGATCAAGATGTGCACGTGTATGGGTATGGTAATTATGGTAAGGTGGATACTAGGCCCGGAATGGGTGCTAGATATTACCATACATATATGATGAAAGCTGAGGTTGATGGTAAGGTGGACACTAGCCCCGGAATGGACACTAGTTATTACCATCAAAATTATGGAACTCCTTTTTGCATGATCTCATCTCTCCCCTATTTCTCATTTATTTTGGACATGGGCTATTTTTCTTTTCTTTTCTTTCTTTTTCTTTTTTTTCATCATGCCTTGAGCATGTATCTCTCTCTCTTTTTTTTTCATAGCCCATGTCTCTTTTGGAGGATACTTTTGGAGAGAGATGTCACACCACATATGGAGCTTTATTTTTATGAAACGGATGAATGATACAATGCTGACTTCTAGTGTAGAAGCATAGCAAGGGGAAATAGGTGGGTGTGCACATGAATCTTGATCATGAAAGTAATGAAAAGAATTCTCACAAGGGTCACAGGATTTGACAATGCTCAAAGCAATAACAAGCAGCATATGAGTAGAAGGTTTTCAACTATGAATATCATATGGCTCTAGTGGGACGGTGGCATATCAAAGAGGAGCTTTGCAAGGGGTTTTCATGATTTTCAAATAAAATTCCCAAGCACTCAAACATAGAGAGTGAAGATCATATCATCAAGCCATATCACAAACGTCAACTACTTAGATAAGCATGAGTTCCCTAATGATATTTGTTCACAAGCATCAAGATGATAAGTAAGGAATAAAACATATGCAAGCCAACCACAGGAATCATGCAGAGCAAGCATAGCACCAATTACTGAGTTTGATATAAAGGATAGGAATTGAAATCAATCAAACTCATGGATAGGATAGAGTGAGATAGAGGGTTCACATGCCATCGCTTCTAAGGATAAGAGATTAAGGAAAACCAGTGGTGATTTGGCTGACCAGAGGACAGCCATCTCACTCAAGTTTACCTTGCTCTTGTCATAAAGGCGGAGTCGATGTTGTGCAGTGCCTGTGTGGGAGTTCTCTAATGGAAATGTCGATGATGAGCTCGAGAGAACTCCCCCACAATGGTGGTTGATCCTGGTGCTGTTCTTCAAACAAAAAGTGGAAACAAAAGAGGGACTCTACTGGTTCAAGAACCATAGAGCCTTTATTCAAATTCAAATATTTTTGGGTTTTATTTTATTTTGTCACCATGTCATTTGCTCGAAAAGGGTTAGACCAAAATTACACTTCATACACAAAGGGGAATATACTTACCTTGGACCTTTGAGAGGTCATATGTACCACCTATGGATGTTGTGCAATATGAATCTGACACCTCAACTTACCTTCCCATTTGAATTTAGCTCGATGACTTACCCATTCAAAGTTTGACAATTTTCTGCAGGGGTTAGTCAGCATATATGCAACCAAGATCTATGAAGGTATATTCTAAGGTTCATCAATCAAAACTCGACACCATGTCTTGTTTTGACTGAAGAAGACATTTTTAACCTAAGCACCATGCTTAATTTAAAACAATCTATGAATGTATGCAATTGCACATTCAAACCAAAGCATATGAACAAAGATAAAGGAAGCATGAAAGCATGATCAAGCTATCATCAACAAGGGACATAACCATGAGCATATGACGGTGAACCTCGGGAACCTCCCGGAAGGGCTTTGTTTAATGTCAAAAGCAGGACTTACCTAACTAGTGGGCAAGATGCAAGAGCTAACATCATCACCACACCAGGATAAGATTTGGTAGAGGAGGAACTTTACTCAAGATGCTCACATACCTCCTCCACACTCGAAGTTTGCATTGCTAGGCAACAAAACTCGAGTGTGTGGTGATCAAGCTTCCTTTTGTAAATGTTCCCTCTCTAAAGCTTATATAGGTGTTGCAGCTGATGTGGCTCACATGTTCGTAGGCATCACCTGTCCACCTTTCTTTTCGATCTCCACCTGAAAGGTTAGTGACCAAAAATACCCGAAGGACAACTTATCCAAAAAAAACATGTTCTTGCTTTTATTCGAAAAGGGAAATAAAACCTAACCTAATCCAGGCTATCTCCTGGGAGTGCTTTGTTTATTTAAGGTCATAAGCTCGACCATGGGAACTTCATTTTGCAGCTATCATTGGTGGTGTCGTTCCCATCTCACCACCAATCCTTGATGTATCAGTGAAGCTTTAGCTGCAAGGTTAGTGCCACAGTGCACACACGAAATCTGATATGCTTATGATAGACATATACATCTACAACCAACCTTCTGAACTTTCTACAAAAGAGGACCATAAGGTGATTGCAGCCCTCATGCGTGCTCAGCGCACTAAGCATGTCTGACTCTGGAGGGACATGATGCAAGCATGGTCTGTATGGTGCATCAAGAGTGAAGCCACCATGCTCGTGTGTGGAATCCTTTCCTCCCGACTCCAAAGTCAGTGCCTCGACAGGTTCCATCGCCCATGAATTCTCCATCTCAAGAGAGTCATCGTGGAAGCTCGATGTTGACTCTCAATCAAGATCGAAAGCAACATGATGCGGGCCAGCGGGAAGAGGCTGAAACTCGGTCGAGAGTGGTGACGATCGTTCGCCTTCACAAGAGTGAAGAGAGTCTCCCGAGTCATCCTCATGAGGGGTAGAACATTCTACAACCTTAATGAGAACAGGCTCAGATGATGCAAACGGAGATGTATGCGTCATCTTCTCGAGCGGGTTTCGCTGAGGAAAAGGCTTTGCCATAGGATGTCCCTGACAAGGGGTAGCAGTGGCAGAAGCGACTCCCCTAAGCTTATCATCTAGGCTCCCTAAAGATGTATCGAAGAGCTGCTCCAGAGGGGAGCCTAGGAGAAGATCGAGATCAAGGACATCGAAGATGTGAAAGTCTAAGGTAGCCTCGATCCCATCTATGATAAGCGGCACAGTACTTGCAATCCCCCGACATTCAAGAACGTGTCCAAAGGGACAAGTCTTGAGGAGCATGTCAGATGGTGCTAGCGGGACTCTGCCCAAAAGAGTTTCCGCTAAGTGCCATGGCAAAATGTTAACCTCCATGAGGGGGTTATAATGGGCCTCTATGGTAGTGCCTCTGATGGAGCAAGGGATAACCAGAGAAGGTGAACTATTCCAAATTGCTTCGAAAAAATGTGTCACTCCCTCTGACCATTCCTCCCTCATGGCCTCCTCAGGATATGCTTCGTCAGGAGGATCAGGAGGTAGAGGTGGCACCGCAGGCCTAAGGGAAGGTTCTGTCGAAAGATTTCTAGAATGATCGGTATGGACAGAATAGGGATCCTCCCCTAATTGGGCATCAACAAAATATGAGGTGTCTGAAAGATTTCTAGATGGGTCATCCTCGAATTTGCAAGTGAACACCGAAGGTTGAATTTCTTCTTCCTTTGGTGTTCGGGGTTCATGAGAGGGCTCGAAAGACAAGTCTTGGGATTCAGAAGATGAAGGCTCAGACTTGGATGTTGAGGGACTCTCATGGCTCGACTCGGATTCCTCTCGGTAGGATCTGGGATCAACTTCGAAGTAGGAGTTCTGGAACTCCATACCTTTAGTTGGTCCCCTTTCAAGAAATGGTCTTCCGTGGTCGAGACGACAGACAGACCTTTTGTCGAGACCATCATAAAAATTGCGAAGCAACTGAGAATTAGGTATCGACAAGGGCGGTCCACAATACACTAAGCGTGTAAATCTAGCCCAGGCCGTGTCTATCATTTCCTTCTCTTTCTGTCAAAAACAACGGATATCTTCCCGTAGAGCAGCAACACGAGATGGAGGGAAGAACTCAAGACAAAACTTGTCTGTAAGCTCCCCCCAACTATCGTTCACGCTACCAACGGTGTATGTGTACCATTGTTCTGCCTTCCCTACAAGGGAGTACAGAAACAACTTCCACTTGAAGGTATCCAACGTCATACCCATAGTGTAGATAAGAGAACACAAGTTCTCGAAGTCACGAAGATGGTAATATGGGTTTTTGCTCGATAGACCAGAGAAGATAGTCCATGAAACGAGATCGATAGTCACAGGGAGAGGCTCATAGCCAGATGTGAGAAAAAGGCGCACCAAAGGTGGTGGCTCTGGGGGCTCATCCCTGGGGGTAGTGTTGCTTTTACAGGAAAGCTTCACCATGGGTAGCGGGGGTAAAGGTAGAAGAAAAGGAATAAAAAGGATATCTAATGGGTAACAGAGGTAAAGGTAGAAGAAAACGAAAAAGATAAATACGAGGACCACTAGGTTCGAAGATAGATACAACAACCGTTCCCCGGCAACGGCGCCAGAAATGCTTGTTGGCGTTTCTTAACGTCACCACTATGGCACCGGTTAGCGGGAGCGTGTAAGAACGACCGGGTATACCGCAAGCGCACGGAAATACCGCTGTAGCACTTCCCCAAGGAAGGAGAGTATTCCAAGGGTTTCGAATCCAAGGAACGGTGTGCACTATCTCCTACTCTAGTATGGATGATCCAAGGACACAACTCTGATGGATAGGATAGGTAGAAAGGATCTGCTCGGACCGAGCGCAGAGTCTAGTTACGGTCTCTCAGGTATAACACTCACTTAGGGCACCAGGCACATCCTAGGCAATGTGCTGGCTCGAGCCCAACTCGGCACGCGACGTAAGAGGGTTGACAAAGGGTCCAACAGGCTGTCACCACTGCGGCCTACCTCTACGCTACGATCGTACGTGGTCTTCGAAGGGTAGCTTATGGTCCAGACACCTCGTCTACACCACTCACTATTCCTACGAATCCGCGAGGGAGATACTGGCACTAGCTCAAGGTATGCTCTATCACTCATGCAAGATCACGAATGCACTTTGATCTAACTAGAGATATGTAGGAGCTTCACTTTACTCTAATAGACAAGCTGGCAAACTAGATGCTAACTTATGATCTAAGTCTACTGGATCGAAAGGGTTGTGTTCGAAGAACACAAGCCTCTAAACCAAGAACAAATGAAGAACACAAGAACACAGCATTCTAAGCATGCATACGACTTTAGTCTAAATAGGAAATATCGAAATACTCACTTTAGTCTAGTTGAAGAACAAAGGCACAGCTGAGGATCGTTCTTGAGGAAGATGTCATGAATCATGACATGGCCTCAAGCCTCCCACCTCACTTCCTAACACTAATCCTATACAAAGAGCTCTCCTCTCCTAAAGAGAGAGGCTTCAAGCCAAAATGAAGAGGAGGAGGAGAAGAGTGTGTTCCAAAATGGAGCCCCTCCCCTCCTATTTATAGAGGAGGGAGAGGCTTGCATTTGGCACCATTTGCCTCCACTTTTTCAGCCATCCTTGGGCGCCACCAATAGGAGAGCAACACGTGGCGAGGAATCTTGCAATGCACTCTTCTCTAGCTTCCAAGGGAAGGAACCAAACCGACCTTCTTTCGGCCAATAAACGGGCGGCATGTCACCAATCCACCCCGGGGCGTTGCAAGGGATCAACCAGGAAGCACCACGTGGAAGCAGATGGCGAACGGTGACAAAAAGGGTTCGGCCGAACCTGGGTTTGGCCGACCCTGGCCCACCTCCTTGTGGCTTGTTCTTTCTCTGGGTGACTGATATGTGGGCCCTTATGACGGTTCTAGGTGCATGCCGAGTTTGGAGGTGGTTTGGGTCCCTGGTGGGCCCTTGGATCCTTGTGCTGCACACGTGGCTGTGTCTGATTCGTCAGGAGTTGCTTCACATGGATTGATGAGGTGTTATGGACACATGGCATCCAATGTGGCACACGTCGCCACGTGGTCTGGTGTGGGTCCCACCGAGCTCACAAGATATCTTGTCTTGTGCATATCTTTCTCATCCGGACTCCGATGTAGGCATATAATATGTCCATTTCGATCATCTCGATGAGCCCGTCACAATGGTACAGCCCAAATTGGCACTTGAGGATGTTTATGATGATGTCCTTTAATAGCCATTGGACTACTTGCTCTCAACTGTACCATTTGGCACGTATTTTGGTGCTTCCTGCAGCAAAAGCTAGAAACACCAACACTTGTGGAAACTATCAGTATCAAGCCCTATTCTAGTGTTGATGATCCTTTTACGATTATATTATGCAGGTATTGACGGTGTAAAGCAGCACTTTTTTACTGTCAACAATTCGCGTAGATCCATTGCTTAGGTTTCCCCAGGAGGGAGAATGGAAACAGCCGTAGACGAACAGCATCCATATTTGCACCCCTGATGACGAAAGTGCTGCATAGCTCTAGGAATTGCTGCAGATGAGCATTGGCATCCTCATTTGGCTTGCCACAGAATGGGCTAGCATGTACCATCATGATTAGACCCGTCTTGATCTCAAAATTTTCAGTCCCCATTGCCACCTCAGGGCCTTGCAGCACCTGGTCAGCGGAAGGAGCTGAGTACTCAGGAAGTGTCTTCTGGGCCATAGCGTTGGACGTGGATGGTACAGAGGAAGCTGGATCGCCTTCCCAACGAGTATGACGAGGTGAGCCAAAATGAATTCGAGCTTTCCTCACAAGTGACTCGGGATCTTCAGTAAAATTTCCCGGTAGGTCGAAACCAGTCATACACTACCTGTCTTCATCATCCAAAGATAAAAGAAGACAATCAAGGTTAGCCTGCATTGAGAGTTGTCCTAACCTACTCAGAGTTTATAAACAGATGCAAAGCATAGTCATGATAATCCTGTGCCTTCCCCGGCAACGGCACCAGAAATGCTTGTTGGCGTTTCGTAGCGTCGTCATCTTAAGAACAGATCTGGGACCCGTCCTTAGTGACAACACTAGGAATCACCTTGTAGGCACCTCTCAATGTCACAACTAATGGCGCGGGTTAGCGTGAACATCGAGACTTGCCATAGGTTAATCTAAACGATCATGAACGAATCCACAAGCGCACAGATAAACCATTGTAGCATTTCCCCAAGGAAGGAGAGTATTCCAAGGGTATCGAATCCGTGGAAGGCAATGGCGAATATCTTAGACTTATGCTTTTGCTCTGAATGTAAACCAAGAGATAGATATAGGAAACAACACACTCAAAGGCAGGGGTAAGATAAAAGATATAAGGGTAGTGTGACACACACACTCAGATCTACCTCTCCTCTAGCACACTACGGCTTAGGGGGAACATACGAGTTAGCTCTACGTTCTAATGTACTAAACATACAAAGCTAGAAGATACAAGAGATGGGCATGAGTATTGCATGAGAGAGATAAGGTTCAGCACCCAGGTACAAACGGGGAGCTAGCCCGTGACGACCAGCACTCTGCGAAACTAGACTTTAGACTCCTACAGCAGGTACCCCAGCGCGGAGGTTGCCCAAGGATCCAACAGGGCTGTCATGACCAACCTCTATCATTACGGGGGGTATGCTCATAACTATCGTAGCCAGACAACCCAGGCACCATGCCTACATTGCTGCTAGACTCCACCCGGCCCGGGCTATTGTGACCCAGGGTGAGAACCACTAGAAGACTGGTCAACTAGACCGAGTACCGTAGCTTGAACACAGACCTCATGCAACACTCTCATGCCATCTAACAAGATCAACTAAGGCTAGACATACAAACATATATGAACTCTCTTATGTCTAATCAATAAGATCAAAGGGTCGTGTTCGTGAAGAACACGAGCCTCTAACTTATGAACAAACACATAAGGAAGGAGTTTATCACCCTTCAAGTGGATCAACAGGAAATGTTCACGAAGAACACAAGCCTCTAAATGATGAACAGAGGATGAACTCAAGAACATATCAAACATATGATCTACCATGACTTTATATGAAATAGCTGAATAACTGAAGTAGATCAAAGTCATACAAAGAAATAAAGATAAAAGAGAACTCATACCTAGACTTCCAAGAGGACTTGGAACCTGAATAAGAGCTACTCTAGCCTACTCCCTAGCCTTGGAAACTAAAAGTGAGAGGAGAATGAGAGAGTGGTGTGTGGGAAATGGGAGCCCCTCCCCTTCTATTTATAGGCAAGGGCTAGGCTTGCTCGGAGGCTCAAAGTGCCCCTAAACACCCGGGAGTGAGGCAATGGACCAATAGGGAGCTACCACATGGAGGGCCAGGATGGAGCCCCCTAGGTCGGTTCTGCCGATCCTAGGATCGCTCGGCCTCCTAGGGTGGCCCCACCTGGTGGTCTTCCACTGGGTGGCTGCCCTGTGGGCCCTCTGATCCATCCCCGGTGCATGGCTTGTTTTGGTATCCGAGGTGGGCCCTTTGATCCATGTGAAGTCCATGTGGCGTCCTCTGATTCGTCGGTGAGTGCCTCCCCTGGATCGATGATGTGGAATGCCATGTTTCCCTTGGTGGCAGCCACCTCCTCAGCTGAGTTGGCATGGTTCTTCATAGAAGGTGGGTTTCCATCTCTTTTAAGGGGTAAATCACCTACATACAAATAATCTCCAAGGACAAGTGGAACTACATTATTCAAACCAAAATGCTAGTAAATAATGCATATGCCTCTATTTATGTGAGAATATTGAGGGTTGGAAATGGTGAATTTCAAACGTCAACAGTGGCTAGAGGTACATACCGGATCTACCAAGTGTTTTCAACACTTTCCTTGTGAATGTGCTCTTAGGTTCACCTACACAATAAGTGGGGTATCGTGACAGGATGTCGATCACGTGTACGGTAGGTGCCTTTGAGGATTGGAATGGAGGCCATGATTTAAATATGCTTTTTATGAGATTCGCATTGCTATCTTCATCTCTCGCTTGGAACTACAACAAAGGCATGATCTAGACTCTCTAGATCGGTTATCTCTTTGCTTTCTCTCGCTACCTCTCATGTTTAGTAGATTAGATGCATTTGAACCCCCTTAAGAAGATAGTGCTTTCTCGCTTTATTGGATTGAATCTTGTGTTGTACATGTTCCACAGATTCGACATCTTGGGTTTACACTTAAGGGAAAGAGGGTCCCATGTGATCCGTACACTTGCGGATTGAAGTTTGCAATGACAATCAAATGTCAACACATACCCCTCTCTTTCGCACTTAAATTCCATACTTTACATTCAGTACCATGGATGTGTGCTTAGGCCCACTAGTGGCCGATTCCCCTCCGTTTTGGTCTTGTCCGCTGTGGAATTTTTTGAGTACCCTACCCGGTACTCACTCTTGCTTCCCCTATCCCTTCTACCAGACGAAGAACCGGAGGCTATTGATGGAGAGGATCCACTGGGTCTGTGTTAGGAGTCAAGATGCCTGAGGTGTGAGTCTGCTACGTAGATCACCACTGCTTGAATAAGGTTGAGGCTACGACCCCACTTGTATAGAGTGTGTTTTTCTCTTTTTCAACCTTATGTAAAATATTTGAATAAATAAATGAGGTACTGTTGTGATACTTCTTGTGCAAAGTGCCCGTATCATCTAATGATCCAGGGAATGATACGAAAAAGCATTCGGGCCCTCCCCGATAGGGTGGTCCTCACAGCAGGTGCCCATCCACTAACTAGATGGTCTACAACACCTGTAACCCACGTAGTCTACCTGAAAAAAGTATAATAGAGGCAAGACTGAGTACACATCAATGTACTCAGCAAATCTCAGCGTATAAGATATTAGTCCTATAGACTACATGCAAGGTTCCAAGAAAAGGAAGCATGTCTTGATTATTAAAATAAATAAACTAATGCAGATGAAGTAAATTTTAGAGAAACTGAAAAGTAAAGTAGGTATAATATACATAGGTTGGTCCTGGAGGGGGAACACATAGCTTCCCCTACCAGTCCCCAAGTTTTATTAAACTCAGCGACCACCGGGGTTCCACTGAGCCGGCATCCGCCGTATCACACTTTCTAAGGGCCACAACCCTGTCTCACCACCAAGTCTATCCTCACAAAGCATGTGTGCTAATCAATGGGAGCTTTAACCAAAAGGGCTCAAAACCGAGAGCCACGGCTATTCGAATATATTATACTCTGCGCAGAGGTGTACACTGTACCCATACGTCCGACCAGCCCTTACCCATGCATTGGCGGTACTGGCCGCGTGAACCATACCCACCGGGGTCTACATGTGAACTACATTCTCATACACACCCAGACAACATTCTCTAGCTCCATCCACGTCCACGCTGAAGCCTAAGTAGGGGTCATACCACCACCATCCGCCTCCTGGATCCAGTTCCCCGGGGAAAGATGCAATTGCATATAAAAACGTGGTATACAATATGTCGGGGTTCTCAACCGTCGGCAGTAAATTTGTAACGGATCGTGTGTCGGACCCGGATGGTTGGCACAGGAGACACGAGGATTTATACTGGTTCGAGCCTCCTGAGAGTAATACCCTACGTCTAGTTTTCAAGTGGTCGTGTTCTTATGCTAGGGAAGTTTGTAGTAGGGGTTACAAACTAGTCAGGAGCAGGGTTTGCAATTTCGAACCGGCCGCTCGAACCGCCGACCCTCGGTATCAGTATACCGAGCGGTACGGCCGGTATGCCGCCAAATACCACACAAATTCAAAAACTCAAACCAAATCACCTATACAGTCGGTTTGGCTCGGTATACCGAACGGTACGAGTGATATACCGGTCGGTACGAGCGGTTTTCCGGTGTAATTGGCTATTTTACCGACACTTTTTTCGCAGCTCACCGGGGTTGAATAAATGTAAATTTTGGCATGACCTATGCACATATTAATGTAAAAAGACCACACCAAATCATAGAAATAATAGTGCATACAAATACCAGTCATAAACTCATAATAGTGCATACAAACGTCATACACATAGAAATACCATAGTCATACACATAAATAATAATTCAAAGGCGTTGAATGAATGGGAAGACCCCCATTTGGGACGCCATCTCGTACTCAGCGGTGGACATCACATTCAAACCTCATATTCTAAGCAGCTCGGCCTTGTACTCTTGCCAAGTCTGACCTGTCCACGCCGATGTTGTCTGCCATTCGTGATATAACATAGTGTAAAACTGGGGGTCTTCCCATTCGTACACCCATTGCGTCGGTGGCTACATGCTCATTTCAAGAATGGGATAGTGATAAGAAGACTGCGAGGTATCACTATAAGAGGAAGAAGAGTACAGTGGAGTGTCGTAGTCCGTCTGTGCATACACTCTCCTCTGTGATTCTGGTTGTCCATGATCGCGGTCTTGAGTGGCATGTGTGAACTCAGTCTCCCCTGCAATGAACCATAATTAGTACTCAATAGTCTCAAACATATGTGTATACGTAGGTGCAATTGGTACCTGTGAAACGAAGACCACCACCACCAGCAACACTACCACCAGCACCGTCACCATCACCACCACCACCACCACTAGTACCAGCAGCACCACCACCAGCAGCACCAGCACCGCCACCATCACCATCACTATCATCACCATCACTATCCTCAGTATCCTGATACGGTGGACTACGCTGACCATCACCATCATCAGTGGAGGTGTCGTACTCACTGGTTTTTCTTTGCCTTTACCTTTTCTCTGCACATTTCCTCGTTGACGCTTAGGGTCAACCTTCGTAGGCCCCTTCTGCAACTTCCTCTTCCCAAGGTGAGTGTCACCGACATTTCTACGTGCCCAATCACTGATGCAATCATCCCCCGTAGCGTCACGTAGAGCAAAGGGTCTATGTGATCACTGACAATATGAGACGGGAGAGGGACGTCTCCATCATCATCATCCTCATCCAGAATTGGAGCTTCGTTAGATCGACCATATTCAAACCATTCCCGAACCGGATTATGCTCGTCATAGAATGACAGATGGGCCAGATGGTCAATAAAATCACCTTCATCACGAGCCGGGGAGGAGATCTCTTTAAGTCGCAGGCGAAGGTTGTAGTTCACATACACAAGCTTGTTAAGTTTTTTGTGCGTCAAGCGGTTGCGAACCTTTGTATGCAACAAGGCAAAAGTACTCCAGTTCCGCTCGCATCCACTTGACGAAACACATTGTGAAATAAGCCGCAAAGCAATCTTCTGTAGCGCCAGAGTGCTTGATCCGAACATCATCCACCAGGACGCTGCATGTGCAATTGCAACCAAGTTAGTGACCAATATATCCAACTTTGCAATAGAGAAAACAACAGTGGCGTACGGAGTTACACTTACATGGGCTTATCTTTCGATCAATCGCCGCCCTCATTGCCATTTCTATGCCAAACTCGCCATACTTCTAGCGAAACACCTCAGCCTCCTGCAATGCCTGCACGGCGGTCTGGATATCCGTCATGCTCTGAAATGTATCCTTTAGCGAACGAAACATTTCTGGAGTTGGTTCCATCATATATGCATGCCTTGGATGTAAGCAAGCAGCTACAAAAAATAAATCACTTCAAATAGAGCTTCAACAATGCATGTGGTCAATAGAGGTTTAAAGTAGAAGACTCATACAATCTTACCTGCACCAACATACGTGCCCCAGTACACATCACGAATCCTATTGTCCAAAATCTCCTTGTACTCATTCCAAGTGGAAACATTATCTCCAAAGTAAGACTCCAACTCTGCTTTCATCTCCTGGTAGGCCATCACAACATCGCCCATGTTGGGTTGCTTGTCCTGGTCAGCAAATCGAAGCATCTTGTAAACTGGTTCAACTGTCTTGATGATATAATCCATTCCCTCCCACCACTCCATACTTGATAACCTCACTTGCGCAAATCGACCTTCATCCGTATTCGCCCACTTGCTATTTAAAAATTGTGAAGATGTCATCCACTGCATGAATTTGTCACGTTTTTGATATAGGCTCTCTAAGAACATATAGTTGGTCCCAAATCGAGTGGCATTCCACTTGACCAACTCACCACCAATTGCCTCCCTCATCATTGCATTCAGCTGACCATGATTGTGTAACCAAGCTGAAATTCGCTTGCAGTTATTGATCAAACCTTGATGTTCAGGCCTTTGACCGATATCCTTCAACATCAAGTTGACGGTGTGCGCTAGACATGGTGTCCAAACAATGTGTGCATACACCTCTCTTAGGAGCCTACATGCTTTCTTGTAGTTGGAGCCATTGTTGGTGACTATATGCACGATATGCTCCGGACCAATCTCATCCTCCACCTTTCGAATCACCTAGAAAAATATGCACAAACTTCAGTTTTCCTAGAACACATAGTCAATGTCAAAGGCACATGTTTAGGGGCTACCTTGAGCAAAAATTTGGAATCCTGAGATTTTTCAGTCACATCAACGGACTTGTGGAACCACGTGACCCCGTTGCAATATATCAAAAAGTTTATGACACTCATCCTCGTCGGTCCAGTCCAAGAATCACACATCAAAGTCACGCCAAAAATGGACCATTCTTTCTTAAACTGTACGAACCGATCCATCAAGTCTTTCTCATTTTGATCAAGGTACTTGCTATCAATTTCCCTTCCACTAGGTGACGCGATACCTTCACCTGCAACCATATGGAAATCACGAGATTAGGAAAATAAATGTAATCTCATAGTTGTCATACCAATGAAATAAAACTTACCCCACTTTTGTGTCTCTCTAACCGCACTGACAAAGTATGGATTGTCGGCCTGCCTCCCAGGAATTCCCGCAATATGGAAAAACTTTCCCCAAGCTTTACCAATAGCTTCCTTGGCATTCTTACCCTTCTGCGTCCAAGAGCCTGTATCAATCCTAGGCTGTGTCATTCCCCTACTCCCACCGGCTGCCAAGTTATAGTCCCTCACTGCAGGACTCTCCCTCTGCGAAGTTGCTCTTCGCATAAACCTCTGCAAAGGATTCCCCCCCGCGGAACCACTACCGCCTCCATGCTCATATGCACCACCTCTCTGTTCCACCCCCCGGCGGTACTCTTCTTCCGCTCTCGATAGGTTGATGACACATTCCAACTCAGCCTCCTCATTTTCAAGATCAATTGGATGGTTTCCCTCTCCTGCAACATTCTCCCGTCTCAACCTCTCTCGACCCCGATCAGCAGTTACCTTCTTAGTCCTCTCAATCTCCCGCTGAAAGTACTCCCACACTTGTGCTGGCACATGGGTGCAATGGACCACCTGCGACCCTCGCCCAGCTAAATGTTGTTTCAATCTCATCGCACCACCTCCTCCTTTTTCCTTATGACAATACTTGCATTTCCATCCGGCGAGTCCACGCTTTTCACCATGTTCCCATACAACATCACTTGCCGACATAATGTATCTGCATAAATGGACAACATCAGCATTTCAAACACCTAACTCATAGTCTCATATACATACACCTAAATCACAAATATACCTAAATGACAATATCACAAATATACCAAAATCATAAATATACCTAGATCACAATTTTCCAACACAATACACCTAAATCATAATATACCTATATCACATATGCAAATGGTTCACACATTTACAGTATACAACTATACCTAAATCACTAAATAACAAATTCACAAGGGGAGGAGGTGGCTTACCGGCCGAATAATGGAGCAAACCGCAGTCGGGATTCGGTTTACCGACCACCCACGGCGGCAAACCGCTTGCAGTGGGGCTGCGCAGCAGCTTAGCGGTGACGGGCTATACCGCGGCTCGCCGCCCGCCTGCCGCAGCTTGCCGCCCTGACCGGCCGGCTGGCCGCAGCGCGCCGCGGCCCAGCGGTAGATCCGCGGCCGGCACGGCTAGCCGAGCCTACCGCGCGGTTCTGGAGGGCCGACGGGCGGCTAGCCGGCGCCGACGGCCAGTTCGTCCAGCTTGTGCGGGGTGCGAGCGCTGGAGGTCACGAGGTGACTTTGTGTTGCGCCTATTGAACTGGGGAGGAGGTGAGGAGAGGTAAGAAGTAGATATTTTTCACCATGGGCCGTCGTGGGCTTTAGTGGGCCGGCCAGATTTTTTCTTTTTCTTTTTTGCTGATGTTGTAATGCTCGAAAAAATAGCAAATGAAGTAACTTTTGAAAAAATTTGACACCATTGGATTCTATAAATCTTGAAGTATTTTTAGGTATTTTTACTTATTTTTTTGATTTTTTGAATTCAAATCCAAAATATTTGAAATCCGGCCGGTACCTACCGGACCGAACCGGTACCGGCCTGCACCGGTTCGGCCGGTTTTCGGGGTAAGCTGGCCGGTTTGCCGCGAGATTGCGAACCTTGGTCGGGAGAGGGAGTCGGAGCCCAGGTCCCTGTGGGTGTAGCTCGAGCTACGTGTGTATGGTGAGTGGTCGATCAGTCAGCCCCTAAAATGGTTGGCCTCCTCCCCCTTTTATAGACGCAAGGGTGAGGGGCAAAGTGGGGATACAAAAATGTGCTACAGTGCTACGGTGTTGGGGGGTCTTTTTCTATGTCGATGTCCGTCAGGGAGCATTGAAGGGTGCTGAGCTGTAGTGGCGTTGGAGACTGCCGCGTGTGTGGGCGGCACTGTACATTCCGAGTACTTGGCGCCTCCTCCGAGTAGTTCCTTAGATGACTCAGCTCTCTTGTGAGTTGATCAGGCCAGCCACGTTACAACCTAAGTGTAGGTAGGCGCCGCCCGTAGATGGTAATTGAGTACCTGCTCTGACTGGAAGGCGTGTAGCAGGGGTTGGACGGGACGGTGTGTTGGAGGCCGTGAGGGCGCACAGTGTGGCATTACGGCTCCTGTCAGAACATGTCGTCCACGTGTCCCGCCAGCTGGGGTGTTTGCATGGCGTGGAGGACCGGAGCCATGCGTGTCGTTGCGGGGAAGCTCGAGCGTCGGGGCAGCACCACGTTCGTGTGGGGCCCCTGATCCTGTGCTCCGACCTCCATGTGTGGGCCCCGCCCTAGTCGGAGATGGAGACTACTCATGCGAATGGGTAGTCGGAGACAGAGACTACTCGTGCAAACAAGTAGTCGGAGGCGAGGCGGAAAGTACTCGTGCGAGGCGGAGAGTTGTCGTGCGAGTCGCCTTCTAGTCGGAGATGATGTGTCTTGTCAGTGAGGGTCTTGATGAAGATCTGCATCCCTCCCTGTCCTGGATCTTAGCCTTGACGTTGTCAATAGTGTCAGAAGACTCCATCTCAAAGGTGATTATCTTGTAGCTTAGGGGGCCCTAATCCAGGCCCTCGTCATTAGCCCCCGAGCCCACTAGGGAGTTGTAGACTCGCTTGTGGGGTTGTAAACTTGAAATGTTGTTGTCGTTTCGAAATCTCCGGTCAAGGCGATCGTGGCCGCATCGGCGGTCGCGCCCGTCATGATGGTCGTGGCTGACGTGGCTGATATGACGGTTCGAGGGGATGGTGCATAGTTGGTTCAGATTCATGGGCCCACCGGGCATCGAACCGTCACGCAGGCGTGCTCCAGTTGCCTTCGGTGGCGCGCCCTCTAAGTGGGCGGTTTTAAAGCGTGGTGGGACTGGCATTTAAGGCCGGCATCCACGTCCGCTCCTTATTAACCGTGCGTCGGGAGAATTCGAAACCATTTGCTCCCCCAATCTCCACCATAGCCAGCACCGCCTGCTCTTCTACTCTTCGCATCCATTGCACCACCGCCGCTCTTTCCATTCGCGCCGCGTCCAGGAGCTCGACGACGCCATGTCGAACTGGACTTGCTCCAACGTGTCCCGCTCGACTCTTCACCACCTCGTCGCCGTCGGGCAGCTGCCGGCACTCACCGTCGCTGAGGAATGGAAGGTGCCGGGAGAGGAGTCCATCCCACGTCCGCCACCGGGCTACATCATCTCGTTCGTGGTGTTCCACGAGCGCGGCTTCTCCATCCCCGCGCGGGCGGTTCATCTGCGCGGTGCTCTAGGAGTACGGGCTCCAGCTCCAGCACCTCAACCCGAATAGCATTCTGAGGACCAGAGTGTCCGATGGCTAGTGGTTGGCCACTCCTTAGTGATGAGTGATTGACAACGTTGTGTGGACTGACGCTGTGCTCTATCTTGTGGATGTAGGCTGCGGCTTGATTTGCGTTGGTGCAGGTGAAGAACAAGCGTGAAAGGTCTTAGCCTTGCGGGGCCTCCGAAGGACTCGAGGGACAAGTAGGCTTGGTTCGAGGGACCTGGTGGCCAGACGGTATCAAGTGCGAGTCACATGGTGCGAGAAGAGCAAGTCGAAGTCAGATAGCGGGTTCGTTGGTTGATCCGAAAGCCAACATGGAGCCGGAGCGACCGTGGCAGCCAAGTCGAGGAACAAGGCAAGATCGAGTAGGCGGTCCGTGCTGCGGAAGCAAAAGACTTGTGGCTTGAAGCTCGGCGTGGAGGCTGCACCAAGCTCGCGGGGTTTGCAGCGGTTCACCACAAAATCGTTGGGTTCATCGGTTGCTCCAGAAAGCCAACCCGAGGTTCCGGTGCGGCCAAGTCACCAGAACTGGTCTGACCGGTTTGGTCGTGGTGCGGCCGGAAGTCGTCGAAGCGGAGGACACGCGTCGGGATCGCAGGCTTGGCGTCGAGGCTACGCGAGGTGCGGTTGCCGGGAGTCTGTCCGATGGAGATAATCATGTGTTGACCAAAACGCCCTTGCATGGGCTTGAATTGTAACTCCTAGTGTAGGGGCACTTCGGTCATTTGTTCGGAGGGCCTATATATAGGAGGAGTGGCTGGTTGGGCAGCTATCTCTTTTGGTTAGTGAGGTGGGTGTGCTCCTTCTTGGAGTGCTCTTGGTGAGAGGAAGAGAAGGGAGAGTGGCTCTTTGTTTGAGCTTTTTGCCTACCAAGATTTGTGATTCTTGTGTATGGCTTGTAACCGGATATGGCTACATGATTCATAGTGATTTATCCTTATTAATCTTGTGCCAAATCCTTTATTCCCGTGGCCTTTTCTTTTATGCCATTTTCGGAGGTATTTTCGGAGCCTTTTCTTTGGATTTTCATGGAGAGGATTTGAGGGTGTTTCCTTTGGGTTTTGTTTGTGGGGATCACATATGAGTACCTTGGTACCTTTGCTTGGTGATCTTTGCTCCACAAACTCCCCGGAATCCCTTGGATTTGGTGGTTTTTGGTTGAACTCGGGAAAAGGTGTTCTTGGCGGTTGACTTTCGATTCCTCCCTTTTGGATGCATTTCGGGATGGATCCTTTGAGATAGAGGTTGCCCAAGAGGTAATCCACCTTCCCCCGAAGTTTGGTTGCAATCCGTTGGGTGAATCGGGAGATCAGTTGGTTGGAAGAAGAGGTGGTTTTCGCGGGCTGTGTTTTTCCCGTCTGTTTGGGCAAAACCGGTCTGACCGGTTTGGGAAAGTGGTCTGACCGGTTTGGTCAACGGTGGAGTTTTGAGGAGATTTTTGGTGGACATGTTTGTTGTGACCATAAGAACCTATGGTTAAAATCTCATCAAGTTTCGACTTCGTTTGCTCTAGTTTTGGATTTTTGGAGGACCTCGAAGTGACCCAGGAAAACAGGTCTGACCGGTTTGCTAAACCGATCTGACCGGTTTGGTCAAAAGTGTGTTTTGGAGGAGATCTTCTGGGAACAAGTTTTCCTTTGGTAGAAGAAGATCTGGTCCAAGTTTCGTCACGTTTGGAGTTCGTTTGCTTGGTTTTTTGCCTCGTTGATCTTTGGAGGATTTCTGGGCAAAACTGGTCTGACCGGATTGCCAAACCGGTCTGACCGGTTTCACCCTGTGTGTGAGAGGCTAAGTGTTGGAAAAACGGTTTGACCGGTTTGAGTATCCGGTCTAACCGGTTTGTAGCTGGAGTTTTGCTCGAGTTGTTTTCCGCTGCGTTCTCGAGTGTTTTTGGTGGTGTGCTAGTTCCTAGGTCCAGCAACACTTCAGTGGCTGTGGATTTGGCTAGCGAGGTGTTGAGGACTCCGGAGTTGCGTTTGGGACCATAGGCTGAGTTCTTCTTTCGAGAAGATTTTTTATCGGCTCCCATTCACTCCCCCCGTCTCTGGTCGCCATTCTGGTCCTTCAATTGGTATCAGAGCCGATTGCGGATTCATGTGACTCTAACAAGTCTAGGATCCATAGGGCGACAAAAGAAAAGGGGCGCTTTGCTTGTGGTTTTGGTTTGCGCGATTTGAGCTTGCCTTTGACTAATCCTAACCGGTGCTTTCAGTTATGGCACCAACCTCTTTGTCTTGTGAGTATTTATCTCCAGATATTAATGGAATGGAGTTTGCTTCGGGAGATGACCACAAGTGGAGGCGGAAGTGCGAGGAGTTGAAGGAAGATAAGGAAGCAATGGCGTTGATGCGGCTTTTGGTGGCTCAAGAAGATGATCTCCAATACAAGCTTATCAAGAGAAGCAAAGCGAAGCTCTCCCAAGGTATCATTAGCTTGTTCACTCATCTTTGTGCTTATGGCGAGATGCTTGTTGAGCTTAAGAACTCACCTTTGCCATGCAAATCTTGTGATGCCTTGTGTGTTGAAAATGAGAAACTAAAAAATGAGGCTAATTGTCATAGAGAGCATGTTGAAGCCATTAGAAGAGCATGTAATAATATTGAATTTGAGAATGATGAATTGAACTCTTCTCTTACTTTCATGAAATCTGAATTGGACTAATTGAAATCCAATGCTTCTATGCCATGCAATTCTTGTGTTGCTTTGAATATTGATCTTGATGTGGCTATAAGTAAGATTGCTTTTGTTGGAGACAAGTGCTTCCTTACCATGTGTTTCTTGTGAGTCTTTGCATGCTGAAATTAATGAACTAAAATTGACTCACACCACATGTGTAGATGAACTTGAGCATGCTAGGGCTGAAATTGGTGATATGAAATTCATGCCTTGTAGCAAGTACTCTTTGTTGCTTGTAGAGGATGCTTGCCATACTTCTTGTGATGATGATAATGCTTTGGTTGATGTAAATGACGATACTTGTTCATGTGGTCTCATTTGCACTTCATGCATTGATTTGGAAAGTGAAGTTTTGGCTTTAAAGAAAATGCGTGATGATATGAGCGCCAAGTTGGTTGTGCATGATGAGATGAGTGCCAACCTTGAGAAAGAGAATGAACTCTTGCTTACCACATATGCTAGATGCATTAAGGCGGAAATTGAGAATTTGAGAAATATGACATGTGGTACTTGTGAGCACCTCAAATTTGAAAATGAGGTTTTGCGCACAAGGTGCAAGAGTCTTTGTGCTAAGGGTTTGGATTCTCGCATTTCGTGTCACTCCGATGTTGATGCTTTTACATTTGCTTCTTCTCAACTGGAGTTGACTTCTTCTCTTGAGCGTGAGTCTTTAGATGGTGGCACGTGTGGTGGTGCTTTGGATAGCTCTTTCATAGCTACTCCTAAGCTTGTTGCTTCTTCCGGTGTTGCCCAGGAAGTGTCGGATGGCAAAGGTGCTTTTCACATATTTGGAACTCATGCTCCCAAACCGAAGTTCCAATGCACCTTTTGCAAGAAGGATGGGCATACCATTGAGTTTTGCTTTCGCCGTGTCAAGCAAGAGCGACGTGGGCGTGCCATGGTTTTTAAGAAGCCACGTAGCCTTTCTCATGGCACATATGATTCTAATGTGGGCACCAAGTCGGATGTTGGGGTTGATGCTTCTTGCTCTAAGTCCCAAGGGACTTCTCACTTACAAGAGAATGGTGATTTGTCCACTCGGACCGTGCCTCCCGATAGGCCTTTGTACCATTGCTCTCATTGTGGGAAGGATGGGCATCAAGAGAGCTTTTGCTACCGCCGGGCAAGGAGAATGCGGCGAGGAGGTGCTTCTAGGCAATTGGTTGTTCATAGCCCTTGTCACAGCATGAACACTTGTGAGCCTAAGAAGGCACAATTTGTGGACGGGTTTTATGACACTCTTTCTAGTGAGTTAGGCCATGCTCGTGGACATGTTTCTAGTGTTTCTTGTGTTGGTCCACGACATGCTTTCCATGGTGCTTGTGTTGGTTCTTCTCCTACGACCCCAAAAGATCTTTGCCTTTTTGCTTGTGGTAGCACTCGGTTTTCTTCGCGAGTGGCTCCTTTGAGGCATGGTTCTAAGGGTGTTCGAAAACCTTTTCATTCGAACCAGCATTTGCATCATGCTAACCCACATGATAAGTTGAGTGCATCATTTACCTGTGTGACCAAGTGTTGGATTCCCAAGTATGTGCTTGCTAACCCTTTGGGATCCAAGGCTCGGTCTTTTTCGTCTCCTTGTGTGTAGGTATGGAGATGCGGTTGGAGAACAGGGGTTGGATGGTGCTTGATCTTTGCTCATGAGGTGATCAAGACTGGATGGTTCTCCACACCGCTTTGGATGGCTCTTGAAAGCCTTTATACACATGTATAGTGAGTTTTCTTGTCTCCTTGTGAGCTTTCTTTTGTTTCTTGTGGTCTTTGTGAGTTGCCCTTTTAGTTTGAGGCTTTGCTCTATCACATGTATTTAGGATGAGCTTCGTATGCTCTTTGATCCTAATGCATGTGTTTAGGGGGAGCTAGTAAGCTTGCTTGTTCTTTGCTCTATCACATGTATCTTGGGTGAGCTTTGTATGCTCTTTGACTCTCGTGCATGTGTGTAGGGGGAGCTTTCTAGCTTTGCTTGCTTTTTGCCTTGTTTGGTGTTGACTTGGTTCTTGGGAGCTCACTTTGTAGCATATGTTTCATACATGTTTACTTTGATGTATAGCATGCATGTTTAATTTCATAGGGTAGTCATCTTTATATCTTGATGTATAGTTTTGCATCTTTGTAAGATAAGCATGTTGCATTTGTATCATATGCATTTGGTTAGGAATGGCTTCTCCTATGTACATTGATCCCTATGATATGCTATGTTTGAGCTTGTGGATGTGCTTGATTGATATTTGGGATGATAAGCTATGCTCTTGATAGTTTGGTTGTATATCCTTGATGAGATAGCTTACTTTTGTCAAAATACTAGATAGGCTCTCTCTTGTGAGTTTAAGGCTTTGCATGATCTTAGTGCGCTTTGGTGGTTTATATCATACTTAATTCATGGTTGGATATCATGTGCTTTTCACTTGGGGTCAAAGACCCATGTGTCATTATGAATGTTTAGCCCATGTGTTACCTTGTGGGGGAGCATAAGCTTCTTTTTGCCGCAAAGGCACTTCATGTACCATTTTGTGCTTAAATGTGAAAAATGAAATTGGTATGAAATGCTTATGCTTGAAGTTATGCTCTCATTTGTTCCATGTCATAAATGCTTTAAATCTGAATTTAATATGGGTGCTAAACCGTTGCATGTTGTCTACCATGAGAAGTCTCATTTTAAGAAGTAGACACATGGCTCGGTGGCTTTAACATGACATGAGATGCTTATGGGTGTTTGTAATGATCTTGTGTCAAGGATATGTGACCTAGCATGAAGTTTGTGTGATTTAGATTCACTTTGGCATGTTTTGCTCATGTTTAGGTCTTTACTCATGAGAGGGATTTTTTCGCAAAAATGCTACTTTTTACCATAGCTTGAACTTGTGTGTATGCAACTGAACATTCTTGATGGATGTGCTATTTCGGACCTTTGTCAACTCTAACTAGTCCATTTGCTTACTCCTAGCACATTTTATGGCTCTTTGTCCATTTGAGAAGCCTCTAGTTGAAATTTTTGTAGAAATGCCTTGATTCTTGCATTGTCAACAAGGGGGAGAAGTTTGTGCATGGAAAAGTTTTCTGGGAGCATTTAGAAGGTTTTCATGCATTTCCGGGCTGCTTTGGAGCATTTTTTTTCTGACAGGAAAACCGGTGTGGAAACCGGTCAGACCGGTTTTGGGATCGGTTTGGAAGATGGTGTCAGAAATCGGTTTGACCGGTTTGGTAATCCGGTCTGACCGGTTTGGTTGCTGCTGCTCGGTAAGTTTGCACGCATTGGTTCAGGGGGAGTTGCATTTGCTCAGGTGGAGTTGCATGTGTTCAGGGGGGGCTCCTTGTGTTGTCTGAGTTCTTACTTTGGTGGTTTGCTCCGTGTGAGCTTTGGTTTGCTATTTGTGAGCTTTGGTGGTTTTGTCTCGGTTGTGTTGAGCCGTTGCCCTTGCCTTAGGGGACCGAGACTTTGGATCGCAAGTGATCAAGGTTTGGTTTTGTTTGGTTGTTGGATCACTTGTTTGGCCTGTTTTTGTTTGTCTTTTGTTTTTACTTTTCCTTTTGTATTGGTTATGTGGTGTGTTGTCAATGCACTCATCAAGGGGGAGATTGAGGACTAGAGTGTCCGATGGCTAGTGGTTGGCCACTCCTTAGTGATGAGTGATTGACAACGTTGTGTGGACTGACGCTGTGCTCTATCTTGTGGATGTAGGCTGCGGCTTGATTTGCGTTGGTACAGGTGAAGAACAAGCGCGAAAGGTCTTAGCCTTGCGGGGCCTCCGAAGGACTGGAGGGACAAGTAGGCTTGGTTCGAGGGACCTGGTGGCCAGACGGGATCAAGTGCGAGTCACGTGGTGCGAGAAGAGCAAGTCGAAGTTGGATAGCGGGTTCGTTGGTTGATCCGAAAGCCAACATGGAGCCGGAGCGACCGTGGCGGCCAAGTCGAGGAACAAGGCAAGATCGAGTAGGCGGTCCGTGCGGCGGAAGCAAAAGACTTGTGGCTTGAAGCTCGGCGTGGAGGCTGCACCAAGCTCGCGGGGTTTGCAGCGGTTCACCACAAAATCGCTGGGTTCATCGGTTGCTCCAGAAAGCCGACCCGAGGTTCCGGTGCGGCCAAGTCACTAGAACCGGTCTGACCGGTTTGGGAAACCGGACTGACCAGTTTGGTCGTGGTGCAGCCGGAAGTCGTCGAAGCGGAGGACACACGTCGGGATCGCAGGCTTGGCGTTGAGGCTACGCGAGGTGCGGTTGCCGAGAGTCTGTCCGATGGAGATAATCATGTGTTGACCAAAATGCCCTTGCATGGGCTTGAATTGTAACTCCTAGTGTAGGGGTACTTCAGTCATTTGTCTGGAGGGCCTATATATAGGAGGAGTGGCTGGTTGGGCAGCTATCTCTTTTGGTTAGTGAGGTGGGTGTGCTCCTTCTTGGAGTGCTCTTGGTGAGAGGAAGAGAAGGGAGAGTGGCTCTTTGTTTGAGCTTTTTGCCTACCAAGATTTGTGATTCTTGTGTATGGCTTGTCACCGGATATGGCTACATGATTCATAGTGATTTATCCTTCTTAATCTTGCGCCAAATCCTTTATTCCCGTGGCTTTTTCTTTTATGCCATTTTCGGAGGTATTTTCGGAGCCTTTTCTTTGGATTTTCATGGAGAGGATTTGAGGGTGTTTCCTTTTGGTTTTGTTTGTGGGGATCACGTATGAGTACCTTGGGTACCTTTGCTTGGTGATCTTTGCTCCACAAACTCCCCGGAATCCCTTGGATTTGGTGGTTTTTGGTTGAACTCGGGAAAAGGTGTTCTTGGCGGTTGACTTTCTATTCCTCCCTTTTGGATGCATTTCGGGATGGATCCTTTGAGATAGATGTTTCCCAAGAGGTAATCCACCTTCCCCCGAAGTTTGGTTGCAATCCGTTGGGTGAATCGGGAGATCGGTTGGTTGGAAGAAGAGGTGGTTTTCGCGGGCTGCGTTTTTCCCGTCTGTCTGGGCGAAACCGGTCTGACCGATTTGGGAAAGTGGTCTGACTGGTTTGGTCAACGGTGGAGTTTTGAGGAGATTTTTGGTGGACATGTTTGTTGTAACGATAAGAACCTATGGTTAAAATCTCATCAAGTTTCGACTTCGTTTCCTCTAGTTTTGGATTTTTGGAGGACCTCGAAGTGACCTAGGAAAACAGGTCTGACCGGTTTGCTAAACCGGTCTGACCGGTTTGGTCAAAAGTGTGTTTTGGAGGAGATCTTCTGGGAACAAGTTTTCCTTTGGTAGAAGAAGCTCTGGTCCAAGTTTCGTCGCGTTTGGAGTTCGTTTGCTTGGTTTTGGCCTCGTTGATCTTTGGGGGATTTCTGGGCAAAATCGGTCTGACCGGATTGCCAAACCGGTCTGACCGGTTTCACCCTGTGTGTGAGAGGCTAAGTGTTGGAAAAACGGTTTGACCGGTTTGAGTATCTGGTCTGACCGGTTTGTAGCTGGAGTTTTGCTCGAGTTGTTTTCTGCTGCGTTCTCGAGTGTTTTTGGTGGTGTGCTAGTTCCTAGGTCCAGCAACACTTCAGTAGCTGTGCGGATTTGGCTAGCGAGGTGTTGAGGACTCCGGAGTTGCGTTTGGGACCATAGGCCGAGTTCTTCTTTCGAGAAGATTTTTTATCGGCTCCCATTCACTCCCCCCCTCTCTGGTCGCCATTCTGTTCCTTCACATTCAGCACATGGCGGCATTCGAGGCGCTGTGCGAGGGGTACCTGGGAGTGGGTGCCCACTGGCACCTCTTCCGGTAGTTCTTCAAGTTCGTCTGCTTGAGGGACAACAAGATCCCGACGACGATCGGATGCGCCAACCTCCGGATGAAGCAGGGCAGGGGGGAGGAGTACATCCCCTTCACGTTGACGAGCTCCAACAGCGGCTGGCACAAGGGCTGGTTCTACCTCAAGAACGACCTCGAGCACCCGCTGCCGGAGTATACCGGCGCCTCCATCACCGAGGCGCCGAAGAATTGGAGCCACGGGCCCCTGGTGGCAGAGCAGGAGAAGCTGCTCAAAGATTGATGGGCGGTGCCGACCCAGCTGCGCAACACCGGGGTCGACTTGTCGGTCGTCATCGGGCAGTACCATGCGTTGGGGATCGTCCCGCTCCAGCGGCGGCCCCTGCGCAACTGTCAGATGACGCCCAACAGGGCACCCTTCGAAGGGACCGTGATGGCACCCGAGTTGCCCTCACTGGATGAGATCCAACTCCGTGTGGGGCTGGCCATCGGGAAGGCATCGTACTCGTGGCCACCATCCCAGTTTCTGCCCATGCTCTCCCACAAGGGGACCAAGAAACTTGTAAGTTTTCCACCTTTCCGACTAGTCTTCCGACTAGTTTTGGAGTTTCGTTTGACCGTGTCTTCTCGGAGCTTTTTTGGGCTTTGTATTGATTCCTTTCCTTCTTCTTGTTCTTACTTGAGGTCCGCAGACCCCACCCCCGCGAAACATCCTCTCCCCCAGGACGCGATACAGAATCGCTCCAACACCGCCGCGGAGAAGAGGCGTGCCAACCGTAAGGCCGAGCACAAGAGGAAAGAGATCGCAAATCGCGAGCGGAATGACCAACGCGCCAAGCGTCGGAAGCGGAAGGAGATTGCCATCTCCTCGGACGAGGACCCCTCGCGTCGCTGCCGTGGTCTGGCGGTGAGAAGAGTGCTAGCGTTGACTGGAGCGCTCTGTCGACACCATCTGCGTCGCCCCCTCCTCAACAGCAAACCGCAGAGGCCATCTCGAGACGGCGGTCGGAGCCGTCAGTTCGTGAGCAGGGGTCGGGCTCCAGCTCACGCCCGCACCCTCGCCCCGTCCAGGAGGATCGGAGGGTGACCCGCTCCCGGGCGGGCTACGTCAGCCATGATCCTCCAAGGGAGAGGAAGGATTCCTCGCGGCGGGACGACCCGTCCAGGCGGCCGGTGGTCCGCGATTCGTCCTCCCGCTGCCCTTCCGGCGACACAACGCGGCGGGGGTCACACTCCCTGAGGAGGCGGTCGTCGTCCGAGGCGAGATCGACGCCGCCAGCGTCTCCCCCGAGTGCGCCGCAGGGGGAGAACACGAACATACCACCACGGTGCCTTCAATCTCTGGTCATCCGGGGCGGCGGAGCCCCGCCCGTGCAGGTCCCCCTCGCCTCAGGTGGAGGTCGGAGCCCACCCACGGACGTGGCGGCGGGCAAGAGACCAGCCCCCGAGTCGTCGGGCGTGGCTCCTAGGCCTGTCAAGCGGGCCCGCGTCACTTCCTCCACGTACGTACTGTCTCGAGACACCTCTTTGTTTCGTTCCTGCTGCTCTTCGTTCATCTTTCAATTTTCTTTCTCGTGCCAGGCGCTCCGACACCGACGCGCTCAGCCTTGCGCCGCAGAAACGTGTTGTCCTGGTCGCACGTGATCCTCCATCTGATTCCCGCCCGGCGACTCCTCCGCCCGTGCCGGTGACGCCGCAAGCCGAGAGTGGAACCCCCGAGGAGGTCAAGGTCCCCGAGGCGGTGGCGCCTCCACCAGCGTCGGAGGTTGGTGGACTGGTCGGGGGGCAAACAACCCCCGAGGAGATCGAGCCCCCGGCGGAGCCCTCCGTCGATCACGACGCTGGCGCGTCAGCGGCTCCTGAGGCAGGCATGCCCCCGGCGTCGAATGCCGGCGGAAGCGGGGTCGAAGCGCTGGCGGCTCCCGTGATGTTCGAGCATGCCTAGGAGGCCGCTGATCTTGAAGGGGCCAACCTCTCGGGCGGCGACATGGCCGCCTTCGAGGCCGAGTTGGAATGGTGCCTGTCGGTGCCGAAGGAGCCTGCGGTTGAGGCGCCCGTGCCGCCCACCTCCGTGGGCGCGGCCGCGGTCGAGGTGGCCGGGGCCAACCCCGAGGAGTCCGCGACCAAGGCGGCGGAGGCGGAGCCGGACTCCATCGTGCCCCCAATGCCTTCCGTGAGTGCGGCTCGCCCCCAACGAACGTGGTGGTGCCGGCCGCAAGTACACTGGTGGAGCCATCACTCCAGCCCACCGTTCCTGACGTGGAGGTAGTGGTGGTCGCGGACTCGCCCCGCCCAGACCTGCAGGTGCCTACCGTTCCCGAGGATGTGGAGGGCAGCGCCTCCCCGGATACGGTCCGAGAAGTTGGGGAGAGCTCGGGAGCTCGCCCCTTCCCGGCCGCAGAGGGGGGAGAGCACAACCTCAGCCTTGGGCACTCCTCATGGACCGGGACCCACGAGGCCGAGCCACACAACGACGAGGACGAAGAGGCCGTGGCCCGTCACCGCCTCGAATGGGGTTTAAGGTGGGCAGAACAAGCGGTCAACGAGCTCGTCCTCCCTGCCTCAATGGTGAGTTTGCCGGGCCCGATCTTGGTTTTGTCTCTTTCTTTTTGCAGATGTCGCTGTAGATGACCTTCTACTCAGAATAGGTGCTTGCAAGCTGCAGCGCCAGGAAGGCACGCACCATCGAGGAGCTCCAGGCCGAGAAGGTCCAGCTGGAGATGCAATTGGTGGCCGCCCGACTGGCTGCTGCAGGGGCGGTGGCGAATGAAGCGTCGACGAGGAGCGCACTTGAAGCCGCAGCAAAGTCCGCGGAGGACCGTGCAGTGGCTGTGCAGTCAGCTGCTGATGCCGCCGTGTCGGAGAGGACAACCCTTAAGGCAAAGCTTGCCCAGGCAGAGGGCACAGCCATAGAGCTACGTACCGCCGCCGCAACTGCCGCCAAGGTCGCTCGAACTGCTATCGCCGCAGCCACTGCCGCTGAAGCCGCTTCCCAGGCCGCCGCTCAGGAGAAGGCGGCGCTCGAGAAGAAGGTGGCCGAGTTACAACAGGACTTGGTCCATGCCGAGGTGGACCTCAAGACGGCCAACAAGCAGTTGGGTGACCTCACCGCCAAGCTACAGGAAGCTAACAACGAGGGGACCCGGCTCCGCGACGGCAATGCTAAGCTAGTGGAAGACCTCGATGGTGAGCGACTGAACTGTTTCGGCTTCCGTAGTGCTTTTTCTTTTGTGTTGCTCGTTGACAATGCTAACTTGTCTTCTGGTTTTGGCAGGGCTTTGCTTGTCTCGTGCCGCATTGGCCAAGAGGCTCATGGAAGAGGCGAAAAAGGTCACCGTCGCCGAGCTCAAGATCCATGAGATGACTAGGATGGCCAAGAACTTGTCGGACCAACTCTCGAGTACGATCCTTTTTCCTTGTCCCTTCCCTTCTTTCGCTTGTGCTTCTCAGAACTAAACTCCGACCCATTCCTCCTTCAGAGGTCAAGGCCGAGCTCGAGGAGTCCAGGAAGGCTCAGCGTGAGGCGGAGGAGGCACGCAAGAAGGACCTCTCGGACCGCGCCAAATTCGGCCAGTTTGTTGATAAGATCTGGTCGGATCTTGGTGTTCCATCCGTCCAGATGCCTCCCCAGACGCTTGCGGATCGAGTGGCGCTTCTCCCGGGCATAGCCAAGGAGCGAGAGCTAGCGACGTCTCGGACGGTGGTGCACCGGGTTCTTGCGATGTTCGACTCGCACTACACAGGGTTGGACCGCGAGGCGTTGAGCAACGGTTGGGCTCCCGGCTACTCGGATGAAGAGTACGACAAGCTCGAGGAGGACTGCGCCGCCTTCGCTCGTTCCATGGCTGATGCAACGATGAAGGACCTAGACCTAATTCCAAAAGACACACCAGAAGACGAAGACAACTACAGGCCTTCTAGTTAGATGTATCATTTTGTATGGTAGATAGACAAGACAAACTTGTATGCGTACTGCTTCGACCAGTTTTCGTTTTGTTTTAAATCTCACTGTTGAAACATTCCCCGAGTACTCGGGGACGACTGCGAAATGGAGTAGTGGTACTTAGAAGCTCGACCGATCGAACTTTACTCTGGACCCGCGGAGGCGTAGGAGTCGGGGAGCTCGACCTAAGCTGCGAAGTGACGCCACGTGTTTGCAACCCCCGAGCACTTAGGGAGATTCAAAAGTGACTCGCGCTTTTTCGTCAAAAACGTTTTGAGCTGGAGCCCGAGCGGTTTCCCAAGCACTTTTTGAAAGTGGTCGGACGTCGACCTGTGGGCCTGAGCTGCGCTCGCAAGTCTTCGCACCGTAGCCACGGGGGCGTGGGTGCTAGGAGCTTTGAACGAGCAGCAGCGCCGAGACGTGCACAGATCAACATCTTTTTCTTTCACAAGATAGGGCGTTCCGCCAAAAAACCGCTCGCGCATGCGATTAGTCACGACAAACTTGTCGGAGAATTTTGTTTTAAAAACGGGAAAACGAAAGGAGGGCATCGTGCCCCAGGTAGCCCCCAAGCGGTGAGCGTTTCTGCATGGGTGCAGGGACGCTTGCCGCTCAGCCTTAGAAAATGTTGAAACATGTAGAGAAGATGCCAACGTGAAAGCTTGCGAACTTATGAAATTGTGAACAAAAGCACATGGCATTATTCATTGATCTTACGATAAAAACGAGGAACATTACTCAAGGGTAAAAACGGTGTAGATGCTCTATGTTCCATGCGTTGGAGATGATTGTGCCGTCCTCGTACCGAAGCTTGAATGTCCTTGGTCGGAGCACTTGATCAACGATGTATGGCCCCTCCCACGGGGGCGCGAGCTTATGCCGATCCTTGTTGCTCTGTAACACCCTAAAATCCATCACCAAATTAATATAAGCAACATGGTGCTATAGATTTTTGTTTCTAAGGTTTTAAATAAATTATCAAATAAATTTGGCTTTTAAATATTTAAATAACATTTTAATAAATTTAGAATCAACAAGTGCATGTGCATCATCTTTTGGTTGCATGGTGTTTATGTTTGATGGAGTGAAGTTTTAAAAGTTTTTAAAATTTGTATGAAGGTTTGAAAATATTTGGAAAAGTGTTTGAAAATTAGAAAGGGTTTTAAAAGAAAAGGTTTAAAAAAAGAAAAAAAGAAAAACCCCAACCCTTCTCCCTTTCAGCCCGCCGGCATGCTTTCTTTCTTGCCCGACCCAGCTTTTCTCCCCGCCGGCCCAACTCCCTCGCTCGGCCTGTTCAACTGCGCGGCCCACCTCTTCACCTTCTCCTCGCTCCAACCGCTGACCGCCCGGTCCCACAGGTCAGGTCCATATTCCACCTCCAGCCGGCCTCCCCTGTTTTGCTCCGCCGCGCCGCCGGCCGTTACCACCACGCCTTCCGCATCTCCCCCTCCCTCAATTCTCACTTTTAATGCGTAGTGAAGAATCAGCTTTACTCTCCCCTCCTTCACTCCTTCTGTTACCCCCTTCTTGAAGCTTCTTCAGTGGCCGGCCGTAATGGCCATTGACGGCCACCAAACACTCCGCCGCCGGCTTCTCCTCTCCCTTCCCTTCTCCTCTCTATAAAGCCGAGGCCAAGCCTCGGTGTTGCCCCTTTGCCCCGCACCGCTCTTCCCCTCTTCTCCCCGCTCGCGCAACACCGTCACCCCGAGGACGGAGCGCCGCCGTCGTCTTCAACCTCCGGACACCGGTGTCGATCTCCTCCCCCTCCGCCTCTCCACTACCAAGAAGTCCTTCTGGAGCTTCGCATAGAGGTGGGGAACTCGCGCCCTTCAAAATCCGGCTGCTCCCGTTCATCTTCCGCCACTCCGCGCTCGCCGGAGAAGGCCGCGCCGCCCCTTTCCGTTGTGCGCCACCTTGGCCTGCTCGAACCACCTCCCTAGGTAGCTTCTCCATGTCTCCAGCTCCGTGTAGGGCTTTTCCGCACTCGAAAACATGGCCGGACGCTCGAGATCGGGCGAGCTCCGGCAAGCTTCCCGCCCGGCGCCGCCGCAAGCCGGCCGTGCGCCGCCGCCTATCGCCTGCGCGCGGCCGTGGCCGCTCGATCCAGGATCAACGGCCAGGATCCGGCCGCCCGCCAAGTCAAACCGAGCGGCGCACCGATCAACCCAATGTTACCGCCGTCACTTTACAAAAAGGCCCCTGTGCTTTCCAAAATCACAACCATACCCTTCCACCAGTAAAAACCCTTGCAGTCAAGTCCTTTCTTTTATAAAAAGACCCCTGAGCTTTTAGTTTTTTCCCCAGCCGTCCATGGCTTGATCTGTGGCTCAGATCAAGTCAATCCAAAACCCATACCGGTCAACCGAGCCTTTCCTCGGCTGTTTTCCAAGAAAGCCCCTGAACTTTCTAATATCACAAGTATGCCCTTCCACCTATAAGAATCCTTTCAGATAGGTCCTGTTTTTAGCGTTTAAGCCCCTGACCTTCCTAGTTTTTCCCACCCGAGGTCCAACCTTGCCTTTTTACGTTATAAACCTCCAGTTTATAAATGTAATTATGTTTTAACCCCTGGTTTCTTGCAGTTAAACCCCTGGGAGCCTAGTTTCTTCACAGAAAAGCCCCTGAACCTTATTTTGGCCATATCTTTTACGTTTTAGCTCCGTTTTAAGCGTTTTTGGTGTCCACGCGATCGTCTCATCAAGCCCGTTAGTTTTAGCAGTGTGTTTTAGGTTTTGGATCTGTTTGGTGTATTGTTTTATTTATTGAATGTTTTCTTGTGTGCTTGTAGATATCGTGTCGGTTTCAAGTGAACAACCAGTTGGAGTGGATCAAGAGCAAGTTTTTGAAGAAGAAGAACCCCAATGTTTAAGCAAGGAAGGCAAGTGGACTTCTCCCTCTGCATATTCCTCTTTGTCCTAAATAATTGCATATTAAATAATATTTACTTTTATTTGTTGCTATGCATAAATTGATGGGAAAATCACCTTTTTAAGGACATGACTAGAGCTTTACCCCTATCACCTTGAATAACCTTTTTAGTAAATGTTTTGGGTAGATAATTGCTTAGTTGCTTAACTTGGGATGGTTGAAATAAGTTTTCACAAATGTTGATCATGGTAACTTTGGTATTTATGGCGAACTTTGGTAATTTTGCAAGAACACTATGATTTAATTGGAACATAGAGAACCACCCAAGAAAACAGTACAACCACAGTCTATATGGCTCTGGCTTAGCCAATTAATTAGGTGTGCGAATGATCTAATGACCTTATCCGAAAGGAGCAGAGGGGGGTTGGGGTTGCAGGGGTATAGCCCGGTCCTTTTGGGGTAGCAGCCTTTGCTAAGGTGCCGACCACTAAGGAGGGTTATGGTCCGCCCTGATCTGTAACTATGCAGATTGTCGGTCTTTTGCATGCCTTTGTAAAGGCTTCATAGTGGACCCCTAGCCACTCACTTGCGAAGTGTTTAAGGGCCTTGCAAACCCGGGCGACATGGGGAACACGAGCTGTGGATAAAGTGTACAACCTCTGCAGAGTGAAAACTGATCGATCAGCCGTGCTCACGGTTAAGAGCGGCTTGGACCCTCACATGATAATTAAACTTGAAGATGAATTCAAATTGTGGTTTCCTATGGTTTTGGATAATGTTTCAAATGCTTAATTTTGGGGTTGGTATAAACTTACACTTAGTAATAGGCTTGCTAATAAAACTTGACCAACATTAAAATGCTAACCGTTGTAAACCCTTAGCCTGTCCTTGACAGCCTTGCATACTTTTCCCCCACTTGCTGAGCCCCAACCGTAAGTGTGCCCACCCTTGCTTACCGCTGTTCAGAGGAGAACAACGATGGGGAGTACTTCAGCGACTTCGAGGAGTTTTGTGGCATGCGATCCCCCAGTCATGTGCCTGTGGAAGATGAAGACGAAGTTGTTCGTCTAGTTATCGTTTTGTTCGTTTTATTGGACCTTCGAGTACACCACCTGAGTGTAATAAAGAGATAATGTAATGGTTTAACTCTCGTATGTTTTGATTATTGTTCATGATATTACACTCTTTTGTTTATCGTATGTGTGTAAATTGATCCTGGCGCACATATGAGATGCATTTGGTTTCTCTTCGGAAATCAGGTGTGACAAAGTGGTATCAGAGCAGTAATGACTGTAGGACGCAGCCATAAGTTAGAAATGGTCGAAAAGTAAGGATTCATGTTCTAGAAAGCCTGTTATCCTTCAAAATTGACCTATTTACGCATAAAATCTAATTTATTCTTTGTTTTCTTGTTAAAACATATCTTTTTGTTTTGATCTATATTGAGTTCGGTTCTTGTGTTATCAGCTGGATCCCCACTACCGGTGTTATCTAATATAAGTTCTTAGATTGCCTACCCCTTATCAACTTCGCTAGAAACGTTCCTGTGAGGACGATCGTTGTGTTAATGCTTGATGCTTGAACACATGTTTGATTTGGAGTTTTGATTGTGTGAGTTGTATTGTGGAGTGATGGCAACAAATGCAACAAGGAATAAATTGTTAGGTTAATAAAGATAGTTTGGGTTCAAATCTGGGTTATCTTCTTCTTTATCTATCATACAAGAAGGTTGGAGTAAAATCTCTTTGCACAACTCTTTGTCACAACATCGCTGTTTTAATCATATCCTGAGCTACATAACTCTTTTGATGTAAAATCAGTTGGGTTAGTTCACAAGTTTTATCAGAAAATTTCTGTCAAAATTCTGCATCAAGGGATAAGTATTTACGGGGTTATGTACAAAACAATGGAGCTATCAGAATCTGTCTTAGATTTGAAATTCATGCTGCTTCATCTTTTTGAGTTCATATCTTCATGCATCAGTTCAATGTTCTTGTCTGAAATAATTTCTCTAACAATCAGATGGTACAAACCAGGTCAGGAGGAGGTCAAGACGTTCCACCTGTGGTCCGTGCTCATATTGCCAATCGACAGAATCAAGCACCACCCCCACCATTCAACCCAGTGATGGATCCCGCATTGCAGCAATTCCTTGCCGCTCAGACACAGCTGTTGCAGAATCTTGTCAACACTATTCAAAACATGCAAGCTCAAAAGAACCAACCAGCACCACCTCATCCACAGCTGAGGGACAAACATAAGGAGTTTATGAGCCACAATCCTCCCACCTACTCCCACTCTACCGATCCGTTGGATGCCGATGACTGGCTGAAGACAGTTACTAAGAAGCTTGAAACCGTTCAATGCACTGACCGGGAAATGGTCCAATATGCTGCAGGCAGACTGACAGGGCAAGCCAGTGATTGGTGGGATGCATATACCATTGCGCATGCAGCTCCCAATACTATTACTTGGCAGGAATTCAGAGATAGCTTCCGTGCACATCACATTCCTTCGGGAGTGATAAAACTCAAGCAGAGGGAATTTCTTGCACTGAAGCAAGGAAACATGTCTGTCACTGAATATCTCGACAAGTTTACACATTTGTCCCGTTATGCTCCCGATGAAGTGAACACCGATCCCAAGAGGCAGGAAAGATTCTTAGATGGATTGATTGGACCACTTAACTATCAGCTGCAGAGCCATACATTTCCCAACTTTCAAACGCTGCTGAACAAGGCTATAGGTTTGGACAACAAACGTATGGAGCTTGGAGAATAGAAGCGCAAGTTTAAATCTCATGGACAATCCAGCAACACACGCCCCCGCTTCAACTCATCTCAGGGTTCTCAGTTTCACTCTGGTGGATCAAGTGGAAATTATACTCAGAATTTGCAGTTGCAGCACTCAACTCAACAACCTCAGCACTCAAGCCAGCAGACACCACATGTTCCATGTCATCATCAAGATCGCTCAGGAGCACCAGTAAGGAACAACTCCCCGGTTCGTCCTAATGGTTGTTTCAATTGTGGAGAATTTGGACATTATGCCAACATCTGTCCGAAGCGCAACATGCAGACTCCTCAGAAAGGCAATGGTCAGAGATTTGGACAACCGTTATCTCAAGCTCGCATTGGAAACTCTACTCCTCGAGGTAACAGAGGCCAACAGAACTACTCACGTGGTAGAGTGAATCATGTGACAACTGAACAAGATCAAGACGCTCCAGGTGTTGTGCTGGGTATGTTCTCTGTCAACTCTATACTAGCAACATTTTTATTTGATTCCGGAGCATCGCATTCATTCATTACTGAACAATTCGTGGCAAAACATGATATACCTATGAGTTCTATGAAGACACATTTGCTGGTTAGTTCCCCGAATGGTGAAATGAAATCCACCTATGTATGCCCACGAGTCAATCTTAAAATCAAGGGAGTAGATTTTCAAGCTGATCTAGTAATTCTTACATCTAGTGGAATAGATGTGATACTTGGAATGGATTGGTTAGGCGAATGTGATGGAATAATTCTGTGTGCCAAGAAGTCAGTGCTCTTAACCAGCCCACAAGGAGATAGGATTGAAGTTGTTGCTACCACCCCATCCAAGGAGGAAGGAAAAGTGAATCAAGATGAAGAAAAATAAGTGAAGGAGCTATGACTGCCGGAAGAACTCAATGTGCAAGATGAGCTTATAGAAGAGTACCCTTAGTTTTTCCTAGTCTCTCCGAATCTCGGGACGAGATTCTTTTTAAGGGGGGTAGATTTGTAACACCCTAAATTCCATCACCAAATTAATATAAGCAACACAGTGCTATAGATTTTTGTTTCTAAGGTTTTAAAAAAATTATCAAATAAATTTGGCTTTTAAATATTTAAATAACATTTTAATAAATTTAGAATCAACAAGTGCATGTGCATCATCTTTTGGTTGCATGGTGTTTATGTTTGATGGAGTGAAGTTTTAAAAGTTTTTCAAATTTGTTTGAAGGTTTGAAAAGATTTGGAAAAGTGTTTGAAAATTTGAAAGGGTTTTAAAAGAAAAGGTTTAAAAAAAGAAAAAAAGAAAAACCCCAACCCTTCTCCCTTTCAGCCCGCCGGCCTGCTTTCTTTCTCGCCCGGCCCAGCTTTTCTCCCCGCCGGCCCAACTCCCTCGCTCGGCCCGTTCAACTGCGCGGTCCAGCTCTTCCCCTTCTCCTCGCTCCAACCGCTGACCGCCCGGTCCCACGGGTCAGGTCCATCCTCCACCTCCAGCCGGCCTCCCCTGTTTTGCTCCGCCGCGCCGCCGGTTGTTACCACCGCGCCTTCCGCTTCTCCCCCTCCTTCAATTCTCACTTTTAATGCACAGTGAAGAATCAGCTTTACTCTCCCCTCCTTCACTCCTTCCGTTACCCCCTTCTTGAAGCTTCTTCAGTGGTCAGCCGTAATGGCCATTGACGGCCACCAAACACTCTGCCGCCGGCTTCTCCTCTCCCTTCCCTTCTCCTCTCTATAAAGCCATGGCTAAGCCTCGGTGTTGCCCCTTTGCCCCGCACCGCTCTTCCCCTCTTCTCCTCGCTCGCGCAACGCCATCACCCTGAGGCCGGAGCACCGCCGTCGTCTTCAACCTCCGGACGTCGATGTCGATCTCCTCCCCCTCCTCCTCTCTGCTACCAAGAAGTCCTTCTGGAGCTTCGCATAGAGGTGGGGAACTCGCGCCCTTCAAAATCCGGCCGCTCCCGTGCATCTTCCGCCACTCCGCACTCGCCGGAGAAGGCCGCGCCGCCCCTAACCGCTGTGCGCCACCTTGGCCCGCTCGAACCACCTCCCTAAGCCCCTAGGTAGCTTCTACATGTCTCCAGCTCCATGTAGGGCTTTTCCACGCTCGAAAACATGGTCGGACGCTCGAGATCGGGCGAGCTCCGGCGAGCTTCCCGCCCGGCGCCGCCGCAAGCCGGCCGTGCGCCGCCACCTATCGCCTGCGCGCGGCCGTGGCCGCTCGATCCAGGATCAATGGCCAGGATCCGGCCGCCCGTCGAGTCAAACCCAGCGGCGTACCGGTCAACCCAGTGTTGCCGCCGCCACTTTGCAAAAAGGCCTCTGTGCTTTCCAAAATCACAACCATACCCTTCCACCAGTAAAAACCCTTGCAGTCAAGTCCTTTCTTTTATAAAAAGACCCCTGAGCTTTTAGTTTTTTCCCCAGCCGTCCGTGGCTTGATCTGTGGCTCAGATCAAGTCAATCCAATACCCATACCGGTCAACCGAGCCTTTCCTCAGATGTTTTCCAAGAAAGCCCCTGAACTTTCTAATATCACAAGTATGCCCTTCCACCTATAAGGATCCTTTCAGATAGGTCCTATTTTTAGCGTTTAAGCCCCTGACCTTCCTAGTTTTTCGCACCCGAGGTCCAACCTTGCCTTTTTACGTATATAAACCTCTAGTTTATATACGTAATTATGTTTTAACCCCTGGTTTCTTGTAGTTAAGCCCCTGGAAGCCTAGTTTCTTCACAGAAAAGCCCCTGAACCTTGTTTTGGCCATATCTTTTGCGTTTAGCTCCATTTTAAGCGTTTTTGGTGTCCACACGATCGTCTCATCAAGCCCGTTAGTTTTAGCAGCGTGTTTTTAGCTTTTGGATCTGTTTGGTGTATTGTTTTATTTATTAAATGTTTTCTTGTGTGCTCGTAGATATCGTGTCGGTTTCAAGTGAACAGCCAGTTGGAGTGGATCAAGGGAAAGTTTTTGAAGAAGAAGAACCCTAGTGTTTAAGCAAGGAAGGCAAGTGGACTTCTCCCTCTGTATATTCCTCTTTGTCCTAAATAATTGCATATTAAATAATATTTACTTTTATTTGTTGCTATGCATAAATTGATGGGAAAATCATCGTTTTAAGGACATGACTAGAGCTTTACCCCTATCACCTTGAATAACCTTTTTAATAAATGTTTTGGGTAGATAATTGCTTAGTTGCTTAACTTGGGATGGTTGAAATAAGTTTTCATAAATGTTGATCATGGTAACTTTGGTATTTATGGTGAACTTTGGTAATTTTGCAAGAACACTATGATTTCATTGGAATATGGACAACCACCCAAGAAAACAGTACAACCACAGTCCATATGGCTCTGGCTTAGCCAATTAATTAGGTGTCCGAATGAACTGATGAACTTATCCGAAAGGAGCAGAGGGGGGTTGGGGTTGCAGGGGTATGGCCCGGTACTTTTGGGGTAGCAGCCTTTGCTAAGGTGCCGACCACTAGGGAGGGTTATGGTCCACCCTAATCTGTAACTATGCGGGTTGTTGGTCTTTTGCATGCCTTTGTAAAGGCTTCGTAGTGGACCCCTAGCCACTCACCTCCGAAGTGTTTAAGGGCCTTGCAAACCCGGGCGACTTGGGGAACACGAGCTGTGGGTAAAGTGTACAACCTCTGCAGAGTGAAAACTGATCGATTAGCCGTGCTCACGGTTAAGAGCGGCTTGGACCCTCACATGATAATTAAACTTGAAGATGAATTCAAATTGTGGTTTCCTATGGTTTTGGATAATGTTTCAAATGCTTAATTTTGGGGTTGGTATAAACTTACACTTAGTAATAGGCATGCTAATAAAACTTCACCAACATTAAAATGCTAACCGCTGTAAACCCTTAGCCTGTCCTTGACAGCCTTGCATACTTTTCCCCAACTTGCTGAGCTCCAACCGTAAGAGTGCTCACCCTTGCTTACCGCTGTTCAGAGGAGAACAACGGTGGGGAGTACTTCAGCGACTTCGAGGAGTTCTAAGGCATGCGATCCCCCAGTCATGTGCCTGTGGAAGCTGAAGACTAAGTGTTTCGTCTAGTTATCGTTTTGTTCGTTTTATTGGACCTTCGAGTCCACCGCCTGAGTGTAATAAAGAGATAATGTAATGGTTTAACTCTCGTACGTTTTGATTATTGTTCATGATATTACACTCTTTTGTCTATCGTATGTGTGTAAATTGATCCTGGCGCACATATGAGATGCATTTGGTTTCTCTTCAGAAATCAGGTGTGACAAACTCGTCGGAGCACTAGGTCTCCGACCTAGAACTGGTGGTTGCGCACGTTGCGCTCGTGATAGCACCGCAGAGCTTGCTGGTATCGAGCCGAATGTAGGAGCGCTAGGTCGCGTGCTTCATCAAGTTGGTCGATAGCATCTTCGAGTGCGACCTGGTTCCCCTCCTCAGTGTATGCTCGAACTCTTGGGCTGTCGTAGTCGATGTCCGTCAGGAGGACAGCTTCGACCCGTGCAGACTAGGCATGGTGCGCAGGCTCCAGAGGACGGACAGCAACTCAGCGACCCATCTTGCTCGAAATTTCTTGAGTCGTTTGAAGATTCGAGGCTTCAAACCTTGCAGGAGCAGGACATTAGCCCTCTCGACTTGCCCATTGGTCCTCGGGTGTGCAACAGCGGCCCAGTCCACACGGATGTTGTTGTCGTCACAAAACTTGAGGAGCTTCTTGCCTGTGAACTGCGTGCCGTTGTCGGTGATGATAGAGTTTGGGATCCCGAAGCGATAAATGATGTTGGTGAAGAACGCCACGGCTTCCTCGGAGCGGACCTTTGCTATGGGTCGGGCTTCAATCCACTTGGAAAACTTGTCGACGGCCACGAGTAGGTGTCTGAAGCCCCCGGGCGCTTGCTTGAACGGCCCGACTATGTCCAGTCCCCATACAACAAAAGGCCAAGTGATGGGGATGGTCTGGAGCGCCTGCGTCGGGAGGTGGGTTTGTCGAGCGTAGAACTGACAACCTTCGCAGCGTCGCACGATGTCCTTGGCGTAGGCCACTGCAGTTGGCCAGTAGAAACCTTGTCAGAAAGGCTTTCCGACAAGGGTCCTCGGGCCGGCATGATGTCCGCACGTGCTGACGTGAATTTCTTGGAGCAGCTCTCTGCCTTGGTCCCTCAAAATGCAATGCATGAGTATGTCCGCCGCGCCTCGCTTGTGGAGCTCGCCGTCGATGAGGACGAATGCCTTGGCTCGCCGTGAGATGCGGTGCACCTCCATTTGGTCGAAAGGTAGCTTTCCCTCGACTAGCCACTCGAGGATCGGGATTCACCAGTATGGATCTTCTAAGTTCGGCTCTAGTGGTTGATCGATTTCCATGACTTCCGACGCCTCTGGTTCTTGCGGTTGCTCTTCATCGACCTGGACGAACGGTGCATACTGGTCGCTAGCAAACACACCGTGTGGTACAGGCTTGCGGCTCGATGCTGCCTTGGTGAGGATATCAGCAGCCTTGTTGTAGTCGCGCAGCACGTGATGGAGCTCGAGCCCATGGAAGTTGTCTTCCAGTTGAGCACGGTCCGACAATACGCCGCCATCTTCGGATCAATGCAATTTTTCTCTTTCATGACTTGATCTACGACAAGCTCCGAATCACCACGGATCTCGAGACGGCGGATCCCGAGCTCGATCGCGATTTGAAGGCCGTTGATGAGTGCCTCATACTCGGCGACATTGTTGGAGGCGGGGAAGTGCAGTCAAACCATGTACTCAATACGCACGCCCAGAGGTGAGATGAAGACAAGGCCTGCCCCCGCCCCTTCCTTCATGACGGAGCCATCAAAATACATTGTCCATGTCTCGTGCTCGATCGGCGCTGGCGGAGTTTGGATTTCTGTCCATTCATCAACGAAGTCCGCCAACACCTGCGACTTGATAGCACTACGTGGTGCATATGCTACATTTTGCCCCATCAACTCGAGGGCCCACTTGGCTATCCTTTCCTCAGCCTCAGGGTTCTGGATCACTTCCCCGAGCGGATACTTGGACACCACCATGACGGGATGCGCGTTGAAGTAGTGTCGAAGCTTGCGCTTGGTGATCAAGACAACATATACGAGTTTCTGAATTTGCGAGTAGCGGGTTTTCGAGTCGGAGAGTACCTTGCTCACGAAATAGACCGGACGCTGCACCTTGAGCGACTTCCCAGGCTCTTCTCGTTTGACCACCAGCGCAGCGCTCACCACCTGGGTTGTCGCGGCCACGTACAGGAGCATCAGTTCTTCCAGCGCCGGGGCTGTGAGCACTGGTGGACTCTTCAAGAGGTTCTTGAGCGAGTCGAGCGCTTCCTGAGCCTCAGGTGTCCATGAAAAGTGATCGGACTTCTTCATCAGGCGGTACAGCGGCAAGCTGCGCTCTCCGAGCCGAGCGATGAAATGACTGAGAGCTGCGAGGCAGCCTGTGACGCGTTGTACGCCTTTCAAATTCTGGATCGGTCCCATGTCAGTGATGGCCGAGATCTTCTCGAGATTAGCCTCAATGCCGCGTTCCGACACGACAAAGCCAAGGAGCATGCCCCTCGGAACCCCGAAAACGCATTTCTCAGGGTTTAGCTTCACCCCGTGTTCTCTCAGCTTCGCAAACACTTCCGTGAGGTCGGGGATTAGATCACCTATTTTCTTCGACTTGACCACGATGTCGTCGACATACGCCTCGATTATCTGCCCTATAAGATCTCCGAAGACGCGTCGCATGCATCTTTGGAACGTGGCGCCCGTGTTTTAAAGCCCGAACAACATCAAGTTATAACAATAGGTGCCAAACGGAGTGATGAAGGACGTCGCGAGTTGATCCGCTATGCACATCACGATCTGGTGGTACCTGGAGTACGCATCGAGAAAACAGAGGGTTTCGCACCCTGCTGTTGAATCGACTACCTGATCTATATGAGGCAAAGGGAATGGGTCCTTGGGACATGCCTTGTTAAGGCTCGTGTAGTCAACACACATCCTTCATTTCTTATTTTTCTTCTTTACAAGTACAGAGTTAGCAAGCCACTCGGGGTGGAACACTTCTTGAATGAACCCTGCACTAAGAAGTTTCTTGATCTCCTCGCTGATGGCCTTGCACTTGTCGTCGTTGAAGCGGCGGAGGCGCTGCTTTACAGGTTTCGATCCCGGCTTGATGTTCAATTTGTGCTCGGCAACTTCTCTCGGGATTCCCTTCATGTCAGAGGGTTTCCATGCGAACACGTCGAGGTTCGCTTTGAGGAAGTCGACGAGCACGCTTTCCTATTTAGGATCGAGCGCCGTCCCAATACGGAGCGTGCGGCCATCATCGGAGATAGCCGCATCCTTGACGTCCTTGGCGGGCTAGAAAGAGCAGGCCGCTCGCTTGGACGACTCGAGATGTCTTGGTCCTCGGAGGGAGGCTCGGCGTGGAGCCTCTCAGACTGGATGAGCATCTCAGCAAACTGAAAACACTCTGCGTCACATTCGTATGCGTACTGAAACATAGTCCCCTCTGTGATGACCCCCTTCGGACCGGGGATCTTTAGCTTGAGATACGTGTAGTTGGGCACGGCCATAAACTTCGTGTAGGCCGGCCTCCCGAGGATGGCGTGGTACGTCCTCGAGAACCCCACCACTTCGAAGGTGAGGGTTTCGGTGCGGAAGTTCCGCGAAGTCCCGAACGTGACGGGCAGATCGATCTGCCCTATCGGGAGTGCATCCTTCCCGGGGACGACCCCATGGAAGGGTGTAGGCGATGGGCGCAGTCGGGACCGCAGAATGCCCATGCTGTCGAGCGTCGTCATGTACAAGATGTTGAGGCCGCTCCCCCCGTCCATCAGCACCTTGTGGACCCGCTTGGTCCCGATCAAAGGAGCCACCATGAGAGGGTAGCATCCTGGCTGAGGCACGTGGTCGGGGTGGTCTGTATGGTCGAAAGTAATCGGAGTCTCCGACCACTTGAGGTATGATGGTGCTGCAAGCTCGGTGTTGTAGATCTCGTGCCGGATCAGCTTCTCTTGGCATTTTGATGGTCGCGCCGGCGCCCCGCCAAAGATCATATGCACGGCACCATCCTCGTAGGGAACACAGCCTCCGCTTCATCATCGTCGTTGTTGGGGAGGGGTGCGGTCTTTTTCAGAGGATCCGCGGTCTTGGGCTTGAGCGTGTCGTTGACGTAGTTCTTCATCAGGCGGCAATCCTTGAGCGCATGCTTGACAGGCATCTCGTGGTGGGTGCACGGCGCCTCCAAGAGCCTTTGAAAATGGTCCTTCGGGGGACCGTTCTGATTGTTCTTGGGTCGGGTAGCCTTACGCTCGACTGCTGCGACGAGGTGATCATCACGGCTATGCTTGTCATTCTTCTTCTTCTTGGACCGCGAGGAGGGCCCCTCGCCGTTGTCCACGACTTGTTTCCCCTTGCCCTGAGGGGTGTTCAAGGTTGCCGCGACTGCCTTCTCCCCGTCAGTGTGGTTGGTCGTGATGTCGAGAAGCTCCCGAGTAGTCCTCGGGGTCCTGCGCCCTAACCGGTGGATGAGGGTGGTGCCGTTCTGGAATGTCGAGATGGCGTCGTTGTCAGTTGCACTGGGGAGCTCGGTGCAGCACTTGGAGAATCGCCAGATGTAGTCGCGCAAGCTCTCGCCCGGCTTCTGCTGGCAGTTCCGCAACTCCCACTGCTTGCCGAGGCAGGCGTACGTGCCTTGAAAATTGCTGATGAAAGTCTGTCGTAGCTGCGCCCAACTGTTGATCCTGCCGTGTGGTAGGTGCTCGAGCCAGGTTCGCGCGGAGTCGGCGAGGTAGAGCGGTAAGTTCTTGATGATGAAAAGATCATCCGTCGCTCCTCCCGCGTGACACGCGAGCCTGTAGTCTTCCAACCAGACGTTAGGGTTGGTCTCCCCGTTGTACTTGGGGACTGTCGTCGGTGCCCGGAACTGCGAGGGGAAACGCGCATCGCGCACCTTTTGGCCGAAGGCACGAGGTCCTTTCGGATCAGGTGACAAGCTACGACCACGATCCTCCTCGCTGTCGTAGCGCCCGCCACGCCTCTGACTGTACCGCCGGCGAGAGCGGTGCTCGTCTTGGTGGTCGCGACCGTCGTCGTGATTGCTGTCGTAGCCGTACTCGTAGTCGTCGGCGCTAGCAGCTCATCGGCGGGCTCGGAGCATGTCGCGGGCGTCGCGGTTGGGTCCCAGGCGCGTCTTCACCGTTGCTTCACCTGCCTCCCTGTCGCGGCTCTGATGCCTCGACGAAGATGGGTCCTGGCGCCGCACTGATGGTGTCGCTCGCGCCTCACGTGCCAAGCGTTGGCGCGACGCTGAGCTTTCTGCCTGCTGCGCGGACGTCGTCTCAAGGAAGGTTTTGAGCTGCTAGCGGACCCTTTTCTCCTCGGGGGCGGCCGCGAGGTTCTGAGAGGCGCGCCTGAAGAGTGGCGCGTCGCCGCCGTCGACGGTGGCGTCCTCGTTGATGCGCCAGTTCACGTCACGCGCACGAGCTTGTGGCACCGGCTGCTCCGCCTCTTGCTCGCGGTGTTGTTCACGCCACTGGTCATGCTGAGGCTCGTGTGGCCTCTCCTCCTCCACTCCGTGTGCTTGGTGAAGGTTTGCCAGCTCTTCATCGAGCTGGGGCTTGGCCTCGGTGATATCGTCAAGGCACGCCCGATGCTGGGCATCCACGGCACGGTGGCGAGGATTCTCCTCACCATCCGTCGAGCTGCTAGCGGTCCGGGCCTCGAGGATGTTGCACTCCCGCGTGAAGTCTGGCAGAGGTGCCGGTGGCCCCCGCCGCGTGACCACGGAGCCCGGGGCGATGTAGGAAGCCCTCAGCGTGTCCACGTAGGCCGTCACCGGGTCGTCCGGGTGGCCCTGCTGCCCGTTGGGGTACATGGTGCTGTACCGCTCCATGAACTCGCCCCATGTCAGCGGCTTCGACCCGCTGGCTTGGAAGGCGAGGTCGGTGAGGTAGTAGGCCGCGAGCCTAAAACGCTCATGTGTTGGGTTAGGTCCCAACATGGCCATGATCGACTCGTTCGTGAAGCCACGGACGAAAGCGGCGTGTCCCGCCGCCGCCGTCAAGGCGGTGGGACGCGTGGGTCAGGTGAAGGTCCTCCCAACGACGGACTCCGCCGGCCCGGTGTAGACGAAGCAGAGGGAGCCGAACAACATGGTGGTCCCGGGAGTCAGCGAATATCCGCGACTCTCCATCCGGATCGCTGGTGGAGTTCGGCTAGACACACGATGTGCCCCTACCTGGCGCGCCAACTGTCGGGGTTCTCAACCGCCGACAGTAAATTTGTAACGAATCGTGTGTCGGACCCGGATGGTTGGCACAGGAGACACGAGGATTTATACTGGTTCGGGCCTCCTGAAAGTAATACCCTACGTCCAGTTTTCGAGTGGTCGTGTTCTTATACCAGGGAAGTTTGTAGTAGGGGTTACAAACTAGTCGGGAGAGGGAGTCGGAGCCCAAGTCCCTGTGGGTGTAGCTCGATCTACGTGTGTATGGTGAGTGGTCGATCAGTCATCCCCTAAAACGGTTGCCCTCCTCCCCCTTTTATAGACGCAAGGGTGAGGGGCAAAGTGGGGATACAAAAATGTGCTACAGTGCTACGGTGTTGGGGGTCTTTTCCCAATGTCGATGTCCGTCAGGGAGAATTGAAGGGTGCTGAGCTGTAGTGGCATTGGCGACTGCCGCGTGTGCGGGCGGCACTGTACGTTCCGAGTACTTGATGCCTCCTCCGAGTAGTTCCTTAGATGACTCGGCTCTCTTGTGAGTTGATTAGGCCCGCCACGTTACAGCCTAAGTGTAGGTAGGTGCCGCCGGTAGATGGTAATTGAGTACCTGCTCTAACGGGAAGGCGTGTAGCAAGGGTTGGACGGGACAGCGTGTTGGAGGCCGTGAGGGCGTACAGTGTGGCATTACGGCTCCTGTCAGAATAGGTCATCCACGCGTCCCGCCAGCTGGGGTGTTTGCATGGCATGGAGGACCGGAACCATACGTGTCGTTGCGGGGAAGCCCGAGCATCAGGGCAGCGCCACGTTCGTGTGGGGCCCCTGATCCCGCACTCCGACCTCCATGTGTGGGCCCCGCCCTAGTCGGAGACGGAGACTACTCGTGCGAACGGGTAGTCAGAGACGGAGACTACTCGTGCAAACAAGTAGTCGGAGGCGAGGCGGAAAGTACTCGTGCGAGGCGGAGAGTTGTCGTGCGAGTCGCCTTCTAGTCGGAGATGAGGTGTCTTGTCAGTGAGGGTCTTGACGAAGATCTGCATCCCTCCCTGTCCTGGATCTTAACCTTGACGTTGTCAATGGTGTCAGAAGACTCCATCTCAAAGGTGATTATCTTGTAGCTTAGGGGGGCCTAATCCAAGCCCTTGTCACAATACCACCACGTCATTCCGGACACCATAACATACCCGATGACCCGTACCAGTCGGACCTGGGACTCTGCGAAGGTTCTGCTCCAGCGTATCCGTTGCCCACCATGACCATTTGGGATGGTGTACTAGGTTCAGTGGTAGGGTGTGATTCAAGACCACACATAAACAGACATTCCTGACAGGCTATGCCTTTTTGACTACGTATGGTCGTACTAAGTCACTGGAAAGATTTTCCCGTGAACTGATCCTTATACGACCGGAGTAAGCATGGACATGACCCTCCACCGAGGCTGCCCTCATACTCCCATGTCTGTCCTTAAGAGTCATCGATTAATTGAATAATTGTGAATAGTAAATCTAACTATCTTTATTAGGTTCATTTTATCACTCTCACTTCCTACCTCTCTCTATCTCCACATTTCTCACATGAATAATTGTGAATAGTAAATCTAGGGTTGATGCTCGATCATCGATTAATTGAGATCGGGATCAACCAGTCCTTACAGCAAATGTGTGGGGGATATACCCCGGGTACCATAGATACGTAGACGGTGGAGCCCATCCGGGACTCCTCAAATATTCTGTTGTGATCTCGATAGATCAATTGTATTGTAACCGACTAGTACTTTCCATGTAACCCAACCCCACCGGACTATATAAGGAGGGGTAGGGGTCCCTAGATCGGCAGAACCAACCGCAAGCTTACGAGCGTAGCACCTCAACATACATGAGCGCGGGATGCAATACAATCCACCCTAACAAGACGTAGGATATTACATCAATCTGATGGCCCGAATCTGTATAAATCCTTATGTCTTTGTGTGTTCCTGCGTTACCATCTTACTCTTGATCCGGCTACCCCTATACACAATCTACCACCATCGTCTACCCCTTGGTAGACTGCTAGTGCTATTGTACAGACAGTTGGCGCGCCATATAGGGGTGACGCCGAGATCCTTTGGCGAGCTCGATGGATGTCATCTACGTCAACTCCATCTGATCAAAGATCGGGTCAATTTGTTGTTTCCGATCTATTGACCCGACAGACCGACGGCGCGTCTTCCAGCATCGACGGATGGGCGCACGCGGCTTCAGCAATCACGCGGCGAATACTCGTCGCTGGCGTCAGCTATATGCCAGACGGATCATCGTGGATTCGTTTACACGCAGGAAGTTTTTTACTTTCCATCTATTATTTTCCTTCCATATTTGATCTACTAGCGAGAAGTATTCTTCTTCGAGCAAGGTGCATGTAACCCTCCTATAAGCTTGGCAGATACGTGTGTATGCGGACGTACACGCGAGCGAGGAAGCACAGCACCGTGCAGTGGCGCATCTACAGGGAGCAGACGAGGATGCCACATGCCATACGCGGCCTGCGCACGGGAGCATCACTCGAGGATCTCGGCGAGTACGCGCGCTGAGGTCGGCGGCCGCCGTATTTTTGCCACCGCTAATTTCTGTGTGCCTGTAGATTGGATCGGCCTGCACACGTGCATGCAAGCATTCAGGGAATGAAGTTTTTTAAGCCATCTATAATTTTCCTTTATTTAATCTATATCGGCAAGGATTATTTCGGTTATTCCTAAAAAATAGGTGCTTGTACCTGTGCTTTGAGCTTTGGCAGATTGGATCGAAATCTTGTTCAAGACAAGAGCAGGACCAAAGGGTGATTACGACTCGGCGGCAGGACCACTACTAGAAAATGGGGCTTCCGTCCCGGACATCAGTACCGGGTGTTTTGCCCTCCGTACTGATGTCCACATCTGTACCGGGTGGGAAGGGAGGACCCCGACGCACCCCCAGAGAGTCACATCAGTACCGGTCCGTGGCTGGAGCCGGTACTCATATGGCGCATCAGTGCCGGGCAGGGGCCGAGACCGGCACTAATGTGGAGCTGCCACATTAGTACCGGCTCCAGCCACGGACCGGTACTGATGTGGGCCACATCAGTACCGGCGCCAGCCACGGACCGGTACTGATGTCGTGCGGCTCACATTAGTACCGGCTCCAGTCACGGCCCGGTACTAATTGCCTCGCGTTTAAATATCACAGCCTTCTTCTTCCTCTAGCCCGAGCCACTCACTCACTCTCCCCATCTCGAGCTGCCCCATCTCCATGGCGTCCTAGAGTAGGTTTTGCCGGATTTACGATGATTCCTCGACGATTTCACCTATTGAAGTGGTGTAGAGGTTAGTTACTTCATCCTCCCTCGATATATGCAACTTATTTCGAGTTTTAATGGTTGAAATAGGAGTATTTTGTGATATTTAAAATGAGTTAAAGATGGAGATTTTTTCTTATTTCCATGCATTAATGTGTATATTCAATTAGAATGTTGTAGAGGTTAGTTGGATGAGATGTTGTATGTGATGGTAGAATTTTTTTAGTTTGATCTATTTGAACATATGATTTACTTTTTCAAATTAAACTAGCATTAAATAATATTTTAGAAATGATAGTTAAATTAATTCTTGAAATAATATTTTAGAAATAATACTTTTAGATTCCATTAAATAATATTTTAGAAATAATACTTTTAGAAATACTTGAAATGCTAGAGTTAGTTTAGAAATATTAGAAATTTGTCTACAGTTACTCTTTTGGAAATATGAAACATCGGTTAATTAGCATTGATTTTTATTTAGTTTTTCATATATATGTCGCACTTTAAATTTATGTAAGGCGGTCATTTAAGTTTGTCGTATTGTGTATTGTGGGTTGGATATGAACACCGGGTGATTTTTTTGTGATACTTTGTAGATGAATCGGCAATGGATGTACTCGGACAAGAGAATCTCCATGGAATACATTAATGGGTTGCGTGAATTTCTAGCTGTGGCGGACGCAAACAAGCCCCGTCTGGTTTCATTATTTGTCCATGCAAAAAGTGCAATAATCTGAAGGATTACTCATCGATAAAGAGTCTTCACGACCACCTATACAAATGGGGATTCATGCCGAATTATTTTGTTTGGACAAAGTATGGGGAAAGGGGGGTCATAATGGAAGACGATGAAGAAGAAGATGATCAGATTCCAGATTGGACTCAAGAAGGTGCCTTTGCAGATGATCCAATGGGAGAGGATTACATGGGCGACACTCAAGGAGCTGCTCCGGCTGATGAGCCTCTCGATGAACTCGATGAGATGTTACGCGGTGAAAAGCAAGATTGCGAAAATGTGAAGGAGTCCAAGAAGTTTGAGCGTATGTTGGAAGATCAAAAGAAACCGTTGTACCTAGGTTGCAAAGAGGGGCAGAAGAAGTTGGGTAGCACACTGGAAATGTTGCAATGGAAGGCTAGACATGAACTTTCAGATAAGGGCTTCGATGATTTGATGTAGATCATAAAGGATATGCTTCCCGAGGGAAACGAATTACCAGCGTCAACGTACGAAGCTAAAAGGGTTGTTTGTCCTCTGGGTTTGGAGGTACAAAAGATACATGCATGCCCTAATGATTGTATCCTCTACCGAGGTGACGATTATGAGAAATTGGAGGTTTGTCCTGTGTGTGAAGCGAAGCGTTATAAGATCCCACGCAATGAGGGTGATGAAGTTGAGGGGGGTAAGAAGAAGAAAATTCCTGCGAAGGTAATGTGGTATTTTCCAGTGATACCACGACTGAAGCGTTTATTCAGGTGTGCGGCCAATGCAAAGTTGATGAGTTGGCACAAAAAAGAACGCAAAGCAGATGCAAAGATCAGGCACCCTGCTGACGGGTCACAGTGGAGATTAATTGACACAGAATTTAAAGACTTTGCAGGGGAAGCAAGGAACATTCGGTTCGGTTTAAGTACGGATGGATTCAATCCATTTGGTGAGTTTAGTAGCGGTCATAGCACTTGGCCTGTGACCTTATGCATGTTCAACCTTCCTGGTTGGTTGTGTCTGAAGCGGAAGTTCATTATGATGCCAATAATCATCCAAGGTCCAAAGCAGCCAGGCAATGACATCGATGTGTATCTAAGACCGTTGATGGAAGATCTGCAAAAGTTGTGGAAGAAAGAAGGTATACCAGTTTGGGATGAGGACAAAAAGGAGGTCTTCAATCTACGATCATTGCTGTTCGTAACCATCAATGATTGGCCAGCACTTGGTAATCTATCAGGACAAACAAACAAGGGATATCGAGCATGCACCCACTGTTTAGATAATACTTGCAGCATGTATCTAAAACACAGTAAAAAGATCGTGTATTTGGGCCATCCTCGATTTCTTCCTCCTAAGCACCCGTTAAGAGAAGAAGGAAAGCATTTTGAAGGTGTTAGAGAAAAACGTAAAAAACCCTTGCACCGTGTTGGTAAAATTGTATTTTCTATGGTGAAAGATTTGAAGGTAGTGTTTGGCAAGGGTTCTGGTAGCCAACATGTACCAAACGACACTGACGGACATGCACCCATGTGGAAGAAGAAGTCGATATTTTGGGAGCTACCTTATTGGGAAGTACTTGAGGTTCGCAATGCAATTGATGTGATGCACGTGATGAAGAATTTTTACGTGAACTTACTTGGCCACCTAGGTGTATATGGAAAGGCAAAAGATACAATTGAAGCACGTAGGGACCTGAAAAATATGAAGCAACGAGAAAGCCTACATCCCGAGAAGAAAGATAAAGGAAATTACTTGACTCCTGCTAGTTACACCCTAAGCAAGGAAGAGAAGCAGAGAATGTTTGATTGCTTGAACAGCATGAAGGTCCCAACGGGCTACTCCTCAAATATACAACGAATAATAAATTTTAAACAGAAAAAATTCATAAATCTAAAGGCTCACGACTGCCACGTGTTGATGACACAACTCCTGCCTGTTGCACTAAGGGGTATTCTACCAAAGAATGTGAGACTAGCGATCGTTAAGGTGTGTGCATTCCTCAACCAGATCTCTCAGAAGGCAATCCATCCACGCAATCTATTAAAGCTACAGAATGATGTTGTGGAATGCCTCGTCAGCTTTGAGATGATCTTTCCACCTTCGTTCTTTAATATCATGACCCACCTTCTGTTCCATCTAGTTGAAGAGATTTTTATCCTCGGACCTGTATATATGCACAACATATTCCCTTTTGAGAGGTTGATGTCTGTTTTTAAGAAGTATGTCCACAATCGCGCCCGTCCTGAAGGAAGCATCGCAAAGGGATATGCTACGGAGGAGGTGATAGAGTTTTGTGTCGACTTTATTGATGACATGTCTCCGATTGGACTGCCTGTATCACGCCATGAGGGGAGACTCAGAGGAAAGGGCACACTAGGGAAGAAAGCTCGGATGGACATGGTTGCAGAGTTATACGATAAAGCACATTACACTATCCTGAAACAATCATCCCTTGTGTCTCCATACTTGGAGGAGCACAAGTCCATTGTTCGGGCCTCAAATATAGGGAAGACAGAAGCTTGGATGACACGTAAGCACATTGATACTTTCGCGTCTTGGTTTTGGCAGAAAATAAGGGGTGATAAAACTGTTCATGAGCAACTACGATGGTTGGCTAGGAGCCCATCTATCTCAGTAGATACATTCCAAGGATATCAGATAAATGGGTACACATTCTACACGAGAGCCCAAGACCAAAAGAGCACAAACCAAAACAGCGGTGTCCGTATAGATGCAATAATAGACGACGAAGGGAACACAAAAACATACTTTGGTGTCATTGAGGAGATATGGGAATTGGACTACGGACCTCTAAAAATCCCTCTTTTCAAGTGCCAGTGGGTCAACAATAAAGGAGGTTTAACGACAGACAACTTTGGAATGAGAATAGTAGATCTCAACAAGATTGGGTACAAAGCCGAACCATTCGTCTTAGCCAATGATGTGAGTCAAGTTTTCTATGTTAAAGACATGTCAAGCAAACCACCGATAAAGAAGGGTGCCGATAATAAGTCGAATGCTGATGAGCCGAAGCGTCACATTGTTCTACCAGGAAAAAGAAAAATCGTTGGAGTTGAGGATAAGACTGACATTTCAGAAGACTATGATCAGTTCGATGATGATCTTCCTCCTTTTTCAGTCAAGGTTGACCCAAGCCTTCTGTTAGCCCAAGAGGACGCTCCGTACTTACGTCGCGATCACAACCAAGGAACATTCGTGAAGAGGAAGGTTACACACGTTAGATGATGACGTGTAACAAGTTTTTTTTTAAATTTATGGTCATGTAATAAAGTCATGTAATATGTACCTATGACTCAGTAACAAGAACTTGTATTTCTCTGGATCATAATTAATTATTTTAATTTTCTATGCATCGTCGGGTATAAAATAAATAATTTAACGTAAAAATATACACGAGCAAGACTAAATCGAGGTATACATGTTAATAACACGACAAGTCTTACGAATGTAAAATTTTGCATGGCAAAAAAATATTCATGTTCGATTTTTAAAGTGAACATAAGAGTTTTGACCAAAATAACTTATCACTAAGTTAAATTAATAGATTTGGCAAGTTTGAGATGTAAGTTCACAATCCACAGTATATATCTAAGTTAAGCACAATAGTATTTAATCTGCCATTTCACCGTATTCAATATGATTTATAATAAATTTAAGAGCAAATTCAAATAGATTTGGAAATTTAAAAGGAAAAGAAAAGGAAAACAAAAACGAAAATAAACAAAAGCACATCAGTACCGGGCCTTGATGAGCCCCGGTACTAATGTGCTTTTCCATTTGGCGCGACATGAAAAGGCACATTGGTACCGGGGCTCATCTAGGTCCGGTACTAATGCCCACATTAGTACCGGTGCCAAACTAGCCCTGGTACTAATGTGTACATTACTACCGGGCCTAGTTGGGCACCGGTACTAATGTGGGGGGGGGGACAAGGCGCCCGGCCCCCTTCTTCCCCCAACACTTAGCGAATTCCGTCCCGGCCCCCTCCTTCTTCTCCCCAACGCCGCCGGCGCCGCCGCCCATCGTCGTCGTCTCCATCGCCGGCCGCCGGTCCGCCACGCCCCGACGTCCACGCCGTTGTCGACGCCGCCACCGTCTCCCTCGTCGCGACGCCAGCCCCGGCCCGGTCCCCCGCTCCGCGTGCCCTGCAGGCCTACCGCCGCGCGCCGTCCACACCGCCGTCGACATCCCCGCGCCTTGCGCCTCCCCACCGTCGTCGACGCCCGGCCAGCCTACCGCTGTCGTCCCCGACCGTGCGCCGCGTGACGCCCCCACCCGCCGTGCTCTGCGCGACACCGCCGTCCGCCGTCCCCCCGCCGATCCGATCCCCCCCCGACGCCGTTGCGTGCCGTCCACCTCGCCGCCGCTGTCGACCGCGCCGCGCTGCCCCTCCAACGCCGGTAAGCGGCCAGCCCCGCCGTCGCCAGCCGCCGCGCCGTGGCGTGCGCGGCCGCGCACCCCGACCCCAATTTGGGGGCTGACGTCAGCCCCTTTATTTTTGATTTAAATATATAGAATTTAGATATAAATATAGATTTATAAATTAGAATTTAGATTTAGATATAAATATAGATTTAGATATAAATATAGATTTCGATATAAATATAGATTTGTAAATTAGAATTTAGATTTAGATATAAATATAGATTTATATATAAATGTGTATTTATGGACATTTACGGACATTTAAATGTGTATTTATGGACATTTATGGACATTTAAAAGTGTATTTATGGACATTTTGATTTATAATTTAGATTTAGATTTGAATTTAGATTTGAAATTAGGTAGCCGACACGCTCGCTCGCTCGCTCATTCGCTCGCCCGACTCGCTCGCTCGCCCGACACGCTCCCGCCCGACACGTTCGCTCGCCCGACTCGCTCGCTCGCTCGACTCGTTCGCGCGCACGACTCGCTCCCGCCCGACACGCTCCCGCCCAACACGCTCCCGCCCATTATTTGTAGTCATTTTTTCATGAAACATTTATTCTTGTGTAATTATTCTTGTCATTATTTGTAGTTATGAGATGAATCCAAATGAGGATGAGTTCGAAAAACAGGAGCGAATCTTAATGGATATGATCACTCAAAATGAAAACAATGACGAGGCCGCTCGAAGGGAGGCTGATAGCTTCCTCAACATCCCCGCGGTTGATGGGGAACAAGAGCAAGAAGCAGATCAGCAACCAGTTGCCCATGAAAGCAACGAGACACAACAAGAGGACGTATAATATGGATGATGACTTTCAAGATTTGACATCATTCACGACTTCTCATATATTAATAATAGTTTATCCATTTTTCAGGTTCCTTCTTCGAGCAAGAGCAGTAAAAAGTCTCAAAGGAAACGCGGCCCAAAGAAGAAACTAGAGGGTCGTTTCATCATGACAGAAGTCGCTGAATCAGGGAGACCACTTGCACCAGAAGAAAATGTGACGAAATTGGTCAACCATATTGGTTTTATTGTCAGGGATAACATCCCCATAAGCATTCCGTACTGGAGAGCTTCTGAAGCTCCCGATTACGAAGATGGGGATGATGAGGCACCGGAGGTGCGGGGAGATGTGGTTGTGGACACAGACAAGGACATGATATGGGAGCAGATCACAGAACACTTTACATTCCCAGATGAAGCAAACTTGGCTAACATCAGATATTGGGCGATGCAAAAGACTGCAAATGCCTTTCAGTCGTACAAGAAGCGTCTGACGGCAGAGTACATCAAGACTGGGCTTACACCGGACTTCACGAAGAAGGGATTGGCCAAGTTAAGAGATCACTGGGATGCCTTTGTGCAACACAAGGAATCGACAGAGGCCAAGAAGTTGACAGAAACCAACACCGTCAATGCCAGGAAGAAGAAAGAATATCACAAGCTCGGACCAGGAGGTTACAAGAAGGCCATTCCCAAATGGGATCAGAATGAACAAGATATAATGGCTAAAGGAATCATACCGGCAACTCTAGATTGGCCTAAGCGAGCAAAGCATTACTATTTTGCACATGGTGGCAAACTGAATCCAGAAGATGGAACATTACTGTCGAGCGATCAATTAAGAGAGACAGCTGGAAGGCTTGTTGATTTAATAAGGTGTACAGCGGAAGGATCTTTCGTGCCTGATCGAGAGAATGACGAGCTTACTATGGCACTAGGTACCAGAGAACACGGTGGACGTTGCAGAGGCAAGGGTGTCATACCATGGAAAGAAGCATTCTTGCAGCACCTTGATTCGTATAGAAGCCGCAAAAGAACTAAGGACCAACAAGCACGTGACATACGAGAGCTGCAACAGCGCGTCAGTATGCATGAGGTGAAAATGGCGGAAGTCATCGATCAACATGTGGCACTCGCTCTTAGCAAGCACTCAACAAGTCAGCAAGCACCTGCAGCATCAGGGCCTCATGATGAAATGAGCCCATCTAGTAAGCGTAAGAGCAGCGTCGCTTCCACGGAAGCAGCCCCAGCGGCCACGGATGCAGGCGCCCCTACTGTCGAGGAGCGACGACCCCACTACCCCGTGGATGACATCACTGTGAGGTCCACATGTGAACTTCTGACTAAAGTAAGAAACAAGATGCTTGTGGTGGCTTACGGTATTGCTGAGGTACCGACACCAGGGGAAACATTTATGGAGTACCCCCTTACGAGTATAACTGCCGATTTAGCCAAAGTCTTTGTGGACCGAGTGGTTGACTCTTGGGATGACTTAGAACTGGAACCGGAAGGACCTGATGGGGAAGAGACCCTAGGAGAAGCTGTGTACCGTTGCATTTTGTGGCCGAAGGATCACATAAGGATAACACAACAGCCCGTGGAAGCATCATCTCCTGCACGATCTGCCGTGTCGGGAGCACAAGACTCGCCAGGTAGAAGGGAATGCAGCAGCAGTCCCGAACATCCAGCAGGTGACAGGGATCCAAGCGTGAGTCCAACTCCTCTTGCCAGTAAGGGTTCCAAACGAAGACCTCCTCCTCCTCCTCCTCCTCTGCGTCCAAAGAAGCAGAAGATAGTCAAGACTCCAGAGAAAAAATCTTACGAGAAGACTTCAGAGGAACTGGATGCGATAATGGCCAAACAAGTGCATGATCATTTTCATGGCCCGAAGTCTCCACCTGAGAAAAAAACTGACATGGTTAAATTTAAGTGTTTCCTGGCAGGCAAGGAGAAAGAGAAATTGAGCGTGCCAGTGCCTCCTTCGTTGTCTGACTACGATTGCGCGGCAGTCAAGATCAACAAGAAGAAACAGAAAGTTCTATCAACTGTTGCACAACTAGGAACCCAATCAAAGCAATCTGTCTCGCCCCTCAAAGTTATTTCAACCAAGGACCAGGAATTGCTTCTATTTGGTGCAGATGCTGGAATCACACCTGGTCAAATTCTAGGGACTGAAGAGTTAGAAATTCATCTAGGGGCACAAAGACGTCGATATGTGCATGGTGAGCCACTTCTGTGGGAGCGATTGTTGGTCGATCTTCCAACTAGAATGTATGAGTTCCACAATTGGTACATGGAAGAGTCAAGAAACAACGGGACCCGTATGCTCGAAGTTAGAATTGGAGAGGAACATTTTTTCCAAGGTACAAGCACTTTCCTTGTGCCTTTCGAAGAGTTCCATATGCTATTCAATCAAGATGCACTCGACTACACATTAATGACTTGCTGGACGCTGTAAGTCTTTATTTTACTATAAGCTTAAAATTACCGCTGTAGCCTTACTACCGTATGTCTGATCTTCTCATTTGTATCATACAGCATGGAGATGCAATCTTGCCGGAAGCAAGGAATCATGGACGTCGGCTTCATGGATCCTATGCAAATAAATGAGGCAAATGTGGATAATCAGGCAACAGATACAGTGGTTCATTTGTATAAGTTTCTAGACAGGCAACAGGACAAGACTATGATACTTTTACCGTACAACTGCCAGTGAGCAACCTGTTTCGCATATCTATTTATTTATTTTCCTAATTACACTCAATATTACAATATACTTATATACTTGTATATGTAATGGCAGCTTCCACTGGATTCTCTTTGTTATCTATCCAAAGACGGGCCACGTCTGGGTCTATGACTCTATTGGCGTGTATAAAGATTGGTATATTTCTCTCCTCGAAAAGTTGAACCTAGCATGGGATATGCTCTTTGTACAGTACAAAGGGAAATTCAAAGAGAAACTTACATACCTCCATGACGTTGAGGTACGTCTTTTTGTTCTTCGATCTCATGTCACTTCTTCTCTGAATACAAGAAATCATATTTATTAACTTTGTTCCCAAATATGTGCAGTGCATGAAGCAGCCGAAGGGTACCAATCTATGCCCATACTATGTATGTGAGTTCATGCATACCTTTGCAAGTAACTACTTGGGTGGAAGCCGCTAGCGAGCGGTGCGTACTTATCCCTAGTTCTTAATTTTTATATACTTCGTTCTACCAATAATACTAATGCAATTAATAACTTCTTCTCTAGATTGAGCGCATAAAGAAAGGATTTCTCGAGACAGAAAAAATCCGGCTAATTCAAGAACAATTGTGCGGATTTCTTCTAGACGAGGTGATCAATCCAGGGGGAGAGTTTTGTTTTCGGTGCATCAAGGTTCACAAGGACCACTGACGCCACTTCAGGTCCTAGCATTGAAATTGGTCAGAAAAATGAGGAGGAGAAGGAGAAGGAGAAGAACAAGGAGAAGGAGAAGGAGAAGGCTCACAATGAGAAGGAGGAGGAGAAGGACAAGGAGAAGGAGAAGGAGAAGGGCAAGGAGAAGGACAAGGAGAAGGAGAAAGCCGACAATGACAAGGAGAAGGAGAAGGTGAAGGAGAAGCCGAAGGAAATTCCTTCTAGGGTCAGTACTAGGAGTCAGAAACTGAAAAGAAAATAAAAAATAAAAAAAAACATTAGTACCGGCCCATGTTAGCAACCGGTACAGATGTGAGCCCACATCTGTACCGGCCGGTAACACGGTCCGGCACTAATGTGGCCGCCCACATTAGTACCGGGTAACACGACCCGGCACTAATGTGGGCGGCCACATTAGTGCCGCCTTAGCTGTACCGGGTGGCCACCCGGTACTAATGTGGGTTGCCACCCGGTACAGATGCCCCTTTCCCTAGTAGTGGACACGCACCGTCAAGAGCCGGACTACGTAAGCACGGGCGAACGCGGATCCACTCGGAGGGTGGGAGTGGTTGATCGGTTGCATGCAAAGCATGTTTCAGCTTCCATCTGAAGCAACCAGAAAAATCCATCTACATGGATATATATACGGCCAACAATGAGTTCACTTTCCCTATTTCTGATTTTCTTTGTCAGATTAAATTGGCCACATCGTACTTTTATATGTTTAGCCATACCTAGATGCTAATTAACATAGGCTGCATGGAGCTTTGCTCGACGATTAATGATTTTACAGATACCTACGTACTGATCGCAAGATCGGCAGCCACGGTTGTACGTTACACAATTACACGACAGTTGCGACGACTCGGCGGCAAGCTTCGCAACTCCTTGACGAGCATGACGACTCGGAGCAAGTCAGCACGGTTGCTAAGCTACCTGCATGCTCGGTGCACTCGGAGGCAGCAGTCGACGCTGATGCGTCTACGATGAGCCGACGTCTCCAGCACACTGCACCAACCACTCAGACCCGACACGACAGAGTTGGAGACGAATCCTACGAGCTGCGCACACGATTAAGAATCAGTCGGGTACCGATCCCGACTGGTTATCTTCATTGCCGACCGCCCGCTCGGTCACGACGGCAAGTTGACGCTACGACAACTCCAAACTCGACGACGATCTACATGAACAGCTAAGTCATGTCCCAATAAATATTTTATATTACCTTTACTGCATGCTTTCGGCTAAACACCGCAGTCGAGAACACCATGCTCAATGGGTTTTTATGCTTCCAAAGTTGCACTTTTTCTACAATACAATTGTTAATATAATTTTCATCAATTGATGTCTACTCTTAACTGTCCATAAAGTATCTGGGAGAACACGCCTTAAATCGAGGGACCGAGAGCTTTCGTCAAGCCAAAGTCCAACGCGTGCTCGAGAGTACGCCTCTGCACTAGGAAACTGAGGTCGGCGAGGCTACGGATTCCCATAATAAGCTAACTTCTTGGAGAAATTAAAATCTAAAAAGAGTCAGATATAAAATATCTAATCTACATGCATGACAAAGTCACTGCATACATTGCAATGCAAGTTCTATGATCTTGTAGCAAGTTAAATATTTATTTGTTACATCATATACTACCCATTCTGCATGTTTATATTTCTAGGTACCTGAGCTTATTTCTACGCTCGGGGGCTGGACGTGGAGCCGTGAAGTTTTCCAACACTTCACGAGGACAAAGCCGAGTGCTCGCACGAGTCAGCACTCGAGCATCAACGGCGACCGAGTGCTCACACCAGTCAGCACTCGGGTATTACGACAGGTCACCCGAACAGGGTTGACAGTGGGCCAGCGAGAACACTCGTGGGCGAAAACCACTTGGATGCGTCGTCCGGAACACAGCAGTTACCTTGTAACCTCAGTCCAGAAGGAGCCCCCTGAGGCACTTGGATGCTGTGATTTTATTGCCCTTGCACGGATTTCCCAGTGCAATGCCAAATGGTACCACTTGGGAAAGATGACCTGGGAACACGGAGCGGCATATGCAAAATTCGGTACTCGCCTGAGTGGGAATCGAGCCCCGTCCGAGTCAAATGACTCGAGTAGTCAGCTCTTGTGGTGACGAACGCGGTGGGAGCTGACCACAGTGTACCTGGAGGTCAAATTGGGTCTTGCCGGACCGAGATTCAGCACCGTCGAGTTGGGATCTTCAGCGATCTTGAGTATCATATCCCTGGAGGGATGGTTGACGTCCCCAGAGGGGCGATCGACAAAAATTACGAGACGCCACTTCTACAGCTTCACGCTGGGGACTGGCATGCGGAGAAAGCGGACCAACGTCCAGCACCGCTGCACCCGGCACCTCCAGCACTGCGCCCCGAGTGCTCCTCCGAAGCACTCGGCGGCTGCACCGCCGGGCTGATGTATGGCGCGGACACCCCCCTCCTCATCAAAGGCAAGATATGATGCTTCCCTGGAAAACATTCCAACAACCACGTGCGTACCAAAGTGTATCTGCGGAAGACGAAGATGAAGATCAAGATTCGATGCTTACGCTCTTTTCGGACCCTCGACCAGCATATTCTATCCTGCTCGAGGCTCGGGGGCTAAGTGTATACACTTCACCTTCGGTGAATGTAAAGAAAACGACGATCGTGGTACTTGACAGAAGCACTCGGACGAAGCTAAAAGCACTTGGAGAAAGCATAGAAGACTTCACAGAAGGCTTGAAGACCCTCGACCAGTTTAATCTAATCTGCTCGAGGCTCGGGGGCTGTTGTGGGGGATATACCACCGGGTACCATAGATACGTAGACGGTGGAGCCCATCCGGGACTCCTCAAATATTCTGTTGTGATCCCGACAGATCTCTTGTATTGTAACCGACTAGGACTTTCCATGCAACCCAACCCCACCAGACTATATAAGGAGGGGTGGGGTCCCTAGATCGGCAGAACCAACCACAGGCTTACGAGCCTAGCACCTCAACATACATGAGCGCGGGACACAATACAATCCACCCAAACAGGACGTAGGGTAATACATCAATCTGATGACCCGAACCTGTATAAATCATTATGTCTTTGTGTTCCCGCGTTACCATCTTGCTCTTGATTCGGCTACCCCTACACACAATCTACCACCATCGTCTACCCCTTGGTGGATTGTCGGTGCTATTGTACCAACAAAATGCAGGTCAAGTTATTATCTTGGTTCATTTTATTATAAAATAGTGGATAAAAGTATGATGAAGGAGGGGTGCTGGGACTTGCCTTTATACTTGGAGATCCTTAGCTATTCATAGACGACCAGGGTCCTGGGCTTCACACCCTTCTGGATCCTTGGCTTCGGGCAGAATCCCGGTTGCCCATGTCTACTGTCTTTATACGCATAGAATAATATTAAAAACAAAAACAATCAATAAAAGCAATTCACCAATCGATTCCTATGGAATGAGAGGAGGAGTGTGTCAGGGCTCACTTGACAGGTGTATCCTCGGTGGAGAAGAGGGGAAACCATGGGGTTTCCGATGGACGGCATAACGATTGGGTATGGATGGAATCGAGTCGGTGATTGGGCGGCATGTCGGCTAGATGCGGTGGATATCTAGGTTTTTCGTTGGGCGGCATAACGACTGAGGGGGTTGAATTCTAGGGTTTTACTTGGGCAGCGTAACGGCTAGGGTGGTGGAAGTAGATCTGACTCGGACATTATAACAGCTAGGGTGGCAAAGGTAAACCAAACTCGGGCAGCATAACAACTAGGCGGTATATGTGAACTCGAGAATTGGGCAGCATCTGTACATAACGACTATGTGGATAGGCTTAGAATAATTCCTAATATTTTTGGAGGTGGCTAAGGACTAGAACTAAACTTTTGTGTACACTATGTGGGTGCGCCTAGCAATTTTGGGGTGGCTAAGGCAAAAGGTGGGCTGCGTGCGTGCCTTCCCCTGGAGTGTGGGGCCCAACCACCAGGGGTGCCCCCTCCTGAAACGAACCGGATTTCCGAGAATGGAAACCCGATCCTAGCACCTCTGTGATAGTCCCAGGAGGCTATCACGTGCAATCCCTGTCTCAGATAGTAACCGAAAACCATACAACAGATGGTAATATAGAAGGTCCACATAAATAATATTATTATAATTAATCATCTGAGTACAGCATTTCGGCACATACCGGGTACAAGTCCAACAGGACTGAATCAAACAGAGTAAACATCTACGCAGCAGAACTCATGTAGCGAAGTAGACACCATCTCCCATAGGCTACTCGAGTGCAGAACGAGCCTCAGTCCTCCCATCCATCGTGCTCGAAGTTGTAGTCTGGCTCCTGGTCTGAAAACCCGTCATCTACTCGATAAACGAGTAGGTCATGTCAACTTCCCAGCAAAGAGCATAAGCAAAAGAATAATTCTAATATGCATGGATATTCCTATATATGGTTGTAGAAGGCTATGCAAGTAGCGGTAGAAACATCAAGGTATGCAGAAATGCTGAGAGGTCACCATCTCCGAGGAGATCTACACCTCCGAGGCCAACGCCTCCGGGGTCAACACCCCAACCAAGGAAAGAACACCAAACACTGGATCTCAACCGAGTCACAGCATCACACTCTCATCTGTGATGTGGGGTCACCAACTCCTATCCCCACATCTCAATGGCACGAAGTCGGGCTCGCACACACAAGGGAGAGAAAGCAGCACAAGAAGAGACTAGCTAGAGTAACAGATCCAAGGGCTATCCATACTAGTGGACATGAACTATAGCTATAGGTTTAACACTCTGCAGAGGTTGTACAACTAGACCCGCCGAGTAGGGCAGGATCGGATGCCTCCGATCCACATCCCTACCTAATGGCCGGAGACCTAGCAGTGGACGGCACTCTCCTGCCTCTCCGAGCCTGACTCATCCTGAACTGGGGCACGAAACTTGCCAGCAGGGCCTCGAAGCTGTGAAACCATCCCCGGAGGAGCCAGGGCGACGTCTACTCGGGGGGTATAACCCGTCCCCCTCACATGATCACACCGATCCGCCTACAGACGGGATGCCATCCACATACTAGTTCTCGGACCAAACCCCGCCCATAACAAGGCGAACGGTTTGCACGAAAATAGCCCAAAGATGCATGGTTAAACTGTTGATCAGTCCTTCCTTGCAAGAGCGAGCACTCACCAACTCTATCCGAACGACATGCCGCTAGGGCAGGAGGCCAGGTCGCATCTCCCCTAGATAGGCGTTCACAAGTAACCAAAGTGGCTCGCTCCCGCGGTAACACGTCAAGGATACACACTCACCCAAAACACGCGCTAGAATACCGAGATATCCCAATCTCAGTCCAAACCAGAGATCCATCCATAAATAAGGGTAAAATATATGGATAGATATAGCCGAGAACTAGCTAGGGGTCTGTAGCTAGTTTCGAAAAGTAGGAAGTTCAAGGTACAAGTTAAACAATTCCAAGGCATGGCTAAAAGATTGTCTATGCAATTCAAGAACATTCATAAATAATAATTAAGCACTAGCAACTAAAGCATGCATGGGATCTATATGATCGGGAGTGACATGACACCTGGTTGGCGTCCGTAGTCCTGGTCTGGGTTGAAGTCGGGGTCGTACTCCTCCTCTGGCTCGTAGCTCAGGTCTGCTCAGCACGAGATACGAGAGGCTAAATTATCGGCAGTCAACTAAGCATAAATCCAAAGAAACCTAATTTTAAAAGATCTAAAAAGATCCAAGCTATCTACAAACAACACTGTCTCATTTTTAGAAAAATAATGAAACTGGTTTCATATTATTCGGAGTTATAAATATTTAGTTATGAATTTTCAAAGGATTTATAAAATAATTATCAAATTCATTTATAAAAAAAAGGGTTTTTATTTTGAAAATACACGATGACGTCAGCATGACATTATCATGACGTCAGCGATCTGGTTAGTGGGCTGTTAATGGGCCGAAAGGGTTAGTGGGCCGAATTCGGCCCAAAGGACTCAACCCAGTGGGCCAACTGGACAAAGTCCAAGGGACGCCCCTGAACTAAATTAGTTGCGCAAAAAGAAAAAGAGAAATGGACCGGTACGCGGGCCTTATTGGGCTAAGGCCCTTGCTCGACCCCCTTTACGATTCGCAGCAGTGAAATCTGAGTTTGCCCCTCGGACTATTCTGGGGCGCACTCGTGCTCCTTGAACTAGCCTAAGGTTCATCCCCGATGATGACGTCGTGTGGCGCCCAGTGCGCGGCGGCGCAAGGCCAGCAACGATGACGGAGCAGGGTAGATGGTTGGCGACGGTGCGAAACATGCGGCCGGGGTGGTTCTGCACGGCGAGCACCTCAGCACGGCCATGGCCGGCTTCAGGGCCCCCACGGCCGGCTTGGCACGGCGCCATGGGCGGCGCGACGGAGCAGAGCAGGCGCTTGACATGGACGCGGCGACAAACAACAAAGGCAAGCAGCGCAGCAGCCACGCACGAGGGTGTGCACAACTTGGGCACACGCGCACGCACAGGCCAAGCCTGGACCCGACACGGCCGACCAGTGCGCGGGATCCTGGCGAACCAGGGCCGCAGCGCAACAGCGGTGGCGACGCAAGCGCCTGCAAGCGAAGGCATACGGCTCGAAGGCCGGTTCTCAGGCCAAGACACAACGGCGACGAGCAAAAGAGACGGCGAGGCACGACGCGGTGCTGGGGTGCGCCACGGCAGCGAGCTCGCGAATGGGCACGACGCGAAGGTCAGCCGATGCATTGCAGGGGTGCCCTCCCGGGCAACACAGGCAGATCAAGGGAAAAGTTATGGGGCAAGGCGGCAGAACAGCGGCTCACAGTGGGGCAGAGGTGTAGTCGTAGCCGATAGGGTCGGAGACGGCGACGCTTGGTGAAGCACGGTGCGGCGGCGTCCTTGCTCTGCTCTGGCAGCGGCTCGACGCGGACGGCCTCCTTCTTCTCACGGACGGCTCCGGTCTTGATGGCTTTAGCTCCGGCGAGATGGCGCGGCGGCGAGGCGCGACCCTCCTTTCTTCTTCTCATCCCCCCTTCTTCCTCCTCCACTTCTCCTCCTCTCTCTCTCTCTCTCTGCGGCGAAGCAGGGGAAAGGGGGAAGTCCCCAATTACGGTTTCGCTAGCAAGGGGCTCGGTCCCTGGGGTTTTGCAGGTCTGGCGCGGCGCTGCGCAGGGGCATAAGGGTCACGGCCGTGGCCGAGGTGGCGCGGGAGCTGACTTGGCTGCTGGAGATTGGCCGGCGGGCGCGGGGTGCGTCACGGTGCGGGGGTTTAAGGGGAAAAGGGTGTGGCGGCCTGCACTATGCGTGCGCAGGGTCTCCCCTGGCTCGACGTTTGTGCAACACGACCGGTCGGGGGCTTGTCCCCTCGGCCAGGCGCAGCGTGCGCGCACGGCGGCGAAAAGGGGTGCGGCCCGTGTGAACACGACGACCGGCGTCGTGAAGACGACGACCTCACGGTGGGTCCCGCACTTCAGTGCCACACGCGGAGGGGGAGAGCGCGGGGCTGAGATGGGCCGGCCTGTTGGGCTTCGTTAGAAGGCCGAGGTGAAGCTGTGGTCGTGGGCTAAGAGATGAGGGTGTAAAGGTAGACTTCTTTGGTTGTTAGCTGGCCCATGTTAGTAAGGAGTTTTTAAATAGTTTTGAATATTTGATTTAAACTTTAGGTTTGAATTTGAATTATTTCAAATTCAAAACACACTCAATTAAATCCAAATAAAATCCACAAAATCCAACTCACATAATTATACCATAATTTGAATGTATATTTTTATATTTTGGGTTTTATTTATATAGAATTTAGGTGAGAGGCTAGCATATGGTTTTAAATATGGTGACACACAACAAATAAAGAAAAGTTTTAAATTTTCCAGAAATTCATACTTTCGAATTTACGGGATGTTACATTCTACCACACCACTGGGAATCTCGTCCTCGAGATTTAAGCTCCATCCTCTCCCTCGAACAAGTGAGGGAACTCTCTCCTGAGGTCGGCTTCCTTCTCCCACGTTGCTTCTCTCTCTGTATGGTGGCTCCATAGCACTTTGCAGTAGGGAATGGTGGTCCTTCTGGTTTCTTTTGTCGCCCTGTCCAAGATCTTCTCTGGGTACTCAGCATACTCCAAGGTGTTCTGCAGGTCAAGTATCTCAATCGGGACTTGCTTTGCTTCAACTTCCTTTTCACTCTTCTTCATTTGTGACACGTGGAACACGGGGTGCACAGCTGACAACTCCTCTGGTAAGGCTAATCGGTAGGCGAGCTTCCCAACTCTCCCAGTGATCTGGTAAGGTCCTATGTACCTCGGGGCCAGCTTCCCTTTCACTGCAAACCTTTTGGTTCCTCTCATGGGTGACACCTTCAAGTAGACGTAGTCTCCTCTGTCAAACGACAAGTATCTCCGGTGGCGATCTGCGTAGCTCTTCTGCCGGCTCTGGGCAACCTTTAAGTTCTCCCGGACTTTCTCCACTTTCTCCTCAGCCTCCTTGATGATATCCGGTCCAAAGATCATTCTCTCTCCAACTTCTGACCGCATCAGGGGTGTCCTGCACTTCCTCCTATAAAGAGCTTCGAAAGGTGACATTTGAAGACTTCCTTGGTAGTTGTTGTTGTACGAGAACTCTGCATAGGACAAACTGCTCTCCCAGTCGGTGCCGTAGGTGAGGGCACAAGCTCTAAGCATATATTCCAAGGTCTGGTTGACTCGCTCGATTTGTATATCAGTCTGAGGGTGGTACGTTGTGCTGTAGCTGAGTGTGGTTCCCATCCGATGGTGAAAGCTCTTCCAGAACCTGGTCACGAACTGTGGTCCTCTATCTGACACTATGCTCCTCGGGGCTCCGTGTAGTCTGAGTATGTGATCCACGTACATGTTGGCCAACTGATTTGTCGTGTCGGTAGCTTTGACTAGCACAAAGTGTGACACCTTGGTCAAGCAGTCCACTATCACCCATACTGAATCGTGACCTTTACGTGAACGGGGTAGTCCTACTATAAAGTCCATGGAGATATCATCCCACTTCCACTGAGGAATGTCCAACGGTTTCAACAACCCTGCAGGCCTCTGGTGCTCGATCTTTACTCTGCTGCAAGTGTCAAAACAAGCCACGTAGTAAGCTATGTCCTTCTTCATAACCTTCCACCAAAACCTCTGCCTGAAGTCTTGGTACATCTTTGTGCTTCCTGGGTGAATAGAGTACCTTGAATTGTGGGCTTCCTTCAGAATTTGCTCTCGAAGTTCCTTGTCCTGCGGGACACAGATTCGGTCCTTCAACCATACTGTTCTTTGTTCATCGATCCGGTAGTCCTCTGCTTTTCCTTCCAACATTTGTTCTCGAATTGCTCCAATCTCCTTGCAAGCTTTCTGTGCCTCCCGGATCCTCCCTTCTAGATCATAGGTCACTTGCAGTTCGTTGAGTTGTCCCTGCTCCACAATCTCAAGCTGAAACTACTCTAGCTCTTCGTGAAGGGCTGGCTGCTCCTGCCTCACCATCAAGTTGTTGCAATAGGACTTTCTACTTAGTGCATCTGCCACAACGTTCGCTTTGCCTGGGTGGTAGTGAATCTCCATCTCGTAGTCCTTGATCAGCTCTAATCATCTCCTTTGCCTCATGTTTAGCTCCGGCTGTGTAAAGAAGTACTTCAGGCTCTTGTGATTGGTATACAGTTCACACTTGTTGCTGATCAAGTAGTGTCTCCAAATCTTGAGGGCTTGAACAACTGCTGCTAGCTCCAAGTCGTGAGTAGAGTAGTTCTCTTCGTGCTTCTTGAGCTGCCTCGACGCATAAGCAACAACCTTTCCCTCCTGTATCAGCACACATCCCAAACCTTGCTTCGAAGCGTCACGGTACACCACAAAGTCCTTCTTGATATCTGGTAGGGTAAAAATCGGAGCTGTCGTGAGTCTCTTCTTCAGTTCCTGAAAACTCTTCTCACAAACTTTTGACCACTCAAACTTCTTGTCGTTCTTCAACAGCTCTGGCATTGGCTTTGCTATCTTGGAGAAGTTTTCAATGAACCTTCTGTAGTAACCTGCCAATGCGAGAAAACTTCTGATATCTGTCACTGTGAGTGGCTGCCCCCACTTGGTAACTGCTTCCACTTTCTAAGGGTCGACTGCAACTCCCTCAGCTGACAACACGTGACCCAAGAAAGCAACTTCTTCCATCCAGAACTCACACTTGCTGAACTTTGTGTACAACTTCTGCTGTCTCAGCCTTTCCATTACTACCCGAAGGTGCTCTTCATGCTCTTCCGCTGTCTCAGAGTAGATCAGAATGTCATCGATGAACACTACCACGAACTTGTCCAGTTCTTCCATGAAGACTTTGTTCATCATGTTCATGAAGTAAGCCGGGGCGTTGGTCAGCCTGAAAGAAACCACTACGAACTCGTACAGGCCGTACCAAGTCGTGAAAGCCGTCTTCGGAACATCCTGATCCCGAATCTTCATCTGGTAGTACCCTGACCTCAAGTTGATCTTCGAAAAGAACTTGGCCTTCCGCAGCCTGTTGACGGTCAATTTCCGTCAACCAAGAGCACTTGTTACACTTTGGTTTGAGCTTTGATTTATAACTAACCCGCCACTAGGCACACCAATGATGTAACAAGTTCGCACTTGCATGTGGTTTTTGGAGTATGTTATTTACACAGGATTTAAGCGCCTAAATGAGGACTTCCGGGTAGAGTTCATCGAGCAGTTTATGAGAAGGTCATGACGCCCGGCACAAGTCAAGACACGAAGTGAACATGACTCAAAATGACCCGAGGACCAAAGCATGAAGCCGTGAAACTCCGAGAACCTAAACAGAAGATGCGGGAGTTCATGCGACAAGACCCCTTATCTTGATCGCGGGGATAATGACGTCTAAAGCTCATATACAAAGATGCAAAATGTCAAAATTGCAAGAAAAGTCACGTGAAGGATGACGGGCCTGAAGTGGGCCAGAGGGCCCAGACCCTTGAGACTTGGAGGTTTACCCACGAGATCAACTCAGCCCAAGACATATTCGCGCAGCCCAGAACATCATGATCTTTCGGTGCAGATTCAGAGACTTAAACGGCCTCTAATGGCAAAAGTTTGAATACCAAAGTTGTGCGCCTCGACGAGAGCTTTGATTTGGACATATGGAAGGCCTAATTCGGATCAAGAAGCTAGGAGATATGGCTCCCGAAATACCTGCTGCGTAGATAAGTCCGAAATCAGACAGATTATCTTCCGATGACGTTTTGGGATCTTATCTTCGTTTCCAAGGAAAGCAATAAATACCAAAGTTGGAGATAATTTCGTGACACACAATCTAGACACCGAATTTGTATTATTTAGAGTCCGGACGTGGGAGATATGGTGCCATAAAGGAAGGACTGCGAATCAGGAAAATCTGGACGAGGCTGATTTTATGGAAACCAAGTTTGCTTAACTCCTAAGCAAGATCTCGTGCAAGGAAAGGGGGAGCACGTCCCAAGGCTCCCCAAGGGCATAAATACAACCCCTTGGACGTCCAAGGGAGGGTTTTTTTTGGGTTGAATCGAATCAATTCATCAGAACTCGGCGAAACCTAGAAGTGAGCACCGGAGGGAGACGACGGCGGCGGAGTTCTCGAAGTTGTCTCTAGTATGGCCTAGGCCAACCCTAGCCACCATGGTCGCCCTGTGTGGTTGTGCCATGGTGGAGTTCCGGAGCTAGTTGAGGTCATCAATGGTATGTACTCGGTGTGGTGACCCAAACACATCTACTATTATGTGAGCAATTGTAATCTTGCTTTCCGATCCTTAAGCGATTCCATGTCTCCATCTTTACTTTCTACCTTTCATGAATATGTTTGACCCTTAGTCTAATCCTAGGTTAGACTACATAGCATGCTTTATGTAATCATGGTGATTAGATCTAGTATGTCGACCCTTCATGGTTTGTAGGCTTGTCCATGTTTGGGCACGCCTGTGGATCCCCCGCTTCATTAAGGGAGCATCGTGACAGGGTGATTTCCCCCGAACGAGCGGATGTCTTCGGGAGGTAGACTGGAGGTAGGAGTTTAAGGATGCGTTAGATGAGATGCTTGGTTGTTGCTCGTTTGCCGGAACTACAACTAGAAGGCGATAGGGTTAGTCGTCCCCTTGGTGGTGCTTTACCTCGCCTATGTTCGTGTATGAGATCAACCTTGTGCCACCACACATACACCCTTAAAGGTTACCTTTTATGCAATCAACGCTTTATGTTAGGTTAGATTGACTAGATAAGGTAGAGATCCTTAGCGGTTTGCTTTCGATCCTTAGATTGACAATCCTTGGGGGACCCTCCTTGGTGAAAAAGGCACCAAGTCACCCGTAGGCTCGCGGTGAACTTTAACACAGTTTTGAACCGTCAACACAGCATGTCTAGCAAGTCGTCAATCCTGGGCAAAGGATACTTGTTCTTGATTGTCATCGAGTTGAGTGTCCGGTAGTCCCCACACATCCTCTTGGTGCCATCCTTCTTATCCACAAACAGTATTGGTGAACCCCAAGGTGAAGCACTCAGCCTTATAAACCCTTGCTCCAGTAACTTCTTAAGCTATTTCTTCAGTTCATCGAGTTCGTCCGCGGACATCCTGTACGGGCTCTTGGCATAAGCTCAATCACAAACTCAATATCCTGATCTGGCGGTAACTCGGTCAACTCCTCTGGAAACACGTCGGGGTACTCCCTCACCACCGGAATTTCCTCCATACTCATTACTTTCATGTTGCACAACATCGGTGTTGTCCTCTAGCTCTGCGGCTTGATCAACACTCTGGCTCCACTGGGGTGCTCCAACTGCACAGTCACGGGGTTGCAAGATACCAATCCATTGTGCTTTACCAACCACTCCATACCAAAAATCACGTCGATCCCGATCGACTCCAGAACTGTCAGGTCTGCTAGAAACAACTTCTTCTCGAACACCATGTTCACTCCTCTACACTCAAGAGTACTCCTCTTCTCTCCTAGCGGAGAGCTAGTTAAAATAGGTCGTGGTCTGGGCTTAGTTGGTAATGACCTTTCCTTTACGAACTTCGTAGAAATATACGAAAACTGAGCACCGGTATCAAACAGAACGGTTGCCATAACTGAATCAACTAAAAACTCACCGAGAGCCACGTCTGGTGCTGAGCTGCCTCCTCTGCGGTCAAGTGGTTCAGACTGCCACGAGTGGGCGGTGGTGCACTCTTCTGCTGGTTCTGCTGGGGCTGTCCTCCCTGAGCTGGTCCCTTCGCTGGCGTCCGGTACTGAGCGTTCCTGTTCTATCCTCCCTGCTGAAGCTTCTGAGGGCACACGTTGGACTTGTGGCCTAACTGACGGCAGTGGTAGCAGGTGATCTATGAGCTGTCGTAGGCTGGCGGCTGCTGCGGCCTGGGCTTCCACTGTCCCGAACCTCCACTACCTCCGACGTGACCTCTGCCCTGCTGAGAGTACTGAGTCTGCTGCTGCTGTGAGTAAGGCGCTGCCTCTGTGGTGGGTACTGCGGCGGAGCTGACCTCTGTCTCTGGTGTGAACTCGAGTGCCCTGCACGGTCTGCACGCTACCTCTTCTCACCTCAGACCTCCACGTAGTCCAGTCTCGACTTCTCCACAACCAAAGCCTTGCCCACCAGGGCGTGAAGAGTAGCACAGTCGTGAGCAGCCGGGTGGTGCGCTATCCCTCTGTGAAGCCCCTTCCGATACCAGTACATCTTCTTCTTCTCTGTGTTGGAGTCGTATGGCGCGTACCTCATCAGCTCTTGAAAGCGGTTGGTGTACTCCTGCACTGACATCTGTCCCATCTTAAGGCTCCTGAACTCGTCTACCTTCCTGTCCATCACCGCCTCCGGGATGTGGTACTCTCTGAAAGCCTCCACAAACTCTGCCCACGTGATGTGGGTCAAGTCCTCGTGCGAGTCACAGTAGCTGTCCCACAAAGCTCCTGCGGTGCCGATCAGCTGGTGCGCTGCAACGGACACACACTCCTCCTCAGAAAGGTCTGTGAGCTCCAGCTTCTTCTCGATCTTCCTCAACCAGTTGGCTACCACAAGCAGGTCTGCTGAGTTGTCAAAGGTCGGCAGGTGCATCTTGGAGAAACCCTCCACTCTCTTCTGCAAGCTCTCTGGCTGGTGCCTGAAGTTCCTTCTGTTGTTGTTCTGAGCCACTCCGTTGGTGATCGTCTGCATCAGCTGGGTCTGAAGTGTCATCACTGCTGCTAGGTTGGGCGGTGCCGGCTGTTCCTGTTCCTGCTCTGGCTCAGGCTCAGCCTCCTCCTCTGGCTCCTCTGGGTGGGTGTTCACTAGCACACGGCCTCCTCGACCTCCTCTCGCCCGCCTCGGTGTCCACCTCGGCGTCCGCCACGTGGGGCACAGCCTCCACAGCAGCCACGACCTCGACCTCCTGCGGGGAGAGGGACGTCCTCCTGCTTGGCGTCCTCCCGGGCTGCCTCCTCAAAACGGTGTAGGAGCCATCCTGACCTCCTCACCCCCGACATCTGTTCCAAGAATTGAGATCGTGAGAACAAATTGTCGGAAATTAACTTTAAGGTACTTAAGCATATAAGAAGTATCTAACTAACAACAAACAATTTCACACAAACATATAAGAAGCACGAATTCAAACTGAAATGTTTCAAATTAATGCGAATTTGGAGATCTCACGAACTGACGAAAACCAGCACGTCAACCTCAACGCAATCCGGCTATCCGAAATTCCGAACGACAGCAGGCACCCCCTGCAATTCCCGGAAATAGGGGCTTTTTGCAAAAATTCGGATCGCGATTATTAATTGTGATCCAATATAGGGGTGTATTTGTAAAATTTAGGATCGAGATTATTAATTGCGATCCTTTTAGGGGGTTTAATGAAAATACTTAGGGTTGCATATGTAAAATGTTTATCCCCAGCTGAACCGAACTGTAGCCAGGAGCCTCTGTAGGTTCGGGCTCGTTTTCCTCGGGAGAAAGATTCAGTGACGTACGTCACGTGACTTACCAGTCACTGACGTGTGGGCCCGCAGACCGTGGAGCCAACACGTCAGTGACCGGTAAGTCATGTGACTTACGGCACTGAATCGTTTTCCTCTCGGCCGGCTCAACCAAAACCAACGCGACGCACGCCAGCCGCGGCCGTCGCCACGCCACCCACGCCGGCGCCGCCCTCCACCTCACCGGCACGCCTCCCACGCGCCGCGTGCTCCTTTTCGCGCCCGGCTCGTGGGATGCACAACCTGCTCCTGCCCCACCGCCTCCTGTCCTCCTCCCCCGCCATGGCTCGCGCTTCCGTCTCCGGCTCCGCCGCCGCGGCCAAAGCCCTGCTCCCCTTAAACCCCGCCCGCGGCGCCCGCCTCCCTTCCCTGTCTCCCGCGCGCCGCCTCCCTGTCCCCGGGGCCGGCCGCGTGTTCCGCGGCGCCTCGCTACGGTGCTACGCGGCGGCGGCGGCGGCGGTGTCCGAGCAGGGCCGCATCAAGGTCCAGAACCCCATCGTCGAGATGGACGGTACGTTTGGTCCACGCTCGTCTCTTCCCTTCGTGTAGGCGTGGGAAACTGGGAGTGATGACTACTGCTTTTGCTTGTTTTGTTTTCAATCAGGGGAAACTGGGAGTGATGACTACTTGACAATTGTTTTTTCTTCATGCATAAGCCATAATTATGTTCTAATTCAAAACATTTAAATATCATCATGACAATTACTCTCACATCAGAGATGACTAAACATTAAGGGGGCTTAATATTCCCTGCTTCCTTTCCCTGATAGTTTTCTGTGAGGAGTCTACCAAATATCTATAATGGGGGTGCATTTTCTCAATGGCAGGTCAAGCCTTTCCTTTTTGGCAGTACTAAAGTGGCTTAAGTGTTATTAATTTCGTCTTCATTGTATAACATAGCATTGGTATACTCATTTCTAGTTTATGCATTCTGGGCATCTTATCAATCAATCACTATAGATTCGATTGGCTATCTATATGGTTAAACTGTTTAACTCTTCCACTGTTGTTCTGTTAACCATGCCTAACAACCTTAATATCCTGGAGCTGATTATGAAACTATATTCATCTCAGAAATCAGAATTATGCTGGACTGTCTTTGAACTTCTACTTGGCTTTTGCGTGTCATGATCCCATTTTATGTACGAAAATAATTTTTACATTCTTGTTGCATATGTAAGATCTCTTTTTTGTGCTCCCAACAGGTATAATGTAGCTGTTAAGTGCGCAACAATCACGCCTGATAAGTCCCTTCAACTTTTACTTCCCATGTTCAATTATATATTTGTGCACTAAGGTGCATTTGCTTAAATGCAGATGAGACAAGAGTCAAAGAGTTTAAACTCAAGTCTATGTGGCGAAGCCCAAACGGAACAATAAGAAATATTCTAAATGGTTAACTCTATGCTCTATCTGATTCTAGAAGTGTGGTTTTAACATACTAGAAAATTATATGAAATGTTCTATATCATGATAGATTCATAGCTAAACTCTGGCACTCTTTCTTTTCACAATTTCTCACTGTGGCATGCAGGGACTGTTTTTCGCGAACCCATCTTGTGTAAAAACGTCCCACATATACTGTCTGGTAAGTAGGTTACAGTATGACATTTGACATGTGTTATACATCAATTAATAAAGTTGCGGACTTGATAAACTTGTGTTCTTTAGGCTGGAAGAAACCAATTTGCATAGGAAGGCATGCCTTTGGTGACCAGTATCGAGCAACTGATATGATCATTAATGGTTCAGGAAAGCTCAAGATGGTATTTGGTGAGCTCAGTTTGACCACTATTTAGTTCTATTACAAAATCTGCTGTGTCAATTTTCTCATCTTTCCGTTATTTCTACTGCAAAATAAAGTGCCTGATGGGGCTGAGCCGGTGGAGCTGGATGTCTATGATTTTAAAGGACCTGGTGTGGCATTATCAATGTATAATGTGGATGAGGTATGGTGGAACATTAATAGGACACTGCTATCTTCTCTTTTGGGTGCTATACTGCTATTCTAACTTCCTCTCACTTTTTAGTCTATTAGGGCTTTTGCTGAGTCCTCTATGGCTATGGCACTTTCCAAAAAATGGCCTCTTTATCTCAGCACAAAGAACACAATCCTAAAAAAGTACGATGGCAGGTAGGAGTTGTCATCCTTTGCTCTTTGTAATATAATCCCATTATTGCCATCATTAAACATTTTTATTATTGCCTCAAGGACTACCACATACCTTGCGAATGCTTGTGTGACTGTTTGCAAAGTTTCATTTTGCTGGGTTCAGAGGGAGGCTTGAATGCCTTTCCATGCTTTGTATTCGATGGTACTTCGCAAAAATTAAAAATAAAAAATGGTGATGTGCATCCCTGCATACATTAGCTGCTGAAGCTTAAATAACGATGAAACTTTATCTTGGTATACAAAAGAAAAAAAAATGATGGCAGGTTGGAATTGCCATGCTTTGGCCTTTGTAGTATGTTTTCCCCTAATATTGTTGTCACAGTGTTTATGCATTCCGTTACTGTCTCAAGGAGTACCAATGACCTTTCTCTCTGATGCTTCTATGAACGTAAATCAATGTACACATAATAAGTCTTATTCTCTGAAGTCTTTCCTGTGGATGATCAAACATTTTGTCTGACATAAGTGACCAGCAAGCACGTGCCTCCACAATTGCGCTACCATGAAGCATTGTCTGTAGGCAAACAGATTATTATGGTTACAATCTTTTCCTTAGTGTACAGCTGCTGCTGCATTTAAGTTTTATTGAATGTATCCTGAAGTTGCTCTTTGCCTAGCCTTTATGCAACCTACAGACTACAGAGTCTGGTGTGGAATTAGGGTTCAGACAGGGAGCAGAATATTTTTTCATGATTTGTATTCTGATTGCTCCTTTTTTGTTTGGTTGCCTTCTTATTCAATAAAACTAGTAAACTTACACTGCCTCTGATCATCTTATTATTGACCAGTGCAATCTTGACACTTACAAATTCTAAATGAATTGTTCTAGACTTGTGATTTGAGCCATGTGCTTGTTGAATAATATTAGATGGTGAATCACCACATCTCACTGGTTCTATGGCTCAAATTTTGTCTCAATTCGTGGAGTATTTTGGGAGGAATTTTGAATCGAAATGTGGAAGGTGTTTTGTGTTCGTCTCTGTTCTTGGTCCCTGTTTTCTCTGTTCGTGTGCAGGTTCAAGGCGCAAGGGAGGAGGGGTGTGTGTGGCTCGTGCGTGTGCTGGGTGCGTGTGCGCACGGCGGCCAGGCGACCGTGGTTCAGGCAGGCTGCATCAGCAGGCCGGCGCAGCTGTCCAGCGTCCGTCGTCGTCGCACGCAGGTCAAGTCTGTCGAGCTGCAGCAGACCGTTTCCTCCTCCGTTCTTGTTCGCAGGAATCAAGCACAGCAGTCTTGCAAGCTGCAACCACAGTAGTGCGTAGTAGGCCGGACTCAATTTTGTAGAAAGTGATTCTATACAAAAAAGAGATTTATGTACTATGATATACCATAATTGTTTATGTGACAAATATATAATTGTTTCTATGACGTATTTGTAATTACATCTGTGACCATAGTGATGGTAAATCCGTGACCATTTCATATCAAAGTGTGACGATGACAAAGAGTATTCTGTGACGATTTAAAAATGTATTATGTGACGATTTCTACACGATGACGTCAGCTGCATCGCTGACATGGCAGCTGACGTCAGTGCTGATGTGGCATACGTCGTCGAACAAATCCAAACGGCTGGTAATGATGAAAAAACAAGACTATATGTGACCAAATCAGATCGTCACAAAACAAGAAACGCCGTTAACGGCATCGTCAAGACGCTCGACAGACAGGAGATTATGACGAAAATGGTGTTTCATCCATGACCAATAGCTTTCGTCATAGACTGAATTCAGTTCCATGACGACATATAATTCGTCACAGATTGGACACACATCTGTGACGAAAATATTCATTTCGTCACCGATGGATAAATGTGACGCGACCATAGTGACCAAATCGAAATCGTCACAAATCAACATCTGTGACCATTCTGGCGTCTTCGGTGACGATACGGGGACGTCATTGATGACAACATCCCTACTAGTGTAACGAACTCCTTACTTTGTTAGCCAACCTGCTCCCGAAGTCTAACCTTGTGCCAAAAAACACATATGAAGCAAAGAAGATCATCAACCCATTGAAGATGCGGATACAAAGAATACACGCATGCAGGAACCATTACATATTGTACCGCGGTGACTATGCAGAAATGAAGAAGTGTCCTAATTGTGAGGCTAGTCGTTACAAAAGTAATGCTGATTTCGACGCAGAATGTGTCGCTAGCACAAAAGGCGGGAAGAGGAAGAAGGGTGGAAAGAAAAGTGCAGGTGCTCAAGTGGGGGATGAGTCTAGTATTGGTACCACTGACACGACTAGTCAACGTAAAGTCCCTGCCTTGGTGATGTGGTATTTGCCGGTGGAGGACCGTTTAAAGCGATTGTTCTCGAACCCAAAGACCGCCAAACTTATGACTTGGCATGTCGATCGCCCAGAGAAGTCTGATGGGAAGCTTAGACATCCTTCTGATGCTCGCCAGTGGAAGACCTTTGATTCCGAGCATAAAGACTTCAGAGATGAAAAAAGAAATATATGGTTCGCGTTAAGTACAGATGGCATGAATCCATTTGGTGAAAGAAGCAGCACGCACAGCACATGGCCAGTGCTGATGACCATATACAACCTTCCCCCCTGGCTATGTCACAAGAGAAAGTTTCTTTTGCTAACCATTCTAATCCAAGGGTCGAAGCAACCTGGTATTGACATAGATGTTTTCCTGGAGCCATTGATGGAAGATATGGAGAAGTTTTGGAAATATGGGGTTGAGATGTGGGATGAGTACAGACATGAGAAATTCACACTTTATGCAATTATCTTTGTTACCATTAATGATTACCCTGCCCTATTTTCTGTGTTGGGTCAGATAAAAGGAAAGACAGCTTGTGTAGTTTGCGTTAATGGTACACTATATGTGTACCTAAAAGGATCTACGAAGATAGTGTATATGGGGGCCAGACGCTGGCTACTGAGGAGTCACAAGTACCGGAAGATGGCGGACTCTTTTGATGGAACGATTGAGGGAAATTCTGCCCCACAACCGGCCACGGGTAAAACCGTATTTGAAATGTGTCAGAAGGTCAAGTTCAAACTCGGTAAAAAGTCAAAAGATAAAGATGGTGTTGGAAGGAAGGAGGCTGAAGCTACAGAGAATGCCAATGATGTGCCTTTCAAGAAGATGTCGATATTCTTTAAGTATTTGCCATACTGGAAAGACCTGGTGGTGCGCCATGCCATTGATGGGATGCATCTTCAGAAGAATGTGTTTAATAGCACAATCGGATTCTTAGGCTTAACGGGCAAGGTAAGGGACGGACTGAAGTCACGTAAGGATCTTGTTGACCTAAAAATCAGGCCAGAGCTCCACCCGCAAGAACGTCCTAATGGTAAGCAATACCTTCCCCCTGCTAGCTACAACTTAACACAAGATGAGAGGTTGGCTATCTGCAAGTGCTTGCGCGGGCTGAAAGTGCCTACCGGATTCTCATCGAACATCCGTTCACTAGTCTCGTTGAAGGACATGACGCTTACTGATTATAACTCTCATGATTGCCATGTGATGATCACTATTTTTCTTGCGATTGCGATCCGAGCTGTCAAACCAGTATTCCTTAAGATGGTTATCACAAGGATGTGCTACTTTTTCAACTTCATTTCGCAGAAAGTCATCGATTCAGTAGATTGGCAAGGCTTCACCTTTTTATGTCGGAAACTCAAGCGCAGCTCGAGATGTGCTTCCCTCCGTCCTTTTTTGATATCATGGAACATCTAATGGTCCACATGGTCGAGCAAATTACTGAACTAGGACCTATGTACTTCCATGAGATGTGGACGCACGAACGGTTCATGTCACTTCTCAATGGATGTATGAAAAACAAGGCATTTCCGGAGGGCAGCATGATTGAGAGCTACCATACTGAAGAGAGTGTTGATTGTTGCATAGATTGCATAAAAAGATAAGAAAGCGGTTGGTTTACCGGAATCTCGACACGAAGGGAGATTGTCGGGGCAAGATACCATTGGAAGGAAAAGATTCATTGACGAGGACAACCAACAATTGGAGAAAGCACATGCAAGTGCTCTACAACAACTTGCAATAGTGGAGCCATTCATTGAGCAACTGGAAAATGATATTCGTGAGGAAAATAATGATCGGGACGAGGATTGGGTCATCAAACAGCAAAAGCGTCGTTTCCCATCATGGTTAAAAGAACATGGACATCTATTTAAAGGAAATTCCATACACGACGCAACATTGAGCAGGTTGGCGGCTGGTCCATCAAGCAATGTCACCTCATGGCAAGCATATGAAATTAATGGGTACACCTTCTATACCAAGGCAAAAGACAACAAGAGTGTCGCTTACCAAAATAGTGGTGTTCGCTATGATGCAATTGATGCTCACGGAAACAACAACACTTTCTACGGTTTCATAGAGGAAATATGGGAACTTGACTATGGAGCAAATATCTGGATCCCCTTGTTTCGGTGCCAATGGGTCAAACACCCGAAGGGCGTTACAGATGACAACTATGGGCTGACACTTGTAGACCTTGCCAATGTAGCTTACAAAGATGACCCATGGGTACTCGCTGAGCGTGTTACATAAGTTTTCTACATAGCTGATCCTATGAAATTAAAGAAGCACATTGTTGTCTTTGGAAAACAAAGAATTCTTGGAGTCGAAGGTGTAGATGACGTTGAGGATTACAATCAGTATGAGGAATTAGTCTTGTTCAAAGATCATGAAAAAAGAATCAAAAAAATTGAAAGCAGCATTCCTAAATCGGAGAAGCCATGGTTACGTACAGACTGCGAAGGAAGAATTGTTATAGGATAAATTAGCATTTCTTATTAGTCTGGCTTGATGATGTATCTCTTGTAAGACTTTATTAATCAATGTCGTTGTAAGACTTCAAATTAAGTCTCTTTTTCCACTCATTATAATATTGCATTCGGTTTGATTTCACATCATTAAAAGCTCACAAGTAAAACCATACTAATACAACAACGTATGATTAATACATCAGTACTTTAGTCTTAGCAAAGACTACAAGTTCAAATGCATAGAATTAAAAGGGTACATATTTCATACTTAATTAAAATCTAGGATCGTTCACATCATGACTGTGAATCATCACGACGTACAAAGTATGATTAATATCGATGATGTTGATTCCTAAGAACCTATCAACATAATCCAGCACATATATGTATGCACTATCTCTGACCATGTAGGGTGTCATAAATATCTCTCCAAATATTTGCACTGAACTCGTAGATGATAATAGGGTAATGACAGCTTGCCAACCGCCGCGTACTGGACTTGGGTGCGGTGTCGTGAATGTCCATCCAATGTTATGTAATACTTGACGTAAGACCTCATGCATACCTTGATCAGCGTGCATGAAACTATTCTACAATGCGTCCTGATTCAATTAGCAAGCAAAACATAACGTGTAAGTAGACAGTTCTTAAGAAAACAAATTCCGAAAATAACGAGTAAGTTTTAGTTACATACAATGGGTGATTCATATGATGGTGATATCCGTTTAGGCATTTCAGTGACTGCCATGTTGTTGTGTTCTAAGGCTTTAATCTTGAAGTAACTATAGTCCGGGATTACATGTCTTGTTTGAGCTTCTATTTCGATAAGTGCCTTCCTCACGGCATTAGAAGCGGCAACATGTGGTTGTAGTGCAGCAAAAGAATTGACATGGATAATAACTGTATCACCAAGTGTTTGCTCTCGCATGCCCGCAGCGTTAATTCATAGAGAAACAATAAATCTTCCTCGTGATGAAGTCGTTTGTTCCTGTCTCACCATTGGAGCTTGTCCAGTCACACAATATATAACTCGTTCTAACCATTGCATTGGTGAAACCAGCTTCATTATAATGCAAATAATACATATTATTATCATTGTCAAAATAATGACAAATTCAAAAAATAGAATATCTAAGTACATACCACATTTTGGCGTAACTCTTGTTGGGTAATGGGCATGGGTTCTTGACCGACGGAGAAGGAAGCACCAACAGGCTGCCCTGGGGGTGGTGGCGGAGGCTCTGGGACAGGGGGACCACTATGGACAGGACGACGACCACCTCCACGGCCGCCATCACGATTAAAAAATACAAAGCGACTTGTCATCGTTAATGCACGATATTTTATTAAAATTTTCTACACATTCACAAGTCTAACAAAATTTTGCTTATAAAATTTTTACACATTCTCTAATCTACACATAATCTAAACACGTTCAATTTTTACAAAATCTCTAATCTACACATAAATCGATCATTATTGAATTGCAATATGAAATTAAATTAATTTATACCAAACCGACAGGAGGCACGACGCCGGCGAAGTTCAGGCCTGTGAGGCGCTGCGCGGCGATGCAGGGTAGGAGGAGGCAGCGGCCGGAGGAGGAGGAGGCGGGCAGGGGAGGTTCGTTCGGCGTGCCGTCGGTAGGGGCGCGGCCCGGGACTCCGGGAGGCAGGGGCGCGCGCGGCCCGGGGAGGAGGCAGCAGCCGGCGCGCTGGTGGCGCTCGACCTGGGGGTGGTGCGGCGACGCTCGGGTAGCCTGCCGGCATCGATCCAAAATGTCTGTTGCATTGACTTTTGTTGTCACAGCCACAGCACTGGTGGGCGCTTATGAGGCCCGCCAGCAGTAATGGTCAGCACTGGCAGGCGCTTATGACACCGCCAGCAGTGATTGTCACCGTTGGCAGGCGCTTATGACGCCCGCCAGCATACAGTATTCAGATGGTTTTTAAAATTCCACTACTGCAATAAGTTTTTAAAATTCCACTACTGCAATAAAATAGTATCAAATTGAAGACATCACAACCGAATATAGCACAACTAATAACCACTCAAGACATAAAAGGGTACATCGATAGTTCAAACAGGGTACATACATAAGTTCACAAATATCATAAGTTCACAACCTTCAGAAGCGAAGTTCACAACAACAGTTCACAAGCAAGCTCAAAGCATCACAAAACGTAGTTTTCCACAGATACAAATACATTCATAACAGATTCGAAGTGAACAACTGAAGCTCAAATCTCGGTGCTAGCATCGTCCTCAAGTGCACCAATGCAGGCAGATACAATGTCGGCAGATGTTGACATGTCCTCTCTAGTTGGAGTAGAACCATCGTGATCAATGGACGGACTGTTAGTAGATGTTGACATGTCCTCTCTAGTTTGATCAGTTGAACCATCATTTGATGAATCGACGGGTGTGACTTCTAGAAATAGAACTACAACACATGAAAGTTCCATCACTTCAATTTGCAAATGCCAACTTACTTAATATATCACAACTCAATGTTCGGCAATTTAAAAAACAACTCAGTCCAGATGTATCAAATTAAGACATCACAACTGAATATATCACAGCTTCAAACATGGTCAGAAGTAATAAGGCTACAACACATAAAGTTTCATACTTAAATTTGCAAATGACATGTACGCCACAACTACCTAGATCATGTGACATTGGTACTCCAAACATGTCTTAGGTAATTTAGAAAACAATTACAACATTCCTAATCTAGTCGCTTGAGAACTGGCCGGAGAGCAGAGAGCCAAAAGAGCTTCCGGAGTCCTGTGACGACATGTAGTAGTACCCTCGTTGGGTTGGAGGTGCAGACGATGTATGGACTGCTTGTATCATACCTGCATGCTGACGACCTCCACTAGCTTGACCTCCTTGTGCGGCGGAAGGCCCCGAACCGTTGCTGCCTATGGCTCGAGGATATAACCTGAACCGACGTCGTTGGTTGCGGTTATCTACAATAAGAGTGATAATTATTAGAGGGAACAATGTACAATTATCAGAGTAAGGTTTTGCTGCAGAATGAAATCAAATAGGTCACATGTTCAGAATGATATTACCGTTGCCCAAAGCAAATCTATGTCCTTCACCGGGTGGTGCAGCTGATTCTACTTCAATCCAAATACCCCACATGTTCAGAATGGTATCACCGTTTGTTGCTGTTCTGCGGATGCCTACAGTTGCATCGCTAGGAATAGATGATGGGCTTGCATATGTGGTAAACAACATAGCGAGATCGGACCTCCTCCTCTGCACAGTGTGAACCTGACATATGTTCTGGAAGACTCTTGCACAGAAATTAGGAATGTTCCAAAATATTGGTGGCACTCCAAGCATGGTGATCCTCAGTGGTTGCGAAGATTGTGGTGGGTGTGGGTCTGGAGCCGGTGGCGTCGTGGTGATGGGTATTGTGGAATCAAGAGCACATTCAGCTGAACCATAAAATGCCGTCATTGGCCAGATCTAGAGGTTATATCCATCAACTCGAAGCATTGTATGGTCCAAGATTCGTTCCAAGTCAGCCGTTGAAGTGGTCACAGCCACATAATCATTAAGGTAGTGCCAGATATTTTCTAGCAGAACCGCCACACCCATCTGATCACGAATGGCTGTCTGTATCTTCATGCGACCGATGTTATCAAAGTCACGTCCGGTCCTAAAAAGTACCATGATGCCAAGGTAGCGTGCATCATACGCATTGACCTCTTCCTCGTTAAAGAGAACGAGGTTTGGACGGTGGAAACTCCCCGCCATCAGCTCTGAGGGCCTCTACTCCTGTAAAATAAGAGTCGAGTGTATTAGGATACAGTAACAATCAAACTTGACATTTGTACTAGGGCAGAGTAACGATCATAGAACGATTGCACTGAGTTGCATGTGTTCGAACTCACCTTCTGTGTGGAGCCGGTGGCGGAAGCAAGACGGGGGCCTCCAAGGCAATGGTAATGCCTACTCCTCCTTCCCTGCAAAAATAAACCAATGCTTATTGTATATTCAAAATTTTCGAAACACCTCCCCTGTACGGTGAGGTTTCCAGAAACCTGCAAGTAAAGGCCATGACACGAAGGGTGGGCCACACAAAAATTTTCATCTAGCATCACTAATTCAAAACTCATCACAAAGTTCATCGCAAAGGTCAAAACAGAGTCGGTAATAAATTATATTGTTCTAGTTCAACAAACTCATAACAAATTTCATCTAGCATCACTAATTCATCAGAAACTCAACAAAATTTTGATCCAACATCACTAATTGATCACTACATGTAACTAAAAACTGAAATCGTGAGGAGGCTCTCAAACCACTCACCACGGGTGCAGTCGAATGGAGGACGGCGCCGGCCAGACCACACCCCTCCTATTCACTCTCGGTCGTCTCCTACCCCTCTCCCTCGGCCTCCTCCATCTCCTTCTCCATGGGCCTCCTCCCTCTCCTCCTCGTTCACTTACTCTCCCCTGGCCGATGGTGGTGGCGTTGGCCGGTGGTGGACCGGATCTGGTGGTGGCGTGGGCCGGGGCGTCGCCGGATCCAGGGGAGGCAGCCAGCGGTAGAGGTGGCGGTGGCGGCGGCGGGAGGGAGCGTTGGCGCGGCGGAGGGAGGGGCAGCCGGCGGTGGAGGTGGCGGTGGCGACGGCGGGAGGGAGCGTTGGCACGGCAGAGGGAGGGAGCTGCGGCGGCGCGGCGGAGGGAGGGAGCTACGGCGCGGCGGCAGGGGGATCTGTGCTTGAACATGGATGGAGCTGCGGCGGCGGAGGGATGGAGCTGCGGCGGCGGCGGGAAGGAGCTGCAGGCGGCGGCGGGAGGGAGCTGCGGCGGCGGTGGAGGGAGCTGTTGCAGCGGCGGAGGGAGCTGCGGCGCGCGGCGGACGAGCTGCGGTGGGGAGAAATTTCGGCAGCCTGACGGCGTAGCTTCGAGGTCTCGCCAGCACTTAGAAATTTTTCAGGTGCTCGGCGAGCTATATAGAAGAATTAAACTACAGGCGGGCACTAAGGCCGCCCGCCAGTGCTATGGCTCACTGCTGGCGGGGACTAAGGCCGCCCGCCAGCGCTCTAAGTGTCTGCTGGCGGGCACTAAGGCCGCCCGCCAGCGCTCCCCTTGACTGCTGGCGGGCACTAAGGCCGCACGCCAGCGCTAAGGCCCCCGGAGCCACATATGCACCGAGTTATACCTTATCCTCGGCCGTGCCCTAGATCGAGCTGCTGCTCCCGCCGCCCGCGCCTAGAGCCTCGCCGAGCTGCTGCTCCCGCCGACCGCGCCTAGAACCTCACCGAGCTTCTGCTCCCGCCACGCGCGCCTAGAGCCTTGCCGACCTAGAGCCCCGCCCTAGAGTTGTGTTGCTCCCACCGCTCCGGACCAGCGGCCAGATGGCTCAAGGAAGGAGGCACAGGAGCACGCCAAGGCACAGGATGGAGGGAAGAACTAGCCACGATGATGAATCGGATCACCGGCTTCGAGAGATGGCGGTGAGGCATCCATTCAACCACAAATTTGGTGTTTGACTCAATTTTGTTCTTGTTTGCGTCTTATGATAAATTCTTTGGTTAATGCCAGCTCGAGTGGTTGCTGGAACAACACTCAGAAGAAGGCATGTTGGTGAGGATGGGGCTTACTTGCCGCCATGGACAGTACCCACAGTTGGCTTGCTGCTGGTCTAGAGGGGATGCAGGGAGAAGGTTCTTGCAATGCTCAAATGTGGATAATCCTTGTGATTTCAAGTACTGGCTTGACCCTGAATTTTCTGGGAGAGCAAATCAAGTGATTCAGGACCTGGTGTCTATGAATGGAAGTTTGTCAGAGCTTGTGCAACATTTTCATGGGCAATGGGACGTTTTGCTTGGTTCCAGACAGGAGGCAAGACAAGAATGTCACAAATTGAAAGCCATTTGTAATGAACAACTTAGTTGCATATGTATCCTGCTGTGTATTTCTGTTGTAATGGCATGCTTCCTTTCAATGGTGTTGTAAGCATGTATGCAATGTTGGTAATGAAATTGAGTATGCTAAATTTGAATTAATGTCAAATTTCCTTCACTACAGTGTTTGAAACATCTACAAATTTACTGAAATTTACATTGAATCATTTTACAATAGTTCTAGAAATTTGGGACTAAATTGAACACATTTTGAGTTGTTTTCAATTTTTTGGAAATGCACAGTGCTGGCGGTCGCTTAAGACGACCGCCAGCACTGTGCATTTCCCCAAAAATAAAAAAAATGAAAGTGTGCCTAAACTATTTCAAAATTGTTCGAAACTTCTACAAGTTTACTGAAATGTTAAATAGTAACTATGAAAATTATTATTTGACACATAACACTAAAGATTTTTCAAAGTTAGTTCAAATGTGACTCTTGGGTGATTTAATTTTAATCATTTTATAATAGTTCTAGAAATTTGGGACTAAATTGAACACATTTTGAGCTGTTTTCAATTTTTTTTGAATTTTTTGGAAATGCACAGTGCTTGCGGTCGCTTAAGACGACCGCCAGCACTGCGCATTTCCCCAAAAATAAAAAAAATGAAAGTGTGCCTAAACAATTTCAAAATTGTTCGAAACTTCTACAAGTTTACTGAAATGTTAAATAGTAACTATGAAAATTATTATTTGACACATAACACTAAATATTTTTCAAATTTAGTTCAAATGTGACTCTTGGTTGATGTTTCACCCAAGAGACTCATTTGAACTAAAATTTTGAAACTAAAACTTTTCTATGAGCAAAAAAACCTTCCCTAATTTAAATTGAATCATTTTACAATAGTTCTAGAAATTTGGGACTAAAATGAACACATTTTGAGTTGTTTTCAAATTTTTTGATTTTTTTTGGAAATGCACAGTGATGGCGGTCGCTTAAGACGACTGCAAGCACAGAAGCTCAGTGCTGGCGGGCGCTTTATACCGCCCGCCAGCGGTGCTACGAACTAATAGCGGCCCGCGGGGCTGAAAATTTTCCAAGTCCCGGCGCGAAAACGAAAAGACACCGTGAGGCTGCCGAAATTTCGCGTCGGCCTCACCGCCATCCTCCCCGAGCGCCACCGCGTTTCCGTCCTCCTCCCCGAGCGCCGCAGTGCCGCATTCAATCCCCCACTCCCGACGCGCCGCCGCTCCTCGCCGTACGCCCTTGGAGCACCGCGGCCTCCCGTCGTCTTCCTCCCCGAGCCGCGCCGCCGCCTCCCGCCATCTTCCTCCCCGAGCCGTGCCGCCGCCGAAGATGCCGGCCGCCGCATCCTCCCCAAGCGCCGCCGTCTCCTCCGCCCCCAAGACCCGTCGTTGTCTGCAGATGGAGAACCCGCCCCGATCGCCGCCGCTGACAACACCACCCCGCGCACGCCGCCGTCCCCGCGCGCCGCCACCGACAATACCTCCCCGCCCGCCGGCGCCGCGCCGCCGTCCTCGCCGCGAGCCGCCACCGCCGGCGAGGGACCGTCGCCGACGACCTCCCTTCACCGGCCGGATCCGGATGGGTGGGTTTTTTTATTTTTTTTTTGCAGATGTATTATTAGAAATGCTTATAGATGCTTAATTTGTGGTTAAATGTGTTATTATAACTGTTTATAAATGCTTAATTTGTATTTATATGTCTCAATTAAGTGTGAGAAAATTTGTGTATGGTGTAGATTTCGATATGCTTATCTATTAAGTGTGAAAAAATTTGTGTATTTAAATATTAGTTATCTTTATTAATTGACAAAATTAGAAATGTTTATCTATTATGTGTGAAATTTTGATATGGTTTATGGTCTGTTTTTTTTAAATGTATAAATAATAACATGTACACTAGAGTTTGGAATAGATTTGAGGATTATTAGATAAATAGTTATTGGTGGATATTATTTGGATTTTTTTAAATTATAACTTGTACACCGGTCAGTCATGAATCCTCCGAGGACGAAGACGAAGAAGGATTTCAAGACTATTTAACTCCAGATGAGTACGAACCCAGCGAACCATGGCCTCATAGGTGTGCAGATGACGATGACATTGATTACAATCCTAGCCTAGATGAACAGGTCTGCATACACATTCATATGTTGTTGATGTGTTTGTTGTTCACATTCAGATATATTGAATATAATTTGTATGTGTGTAGAACGATGATCGATCCCCGCCACGTCGCCGTAGAGCATTGACTAATTCTGCACAGGAGATAGAAGGTTCAGGACCACTACCTTCGGCTACTACTACTTCTACTAGTAACCCCAAGAAGGGACGTGGAAAACACAAACGAAACCAGATCCCTGAAAGAGGACAATATGTGATAGAACAACTTGGTGCCAAAGACGAGCCCGTCCTTCCTGAAGGAATAAATGCTCGATTTCGGAACATCGCAGGTGCAATTGTCAGGGATCAATTGGGGAACTAGATCACAACAACTAACTGGAAGAAAGTGCCGGTGACAACAAAGGATGTATTGTTGGCCAAACTGAAGGAAAGGTTTGTTTTTCTGGAAGGGACCGAGCGAGAGGCTAGACGTTTTGCTGAGGGGCTCCTTGGAAGATGTTTACGGACTTGGAGGTCTACGCTTAATACAGAATTTGTTCAGAAAGGGAAGGATGCTAGGGCAATGTATGGTAAAATCCCGCTAGCGGTGTGGCAAGAATTCAAAGAACAGAAGACAACAGAGAAAGCAAAAGCTGAGAGTAAAGAATATATAGAGAAGGCTAAGAAAGCTGCTGAGAACCCCCATCGCCTGGGTTCGGGAGGATATGCTGCCAAGCTACAAAAATGGAGGCAAATGGAAGAACAGAGGAGGGTAGCTGGTTTACCAGAATTGTTTTAAGGCATGGATAAGCGTAGCAAGAATTGGTGCCTTGCTCGAATTCTGACAATAACACCTGACAGCAAGGTTGTATTCGAGAAACCCACAACAGAACAGATTTATGAGAAGTTGGAAGAACTCGCCGATTTGCAAAAGCACGGCCTTTTCAAGCCCGATAGGGAGAAAGATATGCTAACCACCGCGATCGGAACCCCTGAGCACACTGGCCGTGTTCGAGGGATGTCATCTACCTTACCTTGGGGTAAAGCATTTCCTAAAGATAGAGGAAGGTACAAGAAGTGCGACCGTTATAAGAAAGATCTTAAAAACAAGATGAGAGAAATCACCAAACAAGAGCTGGTACAGTTCTTCGTATGTCAACAACAGGCCACCGGATCGGCTGCAACCGATGCTCAAGGACATGGAGTATTACCAAATCTGCTACTTGCCCAGAGTGGAACTGTCATCGTTCCTCCAAGTAGTGCTGGGTCTATTGCCAATGTCAAGTATCCTGTTGATGACATAACAGAGGATACCCCATGCAAGTTGGTTATACCTTACGGAAGGAAACAAGATAAGTTTAGCGAGGTTGCAACGGCCATGGCACCAGTGGGTCATACGTTTCCGAATCCACCCCCGCCAGAGTATGCATGGGTGCAAGTTGTCTCGGTGTCTGATGAGGCGTGTGAGATTGATATCCCTACCGATGAGGGGATCGAGCTCCTTGGTGATGCGAGGAACCAATACATACTATGGCATCGCCGAGATATCATTCTTAATGTATCGCCAAATCCCTCACAGCAGCCTGTAGTCGAGAACACAGAACCACGAACGACTATGGATGTTGGGCAGGGAGGTAACAATGAGACCGAGTAGACGACTATGGATGTTGGGTAGGGAGGTAACAATGAGACCGAGCAGCCAGTGCTATCACCTATCCATGAAATTGTCCATGACGATGAAGAAAGGGATGCAGATGTGGATAATTTTGAAGTTAATTTACCAAATTCACCTTCCCCCCGCCAGCTTCACCTACCAAGAGGCAAGTGGTACCCCATATGATAACCTCATACGAACCAAAAAAGAAAACACCACAAGTTGACACCTTCTTACATGTACTGAAGACGAAAAAAGGTGCAGCCGTGAGTGATAAAATTGCAACTCGCTCCTCTGTTCGAAAGAAAAGGCAAGAACTCAATTTATTTGATTCGGAAGAGGTGCCCCAGGTTTTTGTGCATGGCAAACCATTCTGTTATAGGTGGCAACTGTTGGAAGGGCCGCCGGAACTGAATAAGCTGCATGGATGGATCATGTTGGCCATGAAGCAAGGCATTCATACTATTACCACGAATGTCCCAACGTGGGTGTTCGGTAGCCCGATACCGCAAAAGTTGGTAATCGATCTCCAGGATTTGCACGCGATGATCTGTCGTGAACGCCTTGACATGAATCTCGTCACCGTTTGGTGCATGTAAGTCAACATGCATGTACCCCATACCAATTTTCAAATCCATATGTGTAGTTTTACTTTGGTATAACCATCCTAAGCGATCTATATATTTTGTAGGATGCAAGCGTTGGATGAAAGGAAGACCGGCGGGAGGTGGAAGGTAGCATACCTTGACCCGCAACAAGTGAGCGAGCCGGCGCACACGTACATAATCAGGGAAGCATTTGAAAAACAAATCGAACAAGAAACAAAGACAGAAGAGGAGAAACAAGCTGTAATACAGAAATTTCATGCTGCTAGACAACATGAAGTGACTGTATACATTGCAAAGATAATGAAGAAAAGGATGAAGCACAAGAGCCACATCATGTGTGCTTACAATTTTAAGTAAGCTATTTCTAATTACTATATATAAATATATTTAATATGTGGTTTATTTATATTAATTATTGTAACATAATTATTTTTAGAGACCATTTCATTGTCTTATGTATCTGTCCAAAGCTTGGAGAAGCAGGGATCTTCGACTCATTACACTATGAAGAGAACATTTACAGGGATTTCATTAACATTTTAAAAAAGTAAGGAAACCCATTGTAGTACTTTAATAATGCACGTAAACACTAGAAATTGTATCACTAACTTCTGTCTTTGTATCCTCAAAGCGCGTATCGGCTATACATACTAAATGGTGGGGAGCACCCTACAAATAGGGAAAAGATGTTAATACGACATGCCAAATACGTAAGAACAAAACAAATTGATATTTTTCATAGTTGTGCAGTTCGTTAATAATTTCTCATCACTTTTTATTTGTTTGCAGTGCTACAAGCAACCTCCTGGCAGTATCTTATGTGGATATTACACGTGTGAGATGTTGAGAAATAATGGAAGGTATCGGACGAATCCTGAAGACGTAAGCCTCTGGTACACAACCATGTGCTAATTTACTTCCTAATGATTATAATCTTCAATTATTGTGCGTATGTGCAGCTCCCTACTATAGATACTTCGTGGGGGAACCTGAGAGACAAGGACATCAAGAACATTTGTGCAGATATGGCGAGGTTCCTCCAACGTGAGATTTGCCACGAGCTGGGAGAATTCTTCGATAACGAAGGAGTGTTGATTCTAGAAGAGCACGAAAAGTTACGTCGATGGGTGTAGTAGAGGATTATCTATTTTAAATGTGGATTAATATGTGAGACTTATGTAGTATTATATGCTAGTTTGGATTATGTGGTTGATAGACACATTTGAATTTGCCGGACACATACAAATAAATACAGGTGAATTTGGCCTACAAATACGAATACTAATGAATACGAGTGAAATTGGCAGATAAATACAAATAATAAACAAATTCATCAAAAACTAATGAGAAATGGAAAAACGTAGTTCCTGGGGGGCGGCTTAATCACCCGCCAGCACAGAAATGCTCTGTGCTGGTGGGTGGCATAACATCACCGCTAGCAGAGAAAATCTCTGTGCTGGCGGGTGAGTTAAGGAGCCCGCCAGCACAAAGGTCCTCTGTGCTGGCGGTTGGTTTAAGTTGCCCACCAGCACTGAGGTCCTCTGTGCTGGCGGTTGATGTAAGGCACCCGCCAGCACTGAGGTCCTCTGTGCTGGCGGGCGGGCGCCCGCCAGCACTGAGGGCCATTTGTACTGACTCAAAGTTGCTGGCGGGTGATGCGCCCGCCAGCATAAAGGCATTTTAGCCGTCAGCACAAATCTTTTCTGGCCTAGTGGAATGAAGTCTTGACTGCTGAGTTTTCGGAAAACGAGGTGAGAGATGTCATTTTCCAAATGAAGCATAACAAGGCTCCGGGTCCGGACGGGTTTCCGGCTGAATTTTATCAGGTTTTCTGGAGTCCCATCAAGGGATGTCGAGGACGCCCTCCACCTTGGAGACGCGCACCACATCGTGGTAGGACGACCGCCGTATCTGCAGCAGAATCCATGGCGGGGGCGTAAAGATTGGATTTTTGGAGCCGCATTGCATCGCAAGACCTACCGATTTTACTTGGGGAGACGAGGAAGAAGAAGAAGAGGAGGAGGGGGAACGAAAAAGCACGCAAAGATGGAGAGGAAATTGGACCTGCAGTAGTAGCAGAAGGCCGGCGGCGGCGCCCCCTGCAGTCGAGGCAGAACATGTTGCTCTCGTTGCGCGGCGACGCCGGGTGCGCGCCGCAGGCCAGGAAGAAGCGCGTCATCAACAGCGTCTCCAGCCACTCGGGCACCGGCGTCGACGAGGCCACGCGCCGTTCTTTCAGACAAAAAGGGTCTGCGGCAGGGTGACCCACTTTCACCTGTTTTGTTTAACATTATGGTGGACATTCTAGCGGTCCTAATTGAGAGATCCAAGGACCAAGACCTTGTTGGGGGCCTAGTACCTCATTTAGTAGATGTTGGTCTCTCGATTCTGCAATATGCGGACGACACTATCCTTTTCCTGGAGGACGACGTCGAGAAGGCCAAATACCTAAAACAAATTTTGTGTGCTTTCGAAAATATGTTTGTCTTAAGATAAATTTCCATAAGAGTGAAATCTTTTGCTTTGGTAAGACAAAGGAGAAGGCTGACATGTATGCCAGTCTGTTTGGTTGTAAAGAGGGAGGGATGCCTTTCAGGTATCTGGGGATCCCGATGAGCCACAAAAAGATTGCAAATAGTGATTGGAGAGAAATTGAGGAAAGATTTTAGAAAAAATTAAGTAGTTGGAAGGGCAGGTGTTGTCCGTTGGGGGCAGGCCGGTGCTGATTAATTCAGTGCTCTCTAGTCTTCCTTTGTATCTCATGTCCTTTTTCAAGATACCTAAAGGGGTGCGTGAGAAATTGGACTATTATAGGTCAAGGTTCTTAGGCAAAGTGACGGACATAAAAAGAAGTATCGTCTTGCAAAGTGGAGTATCCTTAACAAACCTAGATGTGTATGTGGTCTAGGAGTACTCGACTTGGATGTGCAGAATATTTGCTTGCTTAGTAAGTGGCTTCACAAACTCTTAAATGAAAATGGAGTTTGGCAGAATATAATCAGGAAGAAATATCTCCAGAACAAATCATTATCTCAAGTGAGCAAGAGGAAGGGAGACTCTCATTTCTGGAAGGGTCTGATGGATGTTAAAGATATTTTCCTAGAGAGAGGTCATTTTGTGATCCATAGTGGGCATCAAACGGATTTCTAGAGGGATGTGTGGATTGGCAACAAGCCCCTGATGAAGGTTTACCCCTCCCTATATAACTTAGCGCGAAACAAAAAGGTCTCGGTTGCGAAGGTCCTCAGCACTTCCCCACTTAATATTTCTTTTCGAAGAGCTTTGGTGGGGGATAATGGGGATAAATGGATGGAACTGGTTGGGGTTGTACTACATGTGCAGTTGGATGATCAGGAGGATGAGTTCAGGTGGGGCCTTGGTAATAAGGTTTTCTCTATGCAATCTATGTACAAGGACATTATGAGAACGGAAGGTATCCCCCGTAGTTGTTTTAACTGGAAGGTAAAACTTCCTTTAAAAATAAAGATTTTTCTTTGGTACCTTCATAAGGGGGTGGTTCTTACTAAAGATAATCTTGTTAAAAGGAATTGGAAGGGAGATGAGAGGTGCTGTTTTGTGATGCAAAAGAGAGCATTCAACATTTGTTTTTTGACTGCCAAATGGTCAGACTGGTTTGGGGTGCGGTCTCCATTACCTTTGGGTTTAGACAACCATCTTCGATGAGTTCCATGTTTGTCTCTTGGCTGAAAAGTTTTCACTCCAGCTTGAGGAAAAATATGTTGATTGGAGTGGCAGTGGTGTGCTGGTCCTTATGGCTTACTAGAAATGATGTTGTTTTTCGAAGAACAACTCCTAAATCTTTTTTGCAGGTGGTGTTCAGAGCGGCGCACTGGATCAGAAGCTGAGCGATTCTCTCTAAAGAGGAAGCAAAGTCCCAATTGAAGGATGGTGCACACTTGTTGGTGGTTCAAGCTTTGAGCTTTTTCTCTAAGGCGGGCTGGAATTGCTGCAAGCGCATCGAATTTCCGTTGGCTGCTTAATTGTCTTGTTTGCGGTCTTCATGAAACATTTTCTTTCACAGCCTGCGTGCTGTTTGCTTAAGGTCGGATGGTCTAGGTACTGTCCGGAGTTGGTTTCTGTCACTCTGGTAGGTTATGTGCTATGAGTTTCGTGTCGGTCGTGTATGGTTGTAAGCTTACAAGACTTTGTAAGTGGAAACTGGAACTTCAATCCTTTATCTAAAAAAATCTAACACTACTAACTAAAAGATTGAGAGAGAGAAGGGTGCAAACCATCAGAGGCGGGTTGAGGAGCAGAGTCGGACGTCATCTCGTCGGTGGCGGTCGTAGGGGTGGCAAGGCTTGACGCAGGTGTTGTAGTGGGGGCTCCTGCTCGGTGACGGCGGCGGTGATGTGGGCGTACCGGAGGTGAAGGCGGTGGCAGTGCGTGCATGCTATGAAGGAGGACGTCGGCGGCTGCGGTGGAGCTTCCGCCGCTCTAGTGCTCCCTCGATCGGTTAGGGTTTGTAGGTGGGGTGTGTGGCGGCGTAGGTGAACCTCGTGGTGCGTGTCGTGGCCCCCACCCCCTCTATATAGCACTTTGCGACGGGGCCCACCAACCATGGATTGGTTGGGTGCCCCCGATAAGGGCGCGGGACCGAGCCCGTCACAACCTTTTGGCTGTGGCAGATGAGAGATCGAACTAACATTCTCCCTCTCGATCTCTCCTACTACCTTTACTTAATCTTGAGTTCCTTACTTGGCATATACTTCATCACAATAAACATACCGAGCATGGGTCATCATAATTGTAATCACAACCAGATTAACTAGCCACAATACACTTATCCACTGGGCCCAGTCCAGGAATCATAGGCTTTCCTTTAAACCCATACCGGTAATGTGTTCTCTAAACACACTGGGTGGTAAGCCTTTTGTGAGCGGATCCGCGATCATCTCTTTAGTAATTAAATGCTTCATACTTTTCATCCTGGACTCTATCTTTCACCGCACAGAACTTTATTTCTATTGGTTTGGTAGCATTACTCGACTTGTTGTTGTGAGTGTAGAATACTACTGGCGCAGTGTCGCAGTACAACTTTAGTGGTCTATGAATGCAATTTACCACTCTCAAGTCGGGCACAAACTTCTTTAGCCACATCACCTGTCTCGTTGCCTCATAATAGGCTATAAACTCTGCATACATCGTGGATGTTGCAACTAGTTCTTGCTTGGAGCTTCTCCACGAGATAGCTCCTCCTGCGAGAGTGAATACATATCCTGACGTGGATTTTCTATCATCTCTATCTCCCGCATAATTAGCATCTGAATACCCTTTTATCTCTAGGGAATCAGACCTTCTATACGTTAGCATCAAATCTTTCGTCCCTCGTAGATATCGAAAAGTGTTCTTAACCATCATCCAGTGCTCTTTGCCTGGATTAGATTGATATCTACCAAGTACTCCCATAACAAATGCTAAATCAGGGCGAGTGCACACTTGTGAAAACTGTAAGTTACCCACTGCTGAAGCATATGGAACCATTTTCATTTTATCGATCTCATAGTGGTTCTTCGGACATTGAAAAAGTCCAAACTTATCGCCCTTAATTATAGGAGCAGGTGTGGCCTTACTCGCATGCATATTGTATTTCTTTAGGATCTTTTCCAAATATGCCTTTTGAGATAAACCTAAAACCTCGTTCCTTCTATCTCGATGAATTTCAACGCCTAAAACATATGAGGCTTCACCAAGATCTTTCACATCAAATTTTGAGGACAAAAACTTTTTCATTTCCTGCAGCAGTCTGACATCACTGCTAGCAAGTAGAATATCATCTACATACAGTATCAGTAAAATGAATTTTCCATCCTTAAACTTTGCATAAACACAGTTGTCCTCAACATTTGCTTTAAACCCAAATTTCGTAATCGTTTCGTCAAACTTTAAATTTCATTGTCTAAAGGCTTGCTTTAAGCCATAAATGGACTTCCTTAAACGACACCCCATATGCTCTTTACCTTTCACAACAAAACCTTTGGGTTGAGTCATGTAGACATCTTCATATAGATCTCCATTTAAAAATGTTGTCTTTACATCCATCTGATGTAATTCCAAATCATAGTGTGCCACCAAAGCCATTATGATCCTAAAAGAATCTTTACAAGAGACTGGAGAAAACGTCTCATTGTAATCTATCCCTTCTCTTTGTGTATAGCCCTTGGCCACAAGTCGTCTCTTATACTTTTCTATATTCTCTGTAGAGTCATATTTAATCTTGCAGACCTACTTACAGCCTACTGTTTCGGCTCTTTTAGGAATTTCTTCTAAGTCCCGAACTCTGTTGGTACCATTGACTTCATTTCATCTTCCATGGCCTCTAGCCACTAGGATGCATCAGGACGACTCATGGCTTCTTCAAAAGAAGAAGGATCACCTGTTCTATGAATTTCTTCACTGTTATAAACTTCATAATCATCAGGGATAGCTGGCTTTCTAGCTCTTTGAGACCTTCTTAGGGCCTCTATGGCTAGCGCCTCCCGTACTTGGGGCTGTTGAGGTTCCTCTTGTGCATCAGTTGTTTCTATAGGATCCTGATGAATAGTTTCCTCATTTTCATTTACTGGTTGCACGGGAGAACAAGCAACAGGTTCCAGCACCACAGTGGGTTGCACTGTAGCTGTCGGAACAATAGGCAACACAAAATATGGTTCTTCAACCATTGGAGTGGGTGCACAGACCCGCTTTTCCTCAAGGTCAATCTTTCGAGCTGCCATGCTCTCTCTAACCATCTTATTGTCTAGGAAGATAGCGTGTTTCATTTCCATAAACTTTGTGTGTTTGTTAGGATAATAGAAATGATAACTTTTAAACTTTTCTGTATAGCCGATAAAATGGCAACTCACTGTCTTGGCCTCTTGGGGTCTAACTTCTCAATATTTGGGTTAAAAACTTTAGCCTCTGCTGGACATCCCCACACGCGCATATATCTTAGGGAGGGTTCCCTACCCATCCACAACTCATACGGCATTGCAGGTACTGACTTACTAGGTACTTTATTTAGTATGTGGGTGGCTGTTTTTAATGCCTCCATCCACAAACTAACTGGCAATGTTGAGTAGCTTAACATGCTTCTAACCATACCCATCAAGGTACAGTTCCTTCTTTCAGCTACTCCATTCTGCTGAGGTTCACCCGGTGTACTATAATGGGCAACTATGTTATTTTCCTGTAAGAACCTTGCAAAAGGTCCATGAACTTGCCCATATGGGGTGTGTCGGCCGTAGTACTCCCCACCTCGGTCCTACCCTACCACTTTTATCTTTAGGTTGTGCTGATTTTCAACTTCAGCCTTAAAGATCTTAAACTTATCCAGCGCTTCTGACTTCTCTTTGATTGGATAAATATACCCATATTGAGAATAATCATCTGTGAATGTAATGAATGAATCAAAACCATCCACAGACGCCATAGGAAAATGACCACAAATGTTTGTGTGGATTATTTCCAAAACTCTTGTACTTCACTTTGCGCCTTTCTTTATTTGCTTAACATACTTGCCTTTAATGCAATCAATACATTATTCTAAATCTGAAAATTCCAAAGGCAGAAGAATTGATTCTTTTACTAAATATTTCATCCTTCCCCTCAAAATATGGCCTAAACGACAGTGCTATAATTTCGAAGATATGTTATCAATTCGCTTCTGCTTTTTTGCCTACATTTGTAGACGATGAGGCATGCTCAATCTCACATACATTCTCAACGCATTCAATCATTCCATCATGCATAGCCAACATATAAAGTTTGTCTTGTCGGAAGGCAAGACCCACACAAACTTCATTAAACTCAATCACACATTGTTCTGCGCCAAATAGGCACTCAAAACAATCATCCGCTAAACATGAGACTCAAATCAAATTTCAACTTAAAGAAAGAACGTAAAGGACATCATGTAGGCGAAGTGTGAAGCCATCTTTCAGCTGAATGGGGAGATCTCCTATCGCCTCCACTTCTACCTCGACGCCATTCGTGACTTTAATTCTTCTTTCTCCTCTTGTTAGGATCCTCCTCGAATGCATACCCTGCATAGAATTAGCAATATGAGTAGTTGCACCTAAATCAATCCACCAAGTAGATTTATCATAACTTAAGTACAGGGCTTCATCTACAAACATAATAATGTCCTCACCTTTAGACCACATGTTCCTTAGCCATTTAGAGCATTCCTTCTTCAAGTGGCCTGTCTTCTTGCACCACATACACTGGTTCGGTGCAAACTCTGTCTGGGTTGGAGCTTTATGAGATTGATCAACCTGAACAGAAGCTTTCCCATGAGGCTTGCTTGGTGCATTCGAAGGTCCACTCTCCCCTTGATTCTTAGGTTGAAAGTTCTTACTGGGAAAGTTTCTCTTCGGCTTCTTACTATGATGCACATAGTTGATAGAGCCACCATTTTGAGCCTTAAGTCTCTCATCCTCTTGGACACACATAGAAATTAGCTTATGCATGTCCCACTTATCTGGGATAGTGTTATAATTAACCTCAAAAGCTGAGAACTCTGGAGGCAGGGACTTAAACACCAAGTAAACAAACTCATCTGGGAGGGACATGTCCATCTCAGCAAGCTTGCCATTCATGTTACTCATCTTAATATTAGTTCGATCTCTCATCCGCCACGGCCCAAAGGCCGTGACGGGCTTGGTCTCACGCCCTGGTCGGGGGTGCCCAACCAATCCATGGTTGGTGGGCCCCCGTCGCACAGTGGTATATAGAGGGCATGGGGGTGACGGCATGCAGCACGAGGTTCACCCGCGCCACCACACACACCCTACCTACAAACCCTAACCGACCGAGGGAGCACTAGAGTGGTGGGAAGCTCCATCGCGGCCGTCGACGTCCTCTTTCATCGCCCGCACGCGCTGCCACCACCCTCACCTTCGGTACGCCCACGTCACCGCCGTCGTCACCGAGCAGGACCCCCTCTGCAACACCTGTGTCAAGCCACGACTGCCCCTGCGACCATCACCGACGAGATGGCGTCCGACTCCGCTCCTCAACCCGCCGCCGATGGTCTGCACCCTCCTCTCTCTCTCTCTCAATCTTTTAGTCAGTAGTGTTAGATGTTCTAGATCTAGATCCAAAGCATGTTTATCTCTATGTATTAAGTAAGTACCCATCTAGATCTACTGCTGGTGATCGTGGTTGAGTTGTCTAGTTCTCACCTCCTCTTTTGGAGTTGATACTCACTTTCTGCAGTGGCATGGGCACTTTCTCGTGCCTCCGAAGCAGCATCAATCTCATTTGCACCCCTCACCAGTGCCACAAGTTCTTTGGGACATGGTGAGGTCAACACTAAATCCAACCCCAGCATCAGAAGTGCCAGGTTCAACAGCTTGCGCCATTGCTTATAGTTGTTGCCCACTAACTCAGGAATCTGAGCAACATAACCAGCTTGTCTTGAAATTTTAAATTCAAAAATCGATGAGAACATAAAACAATAAGTATTGCATGTATTAATTTAACTTTGGTCAAAATCAACACATACAACACACTTCTACATTAATTCTATATCACCTTTGGGCAGAAAAATAGAATTAATGCATCATAACTTTAGTTTAACAGTTTATAATATTGCAATTATCAACTTTGGTCAGAAAAATAACAATATCATAAATTACTCATAAAGGATTACTTCTTCTCTAATTAAATATCCCTTTGGTTCAATTTAACTAGAGAATAAATACGCAACGGAAACAAACAATACAAAACAGAAAAACCTTAATTTCACAAGCATCCTACTCTCTGTAAAAATCTATCCCTTTGGTTCAAAATTTTAACAGAGATATTAACATGAATAAAAAACAACTAAAAATAAACACAATTCAAATTCGCTTCTAAAATTCCAAAAACTTAATTAAAGAATGCTACTGTTCGCAGCCAACCATCTGGCCTAGCAGCAAAAATGGCCCACGGCCAGCGTGTGGGCTTGCAGCCCAACATCCAAATCCGGCCCGCGGCCAGCTTTCAGACGCATGCTTGGGCTCGCAGCTCAGCGAGGCCAAACATGGTGTTGGTATTTCTTAACGTCACCACTAGTTGTGCACCTAGTGTGAGCGTAAGATCCACCTGGGTATATCGACGAGTACGAAAGAATCCGCAAGCGCACGGAAATACCGCTGTAGCACTTCCCCAAAGGAGTATTCTGAAGGGTATCGAATCCAAGGAACGATGTGCACTACCTTCTATCCTAGGAGAACGGTCCAAGGACACCAGACCCCTGCTAAGGTTGAGAGGAAGATGGAAAGGAGCTGATAGCATGCAGAGTTGAGAACAACCTCTCGATTAGGAACTCTCGTTTCAGACACCGGCCCCTCCTGGCTATAACAGTTGGTTCACAACAAATGGTTGCCTACACGCTGTATCCGAACGTGGGGGATTTCAGAGGGTCCAACGGTTGTCACTACCGCGGCCTACCCCAAGACAAACCGTGGGATACAGGGCAAACGAAGGATAACCAGTAGTCTAGACACCACGTCTACACCACCGATTACTACTATAGCACGGTTACGTCTGCCGCCCCGTAGCAACACTATAGCACTTCGTACAAAGACGAAGTGACGAACCCACAAGGGAGAGACCCGGACTCACTCAAGTATACGCTATCTTATGCAAGGGATCACGGATAGACTTGGTCTAGATTAGGATAAAGGAGCATCCACTTAACTTGATTAGACTAACAGGCATAAAAACAGGATACAAACTTAGGTGTTTATAACAGAAGATCAAGGGTCGTGTTCGTGAAGAACACGAGCCTCTAACTTATGAACAAACACAAAAGCATGAGTAACTCGTTCGTCAAGTAGATCGAGGAGGCGCATTCATGAAGAACACGAGCCTCTAAATGATGAACGAACGAAGAACACAAGAACACCGTATGAATGCCACTTTAGTCTAATTGAGAATGTCGAAATACTCACTTTGCTCTAATTGAAGAACATGACATCCTCACCAACACCACACACTACCTAGCACCTACTCACAACTACATGGATCAACTCATTTGATCCACGAGAGATCAAATAGAGAAGAAACAAGTGTTTCTAAAGAGGAGGGAGAGAATGGGATGTGTCTCTATTCTAGCCCCCTCCACTTCTATTTATAGGCCTGAGCACCGGCGTGGAGGCACCCCAAGCACCTCGGGAATGAAGTCAGGAGCCAACCAGGAACCACCATGTGGAAGGCCAGGATTGGGCGCCACAAGGTCGGTTCGGCCAACCTGTGGGGTCGGCCGACCCCTTGTGGGCCCCACCTGCCTTGTGTTTTCTCCTGATGGCTGATATGTGGACCCTTATGACGGTTCCCGGTGTATGGGTCGTTTTGAGGTGGTTTGCTCGGGTTGTGGGCCCTTGGATCCTTGTTCTGGACACGTGGCAGCGTCTGATTCGTCGAGCCTCTCTCCCTTGGATTGGTGACATCACCGATCCGTGGCACTTTGCATGGTAGCCCCTCATTGGCTGAGGTGGAGAGGCTTGGATTGATGAGGTGGATGGATAAGGTGTGCTTTTGCTCTATTTCTTGTGCTAATTGTCTGCATTCAAATATACATCGCCACTTGTGGAATTTGTCAGTATAAGCCCCTATTCTACTGTGGATGTATATTTCTTGTGTCAAAATGCAGGAGTTGATGGTTGTAAATATGGCACTTAACAGCCGTCAACAACTCCCCCACACTTGACCTTTGCTCGTCCCGAGTGAAGGGAGTCCGATCAAGGTGAGACATGATATCCAAAGGTATGAAGCGAGCATAAGAGATATTCCAAATCATACCTTTTACTCATGAACTTATGAAGTGTCTATCATGCTATCTTGGGTAGTTGAAGAATGGAATGGTCAGGAATCAAATCACTCCTACTTATTATATCAAGTAACTCGGGGTTTTACAATAAGTTTCCAAAAACAAACCTTGCTTTGCTCCTCATTTGATTCTCAGATCGCTCAATGTGTATATGTCCTCACCAAGGTATTAAACTGCCTTTATTCATCCTACTTCTAATGATAGCTTATGTGGAGCTCAGGGTAGGTATGAATGATAAGGCATACTTGCATCACATGTATTGCAAATTCAAAGACTGGATCCAAGAGAAAAGCAATTCATACAATCAGATCAAGATGTGCACGTGTATGGATATGATGGGTACGGTAAGGTGTATACTAGGACCGGAATGGGTGCTAGATATTACCATACATATATGATGAGCGTTGGTTGACGGTAAGGTGGACACTAGCCCCGGAATAGGTACTAGTTATTACCATCTAAGTTATGAAACTCCTTTTTGCATGATTTTCTCCGCTCTCCTTTTTGAAATTTTTGAGATATGGGCTATCTCTCTTTTTTTATCATGCTTTTTGAGCATGTCTTTCTCTTATATATATATATATATATATAGCCCAATCACTTTTTAGAGATATTTGGAGAGGGATAAATCATGGAACAATGCATGGAGCTTTATTTTCTGGAATGGATGAATGAGACAATGCTAACCTCCAGTGTAGAAGCATAGCAAGGGGAAAATGGTGGAGCGCACATGAATCTTGATCATGAAAGCATAAAAAGACTTCTCGCAAGGGTCACAGAATTTGACAAAGCTCAATGCAATGACAAGCAGCATATGAGTATAAAGTTTTCAACTAGTAGCATCAAATGGCTTTGGTAGGACTGTGGCATATCAAAGACGAGCTTTGCAAAGGGTTTTATGATTTTTCAATAAAATTCCCAAGCACTCAAACACTCAGAGTGAAGATCATATCATCAAACCATATCGCAAACGCCAACTACTTAGATAAGCATGAGTTCCCTAATGATATTTGTTCACAAGCATCAAGATGATAAGCAAGGAATAAAACATATGCAAGCCAACCACAGGATTCATGTAGAGTAAGCAGAGCACCATTATTTGAGTTTGATTTATTGGATAAGAATTGAAGATCATTCAAACTCATAGGTAGAGGGTGAGATGAAGGGCGCACATACCATCGCTCCTGAAGGGTATGAGGAACAAGGAAGACTAGTGGTGATTCGGCTGACCAAAAGGCAGCCGGCTCACTCCAGTTTACCTTGCTCTTGTCATGAAGGTGTATTCGATGTTGTGCAGCGCCTGTGTGGGAGTTCTCTAGTGAAAATGTCAATGATGAGCTTGAGAGAACTCCCCCACACTGGTGGTTGAATCTGGTGCTGCTCTTCAAACGACAAATGAAAACAAAGGAGGGACTCTACTGGTTCGAGAACCATAGAGCCTTTATTCAAAAGCAAATATTTTTGTTGTTTTTATTCTATTTTATTATCACCATGTCATTTGCTCGAAAGGGTAAGACCAATATTACACTTCATACACAAAGTGGGATATACTTACCTTGGACCTTTGAGAGGTCATATGTACCACCTTTATATGTTGTGCAACATGAATCTGACACCTCAACTTACCTTCCCATCTGGATTTAGCTCAACGACTTACCCATTCAAATTTGACAATCTTCTGCAGGGGTTAGTCAACATACATGCAACCAAAATCTATGAAAAATATAACTCTGAGGTTCATCAATCAAAACTCGACGCCATGCCTTGTTTTGACCGAAGAAGACAAATTTTAACCTAAGCACCATGCTTAATTTAAAACAGTCTATGAATATATGGTGCAGCACACATTCAAACCAGAGCATATGAACAAAGATAAAGGAAGCATTTTAAGCATGATCAAGCTATTTTCAAAAGGGGCATAAGCATGAGCAAAGATGATGAACCTCGAGCAACCTCCCAGAAGGGCTTTGTTTAATGTCAAAAGCAGGACTTTCCTAGCTAATCGGCAAGATGCAAGAGCTGACATCATCTCCACACTAGGGTAAGATTTGGTAGAGGAGGAGCTTTACTCAGGATGCTCACATACCTCCCCCACACTTGAAGTTTGCATTGCTCGGCAACAAAACTCAAGTGTGTGGTGATCAAGCTTCCTTTTGTAAATGTTCCCTCACCAAAGCTTATCTAGGTGTTGCAGGTGATGTGGCTCACATGTTCGTAGGCATCACCTGTTCATCTTTCTTTTCAATCTCCACCTGGAAGGTTAGTGACCAAAAATACCCGAAGGATGACTTATCCTAAAAACATGTTCTTGCTTTTATTCGAAAGGGAAATGAAACCTATGCTAATCCAGGCTATCTCTTGGTAGTGCTTTGTTTATTTATTGGTCATAAGCTCGACCATGGGAACTTCGTCTTGCAGCTATCGTTGGTGGTGCCATTCCCATCTCACCACCAATCCTTGATGTATCAGTGAAGCTTCAACTGCAAGGTTAGTGCCACAATGCACACACGAAATCTGATATGTTTATGATACACATATGCATCCACAATCTGCCTTCTAAACATTCTGTAATGGAGGACTAGAAGGTGGTTGCAACCCTCATATGTGCAAAGTGCACTCAGCATGGCTGGCTCTGGATAGGCATGATGCAGGCATGCTTCATGCGGTGTATCAAGAATGAAACTATCATGCTCGTCTGTGGAACCTTTGCCTATGAATTCCAGAGTCGACGCCTCACAAGGTTCCATGGCCCATGAGTTCTCTATCTCAAGAGATGCGTCGTGGAGGCAAGATGTTGACTCTTGATCATAATTGAAAGCAACATAATACAGGCCAGCGGGAAGAGGTTGAAACTTGGTCGAGATAGATGATGATCGTTCACCTCCACAGAGGTGAAGAGAATCTCCCGAGTCATTACCTTAAGGAGTAGAGAAGTCTACAAGCTCAATCGGAACAGGCTCGGATGATGTGAACGGAGATACGTGCATTATCTTCTCGAACGGGTTTTGCTCGGGAAGAGGCTCTACCATGGAATGTTCATGACAAGAGATGGACGTGGTAGAAGCAGCTTCCCTAAGCTTTACATCTAGGCTTCCTTGAGATTTATCATGAAGTTCATCCAATGGGAAGCCCAGGAGAAGATCGAAATCCATGATGTCATAGATGTGAAAATCTAAGTGCACCTCGATCTTGTCTATGATGATTGGCACGTCCCTAGCAATCCCTCGACATGGAAAAATGTATTCTTTCCACCTAGGACTTCGGAAATATCTATCAGTCGGGGTGAGGGGCATGTCACCCACCAGAGTGTCCAAAAGGTACTCCGATATGATGCAAGCTCCAGCAGTAGGGTCATGAACAGCATCTACGGTGTCTCCCCTCACGGAGCAATGGATGGTCGTGGAAGTCGAGCTGACCCGAATTACTTCAGAAACAGGCTTTGATTTCCGAGGCGACCAATCCACTATTGTCCCATGATTCCAAACTTCATCGAGAACCTCATCAAAGTCCAACGATGTCGTAGGATTCTCGTGCCAAGAACGATCTGAGGTATTTATGATGTTCCGAGAAGGATCACCCTCAAATCGAGAAGAGAACTCCGAAGGTTGAATTTCTTCTCCCTTTGGTGTTCGTGGTTCGGGAGAAGGCGCTCTAGACAAATCATTAGATGTGCAAGGTGAAAGCTCAAATTCGTCTATCAGGAGACTCTCTTGGATCGACTCTGATTCTTGGTGGGTTCATTGTATCTGGGATAGGAAGAAGAGGTTTCTAAGAAGTATTCTAGGATCTCTCTTCTTTCCATTGGAGTTTGGATTCTGAATGAACCTCCAGCTACAAGGTCGAGCTCAAATGCAGATTCCATGCCTATCATCTCGTGAAAGATGCTCAAAGATACATTATCGGGTATAGACAAGTCTGAGTTAAGCTCCAACAGGTGTGAGAACCTAGCCCAAGTTGCACCTATAGACTCACACTCTAGTTGCTCAAATTCACGGAATTCACATGGTAGCGAATCTAAGTGTTCAAAAGGGGAGAACGAGTAACAAAACTCATCTCGTAGTTCTTCCCAATTGTCTACACTCTCTATCGTGCGGGTGTACCACTGCTCTGCTCTGTCTACGAGAGAGATAGGGAACAACTTACACCTCAAAGTTTCATATGTCATACCTAGGATTACCAAGCACGAACACAGTTCTTCGAACTCCTTTAAATGATCATGGGGATCATCACTGATGGCACTAGACAAAGGTCGATTCCGAACCATGGCTATAAAGCCGGGACGAAGCTCGCAGCTAGATGAAGAAGTTGATGGTTGCTCTAAGACGAACTCACCCCTAGGGGTAGAGGTGCTATTACAGGAAAGCTTCTCCATGGGTAATGGGGGTAAACATAGAACAAAAAGGAAAAACAAAAGATACAAGGACCACTAGGTTCGAAGATAGATACAGCAACCGTTCCCCGGCAACGGCGCCAGAAATGCTTGTTGGTGTTTCTTAACGTCACCACTAGTTGTGCACCTAGCGTGAGCGTAAGATCCACCTAGGTATACCGACGGGTACGAAAAAATCCGCAAGCGCACGGAAATACCGTTGTAGCACTTCCCCAAAGGAGTATTCCGAAGGGTATCGAATCCAAGGAACGATGTGCACTACCTTCTATCCTAGGAGAACGGTCCAAGGACACCAGACCCCTGCTAAGGTTGAGAGGAAGATGGAAAGGATCCTGCTGATAGCATGTAGAGTTGAGAACAGCCTCTCGATTAGGAACTCTCGTTTCGGACACTGGCCCCTCCTGGCTATAACAGTTGGTTCACAGCAAATGGTTGCCTACACGCTGTATCCGAACGTGGGGGATTTCAGAGGGTCTAACGGCTGTCACTACCGCGGCCTACCCCAAGACAAACCGTGGGATACAGGGCAAACGAAGGATAACCAGTAGTCTAGACACCACGTCTACACCACCGATTACTACTATAGCACGGTTACGTCTGCCGGCCTGTAACAACACTATAGCACTCCATACAAAGACGAAGCGACGAACCCACGAGGGAGAGACCCGAACTCACTCAAGTATACGCTATCTTATGGAAGGGATCACAGATAGACTTGGTCTAAATTAGGATAAAGGAGCATCCACTTAACTTGATCAGACTAACAGGCATACAAACAGGATACAAACTTTGGTGTTTATAACAGAAGATCAAGGGTCGTGTTCGTGAAGAACACGAGCCTCTAACTTATGAACAAACACAAAAGCATGAGTAACTCGTTCGTCAACTAGATCGAGGAGGCGCATTCATGAAGAACACGAGTCTCTAAATGATGAACGAACGAAGAACACAAGAACACCGTATGAATGCCACTTTAGTCTAATTGAGAATGTCGAAATACTCACTTTGCTCTAATTGAAGAACATGACATCCTCACCAACACCACACTCTACCTAGCACCTACTCACAACTACATGGATCAACTCATTTGGTCCATGAGAGATGAAATAGAGAAGAAACAAGTGTTTCTAAAGAGGAGGGAGAGAATGGGATGTGTCTCTATTCTAGCCCCCTCCACTTCTATTTATAGGCCTGAGCACTGGCGTGGAGGCACCCTAAGCACCCCGAGAATGAAGTCAGGAGCCAACCAGGAACCACCACGTGGAAGGCCAGGATTGGGCGCCACAAGGTCGGTTCGGCCACAAGGTCGGTTCGGCCACAAGGCAAGAATTCGTTTAAATTGATATAATTCAAATAATTGATTAAAATTTGTTTTTTTTGCAGCTATGGCTTAGCCACTGTTAGAGTACGTACGGCCGGAGTTGTTCGAGGAGGTGGTGGACCGGCACCACCGCTCGTACGTCTCGGCCATTCTTGGACAGACGCCCGGCAGTTTACGTTGCGGACCACCCGCACGTTGACGCCGATACACCAGCGCTGGATTTCAAAGTACGTAATTCATTTGTTATATTTATTTCTATTTCTTTACAATAGTAATTGCGTTAAGTAAATTGTTTTTGTTCTTTTTTTTGTTTCAGGCTACGCGCTGCAGGACTTCTGCCTTTCGCGCGGTTGGTCGAGGGGGACAAGCTATGAGCTCAGGTTCCCCAGGCAGAGCAGTTGACGCGGTTCAACTACGACACCCCTCTGATCGCCGCGTTTATGGACCGGTGGTGACCAGAGACGCACACCTTCCACTTGCCCGTCGGCGAGATGGTGCTCACTTTGGAGGACGCCGCGCTTTTGGGAGGACTCCCGTGTGCTAGCGAGGCGATGGGGCCTATCGACATCTCTGCGACGTGGCAGGCCGACTTCCTTGCTCGGTTCGCGAACGTTCCTCGGAACGATCACGCGCCTCAGCCGTACGTGCCTTTCGCCTAGGGGTGGGCGTTCGGTCATTTCAGTTCGGTCTATTCGGTGTTTGGGAATTTCGGGTTTTGGAAAAGTGAGAACCGAAGTTTTTAAAAGAGTAATAGGAACCGAACCTGAATAGACCGATTATTTCGGTTCAGTCTATTCGGTCCACCGAATTACCCGAATTTTCATAGGTATCCTTATCACCTCTCAAAACTCTATGGTAGAAATTCAAATTCCCAGCTCGTTTCAAGTCTATGGATTTAAGGACTACTCGACTAAAGCAAGTAACTAACAAGTTCATGAAAAAATTCAAAAAATAGTTTAAAACACAAAGTTGTAACATCGTAGTTTGAATCAAAATACGCAACTATATTGAATTTCGGGTTATTCGGTCTATTCGGGTTATGGACCACAAGAACCGAACCCGAACTCCGAATTATAAATTTATCTGGACCGAACCCGAATCTCGAAACCCGAATAGACCGACAATTCGGGTTATTTGGGTTCGATTCGGTTCGGTTCGGTTTTCGGGTTTCGGGTTCAAAGTGCCCACCCCTAGTTTCGCCAACTCCCACGGTCCCACCTGGGCTTGGATCCAGCAGTTCAGCGTACGTGCTTCTAACTCTTATTTTCAACGTTTCTATGCATTTAAAACGAATGTGACGATCGACCTTTGTGTGCAGGCTGACTACATGGCGGACGAGGCCGAGGACCAGACGTCGGACAGGTTTCTGAAGGTCTACCTGCTCTGGCTGTTCGGGTGGGTGATGTTCTGCGAGTCAGCAGGAGACTCGGTGTCGAGGTACCTGCTCCCCTGGGCTCAGAGGATCGTGAGAGCCAGGTGTGGTTCGAGGACCGGTGGATGGTCGCTTCCTGGTGTGATGAGTGATTGACAACGTGGTGTGGACTGATTCTTGGCTAAGTATTGCAGGTGCAGGTTGCGGCTTGACTGGTGCAGGTGCAGGTGAAGAACAAGCGTGAAAGGTCGTTGCCGGTGAGGCCTCCAGGTGTGGAGAAGACAAGTAGGCTTGGTTCGAGGGACCCGGTGGCCAGCGGGGTCAAGTGCGGGCCGCATGGTGGCAAGAACGGCAAGATGAAGTCATGGACGGTTTCTTGGTTGAGCCTCAAAACCAAGGTCGAGCCGGGACTACGTGGGAGCCGAGTCATGAGTGGTGATTGGCGGAGGCTACACCGAGTTCGCGGGGTTTCCGGTGGTTCACCAGAAAACCACTGGGTTCCTTGGTTGATCCACAAAGCCAAGACCGAAGAACCGAAGACGGAGGTGCAGCAGCTCCAGACCGGTCTGACCGGTGGGTCTGACCGGTCTGACCGGTGGGTACCGGTCTGACCGGTGAGGAGAACCGGTCTGACCGGTGTGCGACGACGCAGTCCGGAATCTTCGAAGCGGAGGACACGCGTCGGGATCGCAAGGCTTGCGTCGAGGCTAAGCAAGTTTGCGGTCGCTGGGCATCCGTCCGATGGTGCGAAGACAAAGACTTCCAATTTCGCCCTCGAGGGGCATGTATCCCTAGTTAGCTAGTAAGGGTATTTTAGTCTTTCGGTTGCCTCCATATAACCCAAGGGGTGAGAGGATGGCAGCCATCTCTTGGAACCCTAGCTCATTTGGTTTTCCTATTTTTCCTTCCTATTTTCTTAGGATTTTCGTAGGACTAGCTTGAGAGCTTCATGGTGAGATCTTGTGAGAGGGAAGGATGATCGGGCGGCAAGCTAGACCTTGTATGAACCTCTTTGGTATGTATAGATGATTCGGCGTGGTTCCTCAAGGCTTGGATGTGTCTTTCCCGTTTCTCCTTTTTGGTGATTTTCGGAGCCCTTTCTTGGTGATTTTCTTGGAGCGATTTCGAGGCCTTTCTCTTTGGGATTTAGTGGGGGATGTATGCATGAACCCTTCGTGGTTCTTTTCCCCTTTGATTCCCCTTCCAAATCCGTGAGCAAAGGGGCTCGATTTTGGGGTTTTCGTGGCTCTAGGGTTAGAGGCGTTCTTGGTGGGATTCCTTCGATTCCTCTTGATTTGACAAGTTTTGGTGGACCAAATCTTGGCTATGGAGTACCCATGAGGTGTTCCTACTATCCCCAAAGTCTTGTGCAAAACCGTGGAGCGAATCGGGAGATCGTGAGTTGGATTTGGAGGAGTTGACTCGCGGGCGCTGTTCATCCCGAGCTGCCCAGGCACGACCGGTCTGACCGGTGCTCTTGACCGGTCTGACCGGTGCTAGCCCTTGGTGGGTTTTTGTCTAGGGGAACAGCCTTGTCCGTGTGGTTTTGTCCCGTGGTCCTGCTGTTCAGTTCTTGGAGTGTTTGGAGTTGTTTTGCTAGGTTTTGTGAGGGGTTCTTCTTCCTCACAGGTTGTGTTTCGTGGTGGTTTTTGTTCCAGGGCCTAGAGGATTCACTGAGGCTTCCTGGAACGTTTGCTGTTCGGCTGCTGTAGCCACCGGCCTGACCGGCTCTGTCCACCGGTCTGACCGGTGTCACCGGTCTGACCGGCTCAGGCCATCGGTCTGACCGGTGTAGCACAGGCAGCAAGCCGTGCAAGTTTCCGCTGTGTGTTTTGGTGAGTTTTGGCTAGGAAGGTTGAGTGTTGGTTCCTAGGACCAGTAGCACTCCAGTGGCTGCGTGGTCTTGACCAACTTGGGTAGTTGGGTCGGAGACGTGAGTTGGAAGCCGTGTTCGTCTTGTTGGAGTTCTCATCTCCTTCGAGAAGAATTTTTATCGGCTCCCATTCACTCCCCCCTCTCTGGTTCGCCTAATCGGTCCTTCAATTGGTATCAGAGCCGGTTCGGGTCTTTATTGACTCTTACCAGTCTAAGATCCAAAGATGGCGTACCAGGAACGGGGTTCGGGTCCTCCGCACTTCGATGGGAAGAACTACCAGATGTGGCAAAGGCGGATGGCGGCGTTCCTCCGCGGAAAGGGTCAGATCCTTTGGGATGTCACGGTGAACACAGCTTATGTTCATCCGATGAACTTCCTTGCTCCAGGATCGAGGGATATGTTCGAAGCCAACAACAAGGCTGTCGACTACTTGTTTCGTGCTCTGTGTCAGCCTGAATTCGATCGGGTTCAGACAGAGGACTTAGCTTGTAGGATTTGGGAGCAGTTGAAGGATGCTCATGCTGGGAATGCTCAGGTTCAGGCTCGGATGTACGCGACTTACCGGAGAGAGTACGAGAACTTCACTCATCTCCCCGGCGAGTCCGTCGATGCCCTTTTCCAGCGATTTACGGTCGTTGTGAACAACATGAGAGCCAATGTGGACGTCCTCCCATACAACGATCATGATAGAGCCGTGAAGCTCTTGCACTCGTTGGATCGTACCGTATGGGACGGGAAGTTTGAGGCTATTGTTGAGTCCGAGAAGTATGACACCTTGACGGTGAACGAGCTGTTCTCGAAGCTCAAGTCGGCTGAGTTGGACCGTGGTATGACAGCCAAGATCGAGAGCCCGACTGATTCTCATAGTCTCGCTCTCGTCAGTGGCAAAGGAGCTAAGTCTAACGCTAACGCATCTTCCAGGATGTACTCTCTGTCTTCTTTGATGTCTTTGCCAGATGAGGAGTTCGACGTGCTTGGAGAGGACGAGCTGGCGTTGCTGACCAGGCGGTTCGAGAGGCTGCACGAGAACCGGGTGAACACGAGGAGGACAGCACGGACGTGCTTTCAGTGCGGCAAGCCAGGACACTTCGTTGCCGACTGCCCGGAGAAGACGGAGAACAAGGACGGCTACAAGGACGGCTACAGGCACCGATCGAGCAAGGATGGCAAGTACCGATCGAGGCGCGATCACAAGCACAAGAACAAGCACAAGGACGAGCGACGGTCGAGGAAGAAGGATGGCCGCGGCAGGAAGGCCCGAGCAATGGTAGGAGCGAGCGACGTCGACTCCAGCTCCGCCTACTCTTCCTCAAGCTCGAGTAGCAGTGAAGATGAAGGTGATCGGCGCAAGAACAAGAAGTCATCCAGGAACCTGAGCGGGTTGAGCTGCTTCGCGAGAGATGGCTTCTGCGGCATGGCCCGTAGCTCCGGCAGCAAGAAGAGCCACCAGAGTGACTCGGACTCTGACTCCGAGGATGAGGTATGTGATGAGCTCTCTTCTTTGCGCAAGGAGAATGATGAGTTGGTTGACTTGCTTGATAACCGCGATCACATGCTTAGAGAGGCCAAGAAGATGAGGAAAGAGCTTAGGGCCTCACTAGAAGATGCTAGGAACCGTGTGGCTGAGCTAGAAACCCAGAACCTAGATGCTAAGCTTGAGATTGATTCGCTTAAGGCTTCTCCTGTGGTTTCTGATGAGATTGATTGCTGTGATTGCTCTGTGTACCTAGCTGATCTTACTGCTCTTAAGGATAAGCATACTTCTACTTGTGATGAACTAGATATGCTTAGGGTCGAAGTGGCTGAGCTTAAGTCTAGATCTGCTTTGCTAGGTGCTTGCACTTCTTGCCCTGTTTTGCATGGAAAGATTGATGAGATGCATGCTTACACTGTTTCGCTTGAGGCTAAGTTGAAAGAGCCTATTCCCACTTCTTGCTCTACTTGTGAATTGCATGCGGTTAAGAATTTGGAGCTTGCACATTATGTTGATCGCCTGCAGGATGAAAATGATGAGCTGAGAAAATGTATGAGCTGGTTGTCGGGTCAGGAGCCTCAGCTCGGTATCATGATAGCGGCTTTCAAACGCTATGATGGTCAGGCACTTGGGGCTGACAAGCTTGGAGAGAACAGTGGTGAGGGAGTTGAGAGAGTTGGAGAGATTCCTATCCCACCACCAAACAGACACAAGAACAAGTTTGAGCCCAAGCCCAACCATCTCAGAAATAAACTTGACACTACTCCAGATCCACCCATATTCCCTCACCCAACAAATGATTTTCAGAAACCGGTGAAGTTTGTGAGCCCAAAGGGAGGTGAGGAAGGAGAGAAGAAGGGTGAGAAGCCGAGTGGGCAGCCCCAACCCAAGCCTAAGCCTAAGCCACAGCCCATAAAGTTCCATTGTGGGTATTGTGGGAGAGATGGTCACAAGGATGAGTTTTGCTTCAAGAGGAAGCGTGAGGAGAGAATGGCTAGAGAGTGGGCTAACAGGGACAGGTACCACCCCTCTAATGGTGTACCTGAGCCTCGTATGCAGATGTCCAGGGCCAAGGCGATTGTGAGGACGGTTCCGGCTTGGGGAGACCGGAAGGCTGCAGGTGTTGCTGCTGGCCGAGCCACACCGGTCAGACCGGTGTACTACACCGGTCAGACCGGTGCAGGTCTGGGCAGACAGCGAGTCGGGTTTCGTGCTCGTGAGGATGCTCGGTTTGGTTCTGGAGGTCGTGGTTCTGGTGGTTGGTCTGGAAAGTTTGCAGGTGGTCAGTTTGCTAGGCGTTCTCCACCTCGTGCTCAATACGAGGGTGAGAAGAGTCGTAGCTTTGAGATGGAGCGGAGGAACGATCCACGGTTCCCCTTTCGTGGTTTTCGTCCTCCTCCAGCTAGAGAGGGTTGGTTCCCTCGTGGTGGTTACCGTGGTGGTGTTCGTGGTGGTAGCTTTGATAGGCGTGATGTTTTGGTTTGTGCTAACCCCACTTTAGAGCAAATGGCTCGGCACTGGTTTTACTCTTTTGGTACTAACCCCAGTGCTGAGTCGTTTGTTCACTCACGTGCTCGCTTTTGAATTTCAGGTGGGAGACTTGAAGAACATTTGGTTGATTGACTCCGGTTGCTCGAGGCATATGACCGGAGACAAGGGGTGGTTCTCAAGTCTCGTCCCGGTGGTGACAAGGAAGTACATCACCTTTGGGGACAATGGGCGAGGGCGTGTGCTGTCAGAAGGTGAGATTAAGGTAAGTGACAAGATCACTCTCAGGCGTGTTGCTCTTGTTCAATCGCTTGGATACAATTTGCTTTCTGTGTCCCAGTTGTTGGATGAGGGTTTTGAGGTGTTGTTTCGGCCTGGTGGTTCTCGGATTTTAGATTCTCGGGGGGATCTTGTTTGCATGGTCGTTCCCGAGGGTCAAGTGTTCCGAGCTGATTTTTCTCAGTCTTCTGGTGTGGAGCGTTGCTTCTTGGCTGGTTCTTCGAGTGAGTTGTGGAAGTGGCATAGGAAGTTGGGTCACTTGAGCTTTGACCTTTTGTCTCGCTTGAGTAAACTCAAGTTGGTCCGAGGATTGCCACGATTGAGGTTTGAGAAAGAGTTGGTTTGTGCGCCGTGTAGGCATGCCAAGATGGTAGCCTCTTCTCACCCGCCTCTCACCGATGTGATGACTGAGCGTCCATGCGAGCTGCTCCATATGGACCTTGTTGGCCCAGCTCGTGTGCGATCTGCGGGTGGGAAGTGGTATGTCCTTGTTGTGGTGGATGATTACTCTCGGTATGCGTGGGTGTTCTTTCTTGAGGAGAAGGGGGAGACGTTTGGTTTTGTTCGAGATCTTGTCTTGAGGTTAAGAAACGAGAGGCACGGAGATGCCATACGAGCGATCCGCAGTGACAATGGCTCGGAATTCAAAAACTCTCGCTTTGAAACTTTTTGCCATGACTTGGGTCTTGAACATCAGTTTTCGAGTCCGTATACGCCTCCCCAGAATGGCGTGGTGGAAAGGAAAAACAGGACCTTGTGCGAGATGGCTCGGACGATGCTCGACGAGCATAGGACTCCGAGAAGGTTCTGGGCTGAGGCGGTTAATACCGCGTGCCATGTGTCGAACAGGATCTACCTCAGGGTTCACAAGAAGAAAACCTGTTACGAGTTGATGCACGGTCGCACACCCAAGGTGAGTCACTTCCATGTCTTTGGTTGTAAATGCTTCATTCTGAAGAAAGGGAAGAAGTTGGACAAGTTCGAGGCTAGGTCTGTCGATGGTATTTTCTTTGGTTATGCATCTCATTCTAGAGCATTTCGTGTGCTCAATCTTGAAACTAACCAAATTGTGGAGACTTGCGAGGTGACCTTCGACGAGACACAGCCACGTAGTCAGCTTGTTTTTGAGTGTGCAGGTGACGACGAACTTGGCGAGGAGATCTTTCAGGAGGAGGAGCATGAACATGGAGATGATGAAGATGGCGGTGTGAGGCCCGCGGCTGAACATGTACCTACTACTTCGACGACGATCGAGAATGGACCCTCTCCCACACCTACAACGACAAACCCAGATCAAGGCGAAGCTGCTGTTGAGGGGGAGGTAGCATCAAGGCGAGAACCTCCTCGACGAGTGCAAGTGGATCACCCAGCTTCGAGAATCATCGGCGACATGAATGAACGTACTACACGGTCGAGGGTTCGGAACAATTCTCATTTCGCTCATGCTGCTTTTGTTGCCACTTTTGAGCCCAAGGACATTGGACATGCGTTATCTGATCATAATTGGGTTAACTCGATGCATGAGGAGTTGGAGAATTTTGAGAGGAACCAAGTTTGGGTGTTGGTTGACCCTCCCCCAGGGTGTAAGCCGATTGGGACAAAATGGGTGTGGAAAAATAAAGAGGGAGAGAAAGGAGAAGTGGTGAGGAACAAGTCGAGACTTGTTGCTCAGGGGTACAGTCAGAAAGAGGGGATCGACTACGAGGAGACCTTCGCTCCTGTAGCTCGTTTGGAGGCGATCAGGATCCTTCTAGCCTTTTCCGTGGCTAAAGGGTTCAAGTTGTACCAGATGGATGTGAAGAGTGCTTTTCTAAACGGGGTATTGGAGGAAGAGGTGTATGTGAGGCAACCACCGGGGTTTGAGAGTGAGAAGTACCCTCACCGGGTCTACAAGTTGAGGAAGGCGCTGTATGGGTTGAAGCAGGCGCCTAGAGCTTGGTATGGTAGGTTGAGGGGGTTCCTGTTTGAGAGAGGGTTTGAGATGGGGAAGGTCGACCAGACCTTGTTTCTCCTCAGGCAGGACAGAGATATCCTGATTGTGCAGGTATACGTGGATGATATTGTCTTTGGTGGCTCGTCTAACTCTCTTGTTGCAAGGTTTGCAGAAGACATGAGCAGGGAATTTGAGATGAGCATGATGGGCGAGTTGCAGTTCTTCCTCGGGCTACAAATCAAGCAATCAAAGGAAGGAACATTTGTGCACCAAGCTAAGTACACCAAGGACATTGTGAGGAAGTTCAAGATGGAGGACTCCAAGGCCATGGCGACGCCTATGAGTACGACTACAGTTCTTGATGCGGACGAGGAAGGTGAACACGTGGACCAGAAGGAGTACCGGAGCATGATCGGGTCACTCCTCTACTTGACGGCGACGAGGCCGGACATTCAATTCTCGGTGTGTCTGTGCGCTCGTTTTCAAGCTTCTCCGAGGACTTCGCATCGGCAAGCAGTCAAGCGCATTTTCAGGTATTTGCGACACACTCCCGACTTCGGCCTTTGGTACTCTGCGTCTTCTTCTTTGGCGCTTCATGGATTTTCAGACGCGGATTTTGCCGGGTGTCGGTTGGATAGGAAGTCCACTTCTGGGACTTGCCAGTTCTTGGGTTCTTCTTTGGTATCTTGGTCTTCCCGCAAACAGTCGAGTGTTGCTCAATCCACTACCGAGGCAGAGTATGTGGCCGCAGCTAGTTGTTGCTCTCAGCTCCTTTGGATCACATACACCATGAGTGACTTTGGTGAGGAGTATACCCATGTCCCACTTCAATGTGATAGCACTAGTGCCATAAGCGTTGCAAAGAACCCAGTGCTCCATTCCAAAACCAAGCACATAGAAGTGAGGTATCATTTTCTGAGAGACAACGTAGAGAAAGGGAAGATAGCTTTGATCCATGTACCCACACATGAACAACTAGCCGATATTTTCACCAAACCCCTAGATCAAGCAACTTTCACTCGTTTGCGGGGGGAGCTTGGTGTTTGCTTGATTTCTTGAGTTGGCGTGTGGGAGCTCCTTTGCAGCATATGTATAGCTTTCCTTTGTGCATTTCTTGCATTTGGCATGGCATATGTAGCATGATGTATAGGCATCTTTGTATCTTAGGTTGCATGCATTTTGTATCATATGCATTGTTTAGGAAAGGCTTCTCTTATACACATTGTTCACCATGGAATGACATATATGTCTTTGTGAGCTAATTTGGTAAGCTATGGTTAGTTTGGCTTAGCTCTTGATAATCTTGGTTTGTATCCATGGTTGATGGCTATGTTTTTGAAAAATTTCATATATATGCTCTCTTGTGAGTAAATGCCGTTACATGATCTTGACATGTTTTAGTGGCTTGGCTATGCTTAATTTGTGGTTGGATAGCTTATTTTGATCATATGGGGCCAAAGGCTCATTTGCCATCATGAATGTTTAGCCCCCATGCTTCATCTTGTGGAGGGGCATAAGTTCCTTTTTGTCGCAAAGACATTTCATGTACCAATTATAAATCTGAAAATGAAATGTAAATTGCTTGAAAAATGTGCTCCCATGTCATATGTGCTAATTTTAATTTGCTTTGGGTGCTAAATCGTTGCATGATGCCTACCAATGAGAAGTCTCATATATAGAAGTAGGCACATGGCTCGGTGGCTTTGACATGACATGAGGTGCTTGTGGGTGTTTATGATGGTCTTATGCTTAGAATGGTTGTCCTAGCATGAAGTTTGTGTGGCTTTGCCATTTTGACATGTTTTGCTCATGTTTAGGACTTTGCTCATGAGAGGGTGATTTTTCGCAAAATTGCTAAATTCTATCTTAGCTTCGCCCAATGGTTGTGAAACTTGGTGATCATGAAGTTTATGTCTTTACGAGGCTATAGAGTATCAAATTTGCTCGTTTGGACATGTGTAGCATCCTATGTTGAATTTTGTCTATTTGAGAAGCTCTAGGTTGCATTTTTTGCATTTTTGGCTTGATTCATGCATTGTCAACAAGGGGGAGAAGTTTGAGCATGTTTTGGCCTACTGAATGCATTTGGAAGGTTTTCAGGTGGTTTCGAGCTATTTTTGGGCTCTGTTGTGCACCGGTCTGACCGGTTGAGGTCACCGGTCTGACCGGTCAGAGTGCTGGTCCTGTTCACATGTTGCCCACCGGTCTGACCGGTGGTGTCGACCGGTCTGACCGGTCAGAGCTGAGCTGTTGCAGCTGCTCTGTTTTGTGAAGTGGTTCGCATGCATTTGTCCAGGGGGAGTTGCATCGGTTCAGGGGGAGCTTGCATGTGTGCAGGGGGAGCTCTTTGTGGTTTTCGAGCTTTGGTTTGATGGTTTGTGCTCTTTGCTTGAGCATGTTTTGTCTCGGATGTGTCGAGCCGTTGCCCTTGCCTAAGGGGTCCGAGACTTGTCTTCTTCAAGTGATCTTGTTCTTTGCCTTTTCTTTGGCTTTCGATCGCTTGTTGGAGTTTCTTTTAGTCGTTTCTTTTCTTTTCCTTTTCTCTTGGTTACCAAAACGTGTGTGTTGTCAATGCACTCATCAAGGGGGAGATTGAGAGCCAGGTGTGGTTCGAGGACCGGTGGATGGTCGCTTCCTGGTGTGATGAGTGATTGACAACGTGGTGTGGACTGATTCTTGGCTAAGTATTGCAGGTGCAGGTTGCGGCTTGACTGGTGCAGGTGCAGGTGAAGAACAAGCGTGAAAGGTCGTTGCCGGTGAGGCCTCCAGGTGTGGAGAAGACAAGTAGGCTTGGTTCGAGGGACCCGGTGGCCAGCGGGGTCAAGTGCGGGCCGCATGGTGGCAAGAACGGCAAGATGAAGTCATGGACGGTTTCTTGGTTGAGCCTCAAAACCAAGGTCGAGCCGGGACTACGTGGGAGCCGAGTCATGAGTGGTGATTGGCGGAGGCTACACCGAGTTCGCGGGGTTTCCGGTGGTTCACCAGAAAACCACTGGGTTCCTTGGTTGATCCACAAAGCCAAGACCGAAGAACCGAAGACGGAGGTGCAGCAGCTCCAGACCGGTCTGACCGGTGGGTCTGACCGGTCTGACCGGTGGGTACCGGTCTGACCGGTGAGGAGAACCGGTCTGACCGGTGTGCGACGACGCAGTCCGGAATCTTCGAAGCGGAGGACACGCGTCGGGATCGCAAGGCTTGCGTCGAGGCTAAGCAAGTTTGCGGTCGCTGGGCATCCGTCCGATGGTGCGAAGACAAAGACTTCCAATTTCGCCCTCGAGGGGCATGTATCCCTAGTTAGCTAGTAAGGGTATTTTAGTCTTTCGGTTGCCTCCATATAACCCAAGGGGTGAGAGGATGGCAGCCATCTCTTGGAACCCTAGCTCATTTGGTTTTCCTATTTTTCCTTCCTATTTTCTTAGGATTTTCGTAGGACTAGCTTGAGAGCTTCATGGTGAGATCTTGTGAGAGGGAAGGATGATCGGGCGGCAAGCTAGACCTTGTATGAACCTCTTTGGTATGTATAGATGATTCGGCGTGGTTCCTCAAGGCTTGGATGTGTCTTTCCCGTTTCTCCTTTTTGGTGATTTTCGGAGCCCTTTCTTGGTGATTTTCTTGGAGCGATTTCGAGGCCTTTCTCTTTGGGATTTAGTGGGGGATGTATGCATGAACCCTTCGTGGTTCTTTTCCCCTTTGATTCCCCTTCCAAATCCGTGAGCAAAGGGGCTCGATTTTGGGGTTTTCGTGGCTCTAGGGTTAGAGGCGTTCTTGGTGGGATTCCTTCGATTCCTCTTGATTTGACAAGTTTTGGTGGACCAAATCTTGGCTATGGAGTACCCATGAGGTGTTCCTACTATCCCCAAAGTCTTGTGCAAAACCGTGGAGCGAATCGGGAGATCGTGAGTTGGATTTGGAGGAGTTGACTCGCGGGCGCTGTTCATCCCGAGCTGCCCAGGCACGACCGGTCTGACCGGTGCTCTTGACCGGTCTGACCGGTGCTAGCCCTTGGTGGGTTTTTGTCTAGGGGAACAGCCTTGTCCGTGTGGTTTTGTCCCGTGGTCCTGCTGTTCAGTTCTTGGAGTGTTTGGAGTTGTTTTGCTAGGTTTTGTGAGGGGTTCTTCTTCCTCACAGGTTGTGTTTCGTGGTGGTTTTTGTTCCAGGGCCTAGAGGATTCACTGAGGCTTCCTGGAACGTTTGCTGTTCGGCTGCTGTAGCCACCGGCCTGACCGGCTCTGTCCACCGGTCTGACCGGTGTCACCGGTCTGACCGGCTCAGGCCATCGGTCTGACCGGTGTAGCACAGGCAGCAAGCCGTGCAAGTTTCCGCTGTGTGTTTTGGTGAGTTTTGGCTAGGAAGGTTGAGTGTTGGTTCCTAGGACCAGTAGCACTCCAGTGGCTGCGTGGTCTTGACCAACTTGGGTAGTTGGGTCGGAGACGTGAGTTGGAAGCCGTGTTCGTCTTGTTGGAGTTCTCATCTCCTTCGAGAAGAATTTTTATCGGCTCCCATTCACTCCCCCCTCTCTGGTTCGCCTAATCGGTCCTTCAGATCGCCGACGCACCCCTCAACCAGATGCCCCAGATCAGCTGGGGCAGCGCTGTTCTGGCCGCTACCTATAGGGAGTTGTGTTCGAGCATGGCGAAGCCGGCGAGTAAGGAGGGGATCCTCCTGGGTTGTCCTCTCCTCCTGCAGATGTGGATCCACGAGCGCTTCAACATCGGTCGGCCCAAGGCCGACCTCTCCGAGTACGACCCGCTGCCAGCTGACACTGACCCAGCGGACCTCCCCACCATGGGTTCTCTGTGGTGTCTCCGGAAGGTAATGACCTCCCTTATCATTTTCTTCGCTTAATGAGTTCCTTAGTTCGATTGAATTAACTTTTCATGTTCTGTGCAGCACGTTTGGGCTGGGGAGCAGGCGAAGAAGGCGTATAAGGACTTCGTGGGTCAGATCGACCGGATGGTCGATGCCCAGGTCCGGTGGACGCTGTACACTCCTGCCATGGTCGCTGGCCGCGCACCACAGGGCCTCTCGTCGCTGTGCTTCCGAGACCAGGCGTACTGGATGACGAAGAGACGATTGGTGTTCGACGTCTACGTCGAGGAGTACGCGGTCCACCGGGTGATGAGGCAGTTCGGCCTCTACCAGGAGTCGCCTGTACCTGTTGCGGCACGTCTATCACCCACAGCGCATAGGTGAGCTATCACAACGCATAGGGCCACAGACATTCCTCTTTTTCCATGCCACCCCGCGTCGTCCTCGAGCTCCGCCTAGACAGGTCGTTCGTACCAGGCGCCTTCCTCCTTTGCACGTGCTGCTTTCTCGGCTCCGACGGCACAGCAGCAGCCACAGCCGCAGGCTCCGCACACCTACGTGCAGCGGGCGTTTGTTTTCCCCGGGTCAGGTACATTCACTGGACCTTCTTTTCAACTAATGCACGGAGTTGTTGTGTGTTTTTGTTATATTATCTTTTAATCGTACAGGGCGACTGCCGGTCTTTCTGACGGGACTAGGAGGTTTCACCTGGGCTCGACAGGCAGATACGACGGCACCTAGACCAGCAGTACGAGCTGCAGATATTCCTTCCTCGTCCACTGCACCTATTTTCCAGCATGGTAACGACCTTAACTATTATAGTAATATTCGATAAGTACGATACATGGAAAACTAATACTATTCGTTGCAGGTTTCGACCCGACCGCGGCCTCGATGGAGTCCCCTGACGATCAGCTGGGGTGGGATGAGTGTAGGATCGAGAACTTTCTCACGCCCATGGATGCGGCGGAGGTCGAGGAGCTTCGCGCGTCACAGATGACACAGGCGCCGCCTCTTGGGACGCAGGAGACACAGCTACCTTTTGGATGGTCCCAGGCGGCCGGCGGAGCGACAGAGGCAGGCTCGTCCCAGGCGTTTGTAGGGTCGTCGCCGGCGGGCGGAGCGACATCGGCTGGTGCAGGCTCGTCGCAGGCGGTTGCAGGGTCGTCGCCGGTAGGCGGAGCGACACCGGCTGGTGCAGGCTCGTCGCAGGCGGTTGCAGGGTCTTCGCAGGCGGCCATGGCGACACCGTCTGCCGACGAGCTCGGACCCCGGGTCATCAGGGCACCTGAGCCCTTGACGTACGACCAGGACCACATCAGGGCTGGTGCTAGAGCTATTAGGCCGAAGAGGGGCTGGCGGATTTAGATGTATTAGTGTTTTGTGTCACGGCAATACTTTGACCATGATCTTGTATAAACTATTTTGCATCTACTCGTTGATTATAATCTTTTCTTTTATATTTACTAATTTGTGATTATGTTTAAATTTATCATTACTTGTTTTACAAAATGAAAAAGGGTGTTGGCCCTGCCGCCGTGTGGCACGGCGTTAGGACCCTACCGTCCCTGTCGTCGTGCCGCCATAGGTATTGTCCTGCCGTCGTGGCACACGACGGCAGGGTCCTAACGCCGTGGGGCACGACGGCAGCATCCCTACCGCCGTGCGCCACGGCGTTATGTCCCTGCCGCCGTGAGGTACGGCGGTAAAATTTGTTTGCGTCATTTATTTTTCAAAAATCAAGAAAAAAATATTAAAAAAATCGGATTAGAGGGTTTCGGTATGGAAATGGCGCAGAATATAGCGAGTTCAAGTATCAAATCTTCCCATCATGAGAGCTGACAAACATCAGTAATAATAAACCTTAAACGATAATAGACCACCAGGGCACATGACAGTATGCCCCTCCCAGCAAACGTTATAATTATTATTCAGTTACTACAGAAACGTTTATTTCTGCTTACATGGGATGTGACAGAGGGTTCTTGTTCAGACATCACCCAAAAAATAGAAGAGGTAAAGCATTTACAGAACAGCAGATAAACGAGGGGTGGATTTACTTAAAAGGAAGCGAAATGACCTTATTCATATGCGATGGGACAAGGGAACTTACAGAGGCTTGCACAAAAACTGCAGCTCCTAAGGCTAGCCACTTAAGGAATCATCATATGATGCAGAGAGAAGGTGAGAAATACTAGGAAAGGATGGGGGGAGGAGAGACTATTTAAGAAACTAAGCTTCCATCAAGGTTGGCAAAGATCTATCCTAGTGTACATGAATGCTGACCAAAAGCGCAAGAAGCCATCTTCGCCGGTGTCTTAGTTTTCAGCAACAACATCCATCTGCATATGCACCCCCAACATTTTGACCAGGAAGCATATGGATGATATTTGGAGAATAGCCCAATAACATCGATCAAGAGTTCCTATGACAGAGTACTCTGCTTAACGTCGACTGGCTTCACGGGAACAGATGAATCGCCCCCAGACACTTTCTCGGCCGAAGCGCTTACGGCCTTGGCCTCACCAAGCCGCACAGCTTGAGCAAAACTCTTGGTAATATGGCCCACAAGGTCAGTGGGCACAGTCAAGGGTTTCTTGGGTTCAACAGCAATAGAACTGGGTAGTTGCTGATGCAGGCGTGCCTTATTTTCCTGCAGCGCTTTCTCACGCTCCTCGTAAAAGTCAAAATCATCAAGGATTGATGCATCATCATCATGGTTCTTAAAGATCTTCAGCATCTCCAGACCTTGCTCTAGTTTCACCTGCAATAGGCTCAAACAAGCACATCTGTCACACTAAATAGTCAATGCATTAATAATGTCAAATGAGTAAAATGGGAACAATGTCACAAAAAAATACAGCTAAAATGGAAGCAGGAATGGCACATCCTAACTAGTATTCCATACGTGATTTATCATGAAAAAGGAGAGTTGTGTGCAACAAAAATTCAAATGCAAATTAATAAGCAAATGGACATAAGAGAGAAAGAGGTCCAAGTACCTCCTGCGTGTCTCGGCTATTTGTTACAGGTTTATTGTCGTTGTTTTCAAGAATAATATGGCGGAAGAGGTTATTGGGGACATCCTTCACAAAGTGCCACTTTACAGGGAACTGACCAGTCCACTTATCTTGCTGCCAGTAATCCACACTTTTCTCAAAATCCACTGGTCCAATCATCTCAGCAACACCACAAAATTGTGCACTAGCATTCACCTGCATATTTGTTCCAATTTTTTTAATTATTAGCCATAAACGACAAGGTGAGAAGTAAAAAGGATTGATTGTCTCAAACGAAATAATAAGAAGGTGAGATGATGCTTTAGTTACCGAAAACAACAGAAAAATGGGGCATGGCTCTTCCTTCTCCTTAGCTTCACGATAAGCAGAGTCCAATTTCTTGTTACCATTTGTGGTGCTAGCCCAAACACCATATTTGACGCTTTTGTGCACATTATCTTCACTGTATGATTTTATTATGAAGAATCTGGCATTTGTGTACTCTATAACAAAGTCAGGCCTGTTGTACAACTCACGACCAACTCCTGCAGAAGGCTTCTCATCCTTACTGTCACCCTCTGGTTGCTTCTTAGGTTTAGTAGCACGCGGACCCCGACTTTGCTCATTCAGAAAGTCGAGCGGACCATTGCAGCTGCAAATAAGAGCATTGCCCCTTCCTCTCCTGCGCCCTTTATCGATGGAGATGGAACTTGTACCATTAAGGCCAAAGCTAGGGAAGGATCCCCTATAGTTACTGGCCTGTGGGAACATCCCACCATGAGAGAAACCTCGTCCATAGGAGTCAGCTGGGGATCCAAAACCGTAGAAGGGCTTCTGGTGAGGCGATGGCTGAAATTTAGTGAACCAAATAAATATCAAATAGAAGATCTACAAGCAAATTCAATTGATCATGGAGTTGTACATCCCTATCTTTTCGAATTGATTTTCCAGTCTTTTTGACATGTTATATGAATCATAAAAACGGTAATTTGGAATTCCAAGTGAATGGTGAGCAGCGGCGGATGGATGCAAGCAAGAGCAGAGTTTAAATTGCAGCTGGTGGTCACAATCAAATCTGAGTTTAAATATCAACTACATGCATTTTTGGCAATGAATATAAAAAACATTAGCTAGTATATACTGAAGGGTAGGTTTTGCATTGCTCTTCTTCGATAATGTTAAGCTAGATTTGTTTCTAAAGTGAATGAGTAACCACAAGATTCCCATGAGATAGCAACTTGTGCAAAGAGAAACACACTGTGAAGAGAATACCAATCCTGAAGCCATTGGAAAGTTGCTTTGACCAAAGGCCCCTGAAACACCACCAACAGTTTGAGGTGAAGCTGCAGGTGATGGAAATGACCCAGTTCCTTCCGAAGATCTGAACCATTCTGAATGATATCATCAAAAGGCACAGGAGTTAAGGTCTCACCTAAAACACGAGACCTAAATCAACTGAACAAAGCACAAAGTTAGATAATAACCAGGTCTTGGGCCAAACAGGAAGCTGTTCGGACTCAGAGTATCAGCAATAAAACCTCCTTGTGTTGGGTCAATCGGCATCATTGTCTCACCCTGTGATATTGGAGTAGGAGAGCTTAAATATGGCATGCCAGGTGGTACTGACTGCTGGTAGTAAGGAGCCGAGAAGGAGAACTGCTGAGGGGGGTAGAGCTGACCATCTCCACTAACAGCAGTCGGTACAGGTGTTGAAATAGGAGAATAATGAGCATATGGGTCATAGCCATAGCCACCATGGAACATCAAAGAAGGGTCCTCATTGTATACAACCTTCAAGAAGAGAAAAAATTAGATAAGCGCCCTATGGAAAAAAGTGTAACAAAGGTATACTTTTTCTACTTACTGTTGGACCCACTTCCAATCCTTCAACACTCATGTAAGGAGGATATGTGTCCCATTCTTGTGGAGGGTTTTCATATCCTGAGCCTGCTTATAGAAGGTGAACTATGTTAAGGATCCAACAAGAATATTCATCAATTGAGATGAAAGCTGCAAAATTTACAATGTTAAACAATACAAAATAAGTGAGTCTGATGAAACCAACTCAAAAACAGAGTTTACATTCATATATACTATATGGGAAAGGCTTGTTTCCAAACATGCATCTCAACCGTCCGATGCACCTCACGTTCACTATGGAAATTTCAATGTACCAAGTCATGTGCTACAGCCACGCATGCATGCAGTTGCATCCATGTGAAAGTAAAAGACAATAGCACTGACGCCACCTCATGCAAAGAAGTTTTGGAACTTTAAAACCGTAATGTTCAAGCAGAATATCTAAATTAAAATCAAACTGCATTGTCCCTTGTGATGAGGACTACAAAAAAATATCCCAATTGACTAAATTTGGATAATATTTATTCAAAAGCAATTTTATGGTGAGAACTGCTTCTGCTTGCAAAATAACTTGCTTACTGTGTTTCAAAAACTTGTCTAAGACTTTAAAAACTTGTAAGTTAAATAAGTGGGCAATTGGTGTCAATATTGTAAAGAGATACTCCCTCCGTCCCACAAAGACCGTTCGTTTAGAAAATTTAGGACATGCTAGTAGTTGTGACAAATGACCTTGTTGCCCCTAATTAATTATGCATTGGAACTTGAAAAGAGGCATCAAAAAAGCATTTCATTGGCTCCATGTGTTTCTCAATGCAATATTTCCTTGGTACTTGATGTTAGTTTAATGAGAAGAACATTTAATATGAGCTGAAAGAACACTCTTTGTGGGACAAATTTTGAAAGCTATATGAACAGTCTTTGCGGGACGGAGGGAGTATGAACTATGTGAACAAGGCTGACCAATAAGCTGAATGTTCAATGGACTTCATAATTTGACATAGGCAACTTTTGTTTGGCATTTTTAATTTTTATGTAAGCGTGCAAAATTTCAACCAAAATACAAGGAATGCGGATCATATCTCGTTGATAAAAAATGCAGGACTATAATGGTGAAAATGGATCATGAATCAGATACTGGGTTTAGAAATTGCAAGCATTTCAAAGTAGTTAAGTGTGCTTTTTAATGTGTTCACACATTTAGCCCTCACCATTTATGTCTCTGTGGGCATGCATGCCAAGTTGCATGCAAATTTTAACCATTTTTGGATGCTAAGTACACCAACAACTTTGTCCTTTTCTATTTTTGAGATATGCACGCATGCATGCCCAAAATGTAGTAGAGTATATATTCTATTAACTTATTCCTGATAAGCCGTAGGTAATTCTATAGACAAAGATGTCAAGGACACCTCATAATACATGTCTCAAACTTTTGATTTCACTGCTTCTCTATGTTTCGGTAGGTTAATATTTCATGAGATCAACTATACAGGACAACACATAAATCCATGCTCTGTAACAAAGAATGGAGATGGAATGCAAAATATTATGCAAAGTGTGAAGAGATATTCAGGCATATAAGAACTGACCTTGGTAATAGAATGGCTGCGCCTGAGAAGCATAGAAGTTGTGCGGATATGCAGCACTGTTGTCCCCATCTATGTTTGATGTGCCAGCTTGGGTTTGGCCTTCACTCGGTAGACCAATATCATTTGAATCGACTGAAATTGGGGGCACAGTTGCTTTCTCATCCTCACTGGGAACAGGCTGAAGTGGATGTTTAAGTCAGTCAGCAAATAATGTAAACATAGTGTCAAAATAATGTATAAAAATATCTTAAATGGTTATAAAGTAATGACCTGCTCTTTAGGCTTCTCAGTGAGACCAATCTTTTGCTCAACATCAGCTATTGCCTCCTGCTTATCCATGAAGCCTGAAAACGTAAGGATCAACATCATGTTTAGGTTCAACGGCAATGAGTGAGGCTACCCAGTGCTAGATAGAGTAAATAACATTGCTGCTACAAATGTACCCTTTGGTCTGGCTCTACCAATTAAATTAAACAAAAGATTTAAATGAAGCTAAACTTGAATGCGTGCACACTGTAGTTAATTTCTAAGAGAAAATGTTAATCACTGACAAAAGCATGCACAGGATGCTACAATCACCGCACTCAAAATTCCCATACTTACTTGGCCAGCGGCCAGCCTAAATGACTATGAGGTAAGTTAACATGCAGAGTAAAGGTAGGTTGCTACATGACTCACAGGCATCCTATGCTTGGGTCAAAACTGATCACAACTATGGTCTCTCCAGGAAATCTAGCCTCATAACACTGATGGACATGCCTAATTGCATCCAACGCCCGTTCATACATGTAAAACCATGTCCGGGCCACCCGAATTGACTGTCCATCGCTACGGAAAGCACATACACGCGACAATATCAACATGACAACAGCACCATACCCAACTAATTAATTGACACCGTACACTAACACTGACACACGTAGACCGAGCTGCTCGAATCAGCAGCGTACACGGTACACCATGCGAGGAAGGAAGCCTTGATCATCCCGACTGCAGACCCCTGATCCTAACCCAACTTATCCAATACCTCGAAATCACAACATTGGCAGCGCCTGAATTCGCATATATAAGATCTTACCCACAGTGAGACGCAACGTGGGAGGCAGCAAACAAATCGGATGGATCGGAGAAGAGGAAGGGTTCGGATTCGAAGCCTCCAATCGAATCATAGCAAACGATCGACGCGAAACGAAAACGGAAAAAAAATCGATGGACGCGACGCTACAGCTCCCGTACATACATACCGGCAATAATAAGAAGGAATCGATCAGGCCGGGAGCTGGGAGGGATCTCCGCTCCAGCGAGCGACGAGGGCTGCTGCGATAGGGAGGGGGAGGGGAGGAGGAGGAGCGGTGGGAGGACGCCCGGATCGGCGCGGAGGCCGGCGGATCTGGCGATCGGATCGGGATCCCACACCTGCTGTCTGTGGCTTTAGCTGGCTCGTGATCTGATGAGAAAGGAGGCGTGTTGGTGCAGTGCCTTGGTGGGGCTACTGCTCGCTCGCTTGCTGCTGCTCCTGCTCCCTCCCTTTTTCTGTCGCCGTTCGCGGTTTTTTTAATTCCTGGTTATTATATATAGGTGGCGTCGGATTTGATTTGGATTTTTTTTATTTTGATTTTGAAACGAAGATAAGAACAAGCATTTAAATAATAAACCGCGGCTTCAACTTACCATTCCACGAGATATGTCCGATAATTCGTACCTGAGGAAATCACAATTTTGTTCTTTATTAGATCGTAATGTACCTGGTAGCGTTTACGTATCGATATGCTAATTTCAGCACGAGCGCCAGAATTCACAAATCCATCCGTAGTCTCGAGCAATTAATAGAGAGGTACCGATCACACTAATACCCATGATCCTTAAATCACATAAGCTAATAAGTTAAATCATTTTTCATGAACTTATGTAAGTTGTTGGATAGATGACTCGGAGATTTGATGGAATTTATAAGGAAACTGCTGAGTGTACTATAGCATATGTAGCGTGTTGCTAGGTGGGCAGGTAGAATGTACAACCAAGTCAAGTCAAGATCCATTTGAGAAGAAGACAAGCTAGATGCAATTAATACCGAGTAACCTTAATCTAGATTTAGATCTCCCATCCAATCGATCTAGTTATTTAATTAATCCAGGTTGGTGGCTGATCAGATCTAACATCTACTAAGCTTAAAAAGTTTCTTAATTCCAATTTAACACCGGAGGTTAAGAACTGAATTCCAATTTAACACTGGAGGTTAAGAAGTGAATGCCTTTAACGTACATCCGTCCTGATTAGTAGTGTAACTCAAAATTCCAAGGCAAGAGTTCATGAGCTCCAAATTCAAAGATCATGATCAACATCATTTTGTAGGATTGCACTTCACTGCCTCGTCACTTATTGATAAAGGACTATGCAATAGAAGATCACAAATCCGTTGTAGTCTAGCTGGTTAGGATACTCGGCTCTCACCCGAGAGACCCGGGTTCGAGTCCCGGCAATGGAACTTTTTGTATTTTGTGTATTTGTCACTTTTTTTGAGATTTCTTTTCTTTTTTGTCCCCACCTCCCCCTCGTGGGCCGGCGAAGAAGCACCAAAACAACAAGCCAGACGACAGGAAAATCCCCGAAAGACCGGATTCGAGGGGCCCTTGAGGCCCATGGCCCAGCTATCACTTCCCCCCTTCCAATCCCTCCCCTTCTCACCTCCCTCATCGTCGGCTCTCCTCAGCCGCCACCCCATCCAGGCAGCCATGTCGTCGCCGCGCTAGCTCGTTCGCTACCTCCCTCACGCGGTCACTTTCGCCCAGCAACTCCGCGTGCTCATCCTACTTCCTACCCCGTCCACCACCTTCCTTATTTAATCGCTTCTCCTCTACCGCGTGTTGTCGTGTGAGGCCTGAGACGAGGCGCGGCCATTCCATTCCCGTCCATGGCGGCGGAGGACGAGGTGACGGCGGCGGGTCCCGGCGGCGACAAGCTCATCCTGCGCGGCCTGCAGTTCCACGGCTTCCACGGCGTCATGCAGGAGGAGCAGACGCTGGGGCAGAAGTTCGTCGTCGACATCGACGCCTGGATGGACCTCACCGCCGCCGGCGAGTCCGACAGCATCGCCCACACCGTCAGCTACACCGACATCTACGGGTTAGGCTCCCTGTCACAGTCACACGGCGGGACAGCTTCGTTTCTGCTTGTTATTCTGAACTACTGGTTCGTGCCTTGTAGCGTGTTAGCCTCGATGAACCATGAACATGTGCGTTTACAGTGTTTGAACTGAGGATTCGATTTGTCTATCTACGAATTCTCTGTAGTATGTATGTGTGTACGAATTCTTTGTAGGATTCGATTGGTCTATCTACGAATTCTTTGTTGTATGTATGTATCTACAAATTATTTGTAGGATACGATTAATCAATCTACGAATTCTTAGCCTCGCCGTACACATACTAAGAGCTCAGCTTGTTCTAACCTGTTGTTGATGATTCAAGGGCAAGGAGATTGTTGCTCTTTGGACATATTTTCACTCTTTTGTGGTTTCGGAAATCTGTTCTTTCCATGGCAGTAGTAGTATTACTCACATATGGGACCTGTGATTGTGATGGTAGGGGCTTCAACTGATTAAAAAAAAGAAGACCATGTCACAGATGGCCCCTGCATCTCTGAAGAGGCTTCAACTAGTGGGAGGCTTTTGTCACTGGCTCACTGCAGCCCTTGGGCGCACCTTCAATGATTGACTTTATTCTTATAAAAAAAGGATTCATTTTACTGTTTAAATCCCCTTCTTCTGAAAAGAAACATGTAATTGTTAGACTAAACTGTTATGTGCCATATGCTCATGTGTTCTCAAGCTGTTAGATTTTACTTGCTGGCACATGATCTTCTGAAAGGAACTTGTGTCCCCAGTATGTCCTTAGAGATTTCCTGACTGATAGTGAAATTCATGCTTGGCCCCTCCTCTGCAGGATCGCTAAGGATGTTGTCCAAGGCTTGCCGCACAACCTCCTGGAGTCGGTGGCTCACTCAATCGCGATGGCCACGCTGCTCAAGTTCCCTCAGATCTCCGCCGTCCGTGTGAAGGTCGGCAAGCCTCACGTCGCGGTGCAAGGCGTCCTTGACTACCTGGGTGTGGAGATAATGAGGCACAGAAAGAAAGCATGAGATTGATGCACGGGTTTCAGTTTCGAGGACCCTGTTTGGTTGATTGTTCAGATTGCTGATGCAGTGCTGCTGCTTGTCTCAGCACTGTATAGAACACAATTGTTCCCTTCGTGTGTTGATGACTTTGTGTACATGTGTTTGGCAAAAACTTAGAGGGATGCTCTTGTGTGAACTGAAACGGGAATAAATGTTGCCTGCCATCAGGCTTTCATTCTTTTCCTTAAGCAATGGCAAACCTGCTGTGTTCGGTGTGTTTTATTTTAGCTTCCTGTGTAGTACTTTTTCTAAGAACAAATCTGTCGTACAAATCAGTGCACGATATTTTTTTTCTCAAAAACAAATCTGCGGTACAAATTTGTAGAAAATCTGCCTAACAGAGCAAGAGTACATACCACGATGCTCAGCCGTCGGACTGGATCATCGCCGTCTCCTTTAATTACTGTACATATAAAACTCAAATCGCAAGGCCTAGGAATGAAGGAAGAAGGATGGCAAATCACAAGGCCTAGGGCTAGGGATGAATGGTGATCTTTGAGGAGGAGCGAGCGTCGACGAGATTCTCGTCTCGTCGTCGGTTGCAGTTACAGAGGTCAGACAACGGCGCCGCGGCTGTGGTCGGCGGCGCAGCGTGACTGACGATAGTCGGCTGGGGCGCTGGGCCAGCCCCGGGCCCATATTGAAGGGGGACCAAAAATATAAAAATATATAGCATTCGAAAAGAGAAGAAGAAACACTGAAATCCATGCTGGAAAAAGGAGCAGCCGGTGCCTGTTAAAAAGCAAACCATGGGAGGAAGTTGTTGTAGTTGATCGCCGCTCTCAACTCCCCTCGATCACTAATCATTCATTCCCTGTCGCTTTCATTTGTCCTCTGTTCAAGTCTACCTGTACTGTACCAATACAGGTAGCTCCCTGCACTACACGTAACATACCAACCTCAATTATTCCTCCTCCTGCACGTATATGTCACTCGGTTGGGTTGCATTGGCTTCTCATGATTCTTTATTAATCACTTTATCATTTACTCCCTCAGATGCCATTAACACACTTGGGCACACCATCAGGGATATGGTTGTTTATGTGTTGGATTAGAGAGCATGCATGATTCCCTGCACGCTTTACGGTCAAGCAACAACATACTAGTTTACTAGATAATACTCCATTATAGACATGCTCCTACTATTACTTAAAGCAGTTCAGTTCATGCTTTCAATAATTAATCAATTTATTTATAGCAAATGTGTCTACCACTATCACGACATGACAATGGAATCATGTACCCAATATAGTAGTATATTTCAAGAAGCATTATCCTTTAAAGAATACAATACAAATTCAACATAATTCAGTTAGTTAAGTTCCAACCTTAACCTTGACAGCTTTTCGCCTTTTTTTCCCAAGAGAAATTTCAGCAAGATCGGCCGTAAATCCTCCATTTCAAATTCTCATCTTTTCTTGGTTGGTTGAATCCCAACTAGTGAAATGCACTTACGGTCCTTAAACTTATCCAGCTGTGTCACTTAGGTCCCCATACTCTCAAAATGCATTTTTGGCTCTCTAAACTTGAGCTCGGGTGTCATTTAGGTCCCCATACTCTCAAAGTGCATATTTATCCCTCTAAACTTAGCTTCGGGTGTCATTTAGGTTCATAAACTTTGTAAAGGCATTGTCATCTCAATTAAATTGATAAAAACTAAATTTTACACATATATAATTTAACTATAGTAAAGTAAAATGTGTTTCAAATCACCGTATGTGTAGAATATTGATATGATGAATCCAAAAAGATTGATATTCTTTTACTTTGGAGGAGGTAATATCATATAGGTGCACATGACAGACATGCTCAATTATTTTTGAAAGATTATTCAAATCTGAATAACTCGTGGTTGCACATTACTAAACTTAAATTCGGGATTTGTAAGATAAATTACTACTAGAAGGGTGAAGCTAAAGAAGCAATAAAACACGTAAGAAAACATGCTAATGAAAATGATGACTTGCTTTAAAATATAAAGTTTGATCTTATCATATTAAGTATATTAAGTATAAAGTTTGATCTTATCATATTAAGTTTAGGGACCTATATGATACCTGAAGACAAGTTTAGGGAGTTAGATCTGCACTTTGAGAGTATATGGACCTAAATAACACCCGAGCCCAAGTTTAGAGAGTCAGAAATACATTTTAAAAGTATAGAGACCTAAGTAACAAAACCAGACAAGTTTGAAGTCATGCACTTTACTCGTTCCCAACTAACCTGAACCGAAACGGCAGCGGAAACCGGTGCGGTCAAAAAGGAAAAACAACCACCACGAAAGAAGCGAAAAAAGAGTGAGGAGAGAGGGTGTGTGTGCTCCCCGGGTCTTCGATTGACTCCTGAGCTACTCCCGAGAAAGCAGGCGAAAGGCCTCTGCCTCTCCTCTCCTCTTTGGAGGGGGAGACCGGGAGAGAGAGAGAGAGAGACTGGAGAAGAGGAGGAGAAGAAAAGTGAGGAGTAGCAACTGGTAGCGGCGAGCGCAAGGCGGAGGGGGCCATGGCGAGGAAGAATGGGTGGCAGCTCCCCGCGCACACGCTCCAGGTGCAGTGTAATTCGCCTCCCCTCCTCTTCCATCTTTCTCGGGAATTTTATTTTTTACCGCAGGAATCGTCTGTCTCCGAAAAAAAGAACCCAACTTACACGGTCTTTCGAGATTTTATTTGCTAGTGGTTTTCACTCACCCGCGTAATCCGTCACAAATTCACTTGTTTCGGTGTTATGAATTTAACATGCGGGGTGCAATCCTCAAAGAATGCTTCTGGCTGCTGCTATCGTTATGACTTTGACCGATTCACTGATTTCCTTGCCTCTGTTACGACTTTGACTTGTACTGAAACATAGTCTTCATCAGATATAGTAGCAGAGAGCAAAGCTACTGTTAGCTGTAAATGGCCTGATTACGTCGTTGTTAGTCTGGTGATTACGATGTTGCCAAGGCCTAGGTCATGTCTTACCCGATGACGGTGAACTTTTTAATTTACTCAACGATTATGGAACCATTGTGCTCTGATGGTGATGGGCAACTCTATACCTACAGTTTTATACAATCATTGAAAACTCTCTCAATGCTGCGATTGCATTTATGCTGCTGACAAATCTTCAGACTGTTATTTTTCCAAGCATCAACCTGGCAGAAAATATAACGAGGAATGAAATTACCAATTTATTTATTCCCCAAAGGCCTTATCATCATGCAGCAAAGTTACAACTATGCACATATATCGAGTAGCTTACCACCATGTTCCCTTAAAAAAACTACATACTGCCTATTTAAAAAATATTGTACAGTTATTTGCACCTCTACAGAAATATTTTGTTTTCTGCCCACCTTTTTTTTGAATCATTGTACTCTGATAATAGAAAATCCCAAAGCTGGCCAAGATATTCCAATTTCATTTTTTGGACAGTGGAATGACAAATTTCTTACTTATTGTGGAACAGATTGTTGCAATTACAGTTTTCTTCCTTCTGGTGGTTGCATTTTATGCATTCTTTGCACCATTTCTAGGAAATCAAGTCCTAGATTATGTCGCAATTGGTACCTACACTTCCGTGGTAAGCCAGCCGAGCTGCACTTTCATTGTATTTGTTTATGATTTTGAAGGATTAGTGTCTTTGGCATAAACTTCTACTTGTGTGAACTCTGTCAGGTACTCGCTGTTTCCATCCTGTACATCCGGTGTACTAGTATAAATCCTGCAGATCCTGGGATCATGTTACGGTTCAAGGATGGCTTCATTGATGCACCTGGAAGTACTGCCAACATACAGGGCATGCCTTTGCCAGCAAAACCTGATATTGCATCTGGAACAAACTCCCCAACATCTGCTTGTAGGAGCTCTCTAGATGGCCGTCCTAACCATGGTGGTTTAGCTGCTGGAGACACAAATGTAGATCTAAGGTCCCAACCACGAAAAAGGTCAAGGAGCTGCTTACTTGGAGGGTTTCTTTGTGCTTTATTTGTCAAGGAGGATTGTAGGAAGTTTGATGACTCAGAGAATCAAGTTGATGGTGAAGATGCCCTGTTTTGCACATTATGCAATGCTGAGGTATGTTCCTGTGTAGTTGTTCAATGTTTCAACCACACAGAAGCTTTTGTTTTATCCTTAGTCAACATGTTCCATCTATCTTAGTGCCACACAACTTGGGTCCAAAGTGAAAGGTTGTGTTGTCTGGTCTTGCTAATTTACAAATAAAAATTTTCAGGTTCTCAAATTCAGCAAACATTGCAGGAGTTGTGACAAGTGTGTGGACGGATTTGATCATCACTGCCGGGTATTTCTTACACATAAAATGCACATACCTTCCATTCTTGATTATGAATCTCATGTTTGGATCCTCGGCAGTGGTTAAATAACTGTGTTGGACGGAAGAACTATTTCACATTTCTTGCTCTGATGACTACCAGTCTCCTCTGGGTATGTAAAGTGACTTTTACCCCATCCCCATTCTACAAACGTAACGTATTATTTAATCTTAATCTCTACTAATTCAAGTGCTTGCTAAACTATCTGTTATCTTTTGCATTGCAGCTTGCTATTGAAATTGGAGTAGGTATTGCTGTTCTTGTGATATGCTTCACCAACAATAATTCAGAGAGAATTATTCAAGCTAAGCTTGGGAATGGCTTCCCTCGTCCTGCTTTTGCTACCATCGTAGTAAGTTGTAGTACAAATTATCGATACATTAATAGCATAATTTAGTTCTTCCTATAAATTGTCAACTTTAAGAACCGATTTCTAGAACTGTATACTTCTTTAAAGGTATGAGAATTGTTATAGTCGTCGTTTCCGGTTTCGATGACTTTGTTAGAGTAAGACTTTGCCTATTGGCTGATTGAGTGTACACTTTTTATATGCAGATCATTTTTACTCTTCTTTCTCTAGTTGCTTGTGTACCTTTAGGAGAACTTTTCTTCTTCCACATGATCTTGATCAGAAAGGTTTGTCTCGTAATCTTCACCAGGTACAATATGCATGAAAAGGTGATGATGTTTCTTACTATACTGCTATTGTTTTTCTACTTAGGGAATCACAACATATGAATATGTTATCGCAATGAGAGCTATGAGTGAAGAACCTCAAGAGGAAGAGGACCAGGAGGGGGTAAACATTGTTTACTCCCCAACAAATTCAGCCACTACTGGGTTCAGTGGTGCTACTTCACTTAGTCTTCACTACAAGGGTTCATGGTGCACACCTCCAAGGATTTTTGTTGATCAGGTAACTTTGAATGGTTCAGACTGCTTTCAAATTTTGGGTGGTCTTGCTAGAAAAATAGCATACTGTTTCTTGAACAATTAATCAATGATGGCAACCCAAGAGGCATTCTTTTCTAAGTTTCTGTATTTCCAACTCTGAAACAGGATGAGGTGATCCCACATTTGGAGCCTGGCATGGTACCATCAACTGTTGACCCTGATGCTGCTGGACATACTGAAAGAGCAAACAAAACCAAGAAGCAAGTCAAGATCAGTGCCTGGAAGCTTGCAAAGCTGGATAGCAATGAGGCAATGAGAGCCGCAGCAAAAGCTCGGGCATCGTCCTCTGTCCTCCGACCTATAGATGCCCGGCAGGGTCCAGGGTCTAGCCTTAGCTCTAGCGGCAATGCCAGCATGAGAAGCAGCATGAGTGCTGATTACAGTGCCAGTGCCACCAAGGAAAAATGGGCTGATAATAAGTTGTCGTCTCTTCATAGCTCCTCGTATCCTCAGAGCCTCGCAAGCCAGGACGACTATGAATCAGGAACGCAGAGTGCTAGCAGCGTAAGCAGCCCGGTCCGCATTCACAAGCCAGTGCCTCATACTCAGATTAGTGTGCCACCACGTGCACCTCCACCACCTCCAAGACCTGCACCAGTAGTACCGAGGCCACCGCCTGTTCCAACCACACAGATTCCCAACCCGGTGTTCCAGTCAGCAACATCTTATGTCCGGGAGAACAGAAAAGCATCAGTTGTTTGGGATCAAGAAGCTGGTCGATACGTTACGGTGGCACCTGCACCCACTAGACCAGGAGCTGGTGGTGGTGATCAAGCAGCATGGGCACCTCGTTTCTTGGCAAACCCAGGTGGTGAGCCAAGCAACCGCAGAAATCTCGCGCCCCTGAACATCTCTTACTCAGCATTGCCATCTGGCCAGCCGTCTGAGAGGTTAACATACACTGGACAGTCGATATTCTTTGGCGGGCCACTTCTAGGTGCTGCTGCTGCTGGCCCTCAGAGGAGTGATGATGCAAGTGCAAGAGCACGACCGCAGGAAAGGAGGGAGCTCACTGCCCACCAAAATGACGCTGGTGGAGACAGGAGGCGAACCGCAGAGTCCTTCCCGGTCTTTGCTCCAGGAACATTTCAGAAGAACCCACCACCATTCAACAGGTGAGCTCATGTCATGATACTCTTTTGCTGACAAATACACTACCGTGACAATGGGGATAAGGTGACCACTAAAGGGTGACATGGTAAGAGCGTACTTCTCCGATCGTTGTATTCATCACCGGTCCAAAGACTTGCCAGCAGAGCAGCATCTGTGCAGGAACCATCGGAAAGGTTCAGGACTGATCATTACACCGAAGCTTGATCAGATTGAGAACTGGAAGCATGACAGTTACAGGAACCAATCCCTTGCGGTGTAAATTCTTTGCTCGTTAGTTACAAGTAGCATTTTTGTCCAACTTAGTCCTTCGATGACCAGAAATCATACCATTCCATGAAAATCCACAGAATTGTTGCTGGGTGTCAATTAAATGTTTGTAGTCAGACTTGCAGTTCATAGAGAATGAAATACAGCTTATATACAATTTTTTTAAACCGAGTTTATATACAAAGCTTTAGGAATTACTGAGTATTGTTCGTTGGCATTGAGCCCCAGGTCTGTACTTGGATTGCTTCTAATATAATTCTCCTGAGTACTCGTGAAAACAAAATCTCATAGTTGATGAGAACAATTGTGGATTCGAACGAATTAATATGGAGCAGAATTGTTCCAGAAATTCTCTAATCTACCAAGATCAAAACTTTGATAAATCTATACCACTCGCTCCTCCTAGGCCCTTTTTCTTACATTGTTGTAGATTAATCAATACGGGAACTTCAATTCTTATACGTGTTGCAAATCGCTCGCCCGCGGACAGGACATAAACAAAATTCAGCTTGTGATCTACAATATTGGTCAATGATAACCCTATAAATCTATAGAGATAGTCAAAGAATGAAAAACACGTACCATTTATTTTCTAGAATTAGTAGAGAAATTTCACTTCATATGATTGTTCAAAAAAATGATTGGATTTTAATTATTAATTATACATATACCAGGAGTCCAGGATTTTTTAACCTTTTTTTTCACTTCAGGTCAAGTTGACTTTTGTTTGACCAAATGGAGCATCAGCATGAGGCAAGGGAGAAGGGCGGGGGGGCCAGTTAGCGAGCGAGGCAGCAGGCAAGCCATGAGCGGCGGCGGGAGGGAGGTGGAGGTCCGCGCCGTGGGCGGCGCGCGGAGCTGCTTCGTCGCGCTCCCGCTCCACCTCATCCACGCCCTCGAGCGCACCTCCGCGTCCGGCGACCTCCCGCCCGTCCTCGCGCTCGACCTCCGCGGCCCCGCCGGTGGCCGCTGGTCCCTCGCCTGGTCCGGCGCCGCGTCCCGATCCCGCGCCATCGAGGTGAGCGGCTCCCAACCAGCCACGCTGTCCCAGCCGTCACGGCGGTCGTAGCTTTGTCGCTTTGAGCCTCGATGCCTGGTCTTAGCAGGATAGCAGTTTGACGTGACAATTCGGAGTTGCAGGGGATCCAAATCATCGAGCTCTTTTCTATTTCTTTGTTGGTTTTTTACTCCTTTTGACATCTCTGCATGTAGAATTGTGAAGATCCTCCCTTATTTGTCCTCAATTTGGCTATCTCAGACACCCTCCTGTGGGTGTACATTATGCTGCAGAAGTGCGTCCTATATATCTGCAGTAATACAAAATCAAATGGTGTGTCTTGCAGGTTGCACAAGAGTTGGCAGAATGCATTTCCCTACCTGACGGAACTATAGCACAGTTGAGCGTGGCTCGTTCTCTGGCCAAAGCTGATTCAGTCAGTATAGAACCCTACAGTGAGGATGACTGGGAGATACTGGAGAGCCGTGCTAAATTGGCCGAAGAAACAATCTTGAAGCAGGTGGTTTTTTATATCTCAAAATAAAATTTTCTGTTCGTAAATCCTTCAGGTTGCCATTTTTACTTTTGGCACAGAAATTTATTATTTATCTTCAAATCAGGTCGGCATCGTTTATGAGGGTATGAAATTCCCATTGTGGTTGGATGGCCATAATATTGTGAAGTTCGTTGTGGTGTCATCATGCCCAGAGAAGTCAGTTGGTATACTTCTTTTGCTTCATTTGCTAACTTTGTTACAGTCATTAGTTTTATAATTTGTATTCCCTCCAGTATCCGTTTTACTCATTTCAGTGTTGAAAAGTGATATTTTCTTTATGTGACGTTCAGTTTGTGTTTTTTTTTTTTGTTTTTGGAAATAGGTTCGTGACCACTTGTCAACAAATAGTTTTTCTGTAATCGTGGTACGAAACAACTATTATAGTTTATTTACAAAAAAAAATACTCTTTAGCTTATGAGTTGTTCTTGTAGAAGTCATTCTTGATTTACAAAGTAATTTGCGCTGTCCGGAATCTATTTGTTGGCAGAAAGGAAGATACTTTTGCAGAACGTATATCTTCTAGTCCATTTTCTCATTTACTGTTGAATCAGACATATTACCTAGTTTAACATATCTTACTAGCATTTTAGCAACTACATCTACTTAGCATATCTTACTCGTATGTAAGCAATTAGATTTTTCCAAACTTGATATATATTAGAGAAAATACATATTAATTAACACATTGTTCCTTCTAATAAAATGTTTCCGAACTTTAGAATCATATGTCCCCATGGAAGTAGGGGTATCGAGTTCGATACATCCATGCACAATACTTAATACAACTAATTTACGCCTTATGAAGAAATTCTAAAGATTGTTTAATTCTGGGAAATCTCGTGAATTGTCCAATGTTCTAAATAACATCATGTGGACAATCTATTCATTAAATGTTTGTACTTCTAAAACTGTCAATTTTAATTTCTTCTTATCTATTGCTAAGGATCCACTGCATTTTCTTTCTTTTAGTTCAACTTGTGCCAGGAACTGAAGTTGCTGTTGCACCCAAAAATCGCAAAGAGCCTTCTCAGGATGTGAAAAAGCAAAGTGCACTGGAGGAACAAGTTAAAACAAAGGCACTCCTGCGTGTTCAACCGGCTGATGGGAAGCATACACATACGTTCAAATATAAAGGTGCTGACATAGGGGTGTTTCTCAGCTATGCTGTGCTAATACATCCTGATACTGCTACAAGTATTTCGGTTGGGAATCTCCAGTTGGTCACTGTTTCACCTAAATCATCAAAGAAAGGGATCACCCAAAACAGCAAAGAAGTTGCACAAAAGAAGGGAATTTCAGTAGCTAAAAAAAGGACCCATGAAGCTGCTGTTTATATCTTACTCTCAGAATCAGTTGTCAAAGGACATGTTATGCTCCCCTACTCTATTCGTCACTTCATTAGTGCTGATGTGCACTCATGTGAGTAGATGTCTTTCTTCCATTTAGCTAGAAACATTCAACTTACTGTCTTTGAATTCAGATTTGAGGACAAAGCATCTCCTAATAACTATTTTGTCTGTGTCCTGTTGCATCTTTTCTGATCTTTACTTTACAATACTCTGAAAAGGTTTTTGCTGATCCTAGGGGTATATGTTAAGACACACTCAGCTAATATAACGAAGGATGAGCCTGTAGTGACAATATCTTCTTTGAGGTTCAAGATGCATATGAAAGATGCCCATGATAACAGTGAATTAGTCAGTCAGGACACGGACACTTCGAGGATAACCAGGATTCCTCCAGAAAATGATGACTTCTTCCAGGAAGCTCATGATGGTGAAAGCAAAAGCCTTCAGGATGCAGATATCGAGAGCATTTCTGAATTTGTATCAAAGCATAAGTTTTTTATTAAACATTGGCTTATCGGACAACTTAAAGAAATGGTTTTACATGCTAGGCACACTGAGATAAGTTCGATAGTTTTACCAGCCAATGTTGTGCTCCATTTTGAGGCAACATATCAAAAACCAAACAGAGGAGTTGAATTACTGTATCTTCTCACATTTGCTTCTGAAAATTCTACTTTTGACAATACACAACTCAAGGTTGAGACTGCTTGGAGTGCTCCAATCGGCAATCCAGAAAATGTGGACCTGCATTTCAGGAAGTTGGAATTGGGAGGGCCTGTATCTTTTGGTTCCGTAATGGATAGTAGTTCCACTGATGGCTTCAAGCTGACACAATCTTCTTTGGGCTGGATGGAGAATGCAATGTCAGATGTGACAAAAAGTAATACTCTTTAACCAGATAGCCAAATAGTTTTTTTTTCTGCATCAGTTTAGTTTTTGGCTACTGCCTTTCTTTCTGTTGACTACCTGACTAGATATTTTGGATGCTTTCCTTTCTGAAGGATTATCTGTGCTCTTATCGTCAACAAGCCTGAGGTTATTTAACAGACTAAAGTTCCCCTTTCCTGGACATGTTGTTGTCTATGGGCCTCGAGTAAGTAACTCAATCCAGTTTATGTTCTGAATCTTGACATCATCTTTGTGCTTCCAGTTTTTAATAGGTCATCATATTTTGAATGTTACTAGGGTATAGATTGTTATCTACAGCTTTGCATGGCTAACTTTCTATTTCAGGGTTCTGGGAAAACTGCTTTGATCAGGACTTCTGCAAAATACTTTGAAGATCATAAAGAGATTTTGGCACACGTGTAAGACAGTCTGTTCAATCTTATTGTTCCGAGTTATTTGTATTTTTTCTTTCGCAAGAAAACTCATTGCAACTTAATTGCATCATTTATTTTTCAAAGAGCAGAATATACAGAGATTGTTCCAAACTTGCCCTTGGCAAGGCTAAGGAGACAAGGCAAGCAATTGAAGACTGCATTTCTGAAGCGCTGCTTCATTCACCTTCAATCATCATATTTGATGATCTGGACAGTGTAATTACTGTGTCTTCGGATCCTCAAGTGTCTCAGTCATCCAGTTCTTCTGATTCTCTAGTAAGGTATCTGGCTGACATTATGGATGAATACAAGGTGAGGAGATGCCATGGCAGCTTTCTTTATTCACATTGTTGAAAAATTACAAGAGATATGTGTTGATTGTGGTTGTCTCATATTTTTCTTTTCTGAGTGTTTCCCTGTGAGTAGGTTTTTATATTCTTTTGCTTGGCATGACCACTCTCTAGGATAAGACTCGAAATACATGCGGGTATGGACCTATCGCATTTATGGCTTCAGTTCAATCACTCCAGAGTCTTCCTCAAGACCTAACCTCTTCCGGTTATTTCCTTTTCTACTGTTCTTCAAAGTTGGCTGGTCAAAAAAATGTCAATTACTTCAAACACACTAATAAGATTGTTTTTTCCCCACAGGGAGATTTGATTTCCACATTGAGCTTCCTGCTCTTGCAGCCCCTGAGCGCACAGCACTACTAAAACATCAAGTTGAGGAGCATGAGTTGCAGTGTTCTGAGGAAGTTCTATCTGAGATAGCATCAAAATGTGAAGGTTATGATGCATATGACCTGGTAACGCAGCTGTTTTTTTCTCAAAACCAGCAGGAGAGCTATGCTTTTTACCCTTTTATGATGATAATTATGGAAATTTCTTTTAACAAGCAAAAAGGTGAAAAAGGTTTCTTAGGCAAATATTACAAATATTTGGAATGTTCCAGCATACAAATAGTTTTTTGAAATGGACTGTGGTGGTAAAGAATATTCATTCTGCCTGTATACTATTGTGTTGTAGGAAATTTTGGTTGATAGGGCTGTGCATGCTGCTGCTTCTCGCTTTGTTCGGCTTTCTAATGCCTCTCTAGACTCACTGAAACCAACTTTGGTGATAGACGATTTCTTAAAAGCAATGCATGGCTTCCTTCCAGTCGCCATGCGTGATCTTAGAAAATATGCTCCAGATGATAAAAATGGTGGTTGGGAAGATGTTGGAGGTTTAAATGAAGCAGTAACTATTATTAAAGAGGTGCACATTTCTTACTTTCTTGTTTTAAGGGTCTTCTCATCAATATGCTCCTGAAAAGCTAACCCTTTCAGACACCTTTCATTTGGTTACATGCATAGATGTTCCTACTTATATTTGTCTTCCTTCTTGTAGACTCTTGAATTGCCATCCAAATACCCGAATATCTTTACCAGGGCACCTGTACGGTTGCGATCAAACGTTCTCCTGTATGGACCACCTGGATGTGGCAAAACTCATATTGTGAGAGCTGCAGCCGCAGCTTGTTCTTTGCGATTCATTTCAGTCAAGGGTCCAGAGTTATTGAATAAGTATATTGGTTCATCTGAGCAATCTGTAAGGACCTTTTGTTCCCTTGAGCATTACATGAATGTTCCATGTCTTTTACCCTTTTTCTTACACTGAAGATATTTGAAGGTGTAGGATATTTTGTTGTCACTTTGTTTTATTCTACCCTGACTCTGTTCTTCAGTTATGAATATGCTGTTGACCAGAATTAAAAAAGACACCCAGTTCATTATGTTTCTAATGTTGATAAAAAATTCCAGGTTCGTGACTTTTTCGCAAAGGCACTTGCAGCGGCACCTTGCCTGCTATTCTTTGATGAATTTGACTCCATTGCACCCCAGCGAGGAACCCATAGTGCTGGAGTTTCTGATCGTGTTGTTAATCAGGTAGCTAACTGTCTACTTGCATCTAATACGATAAAATCTCTAGGCTGATTGTTATTTCCGGAAACAAGAACATCAAAATGTCTATTTGATTGTTTGTATGCAGTTCTTGACAGAACTAGATGGTGTGGAAACCTTGACTGGAGTATTTGTATTTGCAGCTACCAGGTTAGCTCTGTGCAAACATGATAAATGTTATAGTTTCTGCAGTAGTCTTCAGCTCTTCTACTATGTACTTTTCCAAAGGGCTGAAATGTGCTGGAGAGTTCCTTTTCTTTTATTCTTGTGAACTATATTGACCAGCCATTGAATGTTTTGCTTAAGAGCTTCAGTTTGCATAGGAAAAATGCTGTGGAGTTTTTCTTTTTGGTAGTTAGGGAATTTGTGACTAAATAGCTTGCTTGTATAGTTAATTCATGTTGCATCTTCTTATGGGGTGGCTTATTACTTTGTGCAGCAAGCCGCAACTAATTGATGCTGCTCTCCTACGACCTGGAAGGTTTGATCGTCTAATCTTTTGTGATTTCCCTCGATGGGATGAACGTTTGGAAATTCTGAAGGTGCATTCTAGGACGGTGAGTCTTCTCCTGGAAACCTGTGGCTTTTGCTTCTATCATGCTTTCTCTTGTGTTTAATTATCATGATTCAGAGATTTCATATCATGACATATTTAGAGCAGTGCTAGCTTTTACCTTAACCAGTTTTAAGCTTCTCTTAATTGGGTTTCATTTTTAGTTTTACTTTAATTTTCGGAAAGACTTTAATCTGATAAGGTTAATGTACATATAAATTTTATAACAGTGTTTTTTTTTTTCTATCAAGGCATTACATTGTTCTCAACGCTTGCTTTATGTCTTTCAGGTTTCGCTGGCAAGTGATGCCAACCTGGAAGATGTTGCTTCTCTGACTGAAGGATTTACTGGTGCTGATCTTGCTGCTATACTAACAGATGCTGGGTTGGCAGCAGTTCATGAACTTTTGGACAATCGGGAGAACGGGGTCCCAGAAAGCGAACCATGCATCAGCAAAGAACTTCTCATGTCTGTCACTAGGAAGGCTAGACCTTCTACTCCTGCAGACGAGAAGAGGCGGTATGACAGGGAGTTTGGTGAATTTGTATCGTCCAGGAAGTCTGTTTCCACAAAGGTGCACCTCATATCCAGTTTCACTATGTTTGTTACCATTGCTAGCTGTATTGGAAAAAAAAAACTCGGTGTTTCTTGTGACATGAGATTCCTTGAATAACTAGTGGAAGCATTTGGTGCAGGCAAGAGAGTCGAAAGGCAAAAAGGTGACCCTAGCTTGAGCCTCTCCAACACATGGACGTGTTGCTAAATCGAACAGGTAAGGGCACACTATCTATTCTCTCCATTGGTTACTGAAAGTCAGCGAAATATGAATTTCTTGAAGTTTTTTTTTGTGAACTTCTTTCTATAATAGAGATGCTTATTCAGGTTATTCTTATGTTTAATGGTGCGGAAGAAGATTGCTAGGCACTCCTCTGAAAAGAAACAACATACACGAAGACAATTGTATGCGGAGGAGGCGACAGGCGAGGACAGCCATTGAAGGAATCAATGGCCAAAAGGTGCTGCGGCCAGATGTTGATAGCATTGTCACTTTTTTTTTGTAAGATGGCATATAGTGTAGTAAATAGAAATGGTAGCAGAAAACATGTTGATCCTTGGCTCTTCTGTAAAGAACGTTGTGATACAGAGAGCCAGAAGGAAATCATGCTCATGTGCTCAGCTCAGTGGGGGTTTCAACCATGGCCTCTGTAGCCACGGGGATAAGCAAGGATTGCGTGTTGATTTGGGGGCAATAAGTGTGACTTGTGGTGCTACAACTCACTTAGCTCTGCTGAATAAGCTCCAGTTTTGTTCGCACTGTAATAATCTTGGATTGCAGAACTGGTTGGTGATGCCTTTGGTGGGTGTTCTATCAGATTGGTTTTTGTTGTGTTTGCTGCCGAAAAGAATCCAGGAACCCTAGAGTCGGCAAGATCTCTCGAGGTTTTTGTCTCCAAATTTCTGTCTGTTGCTAACGATCGACGGCGTCTGCAAGACTGGATCCTGTTTAGGTTTTGTGGGCCTAATTCTCACCCGGATCGGGACGGTGTGGATTTGGACAGCCCAATAACGCAAATACACACGCTCAAAAAAAGTATAACGCAAATACACGGCCCGCCAGGAACCTGAGGTCGTGAGGGCCCGCGGTGTCAGTGAGCAGCCAAGAGAGAGGGGAGGGAGGCGGAGAGGAGGACCCCGACCGCGACCGGCGTGGAGAGAGAGAGAGGAGGAGCAGCAGCCAAAGGGGATCAACCAGGCGAGGGAGGAGGAAGGCTCGTCGGCGATGGCGTCCGGGTGGGGCATCAACGGGAACAAGGGCCGCTGCTACGACTTCTGGCTGGATTTCAGCGAGTGCATGAGCCGCTGCCGCCAGCCCTCCGACTGCGGCCTCCTCCGCGAGGACTACCTCGAGTGCCTCCACCACTCCAAGGAGGTGAGATAAGCTACCCCAATCCGTCCGTCTCCCTCCGCTGCCAACATTTCGTTCGATTCGTCGCTTCCCAATCCGAACCCTAGGCATCAGATCCCCGCCTGGCTACATGTATTCGACTGCCTGGACTAGATCTGCCGCTTTCTTCGGCTCCCTTCTATGCCAGGCTCTAATCTTCCGGCCTTGGCCTCTGTTGTCATCATCTTTGTCAATGGTAGTATATCGGGAAATGGTTGAGGCGCTTTCTTCTCCTGATTTTGTAGCAGGATATGGAATAGGGAATTGCAGGATTAACTCGGCTTTCAGTTCCATTTAGACTTGATTGTACAGATTAGTCTGTGGGTTCTACATTGCAATTGTTCATGAACAGATTAGATTTGATTGGACAGATTAGTTGGCTATCTCTTGGAACAACCATTGCAGCTTCTTGCTTCCTGTGATTAGAATTAGTGTTCCCGAATATGACTATAACGTGAAACGGCAGAAGTATAATTCTCATTCTTCAAGTACCTTTCAGCATGTCATAATTCTCATTCTTCAAGTACCTTTCAGCATGTCAATGAGAACATGAAAATTGTTAAAGCTCTGATTTCGCAGAACCAAGAAAAATTCTGAACTGTGAAGTCTCCCAATTATGAGACAAGTGAACGGAATTCAGAGTACAGCCTACTTGTCTGAATTCGTCTATATAATCCTGGTTTATTATGTTGGGTTTTTAATAATCATAATGAACTTTTTGGGGCAAACAGATAATTGAGGTGAGCTGATTTCAGAACATTGACTGAACCATCTGTGATTCTTCTTCTGCAGTTCCAGCGCAGGAACAGGATCTACAAGGAGGAGCAACGTCAGATCAGAGCTGCTGCGCGCAAGGCCAAGGAGGAAGCCGAGGGAGCCCCTGCAGTTGCAGCTCACCATTAGTCTGCCTGTCAATTTTTTTTCTGTGTGTTGTTTTCTGTCAACTTGGTTCGGCTTATGATGCTAAGAGCAAAGCAATAATCCTCCATCTGCCTGTTGGACTACACAGTTTTTTTTTCCAGCTCATTCCATGACTTGTTCTATATCAAGACTTCAGTAAAACAGTCATGGTCATGAAGTTTCTGCTTGTTTGGGATATTGGGCGATGATGTTTGATTCAAGCGTCAAACATTTGCACGTGCACAATGTCTCTTAATTTTCCTGTGGCATTGGAACATGAGCATTGTGCTTTTACTGGATTTTATTTGATAGTTGATCTTGATGGGATGGTTTCGGATTATTTTGTTGCACGCCCATCCCAAAATTAGTACACTGCCCTGAATAATATTCTTAGTTCATCAATTGGGTTCTTAATTTTAAATTATGATCGAAAATAGTGGCAAGATGGTACTTTTGAAATGTGCTGTGATCACCACATGATTGCTTGTGGGTAAAATAATCGTCGATTTGTGTCATTTTTGTGTTTCGGTCGTCATACTTGCCATCGGTTCACATCATGGCTGTGTTTAATTCTCATGATGGCTGCTAGACAAATATATATGACAGGCGCAGCCATTGCAGTCAAGACACAGTGGCTGAACTTTTGCTAATTTAAGATGTTGAATACAATTAATAAAAAGAAGTTTATCAAAACCTGCAAAGCTGAAGATATTTAACATATATACCTGTTGATCGGCTAGCATCCGCAGTTCTTATTAGTATAGCAATGATACAAATTTTGAGAACGAAAAGAAAAAGCATACATCATTGCAAGTGTACAGGGACTCCAAAACAATGGTGCAAAACATTCCACACGTTCATATATTCATGTACAACATTTTCTTCCCAAGCAAGATGTGCATTGTCCTTATTCTCGCTCAACCTATACAAAGACATGTACTATAAAAAAAATAGTGAAAAGAGCTACTACTCTTCTCTTTGCATTATTTTGCTTCTTATATGAATCAATTGTCAAACTATATACAACACAAGGACTAATTTTCAGTCCTAGTGGTTCCTAGTCAATTGTTAACTCCTAGTGTACAAGGCCGAATTTCCTCAGAAATTTAGCAGAAACCGACAGGCTATTTGAACACCTTTGAAGTAGACTAAATGCAAATCAACTTTGCATCTTCTATTTTCCCCCAATGCTTTATTTTGCTGCTGCAGTTTTGGGGTAGCCAGACACTAAAAACAAAATCATTGAATGAAGGGATTTGTGAATGCAGCCTTGCAGGTCAAATGTGAATCACTGAGTTGCTTTCCACGCATTCTTTCACTGTTGATGCAGACCTGGAGGTGCCAACCACAAAAAAATCCATTGGCAACTGCCAAGTGCATCTAACACCAGCAAGAACAGCTCATGGTTGACTACTCTGGACCAAAATAGCAGTCTTGTATCGATAACCGATCAAAAGCGTCAAAATTTGCTTTCAAACCAACAAACTGGCTTCCAAGCTGTGCACATGGAGCATCTGGCCATCTGCACCCATCTCTTGTTCGGAAGGGGCACAGTGACTCGCAAAAATGGTCCCCTGGTGCTTCTGAGACCAAGCTATCCTCAATTGCAGAGATTGATACAGAGAAGTCACCATTTTCATCTTCTTGACCCCTTGCATCTGTGCCTCTTCGCAATGAACATGACAGCACTTCAGTTCTCTCCTGGTTTTCACTCGTCGAAAATTTGATTGTGCACCCTATAGATTCAATCGCCTTTTTAATGGCAGCATTCTCCCTTTGAGCACTTTGAGCTGTGGCTAAGGCTGTATTACTTGCACATCTCTCCCTTTGCAAGTCTTGTTTCACAGATTCCATTTTCATTTTGATATCTTTTGCTCTCCATTCAGCGATGTCCTTTGCCTGTTCATTCCATCAGAAGATAAAACATCAGGGACAGGATATCTGGCATGTAAAACATAATAAGCCATTTTTAAACGGAACATCATAATACTTCTCTGTTAGTTAATCTACCTTCAAACATGAACACAATGACAACCTACCGCAATAAAACATAGAATAAAATAAAAGACTACTTAATTACCTTCATTGCTTCTGCATATTTTTTATTCATAGCATGCCACTGAGATTCAAGATCACCACCTTGTGATTCATTGGGGCATGTCCATCTCAGATAAAACTGGGGCCAGAGGGTTGGAGCAAGTGCTGCAGCAGGGGGTAATAGTGCACCATTATGCTTTACTGGGTCATAGAATGGATTGTAGTGCTCATGGAAGCTGCCGCCAGAAGCTCTTAGATCAGCCAAATATGACCACACGCAACGACAAGAGTTCGTGACACCAGATTGCTCCCTTTCCCGCTCACTTTCATTTCAAATCATAAATTAGCTATGCAGAATATTATATAATAAACAAAAATCAAGCAGTGCAGGTGAAAAAAAGGAATCAAATACTATTATTGCCAAGATATAAGTACGTATGAAGAACAACATGCTCCAGACTTCTGGGAACACAATTCAGAAGAGTAATGTTGTGGGTTACACAATTTGAGAACGGACAAATGATGGCTTCTAAACTTAGGATATAACGCTATTGCTTCTTTTTTTTAAAAAAGGTAACACTATTGCTGGCCAAGCTAGGACAATCTATAGAACATGCTGCCTATCAACTCCTCCTAATTAAGCAAAGAACACAGATATATGCTACATAGCATCATGGAAAATAGTGAGTATCAGAAAAAAAATAATTCAAAATGGGAAATCATGTCTCATTACAGAGGATAAAAATAAATCAGGACTTATGATTCCAAAGGGTATGCCAGGAACAAAAGGAATAAGCTCAAATCACAAATCAGCCAAGATGGGAAATATTTACCTATTGCATAAGAAGTTTCCAAAGCGGCATGACAACACACAATCCATAAAATCAACTAAGAATTTCTGCAAAAAAATCAGTTTAATGATTACAAATGCTCACGGAGAAAAGAAGACTTGCAGAAGAAAATAAGACTTACAGAAGAGAACTGGAATGCAGATGGGTACAGGCGTAACAACTGAGAGATACAATCGAGCCACTGAAAAACAATATACTGTATTACCAACCAGATGAAAAGAAAACAATGGATTTACCAAAATATATAATAATGTAGGAATAACATAACATATACACTAAATGTAGAAAAGAGGGTGAATATTCATAATGAAGTGTGGCACTAATTCCACTAAAATGCCAGCACTAATGCTGCTTTCTCCATTGGTAATTCTGTAGAAGATTAGTGCGACATGCTGACCAATGCAGTTTCTAAAACAGAAACCTTCTGAAGTGCATGGTTTGATCTACAATCCAGTACTAAAAGCTGAGAAGCATTCATCCATGCTATGAACAATCCATACCGCAGAATAACATGTCTTAAAGACAATAAAATAGAACAAGTTGTAATCACCGAACCAGAAGTTTAGGATGACAAATTGGTCATCAAGACATCAGAAGATTATCAGTTATTCTTTACGATGCAAGGAAAATGATTATTGACGAAGTACAGAAGTAAAAGATTAGGGAAACAACAAAACAGCATTGGCAAGCTACCTGTAACAATATGGGTGAAGAGTTGTTTGATGTCTGGGATTGAACTGAAGCATTGGAGGATGGTCCTGATGGCCCTAAAGGGGTCCTGCTTGGTGAACTGCTTAAGTTCCCAAGGGAAGGTTGCCTCAGTAGCTCATATTGCGATCCCCCGTTCTCAGCTACTGTTGGAACTCCCATTCTCTCTGCAAATGGATGACCAAATGCTAACCAATCCTTTTCCACAAGGGCCTAAAACAATGTTGGAAGTGTGTTATGAGTAATAAGAAAGGGAGTGGTGCTGATGGAATAACTGAAGCAAAAAGAGAGAGAGAGAGAGAGAGAGAAAGTATTGAGCACTACCAAACATGACTTCTTCAAGGCAGATTTATACAGTATGAAATGCAAGCATATATCAACACAAGCAGCAAAAAAGGGGAATAAAGCTTGGCGTTCCTTTTCCATTTTGATAACAAAAATATATATATTTGGATGAAACACTCCAAACAAAACTAAAAGTTACCAAGAAGGGTAAATGCAAGAATAATTATTATGCTACCACAAGTTTACAGCAAACTATTTACAATACCTGGAATCCGCTGAAAGTTCGATAATAGGGATCAAGCAATAAACAAGCAAGTGCCACCAACTGGGTTGTGCGGTCCCATCCATCACTGCAGAAATAAAGTAGCAAAAAAAAAGGAATACAATTAGATGCTGCAAAGACAAAGGAACAAAGCTATAGCGATCACACAGGATCCCAAGATGGCATTCGAAGCTTCATTTATTTCAAAAATACACTGAGCATTGTCAAGGCAAACTGCTGGTTACAGGCCCATCCTAGTATGGGGACAGAGTTTGGATAACTGTCTGTTCTGCCAAAGTAAAATTTGATAATACGAATCCAGGGTCTTTAAATTTCCAGGGGCCTTTTTAACCTGGAGTGAACTTACAGCAAGCTTGCAAAAAAGGCGGCCAAACTGTCATTCAATAACTACACCTACCGATTCATCATACGCCAGTCTCTATAGCGGTAGAGCTATGGATTTTGTCATCTACACCAAACTAAAAGTCCAAGCACAATGGTAAATTGTTGGCTCTTTGACTAGATTTGGAGACCCCCAAGATTTCTCAGTGAAGGTTCTCTTCATGGCATATCCAAAAGGCAAAAGATAAAAAAACTAAACTTGTGACAAACAAATGCAAATGCCAGTATTTCAGCTTACTTCCTAGTCTATCAAACATGCAATTAGATGAGATATGGATAACACTAACAAGTAATAACCAAGGAGGTGCTGACGTGCTGTGGCCACATGCAGATTTTAGGATAACCCTGTGATAGATCAATAAATAATTTATAAAGGTTCTAAACACTTATTTAAACAGCTGTCATAGATCAATAAATCTAATCCATAGGAATCTTACCTAAGCTCACAACGATATGGGTTTGCAATAGATACTCAAATTACAACAGCAATAAAGCCTCTTAGCGCAAGCCATAGATACTCAGATACCTAACTAATAAACTAACTAATAATGCTTACAGAATCTAGATTATATACACAATCCAACAAAGTAGGTTATGGGATATTCAGAATGCAGCTAGGTTTTCTGTTGCACAAATTATTATGTGAACATTAGGACAAGGCTCTTTGTTTCACAGAATTGATACAGATTTGTAGGGTAACCATGTCACACAGAGCAACAGTTCTTACACACCCACACACATTGCATGCATGCAAATTAGTGCAAGATAAAGATACAGGAGGAGATAAAAACCTGCAATGGACAAGAACAGATGCTGCTTCTTCCGCAATTTGTGCAGCAATCCATGAAGCACCAACCAGAATATTTTGGATATGGTTTAGCCATTCCCCTAGCGTCGAAGAAAATGATGTCATGCTATTTAGATTGCCTCCACCCCAAGTTGATCCACGATTCCTCTGACAAAATATAATTAAAAATTCAGCATGCCCTGTACTTGATGAATTTGCAGACAATTTAGTCAAAACAAGTCGAGTCCTTGATATCTGTTAAAGTAACCTGACAAAGGTAACGTGTCTTGGTAGTTTCAACTCACAAGTTTAGATTGTCTAATTTGTTTGGCGATTAAGTGAAACCTCAAATGCAAATTGCACATGCACTTGTGTTGCTTCACAAATAAATCCGCTACTGCATAAAACAGAAAAAAGTAACCTAGGCTTGGCCACCTGGGTAGAAAGAAAGTATCTGGCACAGAGGGAACGACTAGAATAGAAACCATGCATGGATAACCACACGCAAGCCCAATTGCCCAGGAGGCATAAACCAAGCCTGTGAGTCAGAGTCCGATTAAAGTACTGTGAAGATTAAAAACATAACCAGAATAGGTGGCTACGATCGGGATTGAGATACCAAAGTGACCTACACACACACCACTAACAGGTAGCAGACTCTTACAAACAAGAAAAGGACCCCGACCAACCTAGACCAAAGCCTAAATGACCAGGGACAACGACCGGGCAAGGAGCTCTTGGAGTTTAGAAGCTCCTGCCAACCCCACAGACTGCATTCATCAGCTATCACTCGGAGCAAATCTGGTATGCACGACCTGGTGTACTCGAACACACGAGTTTATATTAAGTAATGAAAGTGTTATATGTATCGTCCAATCAGGAAAAATTCCATGCATGGTGCTAGGCTGCTAGCTTGCAGCGGTTGTTTAATAGCATTCAGAACTTCCAGTTGCAGCAATGGGCGTGACTGCATGAACAAGCATGCAACCACATTCCCAATAAGTTTTTGTATGCATTATGGGAACAACAGATGCCAACCTCAAAAGAGTTTACATTATATCAGCAAGGCAAACCATCAACTTACCCGATCTCCGACAACAGATACAGCTGACGGGGTTCCATTTGACGAAATTGAGCCATGAGCATCCACATAATCCCTAAGGCGAGAAAGACTGTCTCTCATTGTGTGGATGTTTTGTATTCCAAGAAAAAGAACCTGGTCCCAGATCAAGTGAATTAAAGAGCATAAATAATTTCTTCTCTTGAATGTTGATGGAAGAAGAGAAAAAACTAGTGCAAAGCTATAGCCGCATGCTAGACAGTTATCACATCAAACATTACCTCAGATCTGGCATAGTTAGAGGATGACTCTGAACCCCCTCCCTTTGCCCCATTTGCTAAAGCATTTGCCCTTGGCCGAGCATCGATTATGTACAATTTCCTGTTTTACAGCATGAACAAAACACTATTTATGCTGCTCGTATATCTCCAAAGAAGTCAAAAGGTATAAGGACATTCAAAGAGTACATCAAAGGAAAATGGCACAAGAGTTAGTCCACATCTGTTCTGATTACTGCTCCTTTAGCTCAGTACATGCCTCAGTTCTAGTTCTTAGTGCAATAAAAGAAAGTGGGAAAGAAAGCAAGATTAGAAGGTCAATATTATCTGGGGGGGGGGGGGGGGTAGTCAAATTATAGGATCCAATATTTTAATGGATGTCAATAGTAAGAGAACAGATATATCATGAAATGCATACTACAGTTACCTTGGAGATACTTTATCATTGGTGGTTCTGCTGCTAAGAGCACCGACAAGCTTCTCATCGGCATTGCTGCAGAAATGTCCTACATTAGACCAATCAAATCCAAGAATAGACAGCATATGTTCCAGAAAAAATTAGATAGATATACAAATAAACTCACTTCCTAAAGTTCATCAACCCAACCATTGGCTGAGACGACCTCGCCAGAACAGCTCCAGTCCCTGTGATGTAAACAATTCAGTTTTTTCTCATGCCTCCTTCACAGGTCCTTTTTAACCATTAGAAAATGCCCGATTTACCCCAAAAAAAACAGTGACAATATAGGTTTGTCAAGAACATGAAAGGATCCCTTGAGAAAAGTAAAAACTCGACCGGTGGGGAAAGAACCGCATTAAGAAGGGACCATATGACCCCGGTCGAAAAAACTCCCCAAACTCTAACCCATGCCAGTATAGGGCCAAACTGAACTTGGGCCAGCATACACCATTACCTAGGCACGCGCAGCACACCGGTACACCGCAGCCACAAGCCAGCAAGCACAGTGAGGGGAGTTTTTTTGGGTGCAATACCGGGGTTTGAACCCCGGTCGGTGGCCATGACCACAACCAGCCACACCACTGAGCTATAGCTCAGTTTGCAAAAGAATCCCTTGAAGGTTCTTCAAGAAAATCTACTTAAGAAAACACAACTCAGATTTTTCTGAAATAGGCTCGAATAATATACTAATACCAACCATCCTTTATGAGCATAAGCCCTACAAAAATCCAACTTGTTCGTGCAAACTGGAAATAACTTGATTGAGTATGAGGATTTTCTATTCAAAGTAGCTAGTTTGAGTGTTGCTATCAGTTTAGTGTCTAAACCAAAAAGAATACCAGGGCGACTAGCATGGATATGACTGCAAGCTACAACAACAAAAACACTAATAAAGGTGGCTGCGGCAGTGGCTCCCAATAAAGTGATACTACCATCAGGCACAAATACATTTCATTCTAGAAATAGAAACACCATGCTGTCGAAGTCAAACTTTTACAACATTACATACTGATGTGTTATCTTTCCAAATATTTCTACTACAAACACAAAAAATAAATGTGTAGATTGCCTTGAAAAGCTATATTTTTAAATTTTATTATATTGATGGTTTTTAATATATTATGATGAAAATGAAGGATCCAGATAACATTTGGAGATCGTGTCGATGTTCAAAACAATGTGAGCCAAGCGAATAATTTTCAACAACAACAGGCAGTATTTCTCAATGACTCAACTTCCCACAACTTGACACATAAACATGAGAATATTGGCCCTCAGCAGGACTATGGGACTAGGGATCTTAATAATTCTTAAAGAGAGAAAAAGGATATATCAAATACGGAAGGATTTTATAAAAAAGAGTATACATACCAGGGTCGCACCATGAAATAACAGGCAAGCGTTTGCCTGATCGAAAAGTAGAAGCTTGAAATAAATCTTCATCACTAATGTAATAGAAAAATGGTAGTATCAATGACTTATAAATGTGTTTATAAGTGAAAAGAACTACCACATAATACTATCAAGGGCATGAATATACCTTATATCCCTTGGTACAATTAGGTCAGAGGGGTAAGTTGAACACAATGAATAACCAGAATTAACTCTAGTTAGCCTCCACCAATCATTTGACAAAGAAACTTGGGAAACTTCCTCAAGTCCACGTAACTGAGGTAAGCTTTTCCTAAAAAGGCGAAAGTATTCTCTCAAGAGCCGCGACTTCGGCTCAGAATCATTCTTGATGGTGGATGGATCACAGGAAAACGCATATAGGTCCCACAAATTAGAAGGTTTAACACATCTTCTCAAAGCATCAAATACTTCCTTTTTCTGGAAAAAAAGAAAGCCAAGGATCAATAGGAAACATCAAAAGATCCAGAATGCGTGGAAAAACAATATGCTAAAAGAAATCATAACCCCACATGCTATCAAATCAAGATACCTGCTTGGGCAGAAAAGCGAATACAATGACCCTCATGTCTTTGCCTGAACAAAAGTAGATCAAGTAAAAGACGAAGATCAGTACAAGGTCCTTAAAGCTAATGTGATCATTAGAAAAAAAAAACTGTGGATTCACCCACACCAACAGAAACAAATTAATTGCACTTATCGTAATGAAAAGCACGACACAAACTTTAAAAACGTGTAAATAGAGCAGTAAATGTTATCACTAGGAGAAAAACCTGCAGATCTGCCAACAGCAATACAAGTAAACATTGTAATAACCATACTTGAAAAGTGCTTAAAGAAAAAAAAGTTGAAGCTTCTTGCATCTACTTTTCTAATCCAAATCTTCTGCCAACAAAAAGGTTTGATGAATGTAATTACAATATGATACCCAACATGGCCCATTGATATCACTTATATTATCTCAAGGGGTAAGTTTTCTTTTTTTTTCCTACAAAAATCTAGTCGGATTAATGAAAGGTATGGTTGCAGTTGGAAACATAATTATGCTCAAAGGTGACTCAGTACAGACTACAAACTTACCAATGACTTGGAGAAGTTCACGGGGACGGCTCTTATCAGAGAGGTGGGGAAGGGGTTGGAGCTTCACATCCTGCAACAGAACCGATTTTCGGTCAATAATTTATAAGAACAGTTTGCATGAATTGTGATAGCAGAACTTACATAACTATAATCCTGGGATGATAATGCAAACATGGGAAGGATAAATAGGCCCAAAACAGATTACTTAAGACTTACATCATTTAGCCTCTCGATTGTCGTCAGCGGAATGGTACCCAACTCCATTACACTTTTTTTTGCTTGGCTCTGCAAAATGGTCACATGATTAGATTCATTAGAATAAGAAAGGGGGAAGGGGACAGGATCCCTGAGACCCTGACTGCATAATGAGGACGGTCATTGAAGAGATAAAAAAAAGGAAGATGTGATCAATGAACAGAGCTGGCAGGGGACAAAAGGCAGATGAAAATTATCTCTGGATAAAAATCAATGTTGCATAGCAAAATGATAATTGTCATGATATGATTGCTTACCACAAAGAGAAGTCGGAAATTTGTCACTGAGAGTGTACCAGGCTCGTGGTTGTTTAATAGAACAACTCCGTGGCCCTAGTTAAGGAAGGTGAGAGAAATCAAAATAAAGATGGGCATATGCAAGTAAAAACAGTGAAATCAATCAGTGCAAAGTTGGGGTTTATGTCAGGAAATAAATACACCATCCTTAAGTTCCATAAGAAGAAAATAACAGTAGGCAATATAGCAAAGCATGCTGCACCTACTATCGCAGTAACATGGTATACGAATAATGCTGATTTCAAGTATGTACCAGAAAGAATTTCCCTAGGATGGTATATTCACTATATAAAAATCTTGCATCCACTGAAACCTCGTCCAAATTGTTTCTGGTACATTTGCTCACATGAACCATTTGTTTGCTGATCTGGCATTTGATAATTGAACACATAGTTTCCCATCCTAGGCAAAGACATCCTCATCCATACTCGCGCATTACAGTTAATTTTGGAGGAACCACTAATGCCATATGAAAGATTTCCCTTTTGAAATCAAAATTTAAGTTAGGTATGCCATTGCTCCCTTAGCTCCAAGAGAAAATCCTCAGACCCCTTGAGGCTAAGAAAGCCAATAGATGTCTTGAACAATGCTGTTTCATTTCATTTTCCTTTTTTTTCTGCGTAAACTAACACATAGTACAATGCATATCATTCGGGTCAATTGTTCCGACTATAACAATCTCTGCTATTTACGAGATGATTTGAAAGCATACAATGCATCGACATCACACGGATCAAAAGTTGCACACAACAGAACCTATGAGGCTTAGTATGATGTCACTATGATAAGGCTAACTTAGCAAGTGATTAATTCCCAGCAACAGCCAATGTGGCTCAGGCGAGGACAGGACAACCGGGAGCCGGACAATTTGTCGTTATAGAGCACCCACCCCACCAATTGATTCGTCATCAGAGCCTCCGAGAGGAATTTTGCAGGTTATAGCCCAATAGGGTGCGTCAGAAATTGCGGTTACCTGGGCGATAACCTCCTCGTCCTCGAGCAGGAAGTCGTCCATGCTGCCCTTGACGCCCGGGCCAGCCGACCTCCGCGGCCTCGGATCCTTGAACCACGAAATAAGAGAAACGTCAGCGACGCACAATCACGGCATCTCAAAACACCACCCGGCACCCGCAAACTTATCCCTAGCGTCTACCGCCCCGTACGCCCGCGGCCGGCCAGGCATGCAGCGGGGGGGCGTTGGCCCCCGGTGGCACCCGACCGTACCGAATTCCGAGCCCGAGCCCCGCCTCCCCGCGGAAGCCGACGCGCAGAGAGAGAGAGAGTCGCCGCGCAGGCATCGCGGGCGCGCAACCGCTAGGGTCGCGAGTGGCGGGGCGTGCGGAGCGGAGCGGAGCAGGGGCAGCGGGAGGGAGGGGGAGGGGAAGGCGTACCGTACCTCGATTTGGTTCCAGTCGATGGCGTCCCAGCTGCCGGAGCCGTCCATCTCCGGCGAGCGGCGGCGGCGGGTCCCGTTCCGTGGCCGCGGCGTCGCGAGGTCGCGGTCGCGGCGAGAAAGAGGAGAGCGAGCGGTGGGGACGAACGAACAAAGAAGTGTGTTTGCTTTGCCTTGCCTGCTATGCTCTGTCCGTGCGCGTGCGTCCTGCCTGTTTGGCTTGGATTGGTTGGCTTGGCTTGCTGCGGAGGCGACCCCGACCCGACCGAGCCCGCCCGACGCGGCCCTCTCTCTCTCTCTGATGTGTGGGGCCGTGGGGGTAGCGTGACGCGGCCAGGAGTTCCACCCATCTTGCGAAGCGTTGCGTTGCTACAAGTTTCGTTTACCTTTCACCCTTTTTCTCTTTTCCGTACGACAACTTCCGTCTCCGTTTCAGTATCGGTCAATCTCTCACATGTATTGCCACCGTGGTACACGTCGATTTGTCAAACAGATAATGCAAACAATAGAGGTGTGGTCCATAAAAAAGATTCTTCCCAACATTCTTGCCCTTTGGAATGTCAACCATCCACAAAACCATACTCAGATCACATCATTTACAGCCACATGATCCCATCAATCACTGTCATCAGGAGCATAAAGCAATTGCCCAAACGCGCTTACCAAACCGCCCACGACCAGTAAAAAAAAGACGCAGTACGTAAGAAATTAGTTTTTACTCGATGCTGGATCAGACATGATCTGTGATGACAAGTTTAGAGGCATGCGGCCCCGTTTAGTTGCATTGGTTAAATTTTTAGGTTCTCGTCTATTAGAAGTATTGAATGTAGACTAGTTACAAAAATAATTGCACGGATGAACCGGAAATTGCGAGACGAATACATTAAGTCTAATTAGTCCATCATTAGAGATTGGTTACTGTAGCACGATGTTGTCTAATCATGATATAATTAGACTCATTATATTTGTCTCGAAAATTAAGGTAAAAATTGTGGAATAGATTTTGTCATTAATTCATATTTAATACTCCTATAATTAGTGTATGGAGATTGATATGACGGGTAGTTGGTGAAATTTTTGAAAACTAAACGAGTCGCAAAGTAGATTACTATTGAAAACCGGAAGGAAACTGAGTAAACCGGAGAAAAATTGTTGGTGCCCGCTGAATCAGAGGCAAACCGATGCTATTAATATCCTAAAGGAGGCGACTACATGAAGAGATCTCTTCATTTAGTCATACATGGAGAGCCCTCCCAGTTTATTTTCTACGACACAAAATTACTTCTCTCAACAGAAAGAAGCACAAGGAGGAAGTAACTTTTAGTCATATATGGAGAGCTCTCCTAAGTTACTTCCTGCGACACAAAATTACTTCTCTCAACAGAAAGAAGCACACGGCAGGAAGTAACTTTGTATCGCAGGAAGTAATTTTGTGTTAAGAAGTAACTTTTGTATCGCAGGAAGTAATCTCGGAAAGCTCTCCATTTAATCTTAAATGGAGAGGGCTCTCTATTTAGATTTTGGGTATCTAAAACCACGAAAAACCGGGGCACCCTTGAGCCCCGTGCAGCGCGGAAAAAAAACAGCATTTCGTGCGCCAGGGTGGGCCAGTGAGGACTGGGGTTTCCGTGCGCCTGGGAGCGTAGGATAAAATGATCATAAAAAATGGTGAGGGATAGGAAACCGGGAATCGAAACCCAATTGAGCTGCATTTTTCATCCGATTTGCAATCGTAATATTATATTAAATATATAATAACGATAGACTAATTAAAGTTAATAGATTCGGCTCTCGATCTATTTTGTTGGGGAGGTACGTAAGCAATGGGGATGATAACACAGACGACTCTGGCGTCTAACACTAAGCGAGACGGTGAGGCTTGAGAAGTGGAGATGACCGACATGGTCGGGGGTGAATGATGGTGTGGTTAGGGCATTGAAGCGTCCCCTCATCAGAGGTGACTAAATGTGACATAAATACCAGTCCTAGGAGGCTGGCTACACATTTATTACAACAGGTGGTTCAGTCCCTTACATCACGGCGGCATAGTGGGCACGGAAGCGCCATTGCCACGAGAAACAACACAAAAGCTAAAGACCAAACTACGATAGCGAAGGCTTCTAAGGCCTCATCAGAGTACCACGCCATGGAAGCTCTCTGTGGCGACCCTGATTCCACAGGCACGGGTTGGGTGCAGGACAGCGACCTACTCGACGTCTTCGGGAACGAAGTCGGGATCCTCCTCTGAAAAACAGTTAATTAAGCAAGGGTGAGTACATACGTACTCAACAAGTTCAACCCCACCCACGGAGGGGCTTATAAGCAGGTCATGCACGGGATATATCGAGGATCAGGATAAGGTTTATTTTGCAAACACATTTACTCATGCAGGGGTTTGCTTTCGAAAAGGTTTTCGCAAACAATTTTTATAACTCAGTTGTTTTGTGAAAACCAAATGAAGACTACCGGACTCCCCGCCCGCAGTAGCCCAGGCACACAGCCACACACTTTTCCAGAGAACAACTCACGCCATGAAAACATCCCAAACCCAAACACTAGTTTTGTGACCCCACCGTGACTCGTCCAATACCGTGGACACGGCTATTCGAATAGGTTTTACACTCTGCAGAGGTTGTACATCTTTACCCACAAGTAGGGTACCGCCACACGAACACCTTAGTGTCGGTGCGGATCCTATCAAAGCCATTACCCACCTTAGCTAACCCTACGAGCCATCACGGGAGCAACCAAGGGGTTATCTCACGTAACCAGGGCGTACCTCACACAGATCGTACCCCTACTCCTTGATCTCCCGCTGCTCACCCGCACTCCTGATGGCAAGTAGATTAACTAGTGGGATTTATGCTAAGCCGTTGCCACATACAACGGTCGAGTGGTAGTACGATAATTGGGTCAGGTGAGATGTCACGCAACCCGGTCCTTAACGACAAGATGGACATCTCCAACACGCCCAACCACAAAGGTACGAGCTCACCCATACTCCTGACACACGCGTCCATCCCGTCTACCCAATTCTTTACTCATTTTCCAAAATATCCCATTTCCATTTTTAAAGCACTCACACATTTTGAAAGCACTCACATATTTTTAAAGCAATCATTTAGGCCAAAACAAGATTCAATCATAGCAATCAAGGGTGGCTATCCTACCATGTTTTTGCAGAAAAACAATATGCAGTTTATAAAACGGGTATATGGTTGTGTTTATAAAACTAGGATCAAAGCATGCACCAAAGGATGAGATTGAACTTGCCGTCTTCGAAGTCTTCGGGGAGTGCCGGCTCGGCGTTCGGGGCTTCGGGCTCCTGCTCGCAGTAGTCGGCTTCGATCTCCGGCTCGGGGTACCTTCCTCCGTCTACTCCGTCGGCTATAGCGCACACATAGGCAAGCAAACAATATTAGCACACATATTTCCGGCCGAGCTCGGGGAGGGGAAATGAGCGGAGAGGGGGTATATAAAAGTTCTAGGGGGTTGGTTCGGCGGGGGTACTACTGGGAGGGGTGTGGTATTATTTGGATAAAATTGTGCATGGGGTGTTGGGTTAAAGAGGGGTTACAAGGGCTAAGGGCCTATTGGTAACTTCTATTAATGGGGAAGGTTGGGCGTGATCGGGATAAAACCCGCGCATGAAATGTCGAGTTAGAGAGGTGTTTACAATTAACTAGGGTTGGTTAGTAATTTAGTTTGAATTAGCAGGACCTAAACATACTATTTAGGTAGGGTGGGGTTTAATTAAACTAGCCTAGGGGTCTATCTAGAAATAACAGGGGTGTTTTGGTAAAGAAACTTAAGGTTTAGGGGGTTAGAAAGGAAGGGAATAGAAGGAGGGGCTCGGTGGGGAGAAATAGGAGGGAGGCCAGGGGTTTTTGGCAAAACCGCCCCTTCTTCCTCCCCGATCCAGACAGGGGAGGGGGGGAGCTGGACGCCCCTGGTCCGGCGGCGGGCGGCGGCCTCCAGGGGCCGGCGGCGACCGGGGGAAGGGGGAAAAGGAGGCGGAGGGCGAGGGCTTCTCACTCCCGAGCTCACCTTTGGCTAGGATGGCGCGGGGAGGTGGATCGGCGGCGCGGACAGAGAGAGGCGGCGGTGCTAGGGGCGGCGGCGCGGTGGAGCTTGGAGAGGACTTGTGGATGCTCGATTGCGGTGCGGTGCGGCGAGGGAGGGTGGTGTTGGCCTTATATAGGCGGCCTAAGGCGGTTCTCGGGCGGAATATCTCGCCGGCGACCTCTACACCGGCTCCGGCAGTGGTGGGTCGCGGCGGCAGCTCTGGGCCGGCCGGGCCCGGTCGCCGGGCGACGGGACGGCACGGGCAGGGGCGGAGGTCGTCGTGCAGGCGTCGGGTCTCTTCAATCCTGTGGCGCAGGGGCGGTAGGCCGGCGGGACCGTCCGGCGGGTCGGCCGGCGGCGGCGACGCCGCGGTGTGACGGCTCGAATTGATGGCGGTCCGGCAGGGTCGTGTCTTGTCCCAGCGGATGGGATGCTTCGGCGGCCAGCTGGTGCGGGGGAAGCAGCCTGGCGTGTGGGAGAAGGAGGGGGGGCCGGCGTGCGCAGCGCGCAGGTCAGCGGCGCCAGGCAGGGCCGGCTGCGGGAGGAAGAAAGGGGGAAAAAAAGAAAGGAGAAAAGAAAAGAAGGGAAAGGAAAAAGGAAAGGAGAAAAAGAAAGGAGAAGAAAGAAAAGGAAGGGAAAGAAAATAGGAAAAGAGAAGGGAAAAGAAATAAGGAAAAGTTTAGAAAATTAGGGAAACTGTTAGGAAATTAGGGGAAGGGTTTTTGCGGGATTTTACGATCTTCCGGGCGTCGGCGTGATTTACGGGACGGCGGTGATGGCGAGGCGGACCGGCCGTCGGGACCGCGGCGTGCGCGGGATTCCCGGCACGGTGGCCGACCGCGGCGTTGGGAAGGCGCGCGTGGGTGCTGGCCCGGGTGCGGGCGGTGCCGGCGGGATTCGCGGCACGCGCGCCGGGGGTGAGAGGGGGAGGCGGTGACTAGGGTTTGAGAGGGGGTAATTGAGCTCAGCTGGACAGTTTTGAAAACACGCACGATTTATTAGGTGATTTATTTGGAGCTAAAAACGCGGGCGTTACAGGCATACAAGTATACAACAGTGAGGCTAGGTGGCACGGATGAAGGAGGGCAAGGTCGAAGTGTGATGCGTCTGTGATGGGAAGAGGTCAGACAGACGACGACGAGGTTCGGCGTCCCGAATAACGATAGACGAAGTTAGGGTGGCGTGGGCGCAACTGGAACACCAATGAGGTTGGAAAGGTACGGGGTGGCGGTGTGACGACGCGATCGAGGCTAATGACGACGGGCGAGGTGGCACGAACACAACGGAGAGGTCGGGGAGGTGTTGGGGGTCGGGTGGCGGGGTAACGATGCGGTCGGGGCTAACGACGGCATGCGAGGTCATGTGGCATGGGCGCGGCGGTGAGGTCGGGAAGGCAGGGATGACTGTGTGGTCGGGACAGGTGACAGTGAGGTTATGTAGGCGCGAACGAGGTGGCACGTGCACGATGAGAACGTAGTCGGGAAGGTGAGATCGGACTGACAGTCGTGAGGTTGTGGTTGACGACGGTAATATTTTGGAGGCGTGGATAGCAGATGACGGTAAGATTTTGGAGGTGTGGATGGCAGCAAGTGAGATTGGGGTAGTGTGAGCATGACGAAGAGTAGGACAGCAAGACGAACAATGTTTTCATTCTCCCGTCACAACGCACGGACATAATTTCTAGTAACAGTAACAAGAAACAAATTATGTGTATAAAAAATGAGCGCAGACAAATTATGTGTATAAAAAATGAGTGCAGAAAATAAAACGAGAAAAAATTAATCCCACAAGCGCGACCACGATGGGACTCTCCCGTCGCAACGCACGGACATAATTTCTAGTAACAGTAACAAGAAACAAATTATGTGTATAAAAAATGAGTGCAGACAAATTATGTGTATAAAAAATGAGTGCAGAAAATAAAACGAGAAAAAAATTAATCTCACAAGCGCGACCACGATGGGACTCGAACCCACAATCTCCCGCTCCGGAGGCGAGCGCCTTATCCATTAGGCCACGCGGTCACAGATGTCCTGGTGCAGATTAACAAATTTTATTAACAACGAATCTGTTTCACGTTCGCTGATGATAGGTTTGAAGCAAGTCTCTTTTTTTTATGAAGAAGAGGCCTGAATTGCTGTCTATAAGAGTGTCTCGTTTAAGAAGGGTTAATTAGATCCATGACATTACAATTTTCAAGTTTTTGAGCCACGCAGGTACTGTTCATGATATAGGAACCATGCCATTACAATTCTTATGTAATTTGAAATGTGATCATTGTTGACATTCATGTATAATTTAGATTTTAGATGTTGAAGAAGGTGTTGTTAGTGCTAAAAAGGAGGGAAAAGATGTTGAAGAACAGGCCCTCGTATTATTATTGATGGAGTCATTGGGCTTAATTATTATTCGAGGTAATCACACTAGTTTTATTTTGCCGCTCTTTTTATTTTGTAAATATATGTGGTTAGTACTATTATCTTCTCTATCATGTTATAAATGAAAAGTATACATTCATAAATGACCTAGCATGTTTGTTTTGCTCGAAGGCCCTCTAAATCATAGAACCAGCCCTTGCCACTAGCGCAGGTACCTGTCTGCTCCCTATTTTTTCAAGCTGACACTCAAAATAAACATCACCCACTGAAGTGTGCCAAGTGTGCTCTAATCCACCCTCTCCTCTTTGGACATCACTTAATTCATCTCGTGAATTAGCAACGAAGTATGCAAATAAATTTTATAATTAATTTATATTTAATACTTGTAATTTATCAAATATTTGATGTGACATGTACTAAACTTTTAACTTTTAGTCATCGGAAATCAAACCGGAGCTCTTGCGTTATTAAGAAAAGAAAAGGCAAAGGTTACATTCGTATCTGTGCTGTGCAGACTTCATCCATCGATCTTCGATGAACAACACACCGATAAAGAGTTTATTCAGTTTGTCTAGACTTAGGACATGTTCTTTACATTAAAAATGAACAGTGAAAAGTACTATTTACTCATCACATACATCACATCTTCTCTAACAAGAAATACTATTTCAACACTATTCATTTGCAACTTCACTATTTTTTTCACTCAAAAGAACATGCTCTTAGCTTGTTTCGACTTATTTCGTGTTACGCGACACTATTCATTGTACTAGTAGTCAAGTAATATTTATTCTACCCGATCTCGAGGGGTGTGTTCCCAGACCGACTGATCCAGGCCTTGTTTGGTTACAGGTGTTAGTTTTCTAACACCTGGGAATCTTGCATGCATGGAGTACCAAATGAAGTCTATTTACAGAACTTTTTCACAGATGAGTGCAACTTTACGCGACGAATCTAATGAGCCTAATTAATCCATGATTTGCTACAGTAATGCTACAGTAATTATTCTCTAATCATGCGGTCAAAGGCCTCATTAGATTCGTCTCGCGATTTAACCCGGGGTTGTGGAGTTAGTTTTGTAAACTGACTTTATTTAATACCCTTAATTAACGGTCAAAAGAGGTGTTAAAAAAGTAACACCTGGAACCAAAAAAGGCCCCAACAACGCTAAAAAACCTTTAAAAAACAAGTACTCCGTACGCACGGAGAGAAGACAGTCGTCCCCCAAAACCCCCACACTGCGTTGGTTCTTCTTTCCCAAGACACAGCTCCCCGGCTCAAAATAAAAAAGCAAAAATATACAAAACCTCCGACAAGGTGACGAGATGATGCGGCCCCATCGACCAGAGCGCAGCCGGGGCTAGGGCAGCCAACGCTAATTAGCGCGCGCGTTGCGAACGAGCGAATTCCGACAACTACTTTGGCCACACACCGTACCTTCCCACACCACATGCACGCTTCCCGCCGCTCACAACACCCCTTGATCGGTTGGTCAGGGTAGGTGGCCGAGTGAGGCACTCCCTTGTCTTGGTGTGCATGCCCTCATGGTCCCCACCTCTCTTATATGGTCTTGTGCGATGGGGCCCGCAATCTTGGTGGGTTGGGCTCCTCCGATCAGTGAGTCGAGTCAAGGGCCCAGTTGACTGTTGGATGGCCAATTGGTGGAGATCAATACTAACTCAAGGTCCTTAACTCGCAAGAACACCGTGCACATACAATCTTCCTTTTTGACACCCTCCCCATTTTACATGGTCTTTTTCTTCTGTTAGTTGAATGGAGAGTATCTTCTCCTTCAGCTCCCGCCACTGATCATAAATGCACCCAGGCAACCATCACTTGAAACTAATATCCCCATCTTTTGTAAAAAAAAGCCTTCCACAGTTATGTCTTTGTTGACACAAAGATCAAATAGAACTGGGAGCTGAGTACATAAAGGTTCCCCTTTATACCAGGGTGTATCTCCCACAACTGAGTCCACAAGAGTGTGTATATCCATTCCTAATTGTAATCTCTCCCTTTTGGGTAAATACTTTTGACCTTCAGAAGATCAGCCCACAGGGGAGTCCCCCAATCTGTGTTGTACATTGCCAACCACTTTTTCTCTCAAGTATTTAGCTCTGACAATGTCATGCCAGATCCCAGTTGCAGAATCCAGCCTCCACCACCATTTACATAATAGACTTATGTTCATTTTCTAACAATTTTACAATAGTCATTTTTGTAAATATTGATTTGAGTTAAATTTACAATCTTAGTTTTAATGTTGTTGCAAAAAATGGCTGGTCGTGATCAAAACCTAAAGGATGTGTCTAGCAAGCTGTCTAGTGAAAATATAACTGATGAGTTGCTGGAGACTCAAGTCACTCCATGTCTTGATTTTGACAGACAACCTCTCAATCTCTCCATGTGTTACAAGATGAACAACACTTCACCTGCAATGGATGTTATTGTGAAAAAGGGAAGTGAACAACAGAAGATCACACCACAAATGTACAAAAATTTGTCTGGTCTTAATCATCCATTACTGCTTCCAGTGATAAATTATTATGAAAAAGGCAATGGATGCTTCTTTTAGGAAATGTGATCGATGGATCACTTGGGAAATGACTTGACCAACATGAAGGTAACTTAATGTTTCAAGGAACAGGAACTGACAAAAGTTTTTCTCCAACCTTGCGGACACTTATAACGTGAGTAAACCTCATTATGCTTCTTTCTTCTGTACGCATAAGTCACATGCATGTGTATTAGGAAACTTGAATATTACATTGGTCAATCTTCTCAATCATGAACAATTGCAATCTGTAGTTGCCATAATGATTATGTAGGGTCAGGTCAACATATCTTGTTGTATTGATTTGCACATGTTTGATATTAATTTCATCTTTGTATTTTTCTAACTTAGCATTCTATTCACAAAGATTTGAAGTTCCTATTTGTGAAGATGTCCCTAAAGAAGCTGCATCCCCTGAATGTCACATTTGAAGATATGTTTGTAAAATTCATGAAGAATGGTCAACCTAGATTCTTTATGCTAATAACACAATGTAAGTATTAAAAAACCATGTTACTTGTGTGTTAGAAATATATTTGTGGGTAGACTACCGCACAGGCCTCTGGCCTTGTGCCACCCCTTGGGATAGATGGATAGGTTATGTGTTGATTAGGCAAGGATCTCCGTTGATTTGTTCTATTTCTATAAACGCTAAGGGATCCCAAACGCTAAGACATCCTTGCCTATATAAATTGTACGTGCTTTGCACCTAATAATCAATTTATTATCTCCCTGAGCCGTATTGATTTCATTGTGCATGTTATTTGGTGCATGCATTAGTTGGTCAGTCCTAACGATGCGTTAAAATGCAGTTCAAGAGCTTAAAACACAACACTTCTGAAAGTGCATCTAGGCCCCCAAGTGGATTTTGGTGAATTGAATGACAAAGCAATTAAAGGTCTAACACATTTGTCTAAGATTGTGAGCAAGTTTTATTTATATATTCATGAGTTATTGTTGAGATATATGTTGGTAAATGAATATTATATAGCTCACATTGGAGAAGACAAATATATGTGTGATTCTAAGGCATAGTGGCAAATATCAAGCAACAAAGAAAGATAAATATCAGGAATATTTTGAGAAGGTCAATTCATTGTCTCCGATAAATATAGTAGCTTGGTTAAAGTACAAGGATCATAGAAAGAGAAGATGATAATTCTCTCTAAATTAAATGCAAGGCTTCATGTGGTAAATAAAATAGGACACAAGATGAGTGTAGATTTTATGGTCCTTAATTGAAAGTTTGCATATTCGTTGTCAATCAAGAACAAGCATTTGAAGCAGGATTTCAAATAAAGACTAATTGTGGATGAAGCCAAGCCTAACTCAACGTGGATTGGTTAAGTGATGAAGAGATCAACCGAGATGACTAGGGTGAGGGACTAAGCAATCTTTGGGGTCTTAGCTAGGCTATCGTATGTGTTTTGCTAAGGTGAAGTTCTAGTATCCGTGGGGTCTCCAAGTATCATATCCATGCCTTAACCGAGGGAAGCAATGCAAATCACTCACATGTTATGATTGGCGATATGGAGTGACTTAAGGATCTAAGTGTGCATTTCTATTCTATATGGAAAGATCTTAAGCCACTAGCTCAAGTATGGACGTGCTCAAGACATTGGTCAAAGTTGAAGGCCCTCACGTGGAAATTGACCAAGTATGGCAAGATTGAAGACACTCAAGCTCAAGAGGTTGACAAGGTGTTTTTATTTATCTCGAGTATAGGTATGCCGTACTATCAAGAGGGATGCAACTTTCGCTTTGTGACCAAGTCAAGTGCTCTTAGAAAACCTTTGTGAGAAATAGACTTGAGAGGCTTAGAGTGTGCTAACAACCCCTCCTAACCTAACCTGAGCCACTTCATCTCTTAGGTGAAGTGTTAGAGTGATATAAAGGGTTTTGGGGGTATCTCGAGCTTCACCGGTCTGACCAGTGAAGGGCATCGGTCGGACCGGTGCGACTAGGCCCAACGGCTAGTTTTTCAAACACCGGTCTGACCGGTAAGGTGCACCGGTCTGACCGGTGCTGCCCGATAGTTAACAGCTAGTTTTCCTTGTTGAGAGGTATAAGTACCCAAGCCCTCCTCTTTGGTGGGCTGCTGTTCTTGGTGAACTTGCTGAGTTTCTAAGTCTTTTCTTGCAAGCCTAAAGTCTTAGTGGCTCTCCCCAACCTCTCTTTGTGAGATTTGTGGATTCAAGCCATACCTTTGAGTTGGGTTGAGAGAGTGAGATTAAGAGAGCCTTTGTGAGCTAACAAGAGCATTCCCATAGCTTGAGCACTTGAGTTTCGCGTCTACAAGCATTGAAGCATTTGTTACTCTTGGATGTTTGCCTCCTAGACGGCTAGGCGTCGTCGGCTAGCTCCCAAGTTGTGGTGAGCAACGGAAAGTTTGTGAGGGTTGTGATCTTGCCTCTTCGTGGAAAAGATCTCCTTAGTGGAATTGAGGAAAGTGGTTGAAAGAGACCCGGCTTGTTGTGGGAAGAGTTAGTTGATAACTCAAATCCCTTACAAGCTCCTCAACGGAGACGTAGCTTCCTTGGTGGAAGTGAACTTCGGGAAACAAATCCTTGTGTCTCTTTGTGGTTTGCCTCTCTAAGTTGTTTTCTAGCATATTTGATTTGCTTCCGCTTTGATCTACTTGGGTGTGCTATTTGTGTGTGCAGGGATTATTACTCTGCTCGTGATTATCTACCAAGATCACTCACCAAGTTTAGTTCGTGCTAGAAGTCAAGAGGAGCTTGAAGCTGTTTTTGTAGGTGCTCTGTGCTTCACCGGTCTGACCGGCGTAGGGCACTGGTCTGACCGGTGCTCACCTGTGAAGCAGAGCCAGCACCGATCTGACCGGTGAGGCACACCGGTTTGACCGGTGACGCCTGGCAGTTTAAGTTTTGCGGGGAAGAAAAGTTTAATTCGGTCGTCCGCCTATTCACCACCCCTCTAGGTGACATCAAGATCCTTTCAATTGGTATCAGAGCCGAGTGCTCCGATTCGAGCTTAACCGCTTGGAGTTTGACGATGTCGACAACTCGTGAGGTACCTTTTGAGCCTCTAGCTCTAGATGGCTCAAACTATGCTTCTTGGTCAATTCATGTACTCAATCATATTAGGACCATGGGTCCACTTGCTGAGAAAGTTGTTATTGCTAGTATTCTACCTCCTCATCTTAGGGAAAACAAAATTGACTTGTCAAAATCAGCCCTAGAGGACTTAGAGTATTGGCAATGCAACTCTAGAGTATTTAACTACTTTTGTAGTACTTTGAGTGATGGTGTGCAGGAATTTATCTATGAAAAGATTGAGATTACGCACACACCATTTGGGAAATGCTTCGAGAAGAATATGAAAAGCCCAAATGGATTAATCAAGAGCAAACCATGGAGAAGGCACTTGAGGAGCGCTCAAAGTCTTCATTCAACAACATTGAGCCTCAAGTGTCACCTCTCAAGCAAGGAGAAGGCCAAAGAAGCAAAGACACTGTTCCTCTACAGGGACCGGTCAGACCGGTGCATCTCACCGGTCAGAGTGTCAGACCGGTGCCAGCAGAGGCACCAACACTTGCTTGATGGCCAAGAAGGAAAAGAAGAAGAAGACCAAAGGAGGAAAGATTGAGACGAATGAAGCTTCAAGCTCCTTGTCTAAGGAACTTGAGACTCTCAAATCCGAGAATGCCTCCTTGGTTTGTAAGTATGATTCACTCGCTATGCAATATGATAAGGTTGTCAGATCCTTTGCTTGCGTAGCTGCAGTGGATCAAGAAAATGAAGTGCTTGAAGAGAAATTAGGGAAGCTCACTAGTGAGCATATGGCTCTACAAGCAAAGCACGAGGAACTTGAGTACTCTCATGAAAAGCTTGTAGATTCTTATGCATCACTAGAGATAGCTCATGAGGTTGTGCTTTCATCGGTAAAATTTATGCAACCCCTATCTCACACATGCACATGCTCACAAGTTCAAATTGATTTGTCTTGCACTAATGATTATTTCTCTCAAGCAAGCCAATCTAGCATTGAGCATGTACTTGTAGAATCTTGTGATGACCTCATTGCCAAAGAAAATGATGAACTCAAGCAAAAGGTCGAAAAACTTAAAAGAAACTTATATGTGTTGAAAGGGAAGAGTCAAGTGCAACCTTCTCAAGATAACCGTGAAAACATGGTGAAGAAGCTTGAGAAGGGATCAACCATCACTAGCTCAACTCCTCAACAACATACCAAGACCCATAAGAATAAGATTCAAGAAAAGAGCAAAGTTAGGCATGTCAAGTCTCTCCATGGCCCAACCAAGCACAAGATACAAGAAACACTCTCCAAGAAGCCGAGAAGATCAAACAAGTGGAGAGTGTGCTACAAATGCAGAGAGAAGGGACACTTTGCCGATGCTTGCACAAGTGCTTCAGCGAGCAGCAGATCTGACCGTGACTGGTCAGACCAGTGCGTAGCATCGGTCAGACCGGTGACGGCCAGGTCAGCCATGTCTCAAGGCAACAAGGCAAGAAAGACCCCTTCTACAAGAACAAGGCTCAGAAGCAAGCAAGGACAAGAAACTACAAGAAATGGTGTGACCAACAAGGACAAAAGCCGCATTGCTATGCATGTCGTCAAAAGGGTCACATAGGCAAAGATTGCCCAAATGGTAACATTCCTAAATCAAACCTTGTCCATTATGATTTCAATAAGCTTAGGGAAGATAAAAAAAAGTACTTATGCTACAAGAGTGGTTAATTCACCTCAAGCTAGCATAAGAGCCATTTGGGTCCCTAAGCATCTTGTGACTAACCCAATAGGAACCAACAAGCTTTGGGTACCAAAGAATGTGTCTTGAGCCTGCCGGAACTTAGAGATGCATTGAACACATGGCTAGGTGAAAAGAAATCTTAAGAGGATGAAATGACCATGTGAAAGGCTTTAGAGTTAAAATCCTTAAATTCAATAGCATCTCGGTAACTTGTTCTTAATCGTGTGTCTAAGTCACTCTCAGTTCTTTGTGAACACTCATGTGTCCCAAGGCTTGGACTAGTGAGACATGAGGAAGTGACTTTGACAATTCTTATGAAATTTACCCTCTCATTCCATTCGATCCTTTTAATGGCTCTCTAATAGAGCAAATTCCTTGCCTCATATACAAGTACAAAATTGGGATATGTTCACCAAATCTCAAAGCAAGGCAAACAAGATCATCAAGGGTGTTGGAACAGCTGTCACCGGTCTGACCGGTGGCACGCACCGGTCTGACCGGTGTTGAGCTTGTTCCGGCTGGCGCCAACTGACCCGACCCAAAGGTCCGGGTGATCCACTACGTCTCTGTATCCCGCCGGGTGACCCGGACCCTGTGTTCGGATGACCCGGCCTACGATCGAGGCTGAGCCAGCATCCACCGGTCTGACCGGTGGATCCCACCGGTTGGACCGGTGTGAATAAGATGCCTCAAAATTGTTAGAGGATATCTTCTTGGTGATCATGAGTAAATGGTATGAGTATCTTGACACATTTCAACAGTTTTATCATTTATTTGTCATGACCAAGTATGTGAATGAGCCACTCCATATTCTTAATTGAATAATGTGCAATGATAGAGAAATTCAAGATATCTCTATGCACTAATTAAGGGGGAGCTCTGTCGGGGACGGTCATTAGGGGCCCCTAACTAAGGGGATAATCACCCTCATTAAAACGCGAAACCGCCCAAGGGCCCTTTATCCTCGGCTACAGGACAACACAAGCCAGCAACCCACCACGGCCCAGCAGCGGCCTGGGAGGCCCGCCTGGCCGCCTCGCTCGAGGGCTACCGGCCCCTCGAAGCGGATCTCCGCCTCGCTCGAGGGCTCCGGCCCCTCGAGTGGATCCCCGCCTCGCTCGAGGGGCTCGGACCCCCTCGAGCAGGCAACCGCCCTCGCTCCGCTCGACAGCGACATTCAATGCTCGGCCCCACGACGGGACGACGGAGTCAAGGGCGGATCTCCCCCCACGTCGCGCATCTGACATAGCCACAGTGCGGCCTAACCCGTCACTGTGCGGCCATTCCTAGCCCTGTGCGGGAACCACGCGGCCCCTGTGCGGACAAGCGGGGGTCATTCCCCGACACTGTACCACCCGCTCCCGTCCTTCCCCGCAGCGAGGCCCTCGAACGAGCATGGGGGCACCCTCGAAGGGTGTACGGGCGGGGAGCAGGCGTACGCCCCGACTGACGCCGCCGTACGGGCGACGTGCGTCACGTCGCCTCCACCAACTCCGGTGCTGCCCGGCCATCTCGGGCCCTGTGCAACCACCCCGGGGGCTGTGCGGCCATCACCCGCACTGTGCCGCCATCCCCGCCGCTGTGCGACGGCACGCGCGGCACTGTGCGGACGTGCCGATGACGCGCCGCCAACTCCGGTCAACCCTTTGGCGAAAGGGCTCTTAGGACTACCCCTCGAAGTCAAAGCAGAACAGGCTGCAGTGACCGCCACGCCGCCAGCGGAAGTCGGAGGGTGCCACCAACTCGCGCTAGGGAGCATGACACACAGGACAGGACGGCCGACGCCATGCTTATTAATACACAGCCACTGCATAGGCTGCAGTGGAGCGCCTGTAACTCCTTTCCCTTGGCCTATAAAAGGGAGAGGCAGAGCCTCCTGCGCGGGGCATCGGACAACACAAAAAAACGACGCAACACACATTTCACCACCGCACTCCTGATATTGGCACTTCGCCTCAATCATTCAGACGGGACTTGGAGGAATTTCCTTCTCTCCCACCGTGCTTGTAGCTCCCCTCTACAGGCACCGTCGGTGCTAGTTAATACTAGTGCGAAAGCACATCTGCTGGACGTACGGCCGCGTGGCCGGAACCAGGATAAACATCCGTGTCATCTTAGCTAGCGCCGACCATCGGGGAATTGATCACAGTGCAAATCTCTAGTTGGTGCCGGTGCTAATCCGGACACCGATAGTTGGCGCGCCAGGTAGAGACTTGGTGCTTCGGCTCCGGCAGAAGAGCGAAGGACGCCACAAGCTCATGCCACCGTGGGAGGGGCCATACATCGTCGCCGAAGTCCTCAAACCCGGCACATATAAGCTCGCGAACGAGAAAGGCGAAGTCTTCACCAACGCTTGGAACATCCAACAGCTACGTCGCTTTTACCCTTAAAAAAGTTCCAAGTCGTTTCATGCATATCCGGCACCCCAGTCGGTTGTATATGTACGTTAAGGTTGCGAATAAAGACAAAGGAGACTCGGCTTTCCTCCAAAACCCAAGTTCCCCTCGGGGGCTACTACGGGGGGCACCCCCCCTGAACGCCCACTTTTTTCGCAAAAAACCTTTTTTCGAAAATACTAAGCGTGTCATACCTCGGAAGCCTAGACAGAAAGAAGCAGGGCATGAGTAGCTGAAAGGTAAAGCCGGGCGAGAGAGGGACAACCCACGCCTCCAGCAGGATACGACTTTCCCTCCTCACCACTTCACCTATAGGCTGCTCGTGAAAATGATCGATCCCGGCTGAAATCTGCCCAGGCAACGGAAAAGACACGACGGCATGAATAAAACGAGTCACACTTTAGTTACAAACTTCAAAAGTGAGTTGTCTTGTTACAGAGCCTCTTGGCTCGAATCCTAACTACAACCTAAGGGCTTCGACGCCCGACTACTTTCAGGGCTCAAGGGGGCCCGTGGGAGGAGCGTTCGGGAAAAGGTCTTCCTCGAAGGCGTCAGTGAGGTCCGCGGCGGCAGCGTCGATCTGATTCACGGCGTCCTGCGCCCCATCATCATTGAGATCGTCCGCAACAACATATCTCGTGCCCAGCGCAGCGAGGTCGACAATGTAGTGCGTCGTCACCACGCCGAGGGTCTTCTGGATGCCGAGGCGGAGGGCGCCCTTCATGCGCTCGGCAACGCGACCACCCAGTGCCCTGAGGCGGCTCGCCACCGAGCTCCCCGACAGACCGACGCCCTCGTCGATGCTCTGGCACACCTCGAGAGCCGCCTGCTCCAGAACCCCTAGCTCTTGTTGGGACGAGGTGTAAGCCGCCTGGAGCGCCTCCATCTGCGCCGCTGACTCCCCCACGGCCTTCTGCAGTCCTGAGAGAAGCAAGGGCGAGTCGGGAGCGAATCTCGACAAACCTGACCAAGGAACAAAGAGCCCAGGGGCTGCAACTTACCTTCCACTTTCCTCCTCTCCCTCTCGAGCTCCGCGCGATTGGCTTCGGCCTCCCGCTGCAGCTGCAAAACCGAGGCGTCCTTCTCCGCGCCGGCAGACCGCAGAGCCTCGACGGTAATGCCTCCCTGGACCAGCTCCCCGGTCAGCCGCTCGGTCTCCGCCTCCTGAAGCTGAAGCGTGGCCCGGGCCTCCGCGAGCGCGGCGCACTCCTGACCAAGCTGGGACTCTGCCCCCTCCCGCGCTGAGCGTTCACGCTGGAGGGCGGACCGAACCTCCGCGAGCGCGGCCCGTTCCTGTTGGAGCTGAGACTCTGCGCGCGCGCGTGTGCCACGCTCCTGCTTGAGCTGACCCTCTATCTCGAGGAGTTTCTCCATCTTCTCCCGCAGAGCCGCACCTAGTCTTCTGACCTCCACGATCTTTTGCTCAACTTGGGTCTGCCAAGACCGCGCCCCCTCGAGGGTCACACGATCCTGCGAGAGCTGGGCCCGCGCCTCGTCGAGGGCCGTCCCCTTCTGCACCAATGCGGCCTGAACCTCGGCGAGGGCATCGCGCGCCTTCTGCAGCTCGCTACTCGCCACTGCCAGCACCTCCTCCTTCGCCTGGAGCGCAGCCTTCACCTCCTCGGCCTCCTTGGTCTGTTGCGCCGCCAAGACGCGCTGGTTGGTGTAGGCATCCTCCACGCCCATGAGGTCGTACAGCAGCCAACCATTGTCCTCCCGCAGGGCCTCCACCATGGCGTCTAGTGCCTCGCACTGCGTACGGTACCAGCTGAGTTTAGAACTCAGCTCGGCAATGCGAGCGAATCTGTCACCCGCGGGTGGTGATAAAAAACGGGGAGTGGGAATTAAATGAGAAAACACCCGAGCAACGAAAGCAGGGGAGTAAACGGTGGCCAAACGAGAATCCTCACCTGGAAGATCTGCAAAGACCTGCCTCCATGGAGCCGGAGCGCTTCGACGAGGGCGGCGTTGAGAGACGCGCCGTTGGCACGGAACTCCTGCCACAGCGCCCTCTCAGACCGCGCCTCCTCCAGCAAGCTTCGCGGCACCCCGGGGAGACAGAATCTTCGCTCCCACTGCGGCATGTCGGCATCGAGCGCCGGGACCGCGGCGCCAGACGTCGACGCCCCGGCATCAGGCGCCGGCTGCTGCGACATCATGCAGCAGTCGGAGCGCATCACCAGCACCCCAGGCACGGGCCCGGGGGCTGGTTCGACCACCACTTCTACCCGCCCCCCTCTGGGGGCAGAATCACCATCAGCAGGAGTCTCGGCCGCCTCGCGGCCCTCGACCCCCCGACCCGCCGTGCGGGCCCGCTCGCGCCCCCGCTGGGCACCACGAGTCTCCGTTGACCGCGCGGCCTCCACCGCCGCTCCCTCCCGTTGCCTTGGCCTCGTGGCTACGGCCTCGACACGTGACGCTTCGCCCGTCGTCGCTGTGCCCGCCGGCACCCGTGGCGTCCTCTCCGAGCGGGGCCTCATCACGCGCGACGCCCCCTGCTTTAGCGCCTTGACGGGCGCGAGGCCTGGGGCAGCAGGCAACGTCCTGACAACGGAAGGAAGGAAAGGTGGGTGACCAGATCATGATATCAAGAACACGGAGGGAGGAACACGACGCACCTCAAGTCAGAGAAACCTCGCTTGCGCTTCCTCGAGGGCTCTGGGGGCACTCCCCCAGAGCCTGCCGACGTCCTTGGCGGCAGTCCCCCGACGGGCGGCGCCGTGCCCGCCTCCGGAGTCGGCCCCGCGGCGACCCCCTCGACCCCCGGTGACGAGGGCGGCGCAGGTTCCCACCTATCGGAGGTGGTCCGCTCCTCCTCGCTCTCCTCCTCGTCCGAAGACGAGATTACTAGCTCCGACGGGGGGGGGGGGACAGACCCTGCTGCTCCCGCAGCTGGTAATCCATGTTGTACCTATCGAGGCGCTCCTGCCTCCCGATCTTCTTCTCCTTCGCCCGGGCCGCCTGGTCCTGCTCCCTCTGTTGCCTGGCGCGGTTGTCGGCCTGCGACCGAGGCGTCAGCGGATCCGGCGTGGGGACATGGACGTCCACTCCCTGCCGCCAACAGCCATCGTTAGGATAAACACGGGGATAGAAAGAGCAAAGGGCGAAGGGACGACGCTTACCCGGTCGGCGCTCGGGAGCATCGCGAACGACCACAGGTCGTCATCACTATTCCGCACCGCTCTGGGGTTCACCGCGCGCCTCGCCCGCGTGGCTGGGTACGCCTGGGCAAGTGGCTCCTCCAGCAGCTGTGAACGTGCCAGGGCGACGGGGTTGGCGTCGTCCTTCATCTCGAAGATGGGGAGCTCCCTCTCCATGAGGGGGATCACCCGCCGGTGATGGAAATTGGTGATGACGGACGCCACCGTCAGCCCGGCATTCGCCATCTGGCTTATGGCATCGGTAACAGGCTCGAGCCTCCTCTGCCTCGATGGGGGCGACACGCCATGCGCCCACGAGATCGGCCTCTCCTTCAACACCTTCCCGGTGTACGGTGGAAGGCCGGCGCCGTTGTTGCGGAGGTAGAACCACCCCTTCTCCCAATCGAAGTTATTCGACGTCATCGTGCACGGTAGGTACAGCTCCCTCTGGGAGTCGCGCACCGAGAACGTGAGGCCGCCGGCGCGGACCGCCCGGCGTATCTTCCTCTCTCCTGTGGCAAGCGTGTGGAGCTCGCCGCGGAAGAGGTGGACCCACAGGTCCCAGTGCGCCGGGATTCCCAAGAATCCCTCGCAGACGGCGACGAACGAGGCCGCCTGCGAGATGGCATTGGGGGCGAAGTTGTGGAGCTCCACCCCCTAGTGGTAGCACAGCCCCTGCATGAACTTGCTCGCGGGGGCGTTGAAGCCGCGCTCATGCAGCCGCAGGAAGCTGACGACGTAGCCCGGCGGAGGGTTCGGTTCCTGGTCCGACGACGGCGGGACCATCCACGCCGGGTTCGGGCCGTCGCCGGCCGGCGCCAGCTGACCGCCAAGCACCAGCGCCTCCAATGACAGCTGATCTGCCGTCGAACGAGGCCACGGGAACGCGTCCAGCACTCGAACCGAAGACATGGTGGAGAAGGCAGAGGAACGCGGGCGACTGCGAAAGCGGAAGGACGCAGGCGAATCTGGGGCGGCGGAATGCGCGGTGCTGAGGAAGAAGATGCGAGGGAAACGAACGCGGATGACGAAGGTAAGGGATTTTCCCCTCACCCCCTGCATTTATAGGATGAAGGGGGGCGGAGTCCCCGGAAACGCAGCGGACGGCGGCAGTTAATGCGGCTGTCGCCCCGTGCCACTGACGGCCGGGCCCCACCGCGCCAGTACAGCCGCGCGCACGCGCGTGCGCCATGATTATCGCACGATAACCCAAGGGACGCGCCGTCCCGTCTTGTCAACTGCCCACGTCGCCTGCACCGCACCGCCTGAAAAGGCGCGCCTACTCCGCACGAACCAGGCCACGCCAGCCACACCTAGCAGAGCACGAAGGCCAACCGACCCACGGACGCGTTCTGAACCCAAAGGGTTTCTTCTCGCATAAAGATGCCCCTCGATTTGGGGATTTACTGATCAGCGACTCGAGGCCCAGCCCTCTGAGGGCACAATGGGCGCCGCAGATGCCCCTCGATTTGGGGATTTACTGATCAGCGGCTCGAGGCCCAGCCCTCTGAGGGCACGATGGGCGCCGCAGATGCACCTCGATTTGGGGATTTACTGATCAGCGGTTCGAAGCTCGACTCGGTGAGCGCCACAGATCCTCCAAGACGGGGGCACCTGCGGCCACCCCGCAAAGGCCCTACTAATCAGAGGTACGAAGCCTGACCCCCGACGGGTTCGAACAGGCGCCTCAGATTGACAGAGTCAGGAACGATCGGGGCGCGCGCGATCGAGCCTATCCCCGAACGCGAAGTTCGGGGGCGCCCTACATACAGTGTTCAAGGCCAGGACAGGGGCAGCCAATCGAGCGATCCCATCGAGGGAGTGCTTCCGCGCCCTCGGCCCCCATCGAACGGGACCGAGCCCTGCTTGGCAAACCCCTACAAGCGCTCACATGGACGTGTCTCTGGACCACGAGCCGACCCCTATCGAACGGGGCACAGACGCCCACTTGAACTATCCGTTAATAGCTCACCGAGGCAACCGTGCTCGCTGCCCGATCGAGGGTAGCACGGCTCCCCTCACCCCTCTACCCTGCGGAAGGGCAACGAGGGTTGTAATTAAGTCGAGAGTCCTCATCCGATCGTCCCTGATTGGCCCAGGGCTCAGGAGCTCCTCACACCGTGACCACCCCCTCGATCGCCGCATCAACTCGCTTGAAGACACGCCCCCGAAAAAACGGTCGACCAACCCGAACGTCCTGGGTCAACATGATGCCTCCCCCCTGCGTAGATTGCCGATGCCGGCTGAAATATGGCCGAGGCCGGCTGAAACAAACGCGAGGCGAGCCCCGTTGACTTACGTACTTAACCCCTGCATGAGTGCACGCACTCCTGCAGGGCTTCGGGGGCTTACACCTGCAGGTGCGCTAGTGCGCCCCCGCAGGAAAAACGCGAGCGATCGAACGGGACGAAACTCGCACACGGCACCCGAGAACGGAACCCTTCGCCGGAATGGTCCCCGTTCCAGTGAAGGCTCGGGGGCTACTGTCGGGGACGGTCATTAGGGGCCCCTAACTAAGGGGATACTCACCCTCGTTAAAATGCGAAACCGCCCAAGGGCCCTTTATCCTCGGCTACAGGACAACACAAGCCAGCAGCCCACCACGGCCCAGCAGCGGCCTGGGAGGCCCGCCTGGCCGCCTCGCTCGAGGGCTACCGGCCCCTCGAAGCGGATCTCCGCCTTGCTCGAGGGCTCCGGCCCCTCGAGCCGATCCCTACCTCGCTCGAGGGGCTTGGACCCCCTCGAGCAGGCAACCGCCCTCGCTCCGCTCGACAGCGACATTCAATGCCCGGCCCCACGATGGGACGACGGAGTCAAGGGCGGATCTCCCCCCACGTCGCGCATCTGACACAGCCACAGTGCGGCCTAACCCGTCACTGTGCGGCCATTCCTAGCCCTGTCCGGGAACCACGCGGCCCCTGTGCGGACAAGCGGGGGTCATTCCCCGACACTGTACCACCCGCTCCCGTCCTTCCCCGCAGCGAGGCCCTCGAACGAGCATGGGGGCACCCTCGAAGGGTGTACGGGAGGGGAGCAGGCGTACGCCCCGACTGACGCCACCGTACGGGTGACGTGCGTCACGTCGCCTCCACCAACTCCGGCGCCGCCCGGCCATCCCGGGCCCTGTGCAACGTCCCTGGGGGCTGTGCGGCCATCACCCGCACTGTGCCGCCATCCCCGCCGCTGTGCGACGGCACGCGCGGCACTGTGCGGACGTGCCGATGACGCGCCGCCATCCCGTGCCGCCAACTCCGGTCAACCCTCTGGCGAAAGGGCTCTCAGGACTACCCCTCGAAGTCAAAGCAGAACAGGCTGCAGTGACCGCCACGCCGCCAGCGGAAGCCGGAGGGCGCCACCAACTCGCGCCAGGGAGCATGACGCACGGAACAGGACGGCCGGCGCCATGCTTATTAGTACACAGCCACTGCACAGGCTGCAGTGGAGTGCCTGTAACTCCTTTCCCTTGGCCTATAAAAGGGAGAGGCAGAGCCTCCTGCGCGGGGCATCGGACAACACAAAAAAACGACGCAACACACATTTCACCACCGCACTCCTGATATTGGCACTTCGCCTCAATCATTCAGACGGGACTTGGAGGAATTTCCTTCTCTCCCACCGTGCTTGTAGCTCCCCTCTACAGGCACCGCCGGTGCTAGTTAATACTAGTGCGAAAGCACATCTGCTGGACGTACGGCCGCGTGGTCGGAACCAGGATAAACATCCATGTCATCTTAGCTAGCACCGACCATCGGGGAACTGATCACAGTGCAAATCACTAGTTGGTGGCGGTGCTAATCCGGACACCGACAAGCTCATTTCATTACTTGTGTCATTTGTGGGACTAACAATTTCTTCTAGTGATCTTATAGTTTCATATATTCGTGCACCTTAAGCAAGCTCTTAGTAATCACTTTTCTCAAGAACTCAAGTAAGAGCCAACAACTACTAAAATAGAAAATATGCATGAATAAAATGGCCTAAGGCAAAGGTATGTTCTACTAATCTCTTTTATTTATTGTAATGCATCTAAGCCATAATACCATGCTAGTTTGCTTTCTTTAGCATGTAATTGCTTCAAGTGAACTTTGTGTGCTTCTCTAGATATTTGGTTGATACCTTTGCGTTCACTCGACTTTGTGTCTTGTGGTCAAGGGTATGAGTTAAATATGCTAGAACGGCTATTTATTTGAAGTGGATGCATGCACTTTGTGACATAAGATAGACTTTTGAAAAATCAACTAGCATGCGTAGGAAGTGTGAAATTTGAAAAATATTTGGTTCTTGGTCTTTGTGACCCAATCAACTTATTTGTGAGTATTGTTCCTCATGCTTGATTGATGGCTAGTCACAAATGAGAAGATTATCTCAAGTCCATAATAATTTCTTTATCTATCTCTCACTTGGAAGAATCAAGCTTATCGAATAAATTGGACTATTCTATATTCTTCTAAGATATGCAAAAAGTTGGATCAAAATCTTGTCAATATCTTCTATCCAACCTGTGTGAAGGAGTACGGATCAAAATCTTGCAAAATCAGATCAATGTCTATCTTAGGGGAGCACCGGTCTGACCGGTGCATACCACCGGTCTGACCGGTGGAGCCCTATAGCCACATCTTCTCTGGTTTTGGATCCTAAGTGGAAAGAAATGAGTTAATCAATTATCAAGTGAAGTTTTCAGAGGCAAAACCTCAAGAATTGGAAGGATGGTACGGAACTTCCGAGCCAAGGGCGGTACTACCGATAAGGACTCTCTGTTTGAATTATCAAAATCTTCGAAACTTCTGGCCCTGGATCGGTACTACCGATAAGGCCCCTCTGGTTGGACCAAAGGGGGTCACCGGTCTGACCGGTGCCTCCCACCGGTCTGACCGGTGCCTCCCGGGAGACACCCGTGAGTGCACAATAAAAGAATATCTACTTTTACCCTCCCTCTTTTCTCTCCTCTATCATTTCACCTGCCATCTCCCTCCTCCATCCCGTGTTCACCTCTCTCCACCATTCCTCCTCCTCCAAGCACCTCCCATGGAGACCTAGGGTTTCAACCAAGGAAAACCACTTTTCCTTCGTGGAAAAGAACCCCCTAGGGCTGCTGAGGAAGGATCTAAGGCGGCTCATTGGTTTCAAATTGAGTTCTTCTCTCCAAAGGTATCTAAAACTATCTTTTGCCCGATCTCTCTACACCTTTGAAAGTTTAAGGATTCCTTTGGTAGAACATCTCCTGGCAACATATAGAAGACATACCTATAGATTCATAACTTTTCGTTGGATACATTGTGAGGATTCAAAATTTGGGGGTGGACGGCTCTCACCGGTTTGACCGGTGAGCGCACCGGTCTGACCGGTGCGGCCCATCCAACCCTAAATTTCATTTTCTTCGTGTATTTGACCATTATCTATCTAGGATTGTCTCTTGTACATCTTTGATCATATCAAGTTTAGTCAAACTGCTGAGATTGACAGTTAGAGCCATTGGCTTTGTTCTGGTGGGCACCGGTCTGACCGGTGGCATCCAGAGCAGACCCAATTGCTCAAAACTGAGAATTTCGATTTCATATCCTTTTCAATCTCTATCCTAGTGTCTTATACACTTATGTCAATCCTTTTGTGACCCAGGACAGCAACTATGCCAAGAGCTAAGGAAGGCGCTAAAAAGAGAAAAGAGAAGATAATTGCTTGGAGAGTGATCACTCCAAGTGCTTTGCCTGGAGCCAGTGGTAGTGGGAGGACTTTGAGGTCGAGTGCATCTCACGAGAGAGCTGAGAATGTTGTTGGTGGTTCCCAAGAGGCGAGCAGTGATGATGATGTTGAAGATGAGACATACACTGATGCTTATGAGGTTCGTCGTCATGGCAAGGGACCAGCCATCATAGATGAAGAAGAGTATATTGGTGAGGGTAAGGATGATGACACAGGGGGTCGAGAGCGAGATGAGGATGATGAACCTATGGACGAGGATGAGGCTGATGATGACGATGATGACAGTGGTCGTGGTGGGCTTAGGATTACAAAGCCCATATACATGTTTCCCAACAAAGCAGAAAATTTTTATGGTTCAGGGAAAACAAAGAAGCTGAAGAAGTTGAGGGACATCAATCCCTTTGCTAGTGACATGACAGCTTCAGATAATAGGTTTTGGGCTCAGTTTCAACAGGACTATTACACTTCAGTGATCATTAAGAAGCCCAAGATCACCCATCAGGCACAATATGTAGATTGGGACTTTATGGAGCGGAAAAATGATCCTATCTTCAATGAGATCATTAGAGTTTGTGAGCAACAAAGGGTGAAAGATCTCATGGGATTTAGGTATGATTGGAATAGAGAGATAATCGCTCAGTTTTATGCCATAGTGCACTTTGGATATAAGGATGGAGAAAGAGCTATGCTTTGGATGTCAAATGGAGTGAAGTATGGAATTCGCTTCACTAGATTCTTAGCTCTTTTCAACATTGATCCTAAGGATAAGGATTATCCGAAGCTACATGATGATGGTCTGCTTGAGCCGGAGGCTATGTGTTTCATGTATCCTAGGGATAAGAGAGCAAGTGTGGGACACGTGAAGGACCTCTACATCTACTATTTAGTTTTGAATAGGCTTCTTCGTGTGACACTTACTCCTAGGGGTGGCAACCCCTCCCATGTGTCAAAGTTTATGAAGAATTTGATGATTGCTTTGCGACCGGGGGCACCTCCATTTAGTGTGGGGGATTTCATTTGGCAAGAAATCAAGTACTTATCAGAAGATTCAAAGAAGATTTGCAGCTATAGCCTCTACATCATGTATATGGTGGAAAAAGTCTCTAAGATTGGGTTTCCTAAGGATGTCAAGCATAAACCTTTTAGGCCCAATCCTACTAAGTTTCCAATAGTTCCATCTCCTGAGCATGAATAAGAAATTAGAGAAGAAGAAGGAAAAGGTTGGGAGCAGTTTCAGCCGGAGCAGCAACAGCAGCCTGCTGCCCAGACTGTCACCGGTCTGACCTGTGACACCCACCAGTCTGACCAGTGGAGGCCTGAGCAGTAGTACAGACCCAGAAAAGCCACCTCTCCAATGCGGAAATTTATAAACTTTCTTTTTGGAATGTGCAAGAGCCAGCATGACATTGAAGTGACACAACAATGAGAAAGAAGAGAAAGGAAGAAGGAGAGGGATTCTATGAAATTGTTGCATGCACACTTTGGACTTCAGCCACCTCGCTCTCCCATATCTCCCATTCCACCTGAGGTTCCTATACCCATATTTGAGGAGAAAATAAGAAGCATGGCAAATTCAGGATTGGTGGATCAGTATGACAGCTTCTTATTTGAGTCAGGCGAGGGAAGTTCTTCGGCACCACCACCTCCTCCATTTGATTCAACAGGGACTTCTCAGCCGGTTGATGCTCTTGAGGCTCCTGAGGCTCCTCCAGATTGGGCTAGTTGCATATCTACCAACATATTTGGATGGACCTATCCTCAGCCTCCTCCATCACAGGGCATGATTGATACTTCTCTAGATTCTTTATCTCAAATAGACCCTTCCCAAGATTTCTTTTCTTACATCTCCTATGCATTGCCTCGTTTATCTCTAAAATAGGGGATGGATCCAGATGGTCGACTTGGGATTGATCAGCTGCAGCTACACCTTCTCCAGACCCTTCTTGGATGCTTGATGACAAAGGGGGAGAAGAGTGGATCCAAAGCTTACAGTTTCAGTAGCTAGTGCAGCATGGCAGTGGTCACCGGTCTGACCGGTGGCCTACACCGGTCTGACCGGTGCTTGTTGGCTGAAGAGAGCAGCCTGTAATAAAATTCTAAATCTTATCTTTGTGGACTGGAGAACCTTGTATGAGTGCTTGTATGTGTATGAACTCATTTATGTAATATTAAGTGACCTTATGCTAGATTGTGATGCATGTTGTGTATGATGATTTGTGTGTGTTGGCTAAATGGGGTATGGTGATCTAAACCGTCTTGCAACCCCGATCTGATTGCTTTGGCCCAGATAGCACGCACGGTTTTTCGCTTTGTGCGCTGACTGGACCTGACCGGTTTGACCGGTCAGGGTCACCGGTCTGACCAGTGACCATTCAGTCTGTGTACTGGTTAGTCCTGACCGGTCAGGGTCACCGGTCTGACCGGTGGCGCCCAGCCAGCACACCTGTTGTTTTTGCATTGTGCTTAACTTGTCATACGCATCACACATTTTATTTTGTCACTCACACATGTTGCACTCCACTGATTCTAAGATATAGGGGGAGCTCTCATGCCTTTCTCCCAAATTTGTGCTTTTGGCATGTGAGGCCAAATTTTTGAAATTCCATTCAAGTCACAAATTAAGGGGGAGCTCTAGTTATATCTAAGAATCGAAATGCACTTTAACGATATATTTGTAAGTTTTAATCGAGTTGTCATCAATCACCAAAAATGGGGAGATTGAAAGTGCATCTAGGCTCCTAAGTGGATTTTGGTGAATTGAATGACAAAGCGATTAAAGGTCTAACACATTTGTCTAAGATTGTGAGCAGATTTTATTTATATATTCATGAGTTATTGTTGAGATATATGTTGGTAAATGTATATTATATGGCTCACATTGGAGAAGACAAATATATGTGTGATCCTAAGGCATAGTGGCAAATATCAAGCAACAAAGGAAAATAAATATCGAGAATATTTTGAGAAGGTCAATTCATTGTCTCCGATAAATATAGTAGGTTGGTTAAAGTACAAGGATCATAAAAAGAGAAAACGGTAATTCTCTCTAAATTAAATGCAAGGCTTCATGTGGTAAATGAAATAGGACACAAAGATGACTGTAGATTTTATGGTCCTTAATTAGAAGTTTGCATATTCGTTGTCAATCAAGAACAAGCATTTGAAGCGGGATTTCAAATAAAGACTAATTGTGGATGAAGCAAAGCCTAACTCAACGTGGATTTGGTAAGTGATGAAGAGATCAACCGAGATGACTAGGGCGAGGGACTAAGCAATCTTTGGGGTCTTAGCTAGGCCGCCATATGTGTTTTGCTAAGGTAAAGTTCTAGTATCCGTGGGGTCTCCAAGCCTTAACCGAGGGAAGCAATGCAAATCACTCACATGTTATGATTGGCGATATGGAGTGAATTAAGGATCTAAGTGTGTATTTCTATGCTACATGGAAAGATCTTAAGCCACTAGCTCAAGTATGGACGTGCTCAAGACATTGGTCAAAGTTGAAGGCCCTCACGTGGAAATTGATCAAGTATGGCAAGATTGAAGACATTCAAGCTCAAGAGGTTGACAAGGTGTTTTTATTTATCTTGAGTGTAGGTATGCCGTACTATCAAGAGGGATGCAACTTTCGCTTTGTGACCAAGTCAAGTGCTCTTAGAAAACCTTTGTGAGAAATAGCCTTGAGAGTCTTAGAGTGTGCTAACAACCCCTCCTAACCTAACCCGAGCCACTTCATCTCTTAGGTGAAGTGTTAGAGTGATAGAAAGGGTTTAGGGGGTGTCTCGGGCTTCACCAGTTTGACCGGTGAAGGGCACCGGTCTGACCGGTGTGACTAGGCCCAACGGCTAGTTTTTCAAACACCGGTCTGACCGGTGAGGTGCACCGGTCTGACTGGTGTTGCCCGACAGCTAACGGCTAGTTTTCCTTGTTGAGAGGTATAAGTACCCCAAGCCCTCCTCTTTGGTGGGCTGTTGTTCTTGGTGAACTTGCTGAGTTTCTAAGTCTTTTCTTGCAAGCCTAAAGCCTTAGTGGCTCTCCCCAACCTCTCTTTGTGAGATTTGTGGATTCAAGCCATATCTTTGAGTTGGGTTGAGAGAGTGAGATTAAGAGAGCCTTTGTGAGCTAACAAGAGCATTCTCATAGCTTGAGCACTTGAGTTTCGCGTCTACAAGCATTGAAACATTTGTTACTCTTGGAGGTTTGCCTCCTAGACGGCTAGGCGTCGCCGGCTAGCTCCCAAGTTGTGGTGAGCAGCGGCAAGTTTGTGAGAGTTGTGATCTTGCCTCTTCGTGAAAAAGATCTCCTCAGTGGAATTGAGGAAAGTGGTTGAAAGAGACTCGGCTTGTTGTGGGAAGAGTTAGTTGAGAACTCGAATCCCTTACAAGCTCCTCAACGGAGACGTAGCTTCCTTGGTAGAAGTGAACTTCGGGAAACAAATCCTTGCGTCTCTTTGTGGTTTGCCTATCTAAGTTGTTTTCTAGCATATTTGATTTGCTTCCGCTTCGATCTACTTGGGTGTGCTATTTGTGTGTGCAGGGATCATTACCCTGCTCGTGATTATCTACCAAGATCACTCACCAAGTTTGGTTCGTGTTAGAAGTCAAGAGGAGCTTGAAGCTGTTTTTGCAAGTGCTCTGTGCTTCACCGGTCTGACCGGTGCTCACCTGTGAAGCAGAGCTAGCACCGGTCTAACCGGTGAGGCACACCGGTCTGACCGGTGACGCCTGACAGTTTAAGTTTTGCGGGGAAGAAAAGTTTAATTCGGTCGTCCGCCTATTCACCCCCCTCTAGGCGACATCAAGATCCTTTCAACTTCACAGAAATAGAATGGCAACAGATATGGACATAGTATTGGTGCAGTGATTGAAAAGATTTGCAACAAGTATGGGTATCAGGTCAAGGAGTCAGAAAAACAATTTATCAGTTACTTACAGAAGAGTGACAATATCCTAACATCACATACTACCCGGATGTATGGAGCATGGATGATAAAGCAGCTTACCTTTACAACCTCATAGCTGGCCGTGGATTAGACAGTATACACACAAAAATCAACTTTCACTCAAATATCAAGTGGCCACGCTACAGCAATGAACAAGTTATACAAGTGATTAAGGATATTTGTTTCCTACCCAGCAATATTAGCAGAGATGCTAATGGAAATGTTACCATATATTCAAATGGAAATCAGAAGAGCAAGTACAACACAGACTATGCATTTGACTACATCTACATCCAGTTGTGTCGCAACATACATAAACATTTCTTCTCATTACCTTTGTGGATCCAGGTACCTGTTAATTCCATGTATATCACTCCTGTGCATGTATAAACTTGTCTCAACCATATCAAGCAAAGAATAAATAGTGTGAAGCTGGTAGAAAATGAATAAATGGTTGCACTAGATGTTGGTAGGGTAAGTTTACATTATTTTACATCTTGTGTGCAGGTCCAACTTGGTGGTAGCCGTGAAAAGTTCATACATTTGATTGAGCATTGGGATAATGATATATGGATTAAGCTGTATGATCAATTTGGTTTGTCCCTCAGACATTTACTCTTATTTTTCAGATTTTTAAATTCGATAATTGAGAGGAAATTGGCGATTAAATTTTTTATTGGTGCACGGCACCCAACTTAAATGTGTGACTGGAAGGGTGCGCTATTTGGGCCTGATGTTTAATTTGCTAGTATTGTTTCTTTTGTAGGATGTCTAGGTCGTTAGCTTTGATGCAAAGAGAAGGTATCTCCCATATCTTGTTGAGGTTTTCAGGCTCTTAATGAAAGTGAATTTCGATCGATTATCAGGTCTCAGTGGCTAGCTCATAGGTTGACACAGTTGTAAGTAGCTCTATGGCTAACTTTATACCCTACCTGGGCCTGATGTGTAATTTGCTGATACTGTTTCTTTTGTAGGATGTTTAGGTTTGTAACTTTGGTGAAGATTGAAGTGGTCTCCTTGGTTGAGGTTTTCAGGCTCTGGAGGAAAGTGAAATTTTGTCGAACTGTCATGTCTCTATGGTTAGTTCACAGGTTCAGACAGTTGTGCTTAAGCAGCTCTGTGGCTAACTTTATACACCCTTGGAAGACAAACTTCTGAAGTAATTGTAGGAAGCAAACATTTTGACTGATAATGTATGTCTTTTGCTGAGATGGACCATGCTGAGGAATAATTGCCAGCACTATAGAATTCACGGCGGATGTTTTGGAAGTTCAGCACATTTGTTGTGGGAGTAGAATTGTGGGTTTGTTTTATATACTGCTACATTGGATGTTCCTCTTGGTCATCCAACTGATAATGTATGCTAGCTATTTTTATACAATAATATCATGAATGCAACATGAGCTGTGAAGATTACAGTTCCCATGTTGCATGATATAGCTCTCAGGAATGTTTTCAGCAGGCAGTTCTGAAATGGTTGCCCAGATCTCCTTCGTCATCCCGATTGAAATAATATTGCCCCTGCTCCTTGCTCCCTGTTAGTTCCCCGTATACTCCGAAAATGTGCAGTGAATCTCCTCTTTATCCTCATGAGACCAAAGGAAAGATCCGTCTTCAGATTTTAGGCGACGAATGGACTGCATTTGCTTTTAGATGAAAACATTTTTGTTGAAAGGCATCACCTTCCATCAGCCACGTCGTTTTTGAACGTGGAGCAAGTCAACCAACACCGCGATGCGCCACTAGCAGTATAGCATGCATTTGATGATTTGAAGAAGCACTTCAACACACCCCATGGGAAGGAAATGATCAAATGACATACCTATACCTTAGTGGCTTATAGTGCCAACTCGGTACTCAAATTGAATTAAATCTGTGCCAAAGTTTCCAGGGAAAAAATGTTGGTATGGGCTAGTGTCTGGAAGTTCAAATACACTAAATTAAGGTTATATTTAACTTTTTCGCAAAAAGGTTATATTTAACTAAAAATAAAATGGAAAAAGAGTGATTCAAAAACAAATTAATTTTACTACAAAAGATCTTTTAGAAAAACGCAAAATAAAAGGCGTGCGTGACTGCCTGTACTGTTGGCAAAACATAACAGTGTGTTTGTTCCTGGCTACTTATAGCAACTTCAGTGAGAGTATGCAAATTGAGGCCTCAAAAACTCATTTGCAGACCTAACTCAAAAGTATAAGACCCTCAAATTAGATCTCGACTCTAGTGAAAAATCAACTCAGCTCTCTATTTTGATGTGGACCTCATCTGTCAGTGTATTCCAATCCATCCATCGCCCACCTTCAGCGCTCCACCCTCCGCCGTCGCGCTCGCCGCCACGCTCGCCAACTCTCGTCATCCTTGACCCCTCCCCTTCCTCGCGCCCGCCACAGGCGTTGGGCACCTCTCACCCTGGTCGTCGTGTTGTGGGTATCACCTTCGTCACCGGAGGACGAGGCAGAGCCGTGCACGGCCACGGACGGCCACAACGACAACGATAGCGCGATTGCGATGGACGTGGACGCCATGTCCACCGGAGGAGAGGGGAATAATGAGGATGAGAGGAAAAGAAATGAAAAAAATAGTAGGACCCACTTTGGAGAGGGAATTGGAGGCCCTCCAAGAATAAAGGCTTAGAGAGGTATGAAAAATGTAGACTCATTTAGAGACTCTGCTGGAATTAAATTTTTACATCAAACCTTCAAATTTTGTAGTAGAGGTCAATTTAGAGACCCTCACTAGAGTTACTCTTACAAGTAAAGTTCTTTAAAAGGTATTTCTGGTTTTCAGAGGCAACGGTATCATAATTGAAATTGGAAAAAACAGTATGATTTGAGGATGAGTGTAACAACTACAAGCGCATTGTGAGTGATTTGAGCTTGGATAAATGGTGTGAACTCTGATTATACAAGTAGCCAAAAGTTTATAAACACAGAACAATGTGGAGTGTGGAACGTCATGTACTCTCTTAAGCAAAAACAAATTTGAGTTTGTCTAGTGGAAAATAATAATAATAATAATTAATAACAATAATTAGGGAAATTTTAGGGTGCTTGTAATTAATGCGAGCCATCCATCCGGTGAAATCTAACGGTGGTAGTACTAGGTAGTACTAATGGGGTAGTACCCGGTAGTACCATTTTGGTGGACCCGGTACTAGATACTATCTGGTACTACCTAATTAAATTAGCTGGTGAAAAAAATATTAGTACAAGGTACTATCTGTTACTACCCGGTACTACCCAAGTACCAGAACAAAGCTCAATTAATTAATAATAGTAATAGTAATAACAAATTAGATAATTAATCAGGGTAGTTCTATTTCTATGATTGAAAATCGCCCATGCTACCTCTCGTAGGAGAAGAGGAAATCAGATTTGGTTCCGTTGGGGAAGCGAAGGCAGAGGTGCAGGCAGCTAACTGCCAACTGACACCATGGCCATCACTAACCAACAAGGAAATCACACGCACGAGTCCAAATGAAATATCAGATGACGAGGACGATCGACGTAAAAAAACAAAAGGGTCAGTAGGTAATCCCAGTTACTGCAGTCTGACAAGTACAGAAATATGTTCGATATCGTCTAGCAGATTCAACATCAGCATATCAATAAGTTATAACTACAACATCTTTCCGCAAGCAAATATGTCACAAGTACAGCCGCCTTCATAAACCAGCAACAAGTTCACAGCTACTAGCTGGGTGAATTATGTAGTCACAAGGCACTTCGGATTACTTGAGCATCGATGGGATATTTTCAAACATATCCGATGTGAAACATGCCCTCATCTGCAACAAACCAAAAAATGAAATCAGACATATAACTGTCAAGACATGCCAAACTTGTATATCCAATCAACATGTATAAACCCTGTAGCTCCAGGAACACATGAGTACCAGGATACAACTGGAGCCGCTGTGCAACTTCAATCTTCTTCTGGACAAAATCCAGATAAAATTTTGGTCTTTCAGCAAACTGAAAAATCAAATAGGTACGCAATTATTAATCTTAACTTCATGCAGGGCTGCATATTACCAAGGCAAGAAACTATTCCATTGAAAACAACCTTTATCTTGTAAACTGTATCGGTAATAAGCTTTAAGACTTCGTCTTTATCTGTAACCTAAAAAGACAACCAGAGAGATTAAAGAAAAAACATGGCAGCACTATATCTTAATTAACAAGCAGTACCAAAGTTGCCTAACAGAAGTGGATAAACAGAACTTACTTCCTCAAGCACCAGGCTATGATATCCCGCGAGCTGACCTCTGAATCTCTGATCCTACTGCCGCATGTATGCTCAAACGCCGGAAGGGCTGACTTCAAGGCCTCTTTTACGGTGGACCAGCAGTATGTAGCTATTTTTGGTAAAGGTAAATAGGTAATTTTACAACATCAGGCCAAGAAATAAATTTCGTTTATGCCAACAAGAAAAATTTGAAATGAATTTTTTTAAAAAAAATTGTTTTTGAAATTTGAAATTAAAATTTTGTTTTTGAAATTTGAAAAACATTTGGCCATACCACCAGAGTGAAATGAAAATTTTTGAAAAAAAAATCGTTTTTGAAATTTGAAATGAAAATTTTTGTTTTTGAAATTTGAAAACAATTTGAAATAAAATTTCAAAAAATTGTTCTTGAAATTTGAAATGAAATTTTTGTTTTTGAAATTTTTGAAAAAATCATTTTTGAAATTTGAAATAAAAATTTTCGTTTGAAATTTGAAAAAAAAATTGACCATATCATGAGAGGGAAATGAAAAAAATTTGAAATGAAGAAATCATATATTTCGTTTATGCCACCGAGAAAAAACTACCAACAATACCTTCATACCACCATACCACCTATGTATACCACTCCATACCACTAGTGTTAGCTGTGGTGGTATACAATTAATCTCAACCGTTAGATCCTTCCATACTGGTCCTTTTTTAATAGTGGTATGAGGTGGTATGGTCCACCGTAAAAAGCCCCGACTTCAAAGCATCGTTAAAACTCATCTGCTCGGACAAGTAAACATAAAAAAACTAAGCATAGGCAACAAAGATTACACACAAACAAACACAATCAGCGATTTATATATCGCTTAAGACTTCCTGTTAACCTCTTTCTTACAGCAGACTCGCTCCCAAACCTCAAAATAAACACGAACATAGTCCTCTGTATCAAGTTTGTAGGCCACGGTCAACACATACTCCTATGTCAAGAGAATGAAATCGTCTGCAAGTCAACAAAACAAAGGGATTTTACTTCGAAGCCACGTTGAGATAAAGCATATGTCAAATGTGGGAAACCTTCCGCGATCTTCAACGCTTGCCTACGGCTTCTTGTCTCGAATATATCTTCAAACTAAAGAGCAAATTAAGAAGTTATCATGGCGCTAAACAAAGCACATATCTCAATAACATTGTTTTCTATTGTTCAGGCTTACCTCAAATTTGTCCTGACGCATAGACTCTTCAACCCACTATCAAACAGTGAAAATTTTGTCGTCAGAGTCAAAATAAATCAATCTACAACACTAACTCTGAGCTCTTTTCAGTAGCCACAGATAGACACATGATGCATACCTTCATCTTCTTCCACATCTCATCAAAATACTTGACATACTCCTGATCAGTTTTGTAATTGCTAAGAGTCAAACGGTACCCATCCCAATTACGATACTCATAAAAATCCTGCTACCCAAAGGAGTGAATCGATCAATACATTAGTCAAGTAACAGTACTAGAAGCATGCAATTGAAGTACATAGGCAAAAGTGGACATTCAATCTTTTTTATGTAACTTGGTCCTTGAGTAACCCATATTCTAATTTAAGTGCGATTAGGTACCGAGCTTCAGAATTACATAAATGCTGGGAAAAAGGCATAAAGAACGTATTGAGCACAAATATATTGGCAAAACAGACTCAGTTACTACAATTAACAAAAACAAACCAAGAACAATAAGAACATGCCATTCTGTTTGCCAAAAATACAGGCTTCAAGTACAGGAACAGAAATATAGCTCCTGCACATACATGTGGATTAAAATGGCTATGGAAGTGTCACTCTCTTGAATGTTTTTCCAGGTTTGCTTGTGTTACGGTATCCTATTTTCAGATATGGACTGCCATGATAGCATTGTACACTGCACTGTTGTTGCCCTAAAATTTATGGTTTGCTTAAACTTCAGAACCAAAATAGAAGCATAAGCTGAACTAGTATCTAGAGTCTGCACTACCAATCAGAACTAATGTCACATAAGTGATGTTAGCCAAGAACAATGTTCGGGAATGGAGAGCTGCATACCGCAGCTTGTTTGACACCAAGAAAATGCTAACTACTGAAACTTCGATTCAAAAGAAAAGAAACATGTTTTGTCATGTCTAAATAAGTTCTTTAAAAGATAAGGCTGGGTGTACAAGCAATTGGAACAATAAATTTAACAAATTAAAATGATTTTAGAGGCTAGCTAAATGGCATGCAAATCAGTTTTTTTCCCTCAGTAAGTTATTTTTAGTCGAATAAGAGCTGTCAATCCAAAGAGGTGTTGAGTAATAAAATTATATCAACAACATTATGGAGTATGGAATTCTTTTTTTGCATAAAATTAACTAATAAAGACTTTTAAGAAGCAAAGTTGTTTGATACCAATATACTGGCCGAGCAACACATACAATCATTGAACCATTACAGACAATAGATATTGTCATACGCAAACAGAAAGGTAGATTTTAGCAATGGTCATACAGTTGCAGCAACAGTTTATATTGGATACCCATTAGAACTATAAATAAAATGCTGCTAAAGCAAAGGCAAAGAAATTAGGTACGCACAACACTGGTAGGTAGAATTTTTTTAACCCTTTTTAATCTAATTTTTAAATAATAACCCATCCCTAATTAAATTTTTAAATAATTTTTAAATAATAACCCATCCCTAAAGCAAAGGCAAAGAAATTGCCAAGTTTCGTGACGCGACTAATAGTTGAGTCACGCCACATGCGGTGGCGCGACTAATATACACGTTGATAGTAGAAAAAGTCGAAACTGACGTGGCAAAAGGAGTCGCGCCAGACGTCTCGGTGTGACTCACGGACGAGTCACGCCACGGAGCTGTGGCATGACCAGTTCGTTCCCCTGCCTGGACTGAGAGTTCCAGGTCTCATTTAGTCGTGTTTCATTCATAATTTTAATTAGCAAATGAACTCCTAAATTTATGAAATTCAAGACGTATGATCTATAGAGTGTATACGTTCCATTTTAACTATTTGCACTCCAAATCATGGTGGATAAAATGAGGAATCTATTTTCGAAATAGGCTAAGTGTTATTGGATTAACGCATCAAATGTGCTAAGTCCGAAAACAGAGCAAACTAGTCAACTTTAGACCTATTTTTTAAGAAATTTTACACTAAGATCTTGGATATTTTTGGACTACAAGTGAATTTTGATGTTCATAGAGAACTTTGGATAAATTGTTTGTCAACAAAAGTAAAGAATTCATAGTTCAAGAGAGACTTAAAGTTGGAAAGTTGTACTGTTTCACAAATATAAAAAACAGCACAACTTTCCAACTTTAGGACTTCTTTAATTTGATTTCTTTGTTTTTATTGAACAACAGCTTATCCAAAACTCTCTATGAACATCAAAATTCACTTGTAGTCTAAAAATATCCAAGGTCTTAGTGTAAAATTTCTCAAAAAGATGTCTAAAGTACACTAGTTGGCTCTGTTTTCGGACTTAGCACATTTGATGTGTTAATCCAATAACACTTAGCCTATTTCGAAAATAGATTTCTCATTTTATCCATCATGGTTTGGAGTGCAAATAGTTAAAATGGAACGCATACACTCTATAGATCATACACCTTGAATTTCACAAATTTAGGAGTTCATTTGCTAATTAAAATAATGAATGAAACACGACTAAACGAGACCTGGAACTCCCCAGCCCAGGCACCGGAACGGATCGGTCACGCCACCGTCCGTGGCATGACTCGTTCGTGAGTCACGCAAGACGTCCGGCGCGACTTCATTTGCCATGTCAGTTGCGACTTTTCTACTATTAACGTGTACATTAGTCGCGCCACCGCATGTGGTGTAACCCAACTATTAGTCGCGCCACGAAATTTGACGCGACCAAAAGGACTACTTCTTGAAAATTTAGTTAAAGATAAATTATTATTAAAAAATTAGATTAAAAAGGTTAAAATAAAAAAAATTTCCTGGTAGTTACTATGCGCTGGTAGTCATCCAAGCCATCACAATCAATGACGCTGGGGTCGTAGGACCAACCAAAGATGCTAGGACCCGGCTCAAAGATGTTATCCCACGGGCAATCATCACATAACAGTTGTGCTTCAAAAGCGTCACAGGCAGGCTTGCTAATGAGACCATCTCCCATCAGGATCTGCATGCAAGGGCATATGGATCATTCATCATGATTAATATATGGGATCGGCTTAAGGTGCAATGATAATTAACACACACACACAGGTAATAAGTACAGTGACCTTGTAGTAATAACGGACCTTGTAGTCTCTGTAGCGAAGCTCACAGAGGCGTTTGTAAGTCTCGTCTGTGTCTTTCTGCCCCATGCGCCCATGCGAGTGCTGGTACTGCGCATGATATCGAGGATGCCAACGCGCTTTCAAAGCTGCTCCTGGTAAAAAAATGCTTCGTCTGTGTCAATGTTGTCTTCTGCTGAGAAAACGGACTCATCGTTCGAGGATGAGGAGCCGAAGCCGCGAGTAGACTCATCGTCGGAGGATGAGAAGCCAAGGACGAGAGGAGGAGATGGCAGAGCGACAGTCTTGCGCCTCTTCTCCCCCGCCCACGCAGCGCCGGCGCCGGCGCCGGCTCCGTCGGTCGGCGGAACAGATCTGACGGGGGTGGTCATCTCGACGAAGCACGACGAAACCCTAATCTTGATCCCCAACCAGCGACAAAACCCTAAATCTTGATCCCAACCAGCGACGAAACCCTCCTTAATATCGAGCACCAACAAACACCTATGAAATATACAAGAAGCCTTTCAAGCAGACTCGGGATTGAGATCAAAGTCGCCGAGGTGATTCAGGCCGTCGACAGGGGGTTGTTCGTGCCGCCCGGCGGCTCTCCCTACTTCGATGGCCGCCCCATGCCGATCGGGTACAACGCCACGATATCGGCGCCGCACATGCACGCAGCGTGGAGAAGAATCTTCAGCCGGGGATACTGTGGTCGAAACTTAATTGGAAAATAGTCAATTTTATAATTTGGTTACTGTAAGCATCAAGACTCTAGCGCACCTTTGGTAAGGGTGTGTTTCGGTGATAAATGACAACCATATACTTGTGACTAACCTTTGTTTTGTAGCGGATTTAATCTTGGGTTATAGTCATGAGATATAAGTGAAATGATACCCTTCAATTTGAAATTATGGATGATCAATGGACAAATGCTACAAGGCTAAGGACATTGTTAGTTCCAAGTGTCACAAGGAGATGAAGGACACTTGGATTTGCTAGTTTGTATTGTTTGACCATACTATCAAGAGGGGTTCATACACTAGTAGCTTGACCATGCCAAATGCTATGCTATATTCATGCACTATCAAGCTCCTTGGTTGCTAAACAGCTCAAATTACTCATGGGACTACATTGGAAGCAAAGAATTGAAGAAAAACTGAAAGGTGATTGAATTGGATGAGTTGAACTGCAAATGGTAGCGTCAGATGAACCGACACCCCCATTCCTAGTTGCGCCGGATGATTTCTGCGGCAGTTTCAGAGAAACAGCACCGCCGGATGAACCGACGGTGCATCAACGGTTCATCCGGTGACCTAGGGTTTGGCAACAGTAAGGTTTGGAGTCAATTGCCTTCAGCACCGGATGAAACGTCGGTCAGAGCATCGGTTCATCCGGCGCGTGCATTTAAATCATACAGAGACGCATCGAGAGGACTTGCTTCAGCACCAGATGAAACGACGCTACACAAGTCAATTAGCGGTTCATCCGGCGCCTATGTTTAATTCATGCAGAGACGCACTGAGTGAGTTTGCTTCATCACCGGATAAACCGACGCAGCATCGGTGCATGCGTCGGATGAAGTGGTACAGCGGCTAGGTTCAATAGCTATATTCCTTGAAACAGAGTGACCGGATGAACCGTCGCCGTCGCCAGGGAGAACCGTCGGTTCATCCGACGGTGCTACTTTTCTAACGGCTAGCCTCCCTTGCTTAGCCTATATAAGTGACCCCCATGCGTCTCTTGAGCTGCCTTTGCCACTCTGAAGAACCACAACAGCCAAGGAGAGAAGGATTTAGTACTTTGTTCATTTGGATTTCATCTTCCTAGCCAAGGGGAATTCTTTCTTGGTGATCAAGGGTTTCAAGGTGCTTTCTATGGCTAGTTGAGTGCATTGGTCAAGTGGAAGTGTGTGAGCTTGTTACTCTTGGAGTTTGACGGCTCCTAGACGGTCTCGGTGTTTGGAGATTCTTGGTGAGCTCTTGGAGATTGTGGGAGCCCCGGGAAGTTCTTGGTGTAAATGTATTAAGACCCACCATTCCGGAGATGGAGAACGGGTACTCTTAGTGAGCACTCAAGTCTAAGTGGCTTGAGGAGGAGCAAAACTCTTTGTAAGTGCTGCAACGTGGACTAGGGAGAAACGTCAACTTCTCGATACCACGGGAAAAAATTTGGTTGTCTCTAGTCCTCTTGCTCTACCTTTGTGCACTTAATTTCAGCATTTACTTTTAGTTCTTAAGTTCCTTTGTCCTAGTTTTCCTTGTGTGCCTTGCTTGTCTCATATCTTGACTAGGGTGCTTTTATCTTGTTAGTGTGCATCTTGCTAAGGAACTTTGTTGCTAGTGTGCTTAGTTGGTAGAAAGAAACCTTTTTAGATGGGTAACACTAGAGATATAGGTTAAGGTTTGTTTCTTGTTCTAGAAATTTGAAGAAGGTCCATATTCAACCCTCCTTCTATAGACCATCGATCCTACAGTTACGGGGGCTTGACTTCGATTGACTCGGTTTCTGAATTCCAGTTCTACCCCTCAAGCTTTTTGGTCCCGTTCTACCTGGTCCACAACTTCTTGGAATTTGTCTTTCCACAAGTCCTTCACAAAGATCACAACCTGCACACACTTTAAGGTCAGTCTCAGTGGCAGGGTCATCGACATTTAATGGACTACCACATAAGTTTTTTTGATGACATGGCACCAAATAAATGAAGGAAGAGAAGATCTCAGGGTCATGGTGATGACCCCAGGTCGACACAGGTACCAATGCTCACGACCCTCTACTGAGAGCCCATGACCCTACATTTGATCACAACACATACAAGATTTAAATACTACATTCTATCTGTGAAATTGTGCCCATAACCCTGTGCATTGAGAGTGACAGAGTCATCATGCTGAAAAGCTGATGTGACGGATTTGGTAAGTGTGCTCATGACACTACCACTGAGACTGGCCTAAAGCTGAAAGATGCAGAGCTGTGTGTCACGCATACAGGATAGGAGAACTCACTGTATTTCACCTTTCATCCTCCCATTTTACCGAAAATTTTAAAGATTTAGACTCTAAACTCATGTTTATATAACTTTCTTTTATGACATATTGATGTATGGATCTAACTATCTTAGCTAGCGTTTGGAAGTATGTATTGAGCCCTGGAATTGGGAATTGGAATTGAGACTCCTGAATACCGACCGTTTGGATGCGCTAGGAATTAGGAATTGGAAATCACATCCAATGCCCGGCGGCATTCGTCTCACCTCCGTGCCCCCGAACTCAATACGGAGCGTTCCCCTTCTGAATTGGCTGGCATTCCCTTCCCTCGTCCTCTCGTGTTGCATCTCGCCGCTCACGCCGACGGGCGACGGAGCAAGCTGCGCCGCGTCGCCCCTCCCTCGCCGGCGGGCTGTGCGCTCCCCGCTCTGACTTCCTCGCCGTTGGGCCGCGCGGAGCTCCTGCCTCCCTCGCCGCCGGGCCGCGCGAAGCTCCTGCCTCCCTCGCTGCCGAGCCGCGCGCCGCCTGACCTGCGCCGCCACCCGCCACCTGAACTCCACCGCCGCCCCACAGATCCGCAGCCTGCAACCCCATCCTCTCCTTCCCCGCGGTCGCAGCCCCCTCCACTTCCTCGCCGCCACGACCTCCTCACCGCTGCGGCCTGCTCTTCCTCGCCGCAGCCGGACCTCCTCATCTTCCTCGCGGTCGGCGGCCCTCCCTTCCTCACGACCGGCATCCCCTACTCTTCTTCCTCCCGGCCGGCGGCCCTCTTCTTCGCGGCCGGCGGCCCTCCTCTTCTCGTGGCCGGCGGCCCTCCTCTTCCTCACGGCCGGCGCTCCTCACTTCCTCACGACCGCCGCACCACAGCACGAAGGAGGAGGCAGGACCACAGCTGGCACCGGTGTCCAACATCACCGGCAAAGGACAGGCGGCGCGATGAGCTTGGCCGACGAAGACGGAGTTGTGCAGCACCACGGGTCACCAAAATTCATTTCCACTTCTTGTACATTCAAACATGTATTGAATTGGACTGCTACTTAGGATTCCTACAGACAATGTAATGTTCATCCAAACAATAGAATTGTAATTGGATATCATTTCAATACCATGGTGGTTTTGATATTGAGACCAATTCAATACCAAGCCTCTCAATGCATACATCCAAACGAAGCCTTAGTGATGAATGCTGATACTGCCAGTTTCATTAGTGAATGAAAGTTGAGGTCTTTGACTGTATATGTTTGTTGCTAGACTCATTGAGATTGTTTCTGAGAATTTTTTTCAGGTACTGGCTACCTAACTGCTTGCTTTGCACTGATGGTTGGACCGGAAGGGCGAGCAGTCGGTGTTGAACATATTCCAGAGTTGGTTGCTACTTCAATTGAAAATATCAAGAAAAGTGCTGCAGCCCCACAGTTAAATGATGGATCTCTTAGTATACACATATCTGGTAAGTATTGCTTGCTTCGCACTAGCATAAAACTCCACCAAATTTTTATCCTGTTCAATGCAGACTTTGGTGACGACCTAGTTCTTGAGAGCTGAGTTATGTTCATATGAAAGTATCATTTCCACAGCATTTATCTTTTCCTTTTACTGAATGAAGGAACCTGCTTCAGTTAAATGATGCAGTCCTACTAGCAAGATTTTATTTTTCTTTTGTTGATTGTCATACCATGAGTGGATCCTCTCTAATTGTGAGGTGCTGCTCCTTGGATGGGGAGCTTTGCAGCAGCTCTAGTACACCCTTAGTCTGGCACTCTGCCTCCGTGTGCATTTAGCATTGTTGGTTGTTCTATAGTATACATCAATTTTTTTTAGAATGACACAGTACAACACAGACGCTCACAACACGTACGCACACGTACTCATCCTTATGAACACAAGTACGCAAACTCTACCCCTATGAGCACCTCCGAAGGACTAAGCACCGGCAGATTTGAAGATTCCCGAAGTCACCATTGGCGCCTCGTCGTCGACGGGAACGTCTCTTACCACTTAATGCATAATGCCGGAAAATCCTGGAATAAATCCAGGAAAAAGTGCTAGCATCAGGATTTGAACCCTGGTAGGTAGTGTCCCACTAAACCGTCCTACCATTGGACTACAAGCCCATTCGCAGTATACAACAATGTCTGACTAATAGAGATTTAAAACTGACGCAGATTGCAGGGAAGGTTGGCAAGAGCTAGCGCCCTATGATGCCATCCATGTTGGAGATGCAGCACCACAGATCCTAGAGGCGTTGATCAAGCAGTTGAAGCCTGGTGGCAAGATGGTAATCCCGGTCGGAACAGACTCGCGAATGGGCTTGTAGTCCAATGGTAGGATAGTCTAGTGGGATGCTACCCACCAGGATTCAAATCCTGGTGCTCGCACCTTTTTTTTATTTAATCTGAGATTTTTTGGCATTATGCATTAAGTGGTAAGCGACATTCTCGTCGATGACGAGGCGCCAGTGGTGACTTTGGAAATCTCCAGATCTGCCGGTGCTCAGTTCTTCAGAGATGCTCATAGGGGTAGAGTTTGCGTACGTGTGTTCATAGAGATGAGTGTGCGTGCGTGTTGTGAATGTCTGCGTTGTACTGTGTAATTCTAAAAAAAACTTGATCTCACCACTCCCGTCCCTCGCTGCAGACTGCCAAGAATTCAGGAATTCCCACAGCAGTAATGCAACATCCCTCCAGCCAAATATAATGCTGCATCGTCAAACCTTTGAAAACACATAGTATCTCCTGCAATGCCAAATTACTAATGACATGCATCATCAGTGATTCAATGACATGCAGCCGCATGTCGGTAGGGGTGAATCCAACATGGGAGCAGGGGGGCTCCAGCCCCCCTACCCCTATGAACTCCATGGAAGCCCCCCCCCCCCCAAGTCCTCCCTACAAATTCCATACATAAGTGAAGAGGAGAAAGAAGAAAAAGAGAAAGAAAAAGAAGGAAAAGAGAAGGAAGAGGAGGAAGAAGTTGAGGCCCCCAAAGAATTGGTATAGCATAGCAATAGCATGCACGTTAGGCTGTCTCGCTTAACGTACACGACGAGGTCGAAATCTCCAACATGTACTCGAGCTGCATGCATGTATCGATTTTTTTTCAAATAATTACATAGTATATCGGAGATACTCACAACACACGTACACTCATCCTTATGAACACACGCGCATAAGCCTTACTCTTAGAAGCATCTTCGAAGACCGAGCTGTCAAATCACACTACTAGAAAATGACCTTTTGTACCGGGTCCAAACCCCTATTAGTACCAATTTTGAATCCGGTACTAGCCAGCCGGTACTAATGTGGAAGGCCACATTAGTACCGGTTCTCTATACCCGGTACTAATGGACATTAGTACCGGGTGGGGAATGGACCCGGTACTAATGTGGAGCGCCGTCAGCTGCCGTCGGCCTCCTCCCCTCCATCCCTTTTTCTTTTCTCATTTTCTTTTTATTTCTTTTTTCTTTTTCTTATGCCTTCTCCAAAATTCACAAGCAACTGCATTCATCATCTCAGATCTCAAATTCATCTCATAAAAACAACATCGATCAATACATCATAGATCTCACAATCTTACAAGAATCACATTGATTAATACATCACAATCTCACAAATTACAAGAATC